>CM016625.1:25739368-26379581 GCA_005393395.2 Gossypium australe | reverse complement strand
ATTATATATATATTATAAATTTTAAAATTTTTATAATCTTTTCTAATTTTTAATAAAAAATAATATTTCTTATATTTTTATTATTAAAATTTAATAATTTTTATAATTTTTATTGATTTTTATTTTATCAATTTTTGCCACATGTTCTGCTGTGGTTGTGACATGTGGTGACTTTAACTGATAAAAATTAGGGGCGGTTAACTTTAATGGTCAAAGGGCATTTTTGATGCATTTTGGCAATTGAGTGCAAAAAAGAAAAAAGAGGAACTTAATTAATTTTTTGAAAAAGTTTGAGGGTCTTTTTGATACATTTTGGTAGTTCAAGTGCCCAATTGAGTGGAAAAAAAAGTAGGGACTTAATTGCTTTTTTAAAAAAAAAAAATTGAGAGCTTTTTACAATTTACACCCTTAAGCCTTTAACTAATGTTAATTAAAAACAATTATAATTGGGGTAAATTTAGATATTTAATATGTTAAAATCACATTAATATATTAGTTATTAACATTTTAAATGCAATTAACGTGTTTAATGGATTATAATTACCTCATAAAAATATGCGAGCTATAAAAATTTGATTATAACAAAATTAAATATGTTATGAATATCTTATTAAGTGGATGTCCATCATGATTAAGATAAAATTTTGATGTAATTTAAATTCTAATAGTTATTAGAATTAGATCTCTATTTCTTTTATATTTATTATGTCTATAAATAAAGACTCTGATGAAGCATTGTAATCATCCTTTTTGATCAATAAAGTATATTCTATATTGCTTTCATATATATTTTTTTCTTTATTCTCCCCGTCTCTCTTTATTTTATAACACGTTATCAGCACGATCTTGCTCAAAGTGACAGTTCCTTTTATCGACGATCAAATTTATCCTCCATGATTTTCAATTTCTTTGACCGCAAGTGTAACAGTCCCGTTTTGACCCTAATCGGAACAGTGGTTTCGGGACCACAAATCCGAGTCAGAAAAATAATTAAAAATTATTTTCTGTGTTTATTATGTGTGAATTTATATCTATGAAATTTTCGTGTTTTAATTTTGTTGTTTGAGTGCCGATTTAATAAAAAGGGCTTAATCGCGTAAGATGAAAAAGTTGATAGTTAAATATGTAAGGGCCGAATTGTTGTTGTCTTTAAAGCATGAGGTATTTATGAAGCAATTAGACCACTTAATTTATGCATGGACACTTTTGGACACGAGTTAGTGGAAATGGAATAAAATGATAAATGTTAAAATAGTAATTAATGTATTATAATGTAATTATAATAAAACAAAATTAGAAAGCCATGCATTATGTCCATCCTTCCGCCGAAAATAAAAAAGAAAATAAAGAAAAGAAGAACAACTAGGTGCGCTTTGATCTTGGCTAAATTAAGGTATGAAATTTGTTCGGTTTTTGATAAATTTTACGTTTTTGTGATCATTGCTTCGTGTACTACAAAGTCCATGCTTTAATTTTTATTTTGATGAATATTTTGAGTAAAGCCATGATGAATTCATGAGTTTTGTGATGTTAGATGATAGATTATGAAAGATATGTTTTGATTAATATGTTGTATTGGAAATTTTGATGATTTTGAGTAATTAGGCGAGATTGTAAAATAATAATTGAGGGACTAAAATGTGAAATAAATGAAATGTATGAACTTATATGAGCATGGGTAACATTCGGCCTAAACATGATGTGTGCAAATTTTGCATATTTTGTGTTTTATGCAATAAGGACTAAATTGTAAAAAGTGTAAAATGTTAGGGGCAAAATGATAATTCGTCTATTTATGTGTTTTTAGATTAAATTGAATAAATGGTGTTTAAATAAGTTTAATTTGAATATGTTTAGATCAAGAACCGAGGAAAACGGGTTTGGATCTGTAACACCCCAAACCCAGCCTAGAAGTTAGGCCCGAATCTGGCGTGTCACATGGAAGTGTTTTTCAAAACCATATTTCTTGTTGTTAAAACTTGTTTGAGAGTTAAAGCCTCTTTGTTAAAACTCAAAATACTTAAGCAATTGTTATCCACTTGAACACGTAATTACTTTTAAAACCTTATCTATTGCGGAAGCATATTTAAAATAAACAATTTACGAAAATATGATGTTTAAAAATTGAATTATAGAAGCATTTTGAAAACGTTGAGGAAACGTAGTGTTTTGAAGACAGGTTATCGTTTTGGAAATCGTATTCCACTTTTAGCAGTTAGAAAATATCATAAATAAATATCACAAATAATAAGTTAAAAATAGAGAGACCTTACTACAACTCAAATCAAAATATTTAAAAGTAAATAATCAAAACGGCAAGCATAAGCAATGTGTGGTCTTCTCCGAGTCCCTCGTAGCTCCGAACCGTCTAAGGCTGAAGATTACCTGCACAGTTAAAAATGGGGTGAGTTTATGAAAACTCAGTGTGTAATCCCCTTACTAGAATAACAGTTAGTATACAGAAATAGAAATTGTAACGTCTGGGCCAAAGCCCCTTAAGTGTAACAGTATAGTACAGATTAGAGCATACGTGGGTCAAAGCCCACTACAATATCATTTGGGTCACAGCCCATAACAGAATCAAATTGGGCCAAGCCCATCACAGTAACAGTCTCAGTATGAATGATGCATGATGCATGCAAACCCATCCAACCCTGCACTTGCCTCCGTCCAACCCTGCACTACCCGTGGGGAATAAATCACCCACGCCATCCCTACACTTACAGTGTTAGCATCGGTTGTAGCACTAACCGAAATCGCAACAAAGCTGCTAGTATATATATACGGCTCTAAGCCTTTAGTACCGATATTATAATTGGCACAAAGCCATCAGTAACTGTATTATGTTTGGCACACAGCCATCAGCGACGGTAATATAATCGATACATAGCCTTGGGTAAACATGATTGACACAGAGTCATCGGTATATATGTTAGGCATATAGCCAGGGGTAAATACGATTGGCACAAAGCCATAATCAAGATGGCACGGAGCCATATTTAGGTTGGCACAGAGCCATAATCAGATTACGTGGCTTTAAGCCGTCTGTCAGTCCACAGTCGTCTCGGGTGACTCGTGCGACCTTAACAGATCAATACTGGATCCACAGTCGTCATGCGACCCGTGCGACCCTATTAGAACTTCCTCCGTATCAATGTCCCAACCCCATGCAATATGTTGTGTATGTCATGCTCAATCGTTACACGTGTACGCAAAATGGCCATGCTCGGTAACAGTCATTTACACACATGTTAAAAACATATCAGTCACACGACCACAGTCAAATCACTTAAAACACAGTCATACATTCACAGTTAGATCAGTCAAATCATAGCACAAGTCAGTCATTTACCCACAAGGGCAAAATAGTCATTTACCCTATAAGGATATTTCGGTAATCCTACCTTTCAGGGGCATTTCGATAATTTTACCCTACAGGGATATTTCGGTAAATTTTCAATCCGGGGTATTCAGTAATTTTGCAAATGGGGGTATTTAAGTAATTTCACAAATTAGGGGTATTTCGGTAATTTTGCAATCTGACGGTATTTCGATAATTTCACAAATCAGGGGTATTTCAGTAATTTTACAATTTGAGGGTATTTCGGTAATTTCACAAATCAGGAGTGTTCGATAATTTTGCAAATCGGGGGTATTTTGGTAATTTTGCAAATCGAGGGTATTTCGGTAATTTTACAAACCAAGGGTATTTCAGTAATTTTGTAAACTAAGGGTATTTCAGTAATTTTATAAACCAAGGTATTTTAAACAGAGATAACAATGCGAATGGGCCTAGGGCCCATTCTCGGCCCAAATGGGCCCACACGCTCGTGTGGCGTATTTCGCCCAAATCTAGCCACAGATATGAGATTCACATAGTCCAGTCCAATATTTACTACCCAATCATACAACTTATCCGATTGGGCCCACGGGCCCATTGGCCCCACATGGCCCCTTTCGGCCCAAACAGCCTAAACCCACAAGAACACTCATGATGGCCTCAACTATCGCGTCAAAGCTCCCACACGTGCGCTCGTACGATCGTGTGGCTACCATTGCCGTGTGACCGGTATTTGCCGCTCTACAGCTAGAGTAGTGTGAAATACATACCTGATAGGAATTTGGAGTTAATCCATGCTCTGAACACTCCTATGCCCAAACGCGAACCAATGTATGCTTACTCTCCTCATAGATCGCTCTATTTAAAGCCAGCTTCTCGCCTACTCTCACGCTAGCTTCCCGATGTGGGATCCCTCCATCAATCTTCCAAAATCGTCCTAAATTATCAAAATAGTCACCTTTCGCATGCAAGGGGTTTTGAACCTCAGACCATTAGAACAGTCCACACGCCACTTATCACCTTTACCAGTAGACTCCTTGTGTAACAAAACAAGCACAACTAAATATAAGCCTACGGGCCAAAGTCTAAGTTCAATTAAAAGGAAATCAAAATGAATTGCAAGTGCCAAGACTTGAACCTATGCTCCCTTGCAACCTTAATGACGCCTTGCCACTTGACCACTAACTTTCTTGTGCCATTCTTTTCCCACAATTTATTCTTAAAGCCTACTTACTTACTCCCAGAGTTTTATTCACCTAAAACCAAAATTTTTCCTAAAGCCCAAGTTTGAACCCGAGACTTCATGGAAGCCCTCTAACCTTCTAAAATCACTCACCTAATAGGTCCAACTTGCATTAGTACCGTTTTGTAATGCCCTGAAATTTGGCCTAGGAGAATTGGGCCTATTGGGCCCCGAGTGTAGAAGTATTTTAGAATTTTTGAGAATATGAGAATGGCATTATTGCAACTTGGACCTATTAGGTAAGTGATTTTGGAAGGTTATGGGGTTTCTATGAAGTCCCGGGTTCAAGTTAGGCCATAGGAAAATTTTACTTTTTGGGCACTTTAGGGGGGAGGACTGTTGGAAGCAAGGCTTAAGGAAATTTATTGGTGTTTTGCTAACAAAAGTTGACAATGTGGTAAGATGGTTGTGGCGTCAAGGGGAGTGTAAATGGGTTAGAGGTTCGAATCTCACAAGTGGCATTTTAGGTGGCTATTATTTTGTGCTCAGGAAAGGAGGATATAGAGTTCAGTCAAAACTCTGCCAGGGAGAAATGAGACTCAGTCAAATCATTTGAATGGGTGGTGTGGAGAAAGGAAAGGAGAATATCATAGAGTGAATTAAGGAATGGGGATTGTGGAGGAGTTGTGCCGTGAGTGGGGACTCTAGCTAGGCATTTTCGGCTAGGGGAAAGAGTTGAGCATTTTGGGTAGAGTGTAGCCGAAATTATCTCTTGAGTATCTAGCATTTTCGAATTTTGTGGCATTTTGAGCATTTTTCTTTCTTAAAACATTTCAGGTTCTTCTTCGTTTCTGCTAGGTACCATTTTGGTAAGACTACCCCTTTAACTTCTGTTTCTGCTAAACAATTACTTCTACTCCTAAACCAAACCAACACATCTCCCCTTCTTTTCTTCTATCATACTTGCTGAATTCTTCTTTCCAAAGCCGAATCTCCACATTTTCTCCTTCTTTCTTTTTATGTTGAGTCTTGGCCGAACCTATGTGGAGTTGACCACTCGGGTATTTTCTCTTCAATCTCTCCTCTCTTTTCTTTAAGCTATTAACCACACCTTCTCTCTTGGCCGATTTTGGGTAAGTCTTTGCTCTCACTCTTGTTCTTTTTCTTTCATACTATTCTATTTCTCTGATCGAGCTTGGCACCCTTTCATTTTCGTTAGATCCCATCTCTTTCTCTTTTAAACATAAGCCGAAACACACTTGTTGGGGGTAGGTCGAATTCGTTAGCAACCATCCGGTGTAGGAGATCGGTTGCTCTAGCCAAGAGAGAAGCAAAGCCGAATATTGTCGCACTATTGAAGGAGATCATTTTGTGGGTAAGTAGTGGTATCGTTTCCTAGTTTTTCCTATTGCCAAATCTTTCTTCTTCTTAAGTTTGATGTGGGTTGGTGTTAGGGTCACTCGAGGAGTGATAGGAGATTGGCGCTTGCTAATCAAGAGTTCTTCATGGAAGCTGGTGGTAACCAATCTAAGGGGGGATCAGGAAAAGGGCCTAATAGAGGTGGATTCGTAGCCCCTACTCCCAAGTTTAAATGGCGTAGAGTGTCAGCGGTTCGGGACTTTCTGCCGGGTTGTGGAAGGGAGTTGACATTTGGTTTAGATAAGCAAATCGTAGTTGATCGTGCTAGTGAGGGTATGTGTTAGTAAATCGTATGGTTAGGTGTGGATTAAAGATCTCCCGTTTCTATTGTTATAAGTTAATTGTATGATATGTTTGGTATAGGTGACGACGATTGTGAGTGTACAGTTCTCTACATGATCAGGTGTGTAATCTCACACCCCTCGGAATGATGTGATGTTTTGTGAACCGGCCAAAAGCCGAAAAGTCAAAAAGCCAGAAAACCGGCAACTGTGATCACTCGAGCGTGAGAGCGCTCGTGGTGGTAAACCGAAACACGAATAATGACGGAAAGTCGTTGAGAGTGTCACGAGCACTCTCGCAAAACCGAGGCTGTAATAGGCCTGATCGAGCTAAAACGGGCTAAGTGGGCCCAATGGGCTATCCGGCCCACTTGGGCAAAACTGTTGGAAAACTAACAAATGATAGGTCCGAATGCGAAATCTGTAAATCTGAAACCGAAACCATGCGATTTGGGCCACACGAGCGTGTGGGCCTGTTTGGGCCTGAAATAGATTTTAGGCCCAATAGTTCCGTAGAGACCCAAAAAAAGTCCCGTGTCACTCGAGGCGACAGTAGGCCTTCGGAAAGGCCGTTAAATATGAAATTACTAAAATACCCTTGGAGGGTAAATTACTAAAATAACCTGGTGGGTAAATTACCAAAATACCCCTAGAGGGTAAAATTATTGAAATACCCTCGGTGGGTAAAATTACTGTTATACCCTTAAGCGTTGATTAGTATGATTATGTGTATTCTGTTTAACTGGTTATGATGGTAATTTATTTCATACATCATTTTTGATATGTGCCTTGCATACATGACATTTTGTATGGGACTGGGATATTGATGATCGGAGGAAGTGTATTCTGGTGGCTCTGCCACATTCTGTCTGGTGGCTATGCCACGTATATTCTATCTGGTGGCTATGCCACATATATTCTGTTATTCTGCTGGCTCCACCACAAATTTTGTGATGAGCAGCTTGTCTGCCATATTGGTGTGTAGGGCTGGGTGGGTTGACTTGGTCCCCACAGGTGTGTAGGGCTGGTACGGGGGTGTGTAGTGGATGGATTATTAGGTTGGGCTGCATACTCTGTTTGCATTATCATGTTTTTAGGGCTAAGGCCCAAATTGTTACCAAATAGGGCTTCGGCCCAGTCTGCCTCTATATGGGCTCGGGCCCAGTTAATGTCCGATTAGGGGATTACACACTGAGTTCTCGTAACTCATCCCTCTATTTTAACCATGCAGGTGAACCCCCGCATTAGAGGATTAGGGAGCTGCGGAGGACTCTGTGGTGGCCATACATCGGAGTATTTCTCACGATCTTTAGTAAATTTCTGTTTTGCTTCATTTTAAGATTATTTTTAATTTTGGGTTTAATATTATGTAATAAGGACATTGGGCTTAATTTTTCTTTTAAACCTTCATTTCGGTTATATTTAAACTATAAATGATTAAACTCGGGATTTTTCTTAAAATTACAAAAATACGATTTCCAAATATATCACATTTTCGTAAATGACCGAATCTGACTTCTGTTATAAACAAAGTTTTCAATAATAATAATAACAACATTTTTACAATAAAACCATAAAAGCAAATCTGAATTTCACAAACAACAAAACCCGAAGTTTCAAAAAGAATACGAAGTTTTTAACGAACGCGCAGTTTTTAAACAACCCTTCTATATGACATGCCAGATCCGGTCATAACGTCTAGGCCAGGTTTGGGGTGTTACACGTTCTCTTGTTCTCAAAAAATTTTAAACGCTCCCATGCCCAAGGCCCAATAGCCCCAATTCTACTAGGCCCAAAAATTCAGGGCGTTACAGGATCGGGGAAAAACAAAAATAAATGAACAGTCATTTATTTCGTCCGTCGATATTCAAGGTAAGTCTATAAGCGTATAAATGTTGTTTAATTTGAATATATATAAATGTTATATTTTGAATTGAATTTTATGAATATACATGTGTATTGGCCGGATGTATTTAAGCTTGGAAGCTATATTTACGAGTTTGATTTGATCAAGATAAGATGTCCAAAAGTCCCGTACGAACCTTAGGAATAACTAGGATACATATGCCATGACATAGGATTCCGATATGTGTTTTCATGTAAGACCACGTCTGTGGACATTGGCATTGACTTGTGTTTACGTGTAAGACCATGTCTGGGACATTGGCATCGTATTTGATTCGTGTAAGACCCTGTCTGGGACAGTGGCATCGATATGTGATTACATGTAAGACCACGTCTGGGACGTTGGCATTGTATGATATGTTCGACTATCCAAGTATCCTTTTTAATTTCGCATGGTTCAACGGGCAATAATAAGTTAAGATCGAGTATAACATCGAGTTAGAAAAGCTCAGGATGTACTCATACTAAGTTATGAAAATAAGTTAAGTTGAATGTTTGAATTGATGATTTAATGCTTTATGTTAATGTGAACTATGCGTATATAGATGTGAATGAATGTATATTCGGCCTAAGGTTATAATTGTATTAAAGAAAGTAAAGGTTAAACATATTAATGTTCAATTGATTATTCAGCCAAAGGAAAGTTATTACAAGTTATATAAGTTTTGGTATATAAGTTGATAAGTTGGATTATATATGAAATTATGATGGTTTATTACTACTTGTCTAACTTAAATTATGTAAACGATTAAATGTTTATTTGCTTATGACTTAGTAAGCTTTGATAGCTTACTGTGTGTATTTGCTTTCCGTTTTATAGATTTTGGAAGTTCGTTACAAGCTCAGGGATCGTTAGAGAAGTCTATCACACCATCGACTATTTCGGTACTTTTATAAAGTTGAACTTAATCCTGTGTCATGTATAGGCTAGTTTGTGTTATGTTTGATTTTGGGTATGTATATATTAAAGCCATGCGAAAATGGCTAGAAATGATGTTTAAGCTTAGGTGATTTCAGTTATGATATATATATATATATATATATGTGTGTGATGTGCTTGGTATGATTTGAAATTGTGGTTTGATATATTAGTTGAGTAATATGCATGCTATATGTGTGTGATGTGTTTGGAATATGCTTTAAGTTTAAGCAAGTTTAAGTAAAGTTCATGATTATCTATTTGATAAATTTGATATACGAGGTTGATGAATATATTTAGGTTATGCTTAGTTAATGAATTATTATTGGGATGCCTAATTTGTAACATGAATTGGTTTGAACATTTTTTATAAAGTAATGTATTCGAATATGAAATGATATATATATATATATATATATATCTGTGTGATGGTTTGAAGCTATTTATAATTCAACTATGGTGTTTAAATCTTATCATCAAGTGTTTAGTTATATGTTAATGATGAAATTGTGGTATTGGACATATGTAAATTAAGTAGGTTATGAAAATTGGATTAAGAAATGTAGTTTTTATATTGATTTGAAATGGCATGCTTGAATGGATAATTTGGTTTAGAAATGATAAAGTACGTGTATATGTATATATGATTAAGGCATTGTAACTATAAAGATAAGCATGAGATTTGGTTGATAGAATATTTACATAATTAGATTGAATGTTATATATAATGACCGAATATGAAATAACTTAGCTTGGTTGTGAAAACGAAACATGGATGTTCGGAAATGGTTTTGTTGGTGAATGCATATGTGTATAAATTTGTATTGAGAAGATAGGTATGTTTTGGTCTTATATATTAATGCATAGTTGAATTGAAAATAAGTTTAAAATTAGTAATAATGCATGTATAGATTCGGCTAATGTTAGTTAAATGAGTAGAGCATGATTTGGATTTAGTTTTTATAGGTTAATTGGCTAGCCGAATTGAGGATATTATGACTGGCAATGTGTACACATGATCTATGTTTGAATGATTCAAATCAGATGTGGAGAATTCGCATATGGATTTTATTACTCAATGAAGTATATTAAATCAATTGGCACATTTGTTAATGCCGCCTATGAGATTGGATATAAGCTTTATGATATGATTTGTTTGGTCTAATATGTACAGGTTTATAATTAAGAAATAAAAGGTTCATAAATTTAGTATGTATTTGAATTCCATATTAATGAAAAGCACATGATTCGTGCATTTATTTTGGAAGTATAATTTATATAGCTTTGAGGTAAAATTATTAAGGTGTAATTATGATTGTATGCATGAGATATTATATTTGTTTTATGATTAATACTGTATGTTTAATAATTAAAAAGTTATTTGTTTACTTTATTCGAATATAATAAGTGCGCATATGTAGTTGTTCTAAAGTTATTTGTTCTAGGTATACATGCCATATTTTTATACGGCGATAGTGTGATGATTCCTGACAATTGAAATGTGTTTTCTTATAGTAAATGGATCCCGATCGAACTGTAGCTAATGATGTGGAAAGTAATACGCCCGCTCCTGTTTAGGGGGCAGTGCCGGTTGATTCTCGACCGACTTCGAGTAACCAAGAGGGAGAGGCTAAACAAGCCTTTTACCAAATGATGAACGATTGGTTTACTCTGTATATTTGGATGAATTCGGCTGTTCCACAACCTCCTACCCCACCAATCCCCCCTCAAATACCTGTAATGCCGCAAGTACTGATCCGGTGCGATTGAATAAGCCACCGGTTGATAAAATTCGAAAACACGGGGCTGAAGAGTTTAGAGCTACTGATGATGATGATGCTGAGCAAGCTGAATTCTGGCTCGGTAATACTATCCGTGTGTTTGATGAGCTATCTTGCACCCCGACGAGTGCTTAAAATGTGCTATATCTTTGTTACGGGACACTGCATATCACTAGTGGAATACGCTAGTATTAGTAGTTCCGAAAGAACGGCTCACCTGAGAGTTCTTTCAGACCGAATTTTGGAAGAAATATATCAATCAGAGATTCATAGATTAAAAGCGCAAAGAATTTCTCGAGTTAAAATAGGGTCGCATGACTGTGATAGAATATGAACGGAAATTTGTAAGACCCAGTAGATATGCCTAAGAATGTGTGTCGACAGAAGCTATAATGTGTAAAAGATTCGAAGACGGGTTAAATGAAGACATTAAAATGCTAGTTGGCATTCTTGAAATAAAAGAGTTCGTTGTACGTGTTGAGCGAGCATGCAAAGCCGAAGAGCTTGGGAAAGAGAAAATAAAAGCTGATTTTGAAGCCAGAGATTCTCGTAAGGGATCATCAAGTAAGACATTTCAGCTAGCATCAAAGAAATACAGAGATGATGTTAGCCGTTCAAAGGCTACTGCGGGTTATTCTAGACGTGATAGAGATAGACCACATGTGAGTTCGAGAGCTACCTCAGTAGTTAGTGTTGGTAATGTCAGATCGAATCAACCTGAGTGCAAACACTGCAGTAAACGACATCCCAGTAGCTGTAGATTGATTGGTCGGGCCTGTTTTAAATGTGGATCGATGGATCATTTCATTCGTGAGTGCGCAGAGTTAGCGGAGCAAAATACCATACAGAGTGCGAGACCGAGTAACATGTCAACTCGAGGTAGACCACCCAGATATACGGGTAATATGAGCAGCGGTCAGAAAGGAACTACAGAATATCGGTTAGATTTGAGGCTCGCGCACCTACCAGAGCTTATGCTCTTCATGCTCGAGAAGAGGCTCCATCTGTAACATCCTAGATTAGGGGTTATGCGTTCGTGCGTAATTCATGAGATAGTGAGCTCATTGGGTGTGTTGGATGTGTTCTGAGGAGTTCTAGGAACCCTAAGGTGTATGGAAATGTATGGAAATGTATGGAAAAGTATGGAAATGTAAGGAAATGTATGGAAATGTATGGAAATGTATGGAAATGTATGGAAATGTGTGGAAATGTATGGAAATGTAAGGCAATGTATGGAAATGTAAGGAAATGTAAGGAAATGCTTTGGAAACGTTAAGTTTAAAAGAGGAAAGTGAACATTTCTGGAAACTTGGAAATGTAAGGAAATGTCAAGTTTAAAGAGCCAAACGAAAATTTTTGGAAACTTGGAAATGTAAAGAAATGTCAAGTTTTAAGGCTTAAAAAGAGAAAACTAAGGCAAGGTGGCCTTAAGAAAAATAATAGGAGGAATTTGACACACAAACAGGCTTGGAAAAGTGGCCTGGAAATGCCACTTAAGGCCCAGGTAAGTGACGCCACCTACATGAGCAAGGGGGCCTGAGTTCGATTCATATGGGAAGCAAATAAAAGAAATTTTATTTTGCTTCCAGAAGAAGTGAGGTGGACGGCACAAGCTATTTAAAAAGGAATAGTTTTATTCTCTTTAAAATTCGGCTAAATGATGGATAAATAAGGGATTTATTTATCATTATTTTCAAGAGATAATGGTTGGATTAAATTCTTTTATTTAGTGATAATACAAAGGGTAAAGCTATCAAATAGAAGAGTGGTGGCCAAGTAAGGAACTCTAGCTAGTAAATTCGGCTATAAAAGGAATAGAGAGGCCATTCAGCATTATTTACTCTTCCTTGATAACCTCTGCCGAATTTTCTCTGCAACCCCTATTCTTTTCTTCTTCATTCTTCTCCTCTCAATATTCCAAAAGCCGAAAGCTTGCTAAGATCAAGGCCATAGCCGAATAGTTTGAGACTTCAAGCAAAGGAACTGTCGATATCTTAAGTAAGGGTAAGATCTCATTCAATTTTCATCCTTTTTCTTTTAAGATTTACCGAAATCTAGGACTAATCCCATTAGAAACTTGTTTGCCGAAATTTGGAAGGATCTTCTGGGATTTACTAAGTGTCGACTACAAGGAAGGAGAAGTTCTTTTCCCGAAGGTACACAATAAGCTACGTGTTCCCTAGTTATTCGGTGAATTTTGGGATTTAAAATCCACAAGGTAAGTGTCTATAGCATTCGGCCAAGGCTTATTTTAGTGTTTGGATCTATCTTTTATTATCTTAAAAGCCGAAAACTAATATGTTAAAGGGATCTAGAGTTGGCCGAATACAAGGAAGAAGGATACAAAGTTTCGGGACTTGGTTCTTAAGTCAATCGGCAACAAGGTAAGTTTTAGGTGTACAAATCCTACTAGGATTTGGTTTTATAGCCAAATAGGTTTTTACTAAATAGTAAGTGATTAATCAAATGTAGGAATTGAGATCTAAGGCGGTAGATCAGATTTCGAGATTTCAGTGAAGTTGTTAAGCGAATCAGGTGTGTAATCCCCACTATCTTTTAATACGTTTTATGGCAATATTTAATATAAGTATGTATAAGAATGTGAATATGGCTAAGGTACCCTAATGTGGTACAAAGTACTCAGGTACATTTCCTACTCCTACTAGGATTACAAAATATGTTATATTTAACATGTGAAAAGTGACATGGATGTGAATTTAAGTATGATATGCATGATATGAATAATATGGGGCATTCGGGTTATATGAGAAAGGGGAAGTGAATGTGACGACTTCGGTCTCACTATCTGAATGTGGTGGCTTCGGTCACATTATCTGAATGTGGTGGCTTCGGTCACATTATCTGAATGTGGTAACTTCGGTTACATTATCTGAATGTGGTGTCTTATGACACAATTATCTGAATCTGGTGGCTATGCCACGAATTATATATGGGCGATGAGCACGTCGACTGCAGCGACTGCCTTCGATGGAGTGTAGCGGATGGAGGGTTGACTTAGTAGTCCACACGGTGTGCAGGTTGGTACGAGGATGTGTAGCGGATGGCATCTAGGTATGGGTTCGGGATTGCATCATTATCTTGAAATATTATGTGAACATGATTTGTATGGTATGCCTAAATCTATTAAATTTTAGTGTTGGTTACACATTGAGTCTGTTTGACTCACCCCGTTGTGGGACTATTTTCAGGTGACGAACAGTAATGGACCAGGCTCGGCAGAAGCTTAGGGATGGCCATGCACAGCAAGAATTTATGATTTGGACGTTTTCTTAAGTATTTTACGTTTATTTTGGGAATTATTTGATGTAATAAGGCCATAAAGCCATAGTTGAACTACTTTATTTTTCCTTTATTTATTATGGTACAAATTTTTATTAATTAAAGATCAAGTGAAATTTATTTTCAAATAAACTCTAAATATTTTGTCACCTCAAATAAACTCGTTTTCAACTCAAGCCCAACCCAAAACAAACTTTCTTTCAAAACACACAGTTTTCCAAAGTAACAAAAGAATTTTGAACCGTTTTACTTGAGGAACTTACCAGATCCGGTCACGGCTCGTGGGTCGGGTTTGGGGTGTTTCAATTTGGTATCAGAGCCCAGTTTTAAACTCTCGGCCTGTGGTCTAAGGCCCAAAACGTTTTCAAATCAAGCCCAAATGAGTTTTATGAAAATATTTTTGGAAGTAAGCAGGTTTTCTGGCATGGCACCTAAGTCTCCGACCCGAAGTCCACCAGGTAAGTACCCCTAACCTTTGGGTGATTTATATTGTGAATTGTAGAAGGGTAGAAGTGGAATGGAGCGTAGATTAGCATGATAAGTATTTGAACCCTAGGACTAGTTACCCCAACAACTACATAAGACTTAATTGCCTAATTAAACAAACCTGTGTCTAAGTCGCCGAGTTAGGGTGTGGCAACCATTGTGCGCATGTCTAGGATTGGATCCGGAAGAGCCTGGTATTTAAGCAGTCCTAGTGACTCACCTCCTCTTCGCAGGAATCCTACCTGGTGCGTAGCTTCGGTTCGCCCTAACCAAGAGGACTTATTCATGGGCTAAACCTTTAACTAAAACCCGAAAGGGACCAGCCGCATTTTTTTTATGGAAACCCTAGTTTTCAAACTTTTAAAAAATTACCCTTTTGAATTGCAAACACGATTTTATAAAATTCTCTCAAATATTCTTGATTTGTGAAAATTACTAAAATACCCCTAGTGGTAAAATTACAAAAATGCCCTTGGTTTATGAAATTTCCAAAATACCCACAGTTCTTATTAAAAAAAATTCATTATTTTCTAAAGGTTCAAAGACCCTAATTTGCAAAATATCAAAAATACCTTGATTTTGGAAAATTACAAAATTGCCCCTAACTTACAAAATTACCAAAATGACCCTGATTTTCAAATTTTTGCAACATCACCATTTTGAAAAGTACAATTCTCAAAAAGAACTCTCAAAGTTTTGCAAAATTTGGACATACCCCGGAAATATTAAACTTTACAAATTTATCCTGGTTTATTACCAAAATACCCCCGAGCTCGAAAATTACCGAAATACCCCCGAATTTCAAAAAATTTTCCAAAATACCCCGGGAATTTAATTTTTTTTTTTACTTTTGACAAAATCACCAAGGAACCTTATTTTGACAAATTACGAAAATACCTCTGTAGAGCAAATTACGAAAATACCCCTGGGTAGTGGAAAAACAACAACAATGAAAACTACAACGTTTCTCTGAATGAACGAAAGTTCATAATTGATTGATGGATGCATGAATGAAAAGACTGTGTGTATGTATGAATACGAAAGAACCACTCCTAAAACTCTTTTCATAAAACTTCTTCGCGGGTAAACAAGTGAAACAAGGATTAATGCATAAAACTTTGTAAACAGATTAAATCGCGACGTTAGAAATAAGTTCTAGGGGACGTGAACTTAGAGATTGTGCCTAGAAAGTATGATGGTTCTATTAAGATCAGAGTGCGCAGCGTAAGCATAGTGCGGTGAGAAGGATTGTACGACTGTTAATAAGTAATTTCGAGGATGAAATTATTTTTAAAGAGGGTAGAACTGTAACATCCTAGATTAGGGGTTATGCGTTCGTGCGTAATTCATGAGATAGTGGGCTCATTGGGTGTGTTGGATGTGTTCTGAGGAGTTCTAGGAACCCTAAGGTGTATGGAAATGTATGGAAATGTATGGAAAAGTATGGAAATGTAAGGAAATGTATGGAAATGTATGGAAATGTATGGAAATGTATGGAAATGTATGGAAATGTGTGGAAATGTATGGAAATGTAAGGCAATGTATGGAAATATAAGGAAATGTAAGGAAATGCTTTGGAAACGTTAAGTTTAAAAGAGGAAAGTGAACATTTCTGGAAACTTGGAAATGTAAGGAAATGTCAAGTTTAAAGAGCCAAACGAAAATTTTTGGAAACTTGGAAATGTAAAGAAATGTCAAGTTTTAAGGCTTAAAAAGAGAAAACTAAGGCAAGGTGGCCTTAAGAAAAATAATAGGAGGAATTTGACACACAAACAGGTTTGGAAAAGTGGCCTGGAAATGCCACTTAAGGCCCAGGTAAGTGACGCCACCTACATGAGCAAGTGGGCCTGAGTTCGAGTCACATGGGAAGCAAATAAAAGAAATTTTATTTTGCTTCCAGAAGAAGTGAGGTGGACGGCACAAGCTATTTAAAAAGGAAGAGTTTTATTCTCTTTAAAATTCAGCTAAATGATGGATAAATAAGGGATTTATTTATCATTATTTTCAAGAAATAATGGTTGGATTAAATTCTTTTATTTAGTGATAATACAAAGGGTAAAGCTATCAAATAGAAGAGTGGTGGCCAAGTAAGGGACTCTAGCTAGTAAATTCGGCTATAAAAGGAATAGAGAGGCCATTCAGCATTACTTACTCTTCCTTGATAACCTCTGCCGAATTTTCTCTGCAACCCCTATTCTTTTCTTCTTCATTCTTCTCTTCTCAATATTCCAAAAGCCGAAAGCTTGCTAAGATCAAGGCCATAGCCGAATAGTTTGAGACTTCAAGCAAAGGAACTGTCGATATCTAAAGTAAGGGTAAGATCTCATTTAATTTTCATCCTTTTTCTTTTAAGATTTACCAAAATCTAGGACTAATCCCATTAGAAACTTGTTTGCCGAAATTTGAAAGGATCTTCCGGGATTTACTAAGTGTCGACTACAAGGAAGGAGAAGTTCTTTTCCCGAAGGTACACCATAAGCTACGTGTTCCCTAGTTATTCGGTGAATTTCGGGATTTAAAATCCACAAGGTAAGTGTCTATAGCATTCGGAAAAGGCTTATTTTAGTGTTTGGGCCTATCTTTTATTATCTTAAAAGCCGAAAACTAATATGTTAAAGGGATCTAGAGTTGGCCAAATACAAGGAAGAAGGATAGAAAGTTTCGGGACTTGGTTCTTAAGTCAATCGGCAACAAGGTAAGTTTTAGGTGTACAAATCCTACTAGGATTTGGTTTTATAGCCAAATAGGTTTTTACTAAATAGTAAGTGATTAATCAAATGTAGGAATTGAGATCTAAGGCGGTAGATCAGATCTCGAGATTTCAGTGAAGTTGTTAAGTGAATCAGATGTGTAATCCCCACTATCTTTTAATACGTTTTATGGCAATATTTAATATAAGTATGTATAAGAATGTGAATATGGCTAAGGTACCCTAATGTGGTACAAAGTACTCAGGTACGTTTCCTACTCCTACTAGGATTACGAAATATGTTATATTTAACATGTGAAAAGTGACATGGATGTGAATTTAAGTATGATATGCATGATATGAATAATATGGGGCATTCGGGTTATATGAAAAAGGGGAAGTGAATATGACGACTTCGGTCTCACTATCTGAATGTGGTGGCTTCGATCACATTATCTAAATGTGGTAACTTCGGTTACATTATCTGAATGTGGTGTCTTATGACACAATTATATGAATCTGGTGGCTATGCCACGAATTATATATGGGCGATGAGCACGTCGACTGCAGCGACTGCCTTCGATGGAGTGTAGCGGATGGAGGGTTGACTTAGTAGTCCACACGGTGTGCAGGTTGGTACGGGGATGTGTAGCGGATGGCATCTAGGTATGGGTTCGGGATTGCATCATTATCTTGAAATATTATGTGAACATGATTTGTATGGTATGCCTAAATCTATTAAATTTTAGTGTTGGTTACACATTGAGTCTGTTTGACTCACCTCGTTGTGGGACTATTTTCAGGTGACGAACAGTAATGGACCGGGCTCGGCAGAAGCTTAGGGATGGCCATGCACAGCAAGAAATTTATGATTTGGACGTTTTCTTAAGTATTTTACGTTTATTTTGGGAATTATTTGATGTAATAAGGCCATAAGGCCATAGTTGAACTACTTTATTTTTCCTTTATTTATTATGGTACAAATTTTTATTAATTAAAGATCAAGTGAAATTTATTTTCAAATAAACTCTAAATATTTTGTCACCTCAAATAAACTCGTTTTCAACTCAAGCCCAACCCAAAACAAACTTTCTTTTAAAACACACAGTTTTCCAAAGTAACAAAAGAATTTTGAACCGGTTTACTTGAGGAACATACCAGATCCGGTCACGGCTCGTGGGCCGGGTTTGGGGTGTTTCATCATCCCTAGACGTTATTACTGGTACTTTCACTCTCTATGATACTAGTGTTGTTGCATTGATTGATCCTGGTTCGACTCATTCTTATGTATGTGAGACTTTAGTATCCAGTAAGACTTTGCTTGTAGTGACTACTGAGTTTGTGACTAAAGTATTGAACCCCTTAGGTCGGTGTGTTTTGGTTGATAAAGTTTGCAAGAATTGTCCATTGATGATTTGAGTTCATGTTTTTCGGCTGATTTGATGTTGTTGCCATTCGACGAGTTTGATATAATTCTGGGTATGGATTGGTTAACTCTACATGATGCTATTGTGAACTGCAAATGGAAGACTACCGATTTGCGATGTCAGAATGATGAGATTATTCCGATTGAGTCTAATGATCTAAATGGTTTACCGGCAGTGATATCTTCGATGTTAGCTAAGAAATATGTGAGAAAGGGTTGTGAAGCTTACTTTGCTTATGTGCTTGACTCTAAAGTGAGCGAAAAGAAGATTGAATCAGTATCAATTGTGTGCATGTATCCGGATGTGTTTCCTGAAGAATTACCGGGTTTGCCACCAATCTGAGAGATAGAGTTTGGTATTGAGTTAGTGCCTGGGATGACTCCGATATCGATAGCTCCGTACAGAATGACACTGACAGAATTAAAAGAGTTGAAGACTCAGTTGCAAGAATTGACTGATAGAGGCTTTGCACGACCGAGTTTCTCTCCCTGGGGTGCACCGGTTTTATTTGTGAAAAAGAAAGATGGAACTATGAGAATGTGCATTGATTACCGACAGCTCAATAAGGTGACTATAAAAGAATAAATATCCTTTATAAATATCCTTTGCCATAGATTGACGACTTGTTCGATCAGTTGAAAGGGTCTACGGTGCTTTCGAAGATAGATCTGAGATCAGGCTACTATCAGTTGCGAGTTAAAGACTCTGATGTTTCGAAAACTACTTTCTGAACGAGGTACGGACACTATGATTTTCTAGTTATGCCTTTCAGACTTACTAATGCACCTGCTATTTTTATGGATTTAATGAATCTGGTCTTCAGCCAGTATTTGGATCGATTTGTGGTTGTGTTTATAGATGATATATTGATCTATTCCCGTGACGAATCTGAGCTTGCTGAACATCTGAGATTAGTGCTACAGACTTTGCGTGATAAGCAGTTGTATGCGAAGTTTAGTAAATGTGAGTTCTGGTTACGAGAAGTCAATTTTCTGGGTCATGTTGTATCAGCATCGGGTATTCGAGATGATTCAAACAAGGTTTCAGCTATACTTGATTGGAAGCCTCCCAAAAATGTATCCGAGGTTTGAAGCTTTCTCAGATTAGCCGGTTACTATAGACGATTTGTAAAAAGTTTCTCTATAATTGCAACTCCAATGACGTGATTACTTTAGAAAGATGTTAAGTTCGAGTGGTCAGAAAAGTGCCAGAAAAGTTTTGATCAGTTGAAAACCTTGTTGACCGAAGCTCTAGTGCTAGTTCAGCCAGAATCGAGTAAAGAATTTGCTATTTATAGTGATGCATCTTTAAGTGGTCTGCGCTGTGTTTTAATGTAGGAAGGCAAAGTCATAGCTTATGCCTTGAGACAGTTAAAGCCGCACGAAAAGAATTATCCGACACACGATCTGGAATTGGCAGCTATTGTATTTGCATTGAAGATATGGCGCCACTATATGTTCGGTGAGAAATGTCATATTTATTTTGATCACAAAAGCTTGAAATATTTGATGAATCAAAAAGATCTGAATTTACGACAGTGAAGATGGTTAGAGTTGCTAAAAGATTACGAGCTTGTAATTGACTACCATCCGGGGAAAGCCAATGTTGTTGCTGATGCTTTGAGTTGAAAATCATTGTTTGCTCTACGTGCCATGAATACTCAATTGACTTTATCCGATGACGGTTCACTTGTAGTTGAGTTGAAAGTGAAACAATTATTTATTCAGCAGATTTGTGAGGCTTAAAAAGTTGATGACGAATTGATAGCAAAACGGGCTCAATGTGATGCGAGTAGTAATTCAGAGTTTCGAGTTGATACTGAAGGTTGTTTGAGGTTTAAAGATCGAATGTGTGTTCCTAGAAATTCAGAGTTGATTCAGATGATTTTGAATAAAGATCATAGCAGTCGGTTATCTATTCATCCGAGTAGTACAAAAATGTATAATGATTTGAAACTGCTTTATTGGTGGTCTGGTATGAAACGAGACATCTCTGATTTTGTTTCAAGATGTTTGATTTGTCAACAAGTCAAAGCCGAGCATCAGGTACCTTCTGGGTTACTTCAGCCGATTATTATACCCAGGTGGAAATGAGACAGAGTTACGATGGATTTTGTATTGGCTTTACCTTTGACATCGAGTAAGAAAGATGCAATCTGGGTTATTGTATATAGATTGACTAAATCGGCTCATTTTGTTCCGTTCGCATAGATTACTCGCTTGATAAACTTGCTGAATTGTATATTTCTCAGATTGTGAGATTGCATGGAGTACCTATTTCTATTGTTTCGGATAGAGATCCGAGGTTAACATCGCGGTTTTGGAAGAAACTGCAAGATGCATTGGGTACAAAATTACATTTTAGTACTGCTTTCCATCCACAGTCAGATGGACAGTTCGAAAGAATTATTCAAATACTCGAAGATATGTTGAGATGTTGTATTCTCGAGTTTGAAGGTACCAGGGGATGATACTTGCCACTAATTGAATTTGCATATAATAATAGCTTTCAAATCAAAATGACACCTTACGAGGCTTTGTATGGACGTAAATGTCGAACACCTTTGTATTGGACCGAGCTCAGTGAAAATAAGATACACGGGGTCAATTTGATCAAAGAGACTGAACAGAAAGTGAAAGTGATTCGTGATAGTCTGAAAGCTGCATCTGATCCTCAAATGTCATACGCAGATTTAAAACATAGAGATATTGAGTTTCAGATCAGGGATAAAGTGTTTTTGAAAGTCTCACCGTGGAAGAAAATACTCAGATTTGGTCGTAAAGGCAAGCTGAGTCCGAGATATATTGGGCCGTATGAGAATGTAGAACGTATCAGGCCGGTTGCTTACAGATTGTTGTTACCATCTAAGTTAGAAAAGATCCATAATGTATTCCATGTTTCAATGCTTTGACAGTACCGATCCGACCCATCACATGTGATTTCACCAACTCAGGTTGAAATTCGATCTGATATGACATACGAGGAAGAACCGATTCGGATTTTAGATCGCGAGGTAAAAGAATTGAGGAATAAGAAAATTTCTTTAGTAAAAGTCTTATGGCATCGACACGGGGTTAAAGAAGCTACATGGGAGCTCGAAGATGCTATGGGAGAATGTTATCCAAACCTATTCACTGGTAAGATTTTCGAGGACGAAAATCCCTGAGGGGGGAGAATTGTAACAGTCCGATTTTGACCCTAATTGGAACAGTAGTTTCGGGACCACAAATCTGAGTCAGAAAAATATTTAAAAATTATTTTTTGTGCTTATTATGTGTGAATTTGTATCCATGAACTTTTCGTGTTTTAATTTTGTTGTTTGAGTATCGATTTAATAAAAAGGGCTTAATCGCTTAAGATGAAAAAGTTGATAGTTAAATATGTAAGGGTCGAATTTTTGTTGTCTTTAAAGCATGAGGTATTTATGATGCAATTATACCATTTAATTTATGCATGGACACTTTTGGACATGAGTTAGTGGAAATGGAATAAAATGATAAAAGGTTAAAATAGTAACTAATATATTATAATGTAATTATAATAAAACAAAATTAGAAAGCCATGCATTACGTCCATCCTTCCACCAAAAATAAAAAAGAAAATAAAGAAAAGAAGAACACTAGGTTCGGTTTTGATCTTGGCTAAATTAAGGTATGAAATTTGTTTGGTTTTTGATAATTTTTACGTTTTTGTGATCGTTGCTTCATGTACTACAAAGCCCATGCTTTAATTTTTTTATCTTGATGAATATTTTGATTAAAGCCATTGATGAATTCATGAGTTTTGTGATGTTAGATGATAGATTATGAAAGATATGTTTTGAATTAATATGTTTTGTATTGGAAATTTTGATGATTTTGAGTAATTAGGGCTAAATTGTAAAAATAATAAATTGAGGGACTAAAATGTGAAATAAATGAAATGTATGGACTTTTATGAGCATGGGTAACATTCGGCCTAAGCATGATGTGTGCAAATTTTGCATATTTTGTGTTTTATGCAATAGGGACTAAATTGCAAAAAGTGTAAAATGTGAGGGGCAAAATGGTAATTTACCTATTTATGTGTTTTTAGATTAAATTGAATAAAATAGTGTTTAAATAAGTTTAATTTGAATATGTTTAGATCAAGAACCGAAGAAAACGGGTTTGGATCGACGAAAAACAAAAATAAACAAATAGTCATTTATTTCGTCCGTCGATATCCGAGGTAAGTTTATAAGCGTATAAATGTTAAATTTGTATATATATAAATGTTATATGTTGAATTGAATTTTATGAATATACATGTGTATTGGCCAAATGTATTTAAGCTTGGGAGCTAAATTTAAGAGTTTGATTTGATCGAGATAAGATGTCCGAAAGTCCGTACGAACCTTAAGAATAGCTAAGATACATATGTCATGACATAGGATTCCGATATGTGTTTTAGTGTAAGACCACGTCTGGGACGTTGGCATCGACTTGTGTTTACGTGTAAGACCATGTCTGGGATATTGGCATCGTATTTGATTCGTGTAAGACCCTGTCTGGGATAGTGGCATCGATATGTGATTACATGTACGACCATGTCTGGGTCATTGGCATTGTACAATATGTTCGACTATCCGAGTATCCTTTTTAATTCCAAATGGTTCAACTGGAAATAATAAGTTTAGATCGAGTATAACATCGAGTTAGAAAAGCTCAGGTATGTACTCACACTAAGTTATGAAAATAAGGTAAGTTGAATGTTTGAATTGATGATATAATGATTTATGTTAATGTGAACTATGTGTATATAGATATGAATGAATGTATATTCGGCCTAAGGTTATAATTGTATTAAAGAAAGTAAAGGTTAAACATATTAATGTTCAATTGATTATTCGGCCAAAGGAAAGTTATTACAAGTTATATAAGTTTTGATATATAAGTTGATAACTTGGATTATATATGAAATTATGATGGTTTATTACTACTTGTCTAGCTTAAATTATGTAAATGATTAAATGTTTATTTGCTTATGACTTAGTAAGCTTTGATAGCTTACTGTACAAGCTCGGGTCGTCATAGAAGTCTATAACACTATCGAATGTTTCGGTACTTTTATAAAGTTGAAATTAATCCTATGGCATGTATAAGCTAGTTCGTGTTATGTTTGATTTTGGGTATGTATATATTAAAGCCATGCGAAAATGGCTAGAAATGATGTTTAAGCTTAGGTGATTTCGGTATGATATATATATGTGTATGATGTGCTTGGTATGATTTGAAATTGTGGTTTGATATATTAGTTGAGTAATATGCATGCTATATGTGTGTGATGTGTTTGGAATATGCTTTAAGTTTAAGCAAGGTTAAGTAAAGTTCATGATTATCTATTTGATAAATTTGATATACGAGGTTGATGAATATATTTAGGTTATGCTTAGTTAATGAATTATTATTGGGATGCCTAATTTGTAACATGAATTGGTTTGAACATTTTTTATAAAGTAATGTATTCGAATATGAAATGATATATATATATATATATATATGATAGTTTGAAGCTATTTATAATTCGGCTATGGTGTTTAAATCTTATCATCAAGTGTTTAGTTATATGTTAATGATGAAATTGTGGTATTGGACATATGTAAATTAAGTAGGCTATAAAAATTGGATTAAGAAATGTAGTTTTTGTACTGGTTTGAAATGGCATGCTTGAATGGATAATTTGGTTTAGAAATGATAAAGTACGTGTATATCTATATATGATTAAGGCATTGTAACTATAAAGATAAGCATGAGATTTGGTTGATAGCATGTTTACATAAATAGATTGAATGTTATATATAATGACCGAATATGAAATAACTTAGCTTGGTTTTGAAAACGAAACATGGATGTTCGGAAATGGTTTTGTTGGTAAATGCATATGTGTATAAATTTGTATTAAGAAGATAGGTATGTTTTGGTCTTATATATTAATGCATAGTTGAATTGAAAATAAGTTTAAAATTAGTAATAATGCATGTACAGATTTGGCTAATGTTAGTTAAATGATTAGAGCATGATTTGGATTTAGTTTTTATAGGTTAATTGGCTAGCCGAATTGAGGATATTATGACTGCAATGTGTACACATGATCTATGTTTGAATGATTCAAACTAGATGTGGAGAATTCACTTATGGATTTTATTACTCAATAAAGTATATTAAATCAATTGGTACATTTGTTAATGTTGCGTATGAGATTGGATATAAGCTTGGTGTTATGATTTGTTTGGTCTATTATGAACATGTTTATTATTAAGAAATAAAATTTTCATTAATTTAGTATGTATTTGAATTCCATATTAATGATAAGCACATGATTCGTGCATTTATTTTGGAAGTATAATTTATATATCTTTGAGGTAAAATTATTAAGGTGTAATTATGATTGTATGTATGAGATATTATATTTGTTTTACAATTAATACTGTATATTTAATAATTAAAAAGTCATTTGTTTACTTTATTCGAATATAATAAGTGTGCATATGTAGTTGTTTGAAAGTTGTGTTTTATTCGGTAATGCCTCGTAACCCTAATCCAGTGACGGATACGGGTTAGGGGTGTTACAGCAAGATGCAAAGTTTTTACAGGAAGTTTCTTTTATTTAATGTTTCATATTTGATTATTATTTTTCATTCTTCTTTCATTATATGTTATCATTGTTTTGATTAACTTATTTTACTTTTTGTTTTTAAGGATGGTGAAAGATTTGATATCGTTATCCATATGAAATCAAGAATATTTTGGAACTATCTGATACCTTCTAGTGATGACGATGATGTTAAAGATCTTCAGGTATATTTTACTATGTTTTATTTATTGTTTATTATAATTTGAGACTAATCATGACAACATGCATGATAGATTTTGATTTGAAATCTCACGCATATTTGCGATGGTAATTATGAAATAAAGAATCTATTGGGATGTTTATAAGTCCGTCCTACTAGATTTGTTGCATTCCCCGAAATGAATGTAAACATAAAGAAAATAAAAGATATACTCATGGACCACTAAAAGTAGAAACATAGTAATGAATAATTGAATAATGAGAGTTCTCAAGATAACTTTTCAAAGGATAAATATAACTTATGTTATCAATATGATATGAAAAATTATTGGCCACATATGTGGCGTATGCTCAAATATTTTGTTTCTGTTAATATTCTTTGAGGAATGATATGAAAATGTAGTAATGAATTCTATCATTACATATAGAAAATATTTATCTTATTTGGTACTAAAACAAACAAATATTATTCCAATATTTGATAATACAAAATTAGTTGAAAGCTCCAGAAGAGTTAATATATCACTATCTAAAAAGCACAAAATTTGTGATGGTCAATGCATTACTTTTAAAAGTTATTTGTAATGGATCTCATATTGAGATTGTGAATGAGGAAAAGATTATATTTCATATGAATAAAAAAAGGGGATTGAATTATTAATTTATAATATTTATGATATTCTTTTGTCATCATCCCTATTAAAGGGTTGAAAACAAAATACTTGACTCTGAAAGATCTACTCATGAGCAATAGAATATGATAATTCTATCTAAAGCTTATTATGGTTGGATGCATCTAAAGTTGCAAGTATTTTTTAAAAACTGTGAGTATAACTCTACAGTATTCAGAATAAGTTCTCAATTAAAATTATGTGGTAAAATATTACTGATGAGAACTTGCAAGAGAGAAAACTTATGTATGAAAAGTCATTAGTTATGTACCTGCTATACACATGGAAAATAAGATTCACTCTCAAAGTTTGCTATTAATAGATTTTTGGGCATTTGAAGATTTTGGCATATTCCCTGAAGCGAATATTGCATACAATTATTTGGAAATTATATTTATTGACTTGGTGGCATTATAGACTTTGTAATAGGCCCAATTAGCCTGGGCCCAAACCAATACAACCAAATAAAAAAAACTCCAAAATAAATAAAATTAAACAGTCCAGATTACAAGCCCAAAATCAAGTCAAAATTTCAAGGCCCAATTAGCCCAAAACTTAAAAAAATTTCGGAAAAGCCAGAAACACTAGGGTTTCTAGCACCGCAGCCTCCCTTGATCGCCGTGCCCACGCCTCGCCCCAAGGCCTGGCTCACCCCTCTGCCGCAGTGCACCGAAACGGCAAAAAGCCGAAGTTTCTGCCTCCGTCAACGCCTGCAATAAGAAAAAGAAAGAGCAAAAATGCAGAAACGGTAGAGAAACCAAAAGCAATAATATATGTTGTATGTTTTTCGACTGTAAAAAGACATAACGATTGTAATTGAAAGGATACAAAGAAATACAGAGGCAATATTAATCGAAAATTCAAAGTAAAAATAAAAGGTGATTATACTTCTGTTATCTTTTTTTTTGTTTTATTTTCGGAAAATAAAACATAAAAATAAAAAAGGCTAAAAATCTTATATTTTTTTGGTACCTCACGACCATGGACTCCTCTTCATCGGCGGAAGTCACGGGACTCCTTCGGGGTCTCAGTCCGGGCTTCGCCTAAAGGGAAGCCGAGGGGCCAAAGTTGAAAAAGGGGCGGTAGTAATTTTTTCCCTAGATTTAAAACCTAGAAGGAAAAAGAAGGAAAAAGGCCTTTTTTTTTAAACTCCGGCCACCGGAGGCGACGGTCGCCGTCGCCGATGACCGGTGGCCACAGCGGAGCCATGGCGAAGGCTCGCCGGAACTCTAGGCCGGAGGAGGAGAATTTTGAGAGAAAAAAAAAGGGTTCTCTATTTTTTTTAAACAGAAAGAAAAAATGAAATTTTAAAAAATTTTGGCCTTATATAAGGAAAGAAAACGACGTCGTTTTGCTTAGGGTCTTTAAGTGCCAAAACGGAGTCGTTTTGACGCTTGACCCGTGCGTCGACCCGATCCGCTAGGGGGGATCCGCTTTATTTTTTTTTCTTTTGGGGCTATTTGCGTTGCGAGTCCTTCCACTTTTTAAGTGCTTTGTGATTAAGTTTTTTATATTTTTAATTTTTACCCTATGTTTTATTGCGATATCATTTTAGTCCTACAAGGAACGGTGTCGTTTTAATGTTAGACCCGAAATTCGACCCTCCCCTTTGATATGATCCGCTTGTTTTTTTAAATGGACTATTTTCATCTTTAGTCTTTCTGCTTTTACAGCTGGTTTTAATCCAATCCTTTTTCTTTTATTTATTTTTTTGATTTTGCCACAAAACTTTGGATTTGTTTCATGTTGATCCTTCATGAAACGCTGTGTTTTGGAAACAGAGAATAATTTCCCAATTGGTCTCCCTATTTTTACCCGTGTTACATTTAGACCTCGATTTTTTTCCTTTTAAATTTGGCCATTTAACTTTATTTTAGTTTCAATTTAGTCCCTTTTTAAAAAATATTATTTTTCTATTATAATTTAGACCCGCGATTTTGCTTTAATTCCAATTTGATCCCTATTTATAGATTTTATTTTTTATATATTATTTTATTTAATCCATTTATTTATGTTCTTTATTTTTAGGTATTTAAAATTGATTTGTTTTTCCTTTTATATGGGGCATTTCCATCCATTTATATTATTATTATTATTGTTGTTGTTGTTGTTGTTGTTGTTGTTGTTGTTGTTGTTTTTTTTTTGTTGTTGTTGTTGTTGTTGTTGTTGTTGTTGTTGTTGTTGTTGTTGTTGTTGTTGTTGTTGTTATTATTATTATTATTCTTATTTCTATTTCACTATTTATTCGCTCATTCATTTATTTATTTATTTATAAAGATAAGATTTGTTTACATTTTCTTATTTGCCTATTTGTTATTGTCATTATTTTTAATATCATTTTTATTTCTTTTATTTTTGCCTTTTTTGTTGCTATATTATTTTTTATTATTCTTAATGTTATTTTTATCTAGTTTTTATTATTATTGTCATGCATTTTCCATTTTTTTAAGATTTAATCATTTATTTTAGTAATATCACAATTTGATCATTAATATTATTGTTATTATCACAATTACGTTCGTATCATTAAAATATTCCATTTATCATCATACTACACATTAAGTTTGGATAGATTTATTTATTAATGTATTATATTTAAACAAAATAAGTATTGTTTAAACCTCGTACCTATTATTATTCAAAACAAATTTTCAAAATAGGCAATGTTTGGTATTTGGGAAGTTTGAGAAACGTACCCTAACTTACGGGGTTCCGATGTCCTCATTAAACTTAAATAATCAAATATCCTTTTAAATTTTGAAATCCATATGATTTCAAAATAAGAAAGAAAGGCAAGCTTATGCTCGAAGATTTGAAATGTCGTTTCCTAACTTAAGGGATACAAGATTTTATTATCTCGAAACGAGTGGGTCTTTAACGTTTATTTATTCAAGCAATTTGTAAGAAAAATGATATAATGCAAACAGGGATCGCGATTTAAATTCTTTATGAGTTTTCAGCTTTCGATATAAAGACATCAAATAGTCAATTAGGTACCAATTTTGGGCGTAACGAGGGTGCTAACCCTTCCTCGTGCGTAACCGACTCCCGAACCCATTTTCTGGATTTTTGTAGACCAAAAAATATTGTTTTAATAAATCAAAAATCTTATTAAAATGATGAAATCACTAGGTTATCCGATCACACCTCATAAAAAAGATTGGTGGCGACTCCCAATTTTCATTTTTTAAAATAAAAGTCGACCTGTCAAAAAAATGGTTTCGACAACTTGGCGACTCCATTGGGGACAAAATAAGAGAGTCAAGCCACGATTTGATTATTTCTTGTCTTTTTTGTCGAAAATTGATAATTTGGTTTAAATTTACGATCCTTTCGTTGCATTTCATTTTTGTGGTCTGCATCATTTCAATATGGTTGCTTTATTGGTCCGAGTCTTTTAAATGTACCTCTACACATTGCATCACATAATCGGTCGATTTTACCCTTTAAGTGGGAGTGAGAAACTATTCTTCGTGAGGTCTTCACCTTCGTATAGGATAGCGTATCGCTTTCGGGATACATCCGTACCTATGTCTTCATGAGATTTTCATCTCTGTATAGCCATAGGGAAATGTATTCCCCTAAACTGAACTCGGTCCGTATGAGCCTATAATGGGTGAGGATCGAGAAATCTGCCGGTTCAGGTACCCCTACTTTAGAACCAAACCACATATAATGAGCCCTAAGAACTTACCCTAGGTAAAACTGAACCAAACCCCAGTGGTTACCCGAATAGGCACTTTATTTATTATTTCTTGCTTGCTTTAAATTCTTGCTTTGTATACTAACTTGTTTGTTTTGCTTTGATTGTGATTGCATGACATTTTCATCATAAAAAAGGGTGTTGATTCACATTCGATTACTAAATAGAGAGCTTGCCATGGAGAACGGTTTTCTTGATAAAATGGAAGATATACGGCTGTCCAAATATGGTATGAGAAAACGCAACTAGAGAAAGGTGATAGTCTGATGGAAGGCTACATATTAGAATTGTGGGACTTCACTCGTATCAACGTGACCCAAAACAATCTCCAAGAATTGAAAGAGATATGGGTCCAATGGGATGAAGAAATCAAGCAGTTATTTTACTGTAATTATGGTGATTTGCCCTATCTACTCGATATCAAAGTGGACAAGCACTTGTTTTGAGCTCTAGCTCAATTTTGGAATCCCACCTACAATTGTTTTACTTTTGGAAAAGTGGACTTAGTACCTACTGTGGAAGAATACACGACCTTATTTCGTTCCCCGAAAATTCGGCCCGACAAGGTTTATTCCAGAGCCGCTAATGTCCCAACCTTCCTCAAGAAACTAATGAATATCATGGGGATGAGTGAGTAATGGGTTGCAGCCCGGATCAAGTAAAAGGGAGATGGAAAATGTATCCCTTGGAATAGTTGGCGAGATTTGATCTTAGCATACCCAGATATGAAGAAAAGGGTCGATGTCTTCGCTTTGAGCATTTATGGGCTGGTTGTTTTCCCTAAAACACTAGGGCACGTAGACGAGGCATTTTCAGATTTGTTCAATAGAATTGATAAGAGGGTCACACCCATCCCTGCGATTTTGGCCAAAACATTCCGATTCTTAAATGCATGCCGAAGAGTGGGTGAAGGAAGATTCATTGGATGTGCGCAACTCTTGTTGGCATGGTTTCATAGCCACTTTTAGAAGGTAGAAAAATTTTCTTATCGAGTATTTTCTGAGAACTACTCTCCATTAAAAGAATTAATGGCTACACCGAGGCGAGATGACATTTCAGAAGAAAAATGGATAATGATACTCCAGAATATCCAAGATGAGGACGTCGAATGGAGAGCCCCTTGGATGATCTCCGATGAGATTCTATACTGGTGTGGAGATCTCGACTGGGTTCCTCTACTTGGGATTCGGGGAGCTGTTAGATATGCTCCTCTACTCGTGTTGAGGCAGTATAGATCGAGGCAGTTCATACCAGCAACACAAGGGCTGGCTCAATGCGAGTTTTTGTATAAGTGCGATAACTACAAGAAAAAGATCCGAAAATGTCTAACGCTTGGAACCAAACCCGCCGAATGAAAACATTTGCTTCAGGTCTGACGATGACCCCCGAATATAATGGATGGTGGGGTAAAAGAGTCAATGATAACATCCCTGGGCCAAGTCAAGAAGGCACTCGAGTAATGGAGGAATACCTGCGAGTGGCCCATCTAAGCTAGAGATCATAAAGTAAGATTTTGAAAGAAAAAATTTAGAGTTAGGAAAGAAGATAGAGCAATTGGAAGAAGAAAAGGTGCAATTAGGAATAGATGTTGATGTCCAGAAGCTAGGGTCCAATAAACTGAGGAAAGGAAAAAACAAGGCTGAAGAAGATCTAGACAGTTCAAAAACGGATTACAAGAAGCTGCGCTTATCAATGAGGACTGTCGGGCTGGGAAAGACATCAGAACAATGGCAGCAAGAGATCAATGAAGAAAAGAACAGAGCCAAGCAATGGAAAAAGAAATGCGAAGATGCCCAAATTCAAGGAAATGCCTTAGAAAGAGACCTATTAGAATGCCAAATGAAATGGTCAGATTAAAAGCAAAGGTAGCAGAACTAGAAAAGTCACTTCATCAGTATCGTAATCGCAACTCCATAATTGAGCTGAAAGCGAGCTTAAACAAGATTGAAGAGCTGAAAAGGAAAATAGAAGAGATTGATATCGCATTACAAAATTGTGAACTCCGAGTCGAACTCCTTGAAGCAAGCAACGAACAGTGGAAAGAGCAATTTCACCATTCTCAAGATTGATCTTTAGAAGAAGGCCAAGAGGTGGGTTTCTACACGCATAGTGGAAGGCATTATGATCCATCAAATGCAGGAGCTGAGCCTGTTAAAGGAAAGACCCCAATGGCTGAACAAAAGAAGGAAAAGACGGTCAGGCTCAAATTGCCAGTTAACGAGCCAGTAACTAAGAACGAGGCTAGGGAATTTCTAAAATTCTTAAAGCATAGCGAGTACAGCATTGTAGAATAGCTATATAAGCAACTGGCTTGCATCTCAGTGCTATCTTTACTCTTAAGTTCAGAGACACATCGTGACACGTTAATGAAAATGCTAAACGAAACTTATGTCACTAACGATATCTCTGTGGACAAGCTGGACTACCTAGTCAATAATATAAGTGTCGAAAACTTCATCTTCTTCAATGATGATGAGATACCGCCAGGGGGCATGGGATCTACAAAGGCTTTGCACATCACCACCCTCTGCAAAAGGGTATACATTGCCAGTGGTGTTAATTGATAACGGATCTGCACTAAATGTCCTACCCCTATCCACCCTAAATAGGTTACCTGTGGATAGCTCTCATATGAAAACATGTCAAAACATAGTGAGAGCATTCGATGGTACCGAAAGGAGAGTGATAGGGAAGGATCGAGATACCCCTCTTGATTGGTCCAAACACGTATGAAGTAGATTTCTTGGTGATGGAAATTAAACCTACCTATAATTGTTTATTGGGGAGGCCTTGAATTCATACACATGGGGTAGTGCCGTCATCACTACATCAGGAGCTAAAGTTGATAACCGAGGGTCGGCTGGTAATGATAAATACAGAAGAAGACATTATTGCATCCGTAACCAGTGAAACGCCATACGCAGGGACGGACGATGAAGCGATAGAATGTTCATTCTGATCTTTGGAATTTGTGAATGCAACCTTCATCGTTGAAGGGAACAAGATCCCAATACCTAAAATATCCAAAACTACTAGGATGTGCCTGCAATTGACAGTTGGTAAAGGAGCCTTGCCTGGAAGAGGACTTGGAAAATGCCTACAAGGAAAGGTCGAGGCACCTATGTTAAAGGACAAACGAGACCGCTTTGGTTTAAGATTTAAGCCAGATGTGAGGTAAATGAAGAAAGAGATGGAGAAGAAACAAGAAAGGAGAAGAGCGCGATTGAGCGGGGAAGAGGTCAAGTAGGAACTGATTACCTTTCCTCATATATCTAAGACATTCGTATATGGAGGAACTATTCATCCGAAAAGAAAGATGCCAAGGGAGATACTGTTGAAGAAATGTTGGGAAACATGAACATCAACGCCATATCTGAAGAAGGAACCTGGGGAGAAAATTTATCAAATATCTGCCTCTATGTACCTGGAAGTGTTTTGAACAACTGGACTGCAGAAGAGATTTCTGTAGTTTTTAGAGCCAATACAGAGTAATCTTTAAAACACGCTTATTGCTCTAAGCATTGGAGCAATAAGAATCCTTTGTGAAATAGGCTTATGTCCAAAATCTTTATTTCAATAAAGTGCATTTTTACGTATCATCTTGAGCAAATATTCTTTTATTCTTTTCATTTCATTCATAATCATACCATACAAATAATTATTCTTAGATTCTTTTATTCTTTGGATTTTCTTCATCCCTATATCAGGTCTCTAGATATCAATGATATTAGCGACAATGCTACTGACTCAGAATCTTCTTTTGAACAAGAGATGTACACGGAAGATTCTCAAGATTTTGAAGATGATCGAGATTGTAACCTATCTCCTGATTTGTTGAGGATCGTAGATCAGGATGAGAAACAAATCTTACCTTATAAAGATTCAGTGGAAATTGTGAGCCTAGGAGAGGAAAAAGAGGTGAAGATAGGAGCTTGCATTACCGCAGAGACGAAGCAAGACCTCATTGAATTACTCCAAGAATTTAAGGATGACTTCGCATGGTTATATCAAGACATGCCTAGGTTAAATACCGATATCATGGTACATTGGCTCCCCATAAAGGAAGAGTGCAAGCTGGTTCAACAGAAGCTCCGAAGGATGAGGACCGATGTTTTGCTAAAACTAAAAGAGGAAGTTAAGAAACAATTCGATGCTGGTTTCTTACGGGTGGTTAAATACTCAGAATGGGTAGCCAATATCGTGCCCGTCCCTAAAAAAAATGGGAAAGTACGAATGTGTGTGGACTACAGGGACTTGAAAAAAGCCGGCTCGAAAGACAATTTTTCATTGCCACATATCGACACATTAGTGGACAACATGGCAGGTTATTCACTGTTCTCCTTCATGGATGGTTTTTCTGGATACAACCAAATAAACATTCATCCTGAAGACATGAAGAAAACCACATTCATGACCATGTGGGGAACATTTTGCTATAAGGTGATACCATTTGGATTGAAAAATACGGAAGCAACGTATCAAAGAGCCATGGTAACTTTGTTTCATGATATGATGCACAAAGAAATCAAGGTTTATGTAGACGATATGATTGCAAAGTCCCAAACAGAGAAGGAACACATACAAGTCTTGAGGAAATTGTTTTTAAGATTGAGGAAATTCCAACTGAAACTCAATCCAGCAAAATGTACTTTCGGGGCTAGGTTGGGAAAACTGCTAGGATTTGTAGTCAATAAAAAGGGGATTAAGATCGACCTAGACAAAGTAAAGGTTATACAACAATTGCTTCTACCACGCACTCAAAAAGAAGTTTGAGGTTTCCTAGGAAGATTAAATTACATTGCTCGGTTCATTTCACAACTAACAGAGAAATGAGACCCCATATTCCGTCTCCTTAAGAAACACAACCCAGGCGTTTGGGATGAGGAGTGCCAGAAGACTTTCGATAAGATCAAACATTACTTGTCCAATGCCCCAGTACTAATGCCACCTAACCTGGATAGGCTGTTGATACTGTACTTGGCAGTATTCGAGAATTCCATGGGATGCGTGCTCTATCAACATGATGAGTAGAGAAGAAAAGAAAGAATGATATACTATCTCAGTAAGAAATTCATTGAATGTGAGACAAGATATTCGCCAATCGAGAAGTTATGTTGCGCCTTGATTTGGACAACCCGAAGATTGAGACAGTACATGTTGTACCACACAACTTGGCTCATCCCAAAGCTGGACCCTCTAAAATACATGATAGAGTCGACTGCTCTAAATGGAAGAATGGCCCGATGCTAAATTCTGCTTTATGAATTTGACATAGTCTATGTTAACCAGAAGGCAGTCAAAGGAAGCGCAATAGCAGATTTTCTGGCTAGCAGAGCTCTAGAGGATTACGAGCCTTTGAATTTTTATTTCCCGAATGAAGATCTAATGCATGTTGCAACCACTAAAGAAGTCTCTCAAGAAAGTCATCCTTGGAAGCTAAACTTCGACAAAGCCTCAAATGTTGTGGGTAACAAAATTGGAGTAGTTATGATATCCCCAAACGGAGATCATTATCCCTTCACTAGCAAATTGAATTTTGATTGCAAGAACAATATGGCAGAATACGAAGCATGCATCATGGGTATCCGTGCAACCATAGAACATAAAATCAAAGTGCTAGAGGTATATGGAGATTCCGCACTAGTGATCTATCAAATCATGAGAGAGTGAAAGACTAAGAGATCCCAAGTTAATCAAGTATCGAAGTTGGTTCTTGAGTTAATCGAGGATTTTGATGACATCACCTTTTATTATCTCCCACGAGATGAAAATCAGATAGTTGATGCCTTTGCTACCTTGGCTTCGATGGTCAAAGTGAACAAACAAGAGGATGTAAAGCCTATCCAGATGAGTATTTATGAGGCTCCGGCTCATTGTTACAACATCGAAGAAGAAGAATAAAAGGACGATCACCCTTGGTACAACGATATATTGCGATATGTGAAGAGTCGTGAATACCCTGATCAAGCAACTGAGAATGAAAAAAGGATGTTGAGAAGGCTGGCCAATGACTATGTTTTAGATGGGGAGATCCTATATAAAAGGAGAAAGGATTAGGTGCTACTAAGATGTGTAGACGCTGTTGAGGCCAGTCAAATCTTGGAAGAAGTCCACGAGGATGTTTACAGAACACATGCCAATTGTTTTACAATGGCCAGACAAATCATGAGATTCGGGTATTATTGGTCTACCATGGAAGGAGATTGCATCAATTAAGCCAAGAAATGCCACAAATGTCAAGTTTATGGAGATAAAATTCGTATACCTCCCTCACATCTTCATGTTATGACTTCTCCGTAGCCTTTCTCTATGTGGGGCATGGATGTCATTGGGCCAATTTCACCCAAAGCTTCTAACGGCATCGATTTATCTTCGTGGACATCAATTACTTTACAAAGTGGGTAGAATCCATTTCATATGCCAATGTCACGAAGTTGGCAGTCAGTAAGTTCTTAAAGAAGGAGATCATATGTCGATATGGAATGCCAGAAAGTATCATATCTGACAACGCACTAAATTTGAACAATAGCACGATATCAGAAGTCTGCAGTCAGTTCAAGATCAAACACCACAACTCATCACCATATCGCCCAAAAATGAACGGCGCAGTAGAGGCAGCCAATAAGAACATTAAGAAAATCATGGGAAAATGACTGAGACTTATAAAGATTGGCATGAGAAGATACCATTTGCCCTCTGTGCTTATCGAACATCTGTTAGGACCTCAACCTGGACAACACCTTTCTCTTTGGTTTATGGAATGGAAGTGATTTTACCCATCAAAGTCGAGATTCCTTCTCTATGAGTTTAGGCAGAATTAAAGTTGGATGAAGTAGAACGGATCCAATCCCGATATGATTAGCTAAACTTGATTGAAGAGAAAAGGTTGAAAGCCATCCGTCATGGTCAGATGTACCAAAAGCCAATGATGCGAGCTTACAACAAAAAGGTTCGTCCCAGAGAATTTCATGAGGGGGACCTAGTATTGAAAAAGATCTTACCCATATAGAAGGATTTCAGAGGGAAATGGATGCCAAATTGGGAAGGACCTTATGTGGTAAAGAAGACCTTTTTCTGGAGGAGCGTTGATTTTGACTGAGATGGATGGAAAAAGCTTGCCCAATCCTGTGAATTCAGACTCGGTCAATGTAACATCCCAAACCCGGCCCATTCACTACGACCGAATCTGGTTATGTTAGTAAAAATATTTTTGACTTAGAATAAATAGTAAAAATTTATTTGCTCTTGGAAACCATGTTCTTTTGAAAAATATAGCCACATGTTTAATAATTCCACATTTGAATAAGTAAGTTATAAAAAAAATAACCATCTTCACATAGTGTTTCAATTTAAACAAACCATAATAGAGTTAATAATAAAATGATACCAAAATAATAAAATAAATCCTTATTACAACCATTATTTAAAAGATCAAGAACTTAATATAAATAAGCTTTAAAAACATCTCCTTCGGCATGGGCCACCATGTGTCCTCTCCGATCCCGGTCCATCTCATGAATCACCTGAAATGTTAGGAAAATATTTGGGTGAGTCCACAGACTCAGTGCATAACCATAACACCTATTTCCCCTACGTATGGGCTTGGCCCATACCCACACAACCATCGAAGCAAATCATGCAAGTATGCTTTTCAGCCTAACCTACTATCGCACCGTACACCAACCTTAGCAGACTCCCTGCCTAAGGCCGTGGATAAACCACCACTGATCACATCGTGATCCAAAACCTTACCTTGGCTACTCGCTGCACAAGGCCGTGGCTGAGCCACCGATCAACCAAAATGATCTCAACATCAATATCTGTCTACGGTGATGCACATAGCCATCAACCGCCGAGATGGGCACCGAGCCACACCTCCCTTGAGGTAGCACACAGCTAACCCTCAAGCGCTAATGTAGCAGGAGCTATCTTTAGACCACGTACAACTTGTGTACACTTCCTCCTTCTTCAATCCAATCCCATGCCCGTGTGTCAATAAATCATGCAAGAATATCATATAGAGTGAGTATTTATTATTTATCAATACCACATCAAACATATATAAAATATATAAATATCACAACCAATCTTACCATCATCGGTTCACATCACTTAAGCCATTATAATCGGCTTCCACACATAACACATATGTTTAAAAGCTAGCAAGCAAACCGAGAAATAGTGCGATGGTTACGCACCTTGTTAGATACAATCAATCAAATCCTAACTGCTCTTACAACACTTGATGAATAAGACTTAAGAATCCCTTCCTACCGCTCCTTCTTGTTGGCTACACACAAACAAAACACAACATCACCCATGCTCTAGAGACATTCGGCCATACCAAAACTAAGGCCAACCATTCGGTTTTGACCACCAAAATAGAGAACTAGAACACTTACCCACAAGCTCTAAATGTCGACAGCACCACTCTACACAGGTTCGGCTTCAAGCTTGGATAAATAGAAGAGAGATGGAGAGGCTAAAGGTTTCAGCTTCACTACCAAATGAAGTTGGAGCATTCGGCTAACACAAGATGTTGTTATGGAGTTTGAAAGGAGTTTGATAAAGGGATGGGGGTTCGGCCAAAGTACAAATAGGGTAGGGAAAGAAGCAAACGAAAGACCTTTAAGGGCTTTAGAGTTTCGGCAAAGAAAATGGGAATTGAACTAGGTGACTTCTCAAAGAAAATTCGGCACCAGAGAGTGAGATGAGAGAAAGCTTTCGGCTTGAAAAACAAAAGGGAAAAAGGATTTCCAAAAGGGTGCTCCCCTATTTATAGCATTCGGCCACCCCTAAGCTCACCCCACAAAACCGAAAATGCCCTCCAAAAGCTCCCAAAACCGGCCACTACCCAACTCCCTTTCAAATCCCATTATTCCTTCCTACTTTTCCTCCCTAACACCCATTCAAAAAGTTTGAATGGGTCAAACCTCTACCTAGCCGAATTTAAAAAGAAAGACCAAGTCTCTCTCCACCTTTTAAGCATCCAAAAGCCACCCAACTTCTTACCTCTCTGACGCCAAAAATAAAGGCCAAAGTGCTGCCTTCGCAGCTCGAACACTGGCCCCCCTTCCCTTGCACCTGAGACGTCACCTCCCCAAGCTCTTAGTGGCGTCTCCCTTGCCACTCCACCAGCCCAGTTCTTGTGACATAAACTCCCAAATAATTCTCTTAAGACACCCATCGCCAAGCTCCCCTTTTAGCACTTAAAAATCCAAAATTTCCCAAGGTCTTCCCCTTTAATCTTAGCATTCTTAACACCTCTCAAACACATCCAAGCATACCCAAAACCTACTAGAACATGAATTATACCCAACAGGCATAGCCCCTAAACCAGGGTGTTACAGTCAAGAAATACTTCACCTAAAAAAAATAAGGGGGAGAGGCCAAGGTGAAAACTCGCAAAGGGCGCCTTGAGACCAAAAGGGTTTTAAATTGAAAACCCAGGAAAAGGGCAATTCAAATCTTGATCAAATATGGGGCATGTGGTAGTTTGGTTATCCCTGAATGAACAAGAAGGAGAGATGCCACGTCTTGGGGCATCAACAAAGTATTTTGGATCTTCGAAATACATATCAAGTTCAAAAGGGTCCTCGAGAATTTAGTACGAAGAAGTTCATGCTATGATATCCGGGGCATCTATTTTCATCTTATTCATTTTTTATTTAAGCAAATTTGCTATTTTGATTAATATATTCATTTCGAGCCTTGCTCCTAATAAACTTCGATCTTGTCCATTACTACAATCTTTTTCAAGCATTTTTACATTGAAATAACGATTAATGGACTAATACTATTCAAATAAAGAGAGTTCTGCATATTGATCTAAAAGGTTTTCTAAAATAGTACAAGGATCTGAAAAGTAGGACCACTATTCAGAACTAACCAAACTTAGGGATTCGGAAACATTTGAAAAAAAAATAGTCTAAAAGGTGACTATTCCTTTGAATTTTCTGTTAAAGATACCAGCTGAACAAGAAGGCATGGTAACACATCAGTAATAGAACCTTGATAAATATTGAGCAATGACAACCTAAGCATTAAAAAGGGATCATTCTCGAAAAATGACATTCTGCATTCATGCAAATATCATGCATACATATCTAGTTAGGAGCATTTGATTCATTATGATCATAAAATCCTAATCACTAGGCATAAATAGGCCCATGAAATGGATTCTACAGGTCATGATCCCCAGAGAACGATGCAACAGATCAGTGAAACCACAAATCCTATACCCCTGAAGTTGCAGTGGGACGGATTATAGTCATCGTGACAGATCTTATCTCCTTGAAGTTGCAGTGGAGTAGATTGATGATAGGCTACAAATCTTACCTCTCTGAAATTGCGGTAGAGTAGATTAAAGCTACAAATTGCATCTCCCTGAAGTTACAGTGGAGCAGGTTGAAGTTATAAATCTTATCCCTCTGAAGTTGCAGTGGGGCAAATTGAAGATAGTAAATCTTATCTCTTTGAAATTGTAGTAGAGTAGATTAAAGCTACAAATATTATCTCCCTGAAGTTGTAGTGGAGCATATCAAAGCGACAAGTCCTGTACCTCTGAAGTTGCAGTGGGTCAAATTAGATTTACCATAGCAAGTCTTATCTCCCTGAAGTTGCAGTGGAATAGGCTAAAGCTACAAGTTACAAACCTTGTCTCCCTAAAGTTGCAGTGGAGTGAAGCTTCAAATCTTATCTCCATGAAGTTTTTTTGGAGCAGATTGAAGATAGCAAATATTATACCCCTGAAGTTGCAGTGGGGTAGATTGAGGCTACTTGAAGAAGAGAATCACTAGAGAAGTCGAGATTAGAAAACCAGACAAATTTGGTCCTTCTTAAAGGTCTTTGCTCTATCCTCGTTACACGATAATGAGTAAAGAGGGGCAGCTGTAATAGGCCAATTAGCACGGGCCCAAACCAATACAACCAAATAAAAAAAAGTCCAAAATAAATAAAATTAAACAGACCAAATTACAACCCCAAAATCAACACAAAAGTTCAAGGCCAAACTAGCCCAAAACTTAAAATTTTTTTGGAAAAACCAGAAACCCTAGGGTTTCTGGAGTCACTGACTTTCTCGATCAACGCACTCGAGCCTCGTCCCGAGGCCTAGCTTACCTATCTGGCTCACCCCTCTACCGCCGTTACACCAAAAGGGCAAAAAGCTGAAGTTTTCGCCTCCGTCAATGCCTGCAACAAGAAAAAGAAAGAGCAAAAATGTAGAAACGGCAGAGAAACCAAAAGCAATATATGTTGTATTTTTTTTGGCTATAAAAAGCCAGAACGATTGTAATTGAAAGGATACAAAGAAATACATAGGCAATATTAATAAAAAATTCAAAGTAAAAACAAAAGGTGATTCAACTTTTGTTATCTTTTTTTTTGTTTTATTTGCAGAAAATAAAACATAAAAATAAAAAAGGCTAAAAAACTTACATTTTTTTTGGTACCTCACGACCGTCGGTGATAAACTGTAATAGTAACAAATTTTAATCCCACATTTAGCATACTTTTGGATTATTTATCCCTTGATTTATGTAAAAAGGTGCTCTTAATCCTTTCTTTTCATGTTTTATACTCAGGAAAGCACCCAAGGATGAAAAGAACATAAAACGGGCCTAAAACGGACCAAATCGGGCCAACTCACGAAATCGGCACGGCCTGGCCCAAGCCCACACGGTCGTGCCTCATTAAACTACTGGAACACGACCTGATCCCAATCCACACGGCTGTGCCCCACTCGACAGTCTCGAACACGGCCTAGCCACAACTTACACGGACGTGTGCCATGGGCGTGTCCCTGCCGCGGCCAAGGGAAGTTTTACTCGGAATAGGATACTTGGAGGCAAAGAAACATATTCCAAAGCCTATTCAATCACCCTAGTAGGAATTCTACTTAAATTAGGATACTTAGGGACCAAGTAAGGCATCTCAAAGCCTATATAAACACCCAAGGGGGCAACTTAAGCGGGGAGTTCGGCAGAAGCCTTCTACCAGGGCTTTAGTAGGGCGGTTTGCTAGGCCAATGAGCCAACCCGAAAAGGTCAGAGTTGTGGGAATCACTTGAAGATAGCCAGTTGATCCATCTCTAGAAGCCGGAATTCTACTCAAGACGGTGGATCTCTCCTTCAATTCCTTCAGGGGGTTTTAGGGATTTCTTATGTTTTGTTTCATCTTTTCTTTTGAGATGTTTTCTTTATTTATTATGAACTAAACCCTTCAGATACCTGAAGGGGATGAAACCTAGATGAATCTTGTTATTGTTTTCTGAATTATATGATAAATACTTAGTTTGTTCTTAATTATGTGAACTTAATCCAAATTTAATGTGTTTAGGTGGAGGAGGAATAGACCTTGCCTAAGAGTAGATTTAGCATAATTAAGAGGAGTTGATCATACGCCTAGAGATAGGGTGATGAGATTTTGCCGGATTAGGGTGAAACCTAATATAGGAGTCCATAGATCGATTTACTGCTATTCTAGGGGGTTATTAAGTGAAAAAGAGATTTTCGTTAATTAACCTAGGGTTAGACGTTATTCGCCTCGAGAGAGGGTTTAATATACGTTAGGGAGTCTTACGGATCAAACTAAGTGAATAAATCGTATGGTTCAGTGTTAAATAACAAGTGAAGTCTAGGTGGATTCTTTCTGAGGGTATCATCTTAATCAACTGAGTTTTTCCTAAAGTTATTTTCCCAATTCATCCTTTTTGGCTTTGTGTCTTTAGCTTAGTAGTTAATTTAGATTAGATTAAAGCAACTTCACTTAATTAAGGCTAAATAATAGAAAGAAAGTTAGTATTAGTACTTTTAGTTCCTTTGGGTTCGATAATCCGGTCTTGCCTAAGCTATACTACTGTTCGATAGGTACACTTGCCTTTAATCGTTGTCAGAGTCAGTTTCCAGGTTCGATCATTCTCTTTATAAATTTTAAAACTCTGATTTCAGCGATCAATCGGACTCCTCTTCATCGACGAAAGTCACGGGACTCCTTCGGGGTCTCAGTTCGAGCTTCGCCTAAAGAGAAGCCGAGGGGCCAAAGGCGAAAAAGGGGCGGTAGTAAATTCTTTTTATTTTTCCCTTAAATCTAAAACCCAGAAGGAAAACGAAAGAAAAAGGCCTTTTTTTAACTCCAGCCACCGGAGGTGACGGTCGCAGTCACCGATGACCGGTGGCCATGGCGGAGGCTCGCTAGAACCCTAGGTTGGAGAAGGAGAATTTTGAGAGAAAAAAAGGGGTTCTTTTTAAAAAAACAGAAAGAAAAAATGAAATTTTAAAAAATTTTGGCCTTATATAGGGAAAGAAAACGACACCGTTTTGCTTAGGGTCTTTAAGTGCCAAAACGATGTTGTTTTGATGCTTGACCCGCGCGTCAACCCGATCTGTAACATCCTGAAATTGGGCCTAGTAGGATTGAGCCCAATGGGCCTTAGGAGTAGTAGCGTTTAAAATTTTAGAGAAAGGTATTAATGCATGTTAGACTTATTAGGTAAGTGATTTTGGAAGGTTAGAGGGCTTCTATGAAGTCCTGGGACCAAACTTTGGATTTAGGGAAATTTTGGTTTTAGGTGAAAAAAACCCTGGAAGTTGGCAGGTAGGCCTTAAGAATAAAATGTGGAGAAAATGACACAAGTAGAGTGTGTGGTGTAGTGGCAAAGTGACGCCACTTAGGGAGCAAGGGGGTGACGCCACAAGGAAGGAAGGAGGTCCAAGGTTCAAGTATTGGCTTTTGCATTTTGGTTTCTTTTTACTTGGATCTTAGAATTTGGGCCATAGTTTATATTTAGTTGCGCATGGTTTAAGACACAAGAGGAGCTTGTGGCCAAGTGGTTAGCATCGTGGATTATGTTGCAAGGGAGCCTGGGTTCGAATCTCATGAGAAGCAAGGGAGTATTTATTTTGCGGATTGGACGGCAAGAGTTTCAGTTGAATTTAAACTCTACTGACGAAGGGATCCCACATCGGAAAGACACAAAGAATGAAGGTGAAGAGCTAGCTATATAAAGAGCCATCCTAGGAGGAGAGTAAACACATCTTGGAGGGCGTTTGGGCATAGGAGTGGTCGGAGCGTGGATTAACACCAGAGTCCTATCAGGTGTGTAACTCTCTCTACTCTAGTTGTAGAGTGGCAAATGCCAAAGTGCCGGTCACGGCAATAGTAGCCACACGAGCGTGCGAGCACACGTGTAGGGCTTCGACGCGATAGTTGAGGCCATCAGTAGTATTCTTGTGGGTTGGGTTGCTTGGGCCACGATGGGCCGAAGTGGGCCCAATGGGCCCGTGGGCCAGTAAATTATATGATTGTTTAGTATATGTTGAACTAGACTAGGTGGAACTTATATACGTGGCTAGATTTGTGCTAGGTGGGCCACACGAGCGTGTGGGCCCGAATAGGCCGAAATCGGGTTTTAGGCCCAATAGTCCAGTGAGGACCGGAAATGGTAGCTGAGTCGCTCGGGGCGACATTAGGCCTTCGGAAAGGCCATTGCAGGTGCAAATTTACGAAAATACCCTTGGTGGGTAAATTACGAAAATACCCTTGGTATGTAAAATTACCGTTATACCCTTAGAGGTTGATTAGCTTGATTATGTTGTATTGGTTATTCTGATTATGATGGTAATTCGTTTCATACGTTGTATGATATGTTCATAATGATTACATTGTCATTTCATCATAATGTATTGTATGTGCATGGGGATCGGGTTATATTTAATGAAGGAAAGGGTGTACATTTATGTACGTGGATTGATGTCAGCCTTGAGCTACATCGTGGATTGATGTTGGCTTCGTGCCTCATCGTGGATTGATGTTGGCTATGTGCCTCATCGTGGATTGATGTTGGCTATGTGCCTCATCGTGACTTGATGTCGGCTATGTGCCCATCGTGGACTGATGATAGCTTCGTGCTTCATTGTGGATTGATGATGACCTTGAGTCACATCGTGGATATCGATATTTGGTCACATAGTGATCGGTGGCTAGGCCACGTTATATTTGGTCACTTAGTGATCGGTGGCTAGGCCACGTTATATTTGGTCACATGGTGATCGGTGGCTAGGCCACGTTATATTGACTTTGAGCAGCATGACTGCCAAAGAGGTGTGTAGCGGTTGGAGGGTCGATTTAGTAATCCCCTGATGTGTGCGGCAGGATACGGGGGTGTGTAGCGGATGGACACTAGGTTGGGTTGGGGTTCATTTTGCATAATCATGTGTGGTATATGGATTTATGTGGATTTGGGGCCAAGCCCATTCGTGGAATCATGTGGATTAATTGCATTGCACTCATTCTTGATATGCCATGACATTGGGCTAATATAGTACTGTGGGCTTAGGCCCAGTTATCGTGGTAAGGGGAATTACACAGTGAGTCTCGATGACTCACCCCCTCTTTTTAAATGTTTCAGGTAATCATTAGATCGCGAATTTGGGAGCCGAGGCAGGCTTGTGGTGGCCCTGCAATGTTTTTCTGTAAACTCTTTCTTTTATTTAAACTTACTTTTAATTTTGGGATTTTGTTATGTAATAAGGCCTTTGGTATTTTATTTGGTTTTAGCTTTCAATTTGGTTACTGTTTATTATTAAATGTTCAATATGGGATTTTCCTAAAATGATAATAAATCGTTTTTATTCAAAATTACTTAAACTCGATTTTCACAACAAATACAATTTTATTCAAATTAATAACAACTTTGTAAAATGGGCATTGAAATGAATCGACTTTTATAAACAAACCACAAAACGCGGAGTTTCAAAAAGAATACGAACTTTTTAACGAACGCACAGTTTTTTTAGACATTCCTTTCATGTGACATGCCAGATCCGGTCGTAACGTCTAGGCCGGGTTTGGGGTGTTACACGATCCACCAGGGGGATCCGCGTGTTTTTTGCTTTTGGCGCTATTTGCAATGCGAGTCCTTCCGTTTTTTAAGTGTTTTGCAATTAAGCTTTTTTATATTTTTAATTTTTACCCTATGTTTTATTGCAATTTCATTTTAGTCCTAAAAGGAACGGTATCGTTTTGGTGTTAGACCCGAAATCCGACCCGCCCCTTTGATAGGATCCGCGTGTTTTTTAAATGGACTATTTTCATCTTTAGTCCTTCTGCTTTTGCAGCTAGTTTTAATCCAATCCTTTTTCTTTTATTTATTTTTTAATTCTACCACAAAACGTTGGTTTTGTTTCATTTTGATCTTTCATGAAACGCTATGTTTTGGGAACAGAGAATAATTTCCCAATTGGTCTCCCTATTTTTACGCGCGTTACATTTAGACCCCGATTTCTTTCTTTTAAATCTGGCCATTTAACTTTATTTTAATATCAATTTAGTCCCTTTTTTGAAAAAATTCTTATTTGTATATTATAATTTAGACCTGCGATTTTGCTTTAATTCCAATTTGATCCCTATTTATTTTATTTCGACTATTTATAGATTTTATTTTTTATATATTATTTTATTTAATCCATTTCTTTATTGTTGTTTATTTTTAGATATTTAAAATTGATTTGTTTCCTTTTTTATGGGGCATTTCCATCCATTTATATTATTATTATTATTATTATTATTATTATTATTATTATTATTATTATTATTTTATTTTTATGCTTTTATTGTTGTTATTTTTATTTCACTATTTATTCGCTCATTCATTTATTTATTTATTTATAAAGATTATATTTGTTTACATTTTCTTACTTGCCTATTTGTTATTGTCATTATTTTTAATATCATTTTTATTTCTTTTATTTTTTTCCTTTTTTGTTGCTATATTATTTTATATTATTCTTAATGTTATTTTTATCTAGTTATTATTATTATTATCATACATTTTCCATTTTTTTAAGATTTCATCATTTATTTTATTAATATTACAATTTGATTATTAATATTATTGTTATTATCACAATTACGTTCGTATCATTAAAATATTCCATTTATCATCATACTACACATTAAGTTTGGATAGATTTATTTATTAATGTATTATATTTAAACAAAATAAGTATTGTTTAAACCTCATACCTATTATTATTGAAAACAAATTTTCAAAATAGGCAATGTTTGGTATTTGGGAAGTTTGAGAAACGTACCCTAACTTATGGGGTTTCGATTTCCTCATTAAACTTAAATAACCGAATATCCTTTTAAATTTTGAAATCCATAAGATTTCAAAATAAGAAACAAAGGCAAGATTATGCTCAAAGATTTGAAATGTCGTTTCCTAACTTACGGGATACAAGATTTTATTATCTCGAAACGAGTGGGTCTTTAACGTTAATTTATTCAAGCAATTTATAAGCAAAATGATATAATGCAAAAAGGGATCGTGGTTTAAATTCTTTCTGAGTTTTTAGCTTTCGATATAAAGATATCAAATAGTCAGTTAGGTACCAATTTTGGGCGTAACGAGTGTGCTAACCCTTCCTCGTGCGTAACTGACTCCCGAACCCAATTTCTGGATTTTTGTAGACCGAAAAATATTGTTTTAATAAATCAAACCTCTTATTAAAACGACCAGATCACAAGGTGATCCGGTCACACCTCATAAAAAAGATTGGTGGTGTAACACTCCTTACTCGTATCTGAAGCCAGAATCAGGTTTGAGGCATTACCTAACTTATCACACTTAACGTCTCGAAACGGGCTATAAAATATCGTTGTTAAACCTATTGCAAAGCTCAATCTTGGCTTACAAGGCCCTTAACATACCTCCGAGAGAACTAATCCCAGAACTTTTACAAACCCGAGAAACTTTTCATCAAAATAGGGGCCACATGCCCGTGTTGCTCTAGGAACAGGCCCATGTATCATCTCACACGCCCGTGTTCGATGCCCGTGGATGACACTAACATGAGTCACACGACCTAGACACGCCCGTGTCTTCTACCCGTGGAGCTCTCTGACTATGACATCATCATCCCTTAATTAGCACACGGCCTAAGCACACGCCCGTGTGGCTGGCCCGTGGTCGTCTCTGGTTAATCAACATGACTGGTCACACACCCGTGTGCTTCTACCGTGTGGCGATTTAAATTCCAAATTCTAAGTGCAGACTTTACACGGTCTGGGCACACACCCATGGACTGACCGTTTGTCACACACGGACTAGACACACGCCCGTGTGCCTACCCATGTAGACAAGAACGAGGCTATTTGCCAAGCTCTTTAGCCACCCTCACTTGCATACATTCATACACCATCACACAACTGATAAACCGTAAAAGTAACATATTTTAGACCCACATTTAATATGCTTTTGGATGAATTATCCCTTGTTTTATATAAAAAGGTGCTTTTAATCCTTTCTTTTCATGTCTTATACCCAGGAAAGCACCCGAGGATGAAAAGAACACAAAACGGGTCTAAAACGGAGTAAATGGACCTTAACACGAAATCGACACGGCCTGACCCAAAGCACACACGGCCGTGCCTCGACGAACACCTAGAGCACGGCCTCAACTCCGTCACATACGGCCGTGCCTCAAGAGAAATCCGAACACGGTCAGGTCTCGATTCACATGGGTGTGTGCCATGGCCGTGCCTCTGACGCTGGAAAGAGCAATTTTAGTTGGAAAAAGGATACTTAGGGAGAAAGAATCGCATTCCAAGAGCCTATAAATAAGCCCCAGGTATCACTTGTTTAAAGGAGCGAAAGCGAGGCCAAGGAGCCAAGTCGAGAAGGTCAGAGTTAGAGAATAACGTGAGGATAGCCAGTTGATCCATCTCAAGAAGCCGGAGTTATACTCAAGACGGCAGAATTCTCCTTCGATTCCTTCAGGGGATTTTAGGATTTTTTTTCTATGTTTTGTTTTATCTTTTCTCTTGCGATGGCTTGTTTATTGATTATGAACTAAACCCCTCAAATACCTGAAGGGGATGAAACCTAGATGGATTTTATTATTTGATTTTTAAGTTATATGATAAATTACTTAGTTTGTTCTTAATTATGTTGCTTAATCCAAATCTAATGCGCTTAGGTGGAGGAGGAATAGACCTTGCCTAAGAGAAGATCTAACATAATTAAGCGGAGTTGATCGAACGCCTAGAGATAGGGTTACGAGATTTTGCCGGATTAGGGTGAAACCTAATATGGGAGTCCATTGATCGATTTACTGCTATCCTAGGGGGTTATTATAAGCGAATGAGAGTTCCACTAATTAACCTAGGGTTAGACGTTATTCGCCTCGAGAGAGGGTTTAATATAGGTTAGGGAGTCTTACGGATAAGAGAAGTCTAGGTGGATTCTTCCCGAGGGTATCATCAAAATCAACTGAGTTATTCCTCAAAGTTATTTTCCAATTCATCTTCTTGTCTTTGTGTCCTTAGTTTAGCTGTCGTTAATTTACTTTAAAAAGTAATCTTCACTCTAACTTTAAGGCTAAATAATAAAAAAAGTGAGTATTAATACTTTTAGTTCCTTTGGGTTCGATAACCGGTCTTGCCTAAGCTATACTACTGTTCGATAGGTACACTTGCCTTAATATCGTTGTCAGAGTTAGTCTCCAGGTTTGATCATTCTTTTATAAATATTTAAAGCTCTGATTTACAGCAATCAACAACATTCTCAAATCATCAATTATGACACTTGAATTAACACATTTGATTCATAAAAATGAAGCCTTCATCCCATACACAAGGGATAACTATTTCTAATATTATTTCAATCTACTTAAGCCATCATCTATGGCTATACACAATCGTCTCATAGCTCATTTAGGCCAACAGATTTGGCACATTAACAATGACTTAAAATAAACTAAAATAAGATCCGTATACATGCCATAACTCACAAGGACTTGAAACCTCATACCAACTGTCTGTTTGATAGTGTGAAAACATCTCCAGCGATCTCCAACCCGAGCTAGTTAAGCTAACCTATAAGAGATGGGAAAGGAAAAGGAGTAAGCAATAATGCTTAGTAAGTTCATATGCAACTAATAATCAATTATTGATATTCATTTTTTATACTCGATCACAAGGTATTATAATGAGTTCTACTCTTGAAATCATGCTTACCCATTCAATCATTCATAATGCTTACTTATTCCGTCTCTTACCACGTTCTAACCATATCTTGAGCTTAAGGCTCGCATTCATTAACTTACATCCCTGCATTTATCATCACATGGTCACATAATACAACACATCATAACTTCTCAATGAACATTTATACTACCAGTCACTCGGTGGTTTCGCACTTAGCCCACCATCAATCTCTAATAGGGTGGTATCGCACATAGCCCACCAATCATTTATAATTATGGTGGTATCGCACTTAGCCCACCAAATGATAATATAAGCGATGGTATCACACATAGCCCATCATTTAATAATTAATAAGGTGGTAACGCACACAGCCCACCATTAATAATATTGTTGATGGTATTGCACACAGCCTATTACTAACAATTAATAAGGTGGTATCGCACATAGCCCACCGTCATTATACATTCATGGATAGTTATCCACAAGCATTTCTCTATTTCAAATGTTCATCCGGGAACATCTTCACACACTACCATTCCTACTTAGATTTCTACAATAATCATTTACACATAACCCACTATGGGTTCATCATATACTAAATTCACCTCAATTTAATTCTAACACATACCTGTACCTCTCATGGTACAACCGCATACTATCTCATTTTCAACATACCTGTTGAATCACTCAAATTGTTAAATAACATTCTCAAGTCTCATACATATAATCCCACATTGACATCATGCCCCCGATAGGGTTTTATAGAAAATATCATATCGATGCCATGTCCCCGACATGGTCTTATTCAATATCTCCCACCGAGGATATATTCCAATTATGGTCTTATACGAAACCTTAAATGTCATCATATCATGACCTTTGCATTCTCTCTATTCTTAAATTCAATTCTCTTGACATCTCGTCGAAGCACATTTAATACATTCATAAGGTAAACATACATTCCATACAGCATTGGAATATTAAATCTCCTGCACGTAATTCCTAAGGGGATGAAACCTAAGACAAATCTTATTATTATTTGATTTATAAGATAAATACTTGTTCTTATTCTTAATTGTGAGTTCTTATTCTTGTTTTGATAATTTAGGTTATTGATTCAAGTCAAATGTGCTTATTCAGTGGAACAAAAGTCCCTGTTTAAGAGTAGATCAACACAATTAAGCAGAGTTGATTGCAACCCTAGAAATAGGGCGACGAAAATATGTCAGATTAGGGTCAAACCTAATAAGGGAATCCATAGATCAAGTTAATGCAACAATAGGGGTTTTAATTAGAAAGAGATTTCAATTAATCAACCTAGAGTCAGTTGTTTTTAGTCTTGAAAGAGATATTAACATAAATCAGGGATTTCTACGGATTAAGTCAAGTGAATAAATCGTATGAATCAAAAGTAATAAGTGAAGTCTAGGTGGATTCTTCCTTAGGTATTGCCTATCTCATATAAGTTGCCCAAAAGTATTTTCCAAATTCACTCCCTGTCAAGTTCATAGTCATTAGTTAAATTAGTTAGTTAATTTTAGATTAAAAGCAAATCTCCTTAATTATTAGGCTAGATAATAAAAAGATAGTTATTACTAGTAATTTTAGTCCTTGAGGATACGATATTCCGGACTCACCATAACTATACTACTGTTCGATAGGTGCACTTGCCTTTGTCGAAATAATAGTTAGTTTCGAGCTCCATCACCAGGAGAAGTTGCTCTTAACATTCCTGAAACGTCTCCACCATTTCTTCAAAATCACAAATTGATTTATCCTCAAGTTCCTCTTGCCAACAACCTTTAAGCTATAGTACACAAGATCGAAGAACAACTTTGGAACTTAGATTACTCTTTCTCCAAGGCATGTATACTCAGTAATCTGACAATTGTGAACTTTGCACATGCCAAAATGATCATTCGGATCTTTATCACATACTTCACTAAAATTCAAATGACATTCCCCTCCTTGGAGATCAAGTCACTATTGTATTTGATCTCACTTTCTCACTAGGATATTCACCGACTGTAATAGTCCTGACTTGTACATTCTGTAAATTTATCTTTTAGCAGTCGACAACTTCTGATCATAAACTCAATCATATCATGAAGTGTACTCAGTTGTCAAAAACATCTATGCATATATTTGTACCTTCTCTTATTCTTGCACGAGTAGACCTGCAACAATTAAGTCTCATACCAAAACTTCTGCATAAGTTCTGAATTCATCAACATACAATTTCTATCTCAAGGTAACATCAACAACAAAAATCTTATCCGACCTGAATTTTAACATCTTAAACAAACTCATTCAGAGCTTATTTTAAAATATCATTCACTATCTCACTTCTGAACTTCTTTGTTTCAAAAGGAAGACTCGCTCTAGTCATTAACCTCGATGAAACTAGGATATTACCCACTAAGGTCAATCGATTGTCTATCTCACATTGCTTAAAAAAGATCTCTCATCCAGACATCTGCACTATATCTACTATCTAAGAAGTATTTCAATAACCATACACGGCATTGTAATAATTCAAGCCGTCTTCATTTTTTCTCATTCAAATTTTTTGCAGCATTAGAAACTCTATCTCATTAGGATTCAAAAACACATGATGCTTTTCCACAAATCACATTATACCATCAATTTCACAATTTAGACCCAAAAGAGATCGTATCAGGATCACCAATCAAACAATCTCTTTCGAAGTAATTCTAACCACTTAAAGATGTAAACTACTTCTTTACACTCTGGTGTTAAAACACCCTTCAATTATTCAATAGTACATCATACAAATTTAGAAACTCTTTTTCTCGATTCATACTGAACTCAATACTAAAACTTTCAGTTAATAGTACCTTTAATGGCTTTCAACTTAACCATCACGGTTAAATTATTACAATGAGCATACCTTTATATAATGCTCCCTACTCATAAACACATAGAACTTTATTCTCCTTATTGATTCCTACGTAAATATACACATAACTCGAATCATATCTCAATGCATCAATCTACTCTTTTCTCCACACTTAGAATATATTTCGAACACATTCTCGTTTGAGTTTCTCTTAATATGCTAATCTAAAACCATTACTATCGTCTTATCCCAAGATAGCAGGGACATCTCACTCAAGTGCATTAACTCTATTTGGCTTGCCCGAAAACCCATCACACAACGTGAAGCGTGTGATTTCACTTCTGATACTAGAATTATCACCTTTCTATCCTCAAATCAAAAGCGCAATCATAGTAGATATAACTATCACAACTCAAAGAACACATACTCTTTAAAGATAACCATGATTAGTGGAAATATAAGAGAAATCTCACATAAAGTTTCATCACCACTTCCTTCTCAAAGTACCATAATAAGGCTATAAGGAGATAAGGGAATGTCAATTTCAATTAACCAAATCGGCAACCGTTTTGTCTGATTTTATAATCATCTAACATTCTCACACAATCACAATTTCGTAAAGAAAAAAAAGAACAACCACATCAACCTTAAAGGGAAACAGATATTCATACATAATACTCAAAGAGGTCATTATAACCCATACAACTATGGTTGCCATAATCGAACACTTTCGCAGTTCGAATATTGTTTCTCTAACCATTATTGTCATAAAAAACTCCTTGACTTTTCCTTTCGTTAGTGAACATCAATTCAGAAAGGTCTCGATAAGCATACACCTCAGGCTTCCTACACAATTGAGTCAAATAGCCTAGGTTAACTTTCTCTTTACTCTTAACATTGCATAATCAATACAATCGTCAAAGCATTCAGACATTCTTATCAAAACTGTTTTTCACCTTCTAACTACCTTTATCTCTATGTACAATACTCATTGTCTCGCCACTGATCTCTTTCATTCTATACTCATGAACTTACTCAACTTGACTCTCATAATCATCTCATAATGATTCAACAGTGGTAGGGGGTGAGGTTGTAGAGCCCCTAACTTAACTCTTGTGACTATATACATATGATTTAACATTCACCACTAAAGAAATATCATCATGGTCACACAACTCACTCCAAGCGAGTTTTCACACTTACTTATGTTACAAATATCTCTATCACCCACAAGTTTCAAACGGTGATTCTACTAACACAGACTCCATATTAATATCTATTCAAGTACTCAACACTAAATTCTAATTTCTCTTACCATTTCTTATCAATTTAGGGAATGTCTTACGGTTTTGAGTACGCCATCTACTTGGTTGCCATAGTCTAACTATGGTCTTACTCGTATCACAACATCATAGCCTAGCTATAACCTTACATATTGTCACGATGCCATAGCCTCGCTATGGTCCTACACGAAATCTCATATCGATGTCGACACCATACCCCAATATGGTCTTACATGAGATCGTACGTCGATGCCATGCTCCAGACATGGTCTTACACGATTTCATACCGAGGACAGGTCCCAGATGTGGTCTCACACGGGATCGCTATTCGATGCCGATGCCATATCCCAGATATGGTCTTACATGGGATCATGTATCATTGTCAATGCCATGTCCCAGACATGGTCTTATATGGGATCGTATGTATTGCCATGGTCCAACCATGGTCTTATTCATCAATTTATCATTGAACAACCGTACTCATCTCCTGCATTTTACTTAATCAAACTTCTCAGTCTAAGTCCCACACTATAATATGTGTGGCTTCATAACAGAGTCATAAAACAAAAAATTATACATCATTCAAGCTGTTACACATACACACATATCCCATTCACTGGGTAAGTTTACTCACCATATTCATTCAACCCAATAGGTTGAGTATATAACACCGTATGCATATCGAACCAACATAGATAAGCTTATCACTTTATAACTCTCATTTCATTCCTCAACCTAGAATTATCTCATTTCATAACTTACCATACACATGTCATAACTTCTATTCATACCTCTCTGAATTTCATCAATGCCTAAACACATTTCAGTTACCTCATTGTCACTTACAACATTATTGAAATTATCTCGGTTGGGAACCATTTCGTTAGAGCCAGGAGATATCACACTATCACGGTCCACATATGGCATGTATAGCTAGACTCTTACTGACGCTAGGTTAGTCCGAGAACCGACTAAACCATAGCGCTGATACCACTAAATTTAACACCCCTTACTCGTATCTGAAGTCGGAACTAGGTTTGAGGCGTTACCTAACTTAACACACTTAACATCTCGAAATGAGCTATAAAATATCGTTGTTAAACCGATTGCAAAGCTTAATCTTGGCCTAAGAGGCCCTAAACATACCTTTGAGCGGCTTCGGGACTAATCCCGAAACTTTTACAAACCTGAGAAACTTTTCATCAAAACAGGGGGCACACGCCCGTGTTGATCTAGGAACACGCCCGTGTTCGATGCCCGTGGACGACACTGACTTGAGTCACACGGCCTAGACACGCCCGTGTCTTCTACTCGTGGAGCTCTTTGACTATGACATCATCAACCCGTAATTAACACACGGCCTAAGCACACACTCGTGTGCTTCTACCGTGTGGCGATTTAAATTCCAAATTCTAAGTACAGACTTCACACGGCCTGGGCACATGCCCATGGACTGACCGTGTGTCACACACGTGCTAGACACACGCCCGTGTGCCTACCCATGTGGATAAGAACGAGGCTAATTGCCAAGCTCTTTAGCCACCCTCACTTGCATACATTCATACACAATCACACAACATTCTCAAATCATCAATTATGACGCTTGAATTAACACATTTGATTCATAAAAATGAAGTCTTCATCCTATACACGGGGGAGAACTATTTCTAATACAATTTCAATCTACTTAAGCCATCATCTATGGCTATACACAATCGTCTCATAGCTCGTTTAGGCAAACACGTTTGGCACATTAACAATGACTTAAACTAAACTAAAATAAGATCCCTATACATGCCATAACTCACAAGGACTTGAAACCTCATACCAACTGTCTCCTTGATAGTGTGAAAACATCTCCGGTGATCGCCAACCCGAGCTAGTTAAGCTAACCTATAAAAGATGGGAAAGGAAAAGGAGTAAGCAATAATGCTTAGTAAGTTCATATGCAACTAATAATTAATTATTGATATTCATTGGTTATACTCGATCACAAGGTATTTGATAAACCATAATATGTTCATATTTTAATCCCACATTTAGCATACTTTTGGATGATTTATCCACTGAATTGTGGAATTTGATGCCCCTAATCCTTTAATTTCATGTTTTATACTTAGGAGAGCATCATAGGATGAAAAAAACGAGAAACAGGCCAAAGTAAGAAGTCCACACGGCCTGGAGATAACCACACGACCGTGCCACTTTAGCAGACCCGAACACGACCTGGGCACGATTCACACGGCCGTGCCATACGGGCGTGTCCCTGCCGTAACTCGTTTTAATTCCAGTCGGATTAGGATACTTAGAGGCAAAGAAAGACATTCCGAAAGCCTATATAAACACCCTAAGCATAACCTAAAAGGAGGAGGCCGAGGAGCGAAGCCAGAGAGGGCCGAATTGTAGGATTTACTCTAGTTGATCCATCTCAAGAAGCCGGAATCATACTCAAGACGGAAGATCTTCCCCTCAATTTCCTTCAGGGGGTTTTAGGGTTTTTCTTATGTTTTATTTTATACTTTCTTCTGAGATGTATTCTTTTATAAATGTGAACTAAACCCCTCAAATACCTGAGGGGGATGAAACCTAAGACGGATCTTGTTATTGTTTTCTGAACTATATGATAAATACTTGATTTGTTTTTAATTTTGTGTTCTTAATTCTTGCTTTGATACTTCAAGATATTGATTCAAGTATTGATGTGCTTAGGCAGTGGAGAAAAATTCCCTGTTTAAGAGTAGATCTAGCATAATTAAGGGGAGTTGATCGCACTTCTAGAGATCGGATGACGAAAATCTGCCGAATTAGGGTCAAACCTAATATGGGAGTCCATAGATCGAGTTAATGCAACACTAGGGGTTTTAATTAGAAAGAGATTTCAATTAATCAACCTAGGGTTATATGTTAGTAGCCTCGAGAGAGGTATTAATATAAATTAGGGAATCCTACGGATCAAGTCAAGTGAATAAATCGTTTGGATCAGAGTTAAATAACAAGTGAAGTCTAGGTGGATTCTTCCTCGGGTATTGTCTTAATCAATTGGTTTTCCCAAAAGTATTTCCCCAATTCATTCTATGTGTATTAGCATCTTTAGCTTAGTAATTAGTTAGTTTTAGATTAAACATTAATTCCCTTGATTCTTAGGCTAAATAATAGAAAGATAGTATTTACTAGTACTCTTGGTTCTTGAGGATACGATATTTCCGGTCTTGCCATAGCTATACTACCAAACGATAGGTGCGCTTGCCTTATTCTTTGTCATAGTTAGTTTGGACACGACCAAGTTTTTGGCGCCATTGCCGGGGAACTAAAATATTAGAAACAATCAATTTTTATTACTTTAGCCATTATTTTTATTAATTTGTATTTTATTTTTATTTTTTTTCTGTTCTTTACTTCTGGCAAGAACTTTTAGTTTATGACTAGAAGAAACCCATCAGGACCATTACTTTTTTACAGTGAAATCGAAAGTACAGTTCGCAGAAATAGAAGAGAAATAAGGTGAAGCCTACAATACATACAAGAAGAGCGAGATGACGACACCAATAATACCGAAGATATGGCTAATCCTCAAAACAATCAGCTACCTTCTGTGGTCGCGGTAGATCCGGTGAATCAAAATCCTGTTCCTCGTACTCTGTATGATTATGCTATGCCTAGTTTAATCGGTACTGACTCAAGTATTGTTAGACCTACTATTGCTGCAAATAATTTTTAACTGATACCTAACACTATATAGATGATACAACAGTTTGTTCAGTTTGATGGTTTGCAGGATGAGGACCCGAACACACATTTAGTGAGCTTTTTGGAATTATACGATACGTTTAAAATTAATGGCGTTTCTAATGATGCCATTCGCCTTCGGTTATTTCCTTTTTCTTTAAGGAATAAAACCAAACAGTGGTTGAATTCTCTTCCACGAGGGTCAATCACTACATGGGAACAAATGACCGAAAAGTTCTTATTAAAATATTTTCCACTGGCCAAAATAGCCAAGTTGAGGAATGATATTTCTTCTTTTGTGCAGATGGATTTAGAAGCACTTTACGATGCATGGGAGAGATACAAGGATCTACTAAGGAGGTGCCCTCACCATGGGTTACCCTTGTGGTTACAGGTTCAAACATTCTATAACGGTGTGAACCCCTCAACTAGGCAGCTTATTGATGTAGCCACCGGTGGAACCCTGAACAACAAGACCCCTGAAGCAGCTTACAAATTTATTGAAAAGATGTCACTAAATAACTATCAGTGGCAATTCATGAGGACAAAGTCGACAAAAGCTGCCAGTGTTTTCAACCTCGACGCAGTCACTATGCTATCAAACCAGGTAGAGCTTTAGAATAAAAAGATTGATGGTTTGTGTAGTTCTTTGTAGGTACATCCAGTTATGCAGTACGATACGAATGGAGGATGGATGAGCAATACAGAATATCCACCTTACAACCTGAACGCTGAAAGTGAGCAAGTTCACTATATGGGTAATAATTCTAGACCTCAAAATAACCCGTATAGTAATACTTATAATCCAGGTTGGAGGAACCATCCCAATTTCTCATGGGGTGGTCAAGGAAATCAGAGACAATAACCCCTTCCAGGCTTCCAACAGCAACCCTACCCACAAGAGAAAAAGCCAAACCTTGAGGAGATGCTAACAAAATTTATAGCGGTGTCAGAAACCTATTTCCAAAACACCGAGATGGCACTCAAAAATCAACAAGCATTGATTCAGGGGATTGAGAACCAATTAGGGCAACTTGCTAAGTAGTTCTTTGAACAATCACAAGGAAGCCTGCCAAGCAACACTGAAACTAACCCGAAGGAACAACTCCAAGCAATAACGGCTCACGATAGTGAAGGGTTAGGTGAACTAAAATTGAGGCAAGAAAATATGGTAGAGAAAGGTAAGGATGAGGTAAGCCATGATAAACCAAAACCGGTAATCAAAGAGTACCAACCTCGTGTGCCATACCCTAATGCGATGAAGAAAGACAACACCGATGAACAATTTGGTAACTTTCTTAAACTTATAGAAAAATTACATATTAACTTATCATTTCTTGAAGCCCTTTCGCAGATGCCAGATTCAAGGAAATCTTTAAAGGAGCTTTTGACAAATAAACGGAAGTTAGACGATACATCGCATGTGGAGCTAAATGCAGTGTGCTCAGCAATTTTGCAAAATAAACTACCACGAAAATTAAAAGATCTGGGGAGTTTTACAATTCCATGTTTAATTGGTAGTTTATCAGTTAATAATGCTTTAGCTGATTTAGGGGCAAGCATCAATGTTATGCCTTACAAAATGTTTAAACAGCTAGGTCTCGGGAAACCCAAACAAACTAGGATGAGCATTCAATTCGCTGATAAAACTATTAGAATTCCTAGGGGTATAATCGAAGATGTACTAGTAAAAATTGACAAATTCATATTCCCAGTAGACTTTGTTGTTTTAGACATGGATGAGGATAACAATATTCCTTTAATTTTAGGAAGACCCTTTTTAGCAACTGCTAGGATAAAAATTGATTTTGGTACAGGTGAACTCATACTTCGTGTAAGTGACGAAACGATCACTCTTTAGGCTCTTGACTCGGCTAGAACATCAAGCAATCAAGGTGAAAACATCAACTCTACTAATGACCATTTGGTTCCACCTTCTTTACAGGAAACATCACGAAACTACACAGCTGAGCCACATCCTAAACCTTGTGCCAACAAAGAAATAACTCACGAGGAACGACGACTTCAGATCGATGAACTAGACGAGTGGAAGACACATTTCAAGGAGAAACTAGGAACACACAAAGCAGAACCAAAACCACTCCATGAGCCAAACCAATTTCAAATCGGGGATCAGGTATTGTTGGATAAGGCAGACCCTAGAATTTCCATTTCAGACCTGAATACAAACGAAGAGATTCCTTTTGAAGTGCTGAATATCTTTCCATATGGAACAGTCGAGGTAACTAATCCCAAGTTCGGTACTTTTAAGGTAAACACTACTCGACTCGAACTATATAAGAATTATAGGACTGATGGCAGGGGAGAAGAGTTTCAACTCCTCAAACCACCATGAATACGCGAATGAGAGGTAAGTCTAGCTTAAGACTTTAAACAAGCGCTTCTCGGGAGGCAACCCGAACACTAACCCCATTAATTTTCATATTTTTATTTTTATTTTTACTTTTAGCACCTAACTAAAAACTAACCAAATTAATGAAGCGCAGGTTTCCTACCACGCGGCCTTGCACACGGGCGTGGCAGTGGCCGTGTGGACACCACAGATTTACACACCGGCGTGGCAGAGATCGTACGAACCAAGGACAAAAAATATCCGAACCACGAGCGGCGACAAAATGCCACGGTCGTATGATACAACCATGGTCGACACTGATTTATCAACATGTGCATGGTGATCACTACACGGGCGTAGGAGAAACGAACGAAGTACAACACGACCGTGCGATACGGTCGTGTGACCTAACACGCCCATGACACATTGGCATGGGGACTTTTGAGTCCATTTCGTTTTTCTTTTTCTTTTCATTCTTTTCTTTTATCTCTCTTATCTTTAATTTATATGATTATATTTTGATTTTCTTAATTTAGGTTCAACTAGCTATTAACAAACGACCACACCACCGGAGCATCATCCTCCAACTCGGCCTGAATTCCCCTCGTTTCTTTTCTTTGACTCCGTCCAAATTTCAGGAAGTTTCACTTCTCTCCCTATATTTTGATTTTCTCACTATATTGTCATTTTATCTATCTTTGTACATTGAGGGCAATGTACATCTTAAGTGTGGGGCGGTTAACTATAATTTTATTTGAAAATCCCGGAATTATGCCTTGTTCTTAAGCAATTTCCTCATTTTACCATTAGAATGAAACTTCTATTGACTTATGATTTTCATTGATATGTCTTGGATTAAGTCATAGATAAATGTGCATTGATGATTTAAACTTTAAGACATTAGAGAATCAAGCATGATAAGTCTATTTTCAAAATTAAAAATTTGCTAGGTTGTTGACCTAAATTTAAATATCACTTTGAAGTTTGAAATTTGCAAGGTTGACATCAAAAACCATAATTTTTGTGAGACTTTGAGCCTTTTAGAGCATATATTTTTCTTGCTCACTTTTTTGATGATGAGTGTATCGATATTGATTTGTTATTCTAGAACTTGCTTCGATTATACATGTTGAGACCACGCCTTTTATTTGATATACAGAGATGATAAAGTCACTTAAGATTTAACCCACTTACTCTATAAAAAGCCTACCTTCGTAATTAACCCCTAGTGAACCCCTTTTTGAGCCTAATCAACCGTTTCTTGATTTACCACTAATATTAACCCAAAACCCCGTTATTAACTTGTTCGTCCCAATTTCTTGACTCCCTTTTTGACGAGATTTGATTTTGAGCAGTTGCCTAATTATGTTCTATATTTCAGTTGTTAAAGTTCTTTCTTATTATTGTAAATACTTATTCTTAAAAAAAACATTGGAAAGTTATTCATTATTAGTTCTATGTTGTTTGAGCTTAAGCAATTAATTCCACATTCTGAGAAAAAGCTCGTGTTATTAGTTTTACAAGTTTTCAATTGATGTAATTATTCAGGATTAGTTTATTTTTCTAGTTAGGTAAATTGTCAATTCAATCTCGATTCTAACCCTCTAATTCAGCCTCTATCCACACCTTTAACCTAAGCCCCGTTACAACCCTTTTAAAGACCTTTTGATTTGTGTATCATCTCATTTCATAGTGGTGGAGATTTGATATTCATGCAAGCCTATGGGACTAACTTTTCATGTTTGACTTATGCGTGTTTTTCTTGAACTTTAAACACTTTGAGTGATTTGAGTGCATCCTTAGTGAGGATGTCAATCCTTGTCGGTTTTCAATCAAAGGTGATTATTTAGACAAGGGGAAACACCTATGTTTTCGTGCTACAAAAATTTGTGACTTAGACTGTTTGAATCTTTAGGACTCTTTGAGTTAAATTATCCATTTATAAATTATCTATGAATTATGATAAGACATTGTTGATGAGAATTATGAATCAAGAGAAGTTATTTCAAATTGTGAGTTGAGAATTTCGGTTGAGGACAAGCAAATGCTTAAGTGTGGGGGTATTTGATAAACCATAATATGTTCATATTTTAATCCCACATTTAGCATACTTTTGGATGATTTATCCCCTAAATTGTGAAATTGATGCCCCTAATCATTTAATTTCATGTTTTATACTTAGGAGAGCATCAGAGGATGAAAAGAACGAGAAATGGGCCAAAAACGGAGAAAATGAACCAAAGTAAGAAGTCCACATGGCCTGGAGATAACCACACGGCTGTGCCACTTTAGTAGACTCGAACACAACCTGGGCGCAATTCACACGGTCGTGGCACATGGGTGTGTCCCTGCCGTGACTCGTTTTAATTCTAGTCGAATTAGGAAACTTAGAGGCAAAAAAGACATTTCGGAAGCCTATATGAACACCTTAAGTATGACCTAAAAGGAGGAGGCCGATGAGCGAAGCTAGAGAGGGCCGAATTGTGGGATTTACTCGAAGACAGCTAAGTGATCCATCTCAAGAAGCTGGAATCATACTCAAGACGGAAGATCTTTCCTTCAACTTCTTTCAGGGGGTTTTAGGGTTTTTCTTATGTTTTGTTTTATACTTTCTTCTGAGATGTATTCTTTTATAAACATGAACTAAACCCCTCAAATACCTGAGGGGGATGAAACCTAAGACGGATCTTGTTATTGTTTTCTGAACTATATGATAAATACTTGATTTGTTCTTAATTTTGTGTTCTTAATTCTTGCTTTGATATTTCAAGATATTGATTCAAGTATTGATGTGCTTAGGCAGTGGAGAAAAATTCCCTGTTTAAGAGTAGATCTAGCATAATTAAGGGGAGTTGATTGCACTCCTAGAGATAGGATGACGAAAATCTGCCGGATTAGGGTCAAACGTAATATAGGAGTCCATAGATCGAGTTAATGCAACACTAGGGGTTTTAATTAAAAAGAGATTTTAATTAATCAACCTAGGGTTAGATGTTAGTAGCCTCGAGAGAGGTATTAATATAAATTATGGAATCCTACGGATCAAGTCAAGTGAATAAATTGTCTGGATCAGAGTTAAATAACAAGTGAAGTCTAGGTGGATTCTTCCTCGGGTATTGTCTTAATCAATTGGTTTTCCCAAAAGTATTTCCCCAATTCATTCTTTGTGTTTTAGCATCTTTAGCTTAGTAATTAGTTAGTTTTAGATTAAACATCAATTCCCTTAATTCTTAGGCTAAATAATAGAAAGATAGTAATTACTAGTACTCTTGGTCCTTGAGGATACAATATTTCCCGTCTTGCCATAGCTATACTACCAAACGATAGGTGCGCTTGCCTTATTTGTTGTCATAGTTAGTTTGGACAGACACGATCAGTATTATAATGAGTTTTACTTTTGAACTCATGGTTACCCATTCAATCATTCATAATGCTTACTTATTCCGTCTCTTACCACGTTCTAACCATATCTCGAGCTTAAGGCCCACATTCATTAACCTACATCCCTGCACTTATCATCACATGGTCACATAATACAACACATCGTAACTTACATCCCTGCACTTATCATCACATGGTCACATAATACAACACATCGTAACTTACATCCCTGCACTTATCATCACATGGTCACATAATACAACACATAATAGGGTGGTATCGCACTTAGCCCACCAAATGATAATATAAGTGATGGTATCGCACATAGCCCATCATTTAATAATTAATAAAGTGGTAACGCGCACAGCCCACCGTTAATAATATTGTTGATGGTATCGCACACAGCCCATCATTAACAATTAATAAGGTGGTATCGCACATAGCCCACCGTTATTATACATTCATGGATAGCTATCCACAAGCATTTCTCTATTTCAAATGTTCATCCGGGAACGTCTTCACACACTACCATTCCTACTTAGATTTCTACAATAACCATTTACACATAACCCACTATTGGTTCATCATATACTAAATTCACCTCAATTTAATTCTAACACATACCTGTACCTCTCATGGTACAAACACATACTATCTCGTTTTCAACATACCTGTTGAATCACTCAAATTGTTAAATAACATTCTCAAGTCTCATACATATAATCTCACATTGACATCATTCCCTCGATAAGGTCTTACAGTAAATTTCATATTGATACCATGTCCCCGACATGGTCTTATTCAATATCTCCCACCGAAGCCATATTCCAATTATGGTCTTATACGAAACCTTAATTGTCATCGTATCATGACATTTGCATTCTCTCTATTCTTAAATTCAATTCTCTTGACATCTCATTGAAGCACATTTAATACATTCATAAGGTAAACATACATTCCATACAGCATTGGAATATTAAATCTCTTGCACGTAATTGCAATATTTGCACACAAACTTACCTCAATATCGAAAGGTAGAAAGGGACCTATTTGTCCATATGCCTCATTTCTCCCGTTCTAGGTCCAAATCTCATTTTTCTTTGATCTAGAACAATACAATTTACTCATTTAATCACTTATAAATCATAATACATCATAATGTACACTTAGGAAAAATGACTATTTTGCCCTTATACTTTGGCAAAATTATGATTTCGCCCCTAGGCTCGTAAATCACTTTTCATCACATTTTCATATTAAACAAGCCTAGCTGAACATTTAATCCTCTTACAACTATCCACAATTCCAACTATTTCATGCACGAATGAACAAACTACAACATTTGCATCTTAGTCCCAATTAGGTGTTTTCATGACAACACCTTTCACAAAAGTTGTTTCTCATCTTCCTAACATTCATTTCCTTCCATAAAAACATAGCAACCAACATAAACTCTATCATGGAAAGTCCTTAGACTTTCAACCATATTGCAAATTAGTCCCCTCATTAGCTTGCTTAAGCTTTAGGGACTCCAAAAGTACAAAAATTATCAACTTATACCATCAAAATCACTTACTTGTAAAGAAAATGAGTTGCTGAAATTTTCAAGATTTCAAAGCTCTCCCTTTGTTGATATTTTCGGTTGAAGAAGAAGACTAAATGAAAAGATGATAACTTTTGCCTATATCATCTTATTTTATTCATTTTACCAACTAATATCACCAACTATTGACCAAATTAAATGCTCTTGTCCCGTATGCATACTATGGCCGGACAACTCACTTAAAAAGGCAAAATTGCACATTTGGGACCTTCAATTAATAATCCATAGCTATTTGGAACCTCTAGCAAATTAAATAGAACTTTCGCACTTTATGCGATTTAGTCCTTTTTAGCGATTAAGCCTGAAATCGTAAAAATTAAAGCACCAAAATTTTCATGCACCCTTATAAACATGTTATAACACATAAAATAACATGAAAATAATTTTCTCTAACCTCGAATTAGTGATCCCGAGATCACTATTCCGACTAGCCCTTAAATCGGGCTGTTACAATTCTCCCCCATTAGGGATTTTCGTCCCCGAAAATCTTACCAAGAGAAGTTGCTCTTAACATTCCTAAAACATCTCCACCATCTCTTCAAAATCATAAATCGATTTATCCTCAAGTTCCTCTCGCCAACAACCTTTAAGCTGTAGTACACAAGATCGAAGCACAACTTTGGAACTTAGATTACTCTTTCTCCAAGGCATGTATACTCAGTAAACTGACAATTGTGAACTCTGCACATGCCAAAATGATCATTCGGATCTTTATCGCATACTTCACTAAAATTCAAATGACATTCCCCTCCTTGGAGATCAAGTCACTCCAAAATTTGAAATCTATTGTATTTTATCCCCCTTTGTAACATCTTAGATTAGAGGTTATGCGTTCGTGCGTAATTCATGAGATAGTGGGCTCAGTGGGTGTGTTCTGAGGAGTTTTAGGAACCCTAAGATGTAAGGAAATGATTTAGAAATGTTAAGTTTCAAAAGAGGAAAGTGAACATTTCTGGAAACTTGGAAATGTAAGAAATGTTAAGTTCAAAAGAGGAAAGTGAACATTTCTGGAAACTTGGAAATGTAAGAAATGTTAAGTTTAAAGGAGGCAAACGAACATTTTTGGAAACTTGGAAATGTAAGGAAATGTCAAGTTTTAGAGTTTAAAAAGAGGAAACTAAGGCAAGGTGGCCTTAAGAAAATTAATAGGAGGAATTTGACACACAAACAGGCTTGGAAAAGTGGCCTGAAGATATCACTTAAGGCCCAGGTAGGTGACGCCACAAGCTATGCAAGTGGGCCTGAGTTCGAGTCACTTAGGAAGCGAAATAAATTTTTATTTTTGCTACAAGGAGCAGAGAGATGGACGGCACAAGGCTTTTAAAAGAGGAGTTTTATTCTCTTTAAATTTCGGCTAAATAGGAGATAAATAATAGATTTATTTTAGATTATTCTCAAGAGATATTTGTTGGATTAAATTCTTTTAATAAAGTGATAATTCAAGGGATAAAGCTATCAAAATAGAAGAGTGGTGGCCAAGTAAGGGACTCTAGCTAGTAAATTCGGCTATAAAAGGAAAAGAGAGGCCATTCATTCATTCACTTTTCCTTTGCCGAATTTCTTAAGCAAATTCTCCTCTCTCTGCCGAATTTCCTACAGTTTTTATTCTTCTTCTCTTTGTTAGCCAAAGCCGAAATACCTTGTGTTCTAGCCGAATCCTCCATCTTTATTCTTCCTTCTCTTTTCTTTCTAATCCCTCCAAAAGCCGGAAGTAAGCCTTTTAAGGCCATAGCCGAATATCTTAAGTGGCTTCAAGCTTAGGTGCTGTCGATTTCTTCAAAGGTAAGAACAAGTTTGATTTCTATTCTTTTCTTTTAGATTTGTCGAAATCTAGGACTAATCCCATCAATATTCTTGTTGCTGAAACCTTGAAGAAATCTTTCGGGATTTACTAAGTGTCAACTACAAGGAAGGAGAAGTTCTTTTCCCGAAGGTACACCATAGGTCGCGTGTTCCTTAGTTATTCGGTGAATTTTGGGATTTAAAATCCATAAGGTAAGTCATATTTAACATTCGGCTAAGGGTTATTTTTTATGAATAAATGTTAGAAATTGATCTAACATGAAGTTATAGGGATTTCGACAGACATATAAGGCAAGGAATACTTTCGGGATTTGGAAATTGCAAGGTAAGTTTTAGTGTACTAATCCTACTAGGATTTGGATTTATGGCCGAATGGTTCTTTACTAAGTATTGAATGATTGATTAAATGTAGAGATCTAAGATCTAAGGCATTAGATCAAGCTTTTCGGGATTTGGATTGGAAACCCTAAGCAAATCAGGTGTGTACCCACACTTCTTCTTAATAAAATTTATGGCTATAATTAGTATGTGCATGTTTATAAGAATGTGAATATGGCTAAGTACCATGTAATGGTACAAAAGTATTCAGGTACGTTTCCTACTCCTATTAGGATTATGATATATGTTATATGTAACATGTGAATAAAGATAAGAATGTGAAATTTGGCATGTTAATGCATAATATTTATGATATGGGGCATATGGGTTATTGAAAAGGGGGAAGTGAATGTGGTGACCTAAGACCACGCTATCTGAATGCGGTGACCTAAGACCGCGATATCTGAATGTGGTGACCTAAGACCACAATATCTGAACGTGGTGACCTAAGACCACGAGATTATAAGGGCGATGAGCACGTCGACTGCAGCGACTACCTTCGATGGAGTGTAGCAGATGGAGGGTTGACTTATTAGTCCCCACGGTGTGCAGGTTGGTACGGGGGAAGTGTAGCGGATGGTTAACTAGGTTTGGGTTTTGGGTTGCATCATTATCGTAAATTATTATGTGAATATGATATGTATGTTAAGCCTAAATTTATTTGGACTTAGTGTTGTGTACACATTGAGTCTGTTGACTCACTCCGTTGTGGGACTATTTTCAGGTGACGAACAGTAATGGACCGGGCTCGGCAGAAGCTTAGGGATGGCCATGCACAGCAAGAAATTTACGATTTGGACTTTTATTTTATTTCAAGTATTTTAAATTTTAATTTTGGGATTATTTGATGTAATAAGGCCGTAGTTGAATTTCTTTACTTCACTTTGATTTATTATGTTACAAATATTTATTAATTGAAAGATTAAGTAAATTTATTATCAAAACCAACCCTAAACGTTTTGTCACCTAAAGCTAGAGGATTTTTAATCAAATAAACCCGTTTTCAACTCAAGCCCAACCCAAAACAAATTTTCTTCCAAAACACACAAGTTCTTCCTAAGTCACAAAAGAATTTGAAACGGTTTACACCGGGGAACATACCAGATCCGTTCAAGGCTCGTGGGCTGGGTTTGGGGTGTTTCAGTTTGGTATCAGAGCCTAGTTTTAAACTTTTGGCCTGTGGTTTAAGGCCCTAAACATTTTTAAATTGAGCCCAAATGAGTTTTTATGGAAATATTTTAAAAATAAGCAGGTTTTCTGGCATGGCACCTAAGTCTCCGACCCGAAGTCCACCAGGTAAGTACCCCTAACCATCTGTGTGCTTTATGTGATTATATTATGAAGGGTAGAAATGGAATGGAACGTAGAGTAGTATGATAAGTATTTGAACCCTAGGACTAGTTTACCCCAACTATTACATAAGACTTAATGCTTAATAAAACAAACCTGTGACTAAGTCGCCGAGTTAGGGTGTGGCAACCATTGTGCGCATGTCTAGGATTGGTATTCGGTGGGAGCTTGGTATTTAAGCAGTCTGCGTGACTCACCTCCTCTCCACTCGAATCCTACCTGGTGCGTAGCTTCGGTTCACCCTAACTAAGAGGACTTATTCATTGGCTAAACCCCTAACTAAAACCCGAAAGGGATTAGCCACATTTTTATGGAAACCCTAATTTTAAAACTTTTAAAAAAAATTATCCTTTTAAATTGCCAACACGATTTTATAAAATTTTCTGAAATATTCTTGACTTACAAAAATTTACAAAAATACCCCTAGTGGTAAAATTACAAAAATGCCCTTGGTTTATAAAATGTCCAACTACCCAACAGTTTTACCAAAATTTCATTATTTTATAAATGTTCAAAAACCCTAATTTGCAAAATATCAAAAATACCTTGATTTTGGAAAATTACAAAATTGCCCCTAACTTACAAAATTACCAAAATGACCCTGATTTCCAAAATTTTTGCAACATTACCGTTTTGGAAAGTGTAATTCTCAAAAAGAACTCTCAAAGTTTTGCAAAATTTGGAAATACCCCGGAAATATTAAACTTTACAAATTTACCCTGGTTATTACCAAAATACCCCCGAGATCCAAAATTACTGAAATACCCCCGGATTTCAAAATTTTCCAAAATACCCCGGGAATTTAAAAATTCCAAAATACTTTTTGACAAAATCACCAAGGAACTTTTTCTTTTGAAAAATTACGAAAATACCCCTGGGTAGTGGAAAAACAACAACAATGAAAACTACAACGTTTCTCTGAATGAATGAAAGTTCATAATTGATTGATGGATGTATGAATGAAAAGACTGTGTGCATGTATGAATACGAAAGAACCACTCTTAAAAATTCTTTTCATAAAACTTCTTCGCGGGTAATCAGTGGAATAAAGGCTAATTCATAAAATTTCTTAATAAGATTAAAGCGCAGTCGTTAGAAATGAGTTCTAGAGGACGTGGTCGTTGTGGACGTGGTCGAGGAAGAATGACTGTGTCGGAACCCGTTAGATCGGGTCAAGGGTCTAATAATGAAATACTACCGCCACCACCACCCCTAGCTGTTAATGTTGAGCAGCAAGCTCAGACGGGGGAAGATGCTGTGTCGCAGGCTGTGCTGCGAGTTCTTGAGTTGGTGGCTGGTGCAGGAGGAAATTCGGGAGCTCGAAAGTCTGTGCCTGAGCGGCTCCGCGCTAATGGAGCTGAAGTGTTTAGAGGAGTATCTGGTGTGGCACCTAGTACAGCTGAGTACTGGTTGGAGGCAACCGAGCGAATTATGGATGAGCTCGATCTGACCCCTGAGGAGAAGTTGAAAGGAATGGTGGCACTGCTACGCGATGAAGCGTATCAATGGTGGTTAACTGTTCGGGATGGTGCCACGGCTGAGGATCAGACCTGGGAGTATGTTAAGGAAGCGTATCAAAAGAAGTATGTTGGAACCAGGTATACTGATGAGCAAAGGAAAGCATTTCTGGGGCTGGTTCAAGGGAACAAGTCCGTGGCGGAGTATGAAGCTGAATTTCTAAGGTTGAGCCGATATGCTCGAGGAGTAGTGGCAACGGAACATGAGCGATGTGTCCGGTTTGAGGACGGACTAAGGGATGACCTGAGATTGTTAATAGCTCCACATCAAGAACGAGAGTTTTCTGCCTTAGTAGAGAAAGCTAAGGTAGCTGAAGGAATTAAGGATTTTGCAAGGCAGAACACTGATTGGAACAGGCCAAAAAGAGGTTTTGGATCGTCTGGATCATCTGAGGATAAGAGGCCTAGAGTTGATGGGCCGCGAGGTCAGCAAGCTGGTACTGGAGGGCAGTATCGTACCTGTGATCAGTGTGGGAAGAAACACTTAGGGAGTGTTGGAAAAAGACAGGAGGATACTTTAGATGTGGGTCAAAGGACCATATGATTTAGGACTGTCCGATGAGGCCGGAGGGGAATAAACCGGTAGCCCAGAATGTTAATCAGGCTGGTAGAGATGGTCAACAAGCGATGAGGGATCGTGGTCCGAACCATGGAGGAAATGGTTCCGGCCGAGGTCGTGGAGCACCAAGTGGAGGTGCTGAAGGTACAGATGCAAGGCAGCCAAGGTTGGTTTATGCAGTTGGCCGTCGCAAGAAAGAAGATGTGCCAGATGTGACAGCGGGTACGTTCCTTATTTCTGGAATACCCTTAATTGCTTTGATTGTTGTATAGTTTTCTTGTAGTGAAAGTGTTCGAAGCCTTGCATATGGACTTAAAGATTGTGCATAGGAAGTATGATATTTTTATAAGATTAGAGTGCGCAGTATAAGCGTAGTGCGGCGAGTTAAGATGTACGATTAATCGTTAGTAAGTAATTTCGAGGACGAAATTATTTTTAAGGAGGGTAGAACTGTAACATCCTAGATTAGGGGTTATGCGGTCGTGCGTAATTCATGAGATAGTGGGCTCAGTGGGTGTGTTCTGAGGAGTTTTAGGAACCCTAAGATGTAAGGAAATGATTTAGAAATGTTAAGTTTCAAAAGAGGAAAGTGAACATTTCTGGAAACTTGGAAATGTAAGAAATGTTAAGTTCAAAAGAGGAAAGTGAACATTTTTGGAAACTTGGAAATGTAAGAAATGTTAAGTTTAAAGGAGGCAAACGAACATTTTTGGAAACCTGGAAATGTAAGGAAATGTCAAGTTTTAGAGTTTAAAAAGAGGAAACTAAGGCAATGTGGCCTTAAGAAAATTAATAGGAGGAATTTGACACACAAACAGGCTTGGAAAAGTGGCCTGAAGATATCACTTAAGGCCCAGGTAGGTGACGCCACAAGCTATGCAACTGGGCCTGAGTTCGAGTCACTTAGGAAGCAATATAAATTTTTATTTTTGCTACAAGGAGCAGAGAGATGGACGGCACAAGGCTTTTAAAAGAGGAGTTTTATTCTCTTTAAATTTTGACTAAATAGGAGATAATAATAGATTTATTTTAGATTATTCTCAAGAGATAATTGTTGGATTAAATTCTTTTAATAAAGTGATAATTCAAGGGATAAAGCTATCAAAATAGAAGAATGGTGGCCAAGTAAGGGACTCTAGCTAGTAAATTCGGCTATAAAAGGAAAAGAGAGGCCATTCATTCATTCACTTTTCCTTTGCCGAATTTCTTAAGCAAATTCTCCTCTTTCTGCCGAATTTCCTACAGTTTTTATTCTTCTTCTCTTTGTTAGCCAAAGCCGAAATACCTTGTGTTCTAGCAGAATCCTCCATCTTTATTCTTCCTTCTCTTTTCTTTCTAATCCCTCCAAAAGCCGGAAGTAAGCCTTTTAAGGCCATTGCCGAAATCTTAAGTGGCTTCAAGCTTAGGTGCTGTCGATTTCTTCAAAGGTAAGAACAAGTTTGATTTCTATTCTTTTCTTTTAGATTTGTCGAAATCTAGGACTAATCCCATCAATATTCTTGTTGCCGAAACCTTGAAGAGATCTTTCGGGATTTACTAAGTGTCAACTACAAGGAAGGAGAAGTTCTTTTCCTGAAGGTACACCGTAGGCCGCGTGTTCCCTAGTTATTCGGTGAATTTTGGGATTTAAAATCCACAAGGTAAGTCATATTTAAAATTCGGCTAAGGGTTATTTGTTATGAATAAATGTTAGAAATTGATCTAACATGAAGTTATAGGGATTTCGACAGACATATAAGGCAAGGAATACTTTCGGGATTTGGAAATTGCAAGGTAAGTTTTAGTGTACTAATCCTACTAGGATTTGGATTTATGGCCGAATGGTTCTTTACTAAGTATTGAATGATTGATTAAATGTAGAGATCTAAGATCTAAGGCATTAGATCAAGCTTTTCGGGATTTGGATTGGAAACCCTAAGCAAATCAGGTGTGTACCCACACTTCTTCTTAATAAAATTTATGGCTATAATTAGTATGTGCATGTTTATAAGAATGTGAATATGGCTAAGTACCATGTAATGGTACAAAAGTATTCAGGTACGTTTCCTACTCCTATTAGGATTATGATATATGTTATATGTAACATGTGAATAAAGATAAGAATGTGAAATTTGGCATGTTAATGCATAATATTTATGATATGGGGCATATGGGTTATTGAAAAGGGGAAGTGAATGTGGTGACCTAAGACCACGCTATCTGAATGCGGTGACCTAAGACCGCGATATCTGAATGTGGTGACCTAAGACCACAATATCTGAACGTGGTGACCTAAGACCACGAGATTATAAGGGCGATGAGCACGTCGACTGCAGCGACTGCCTTCGATGGAGTATAGCAGATGGAGGGTTGACTTATTAGTCCCCACGGTGTGCAGGTTGGTACGGGGGAAGTGTAGCGGATGGTTAACTAGGTTTGGGTTTTGGGTTGCATCATTATCGTAAATTATTATGTGAATATGATATGTATGTTATGCCTAAATTTATTTGGACTTAGTGTTGTGTACACATTGAGTCTGTTGACTCACCCCGTTGTGGGACTATTTTCAGGTGACGAACAGTAATGGACCGGGCTCGGCAGAAGCTTAGGGATGGCCATGCACAGCAAGAAATTTACGATTTGGACTTTTATTTTATTTCAAGTATTTTAAATTTTAATTTTGGGATTATTTGATGTAATAAGGCCGTAGTTGAATTTCTTTACTTCACTTTGATTTATTATGTTACAAATATTTATTAATTGAAAGATTAAGTAAATTTATTATCAAAACCAACCCTAAACGTTTTGTCACCTAAAGCTAGAGGATTTTTAATCAAATAAACCCGTTTTCAACTCAAGCCCAACCCAAAACAAATTTTCTTCCAAAACACACAAGTTCTTCCTAAGTCACCAAAGAATTTGAAATGGTTTACACCGGGGAACATACCAGATCCGGTCAAGGCTCGTGGGCTGGGTTTGGGGTGTTTCACCCTTTCTCACTAGGATATTCACCAACTGTAATAGTCCTGACTTGCACACTCTGTAAATTTATCTTTTAGCGGTCGACTACTTCTGATCATAAACTCAATCATATCATAAAGTGTACTCAGTTGTCAAAAACATCTATGCATGTATCTGTACCTTCTCTTATTCTTGCACGAGTAGACCTGCTACTATTAAGTCTCATACCAAAACTTCTGCATAAGTTCTGAATTCATCAACATACAATTTCTATCTCAAGGTAACCTCAACAACGAAAATCTTATCCAACCTGAATTTTAACATCTTAAACAAACTTATTCAGAGCTTATTTTAAAATATCATTCACTATCTCACTTCTGAACTTCTTTGTTTCGAAAGGAAGACTCGCTCTAGTCATTAACCTCGCTGAAACTAGGATATTACCCACTAAGGTCAATCGGTTGTCTATCTCACATTGCTTAACAAGGATCTCCCATCCAGACATCTGCACTATATCTACTATTTAAGAAGTATTTCAATAACCATACACGGTATTGTAATAATTCAAGCCGTCTTAATTTTCTCTCATTCAAATTTTCTGCAGCATTAGAAACTCTATCTCATTAGGATTCTAAAACACATGACGTTTTTCCACAAATCACATTATACCATCAATTTCACAATTCAGACAGAAAAGTGATCGTATCAGGATCACCAATCTAACAATATCTTTCGACATAATTCTAACCACTCAAAGATGTAAACTACTTCTTTACACTCGGGAGTTAAAACACCCTTCAATTATTCAATAGTACATCATACAAATTTACAAACTCTTTTTCTCGATTCATACTGAACTCAATACTAAAACTTTCAGTTAATAGTACCTTTAATGGCTTTCAACTTAACCATCACGGTTAAATTATTACAATGAGAATACCTTTGTATCATGATCCCTACTCATAAACACATAGAATTTTATTCTCCTGATTGATTCCTGCGTAAATATACACATAACTCGAATCATATCTCAATGCATCAATCTACTTTTTTCTCCACACTGAGAATATATTTTGAACACAATCTAGTTTGAGTTTCTCTTGATATACTAATCTAAGACCAAGCAGGGACATCTCACTCAAGTGCATTAACTCTACTCGGCTTGCCCGAAAACCCATCACACAACGTGAAGCTTGTGATTTCACTTCTTATACTAGAATTATCACCTTTCTATGCTCAAATCAAAAGCGCAATCATAGTAGATATAACTATCACAACTCAAAGAACACATACTCTTTAAAGATAACCATGACCAGGGGAAATATAAGAGAAATCTCACATAAAGTTTCATCACCACTTCCTCCTCAAAGTACCAGAATAAGGCTACAAGGAGATAAAGGAATGTCAATTTCAATTAACCAAATCGACCACCATTTTGTCTGATTTTATAATCATCTAACATTCTTACACGATCCCAATTTCGTATATAATACACAAAGAGGTCATTATAACCCATAAAACTATGGTTGTCATAATCAAACTCTTTTGCAGTTCGAATAATGTTTCTCTAACCATTTCTGTCATCAAAAACTCCTTGACTATTCCTTTCGTTAGTGAACATCAATTCAGAAAGGTCTCGATAAGCATACACCTCAAGCTTCCTACTCAATTGAGTCAAATAGCCTAGGCTAACTTTCTCTTTTCTCTTAACATTGCATAATCAATACAATCATCAAAGCATTCAGACATTCTTATCAAAACTGTTTTTCACATTCTAACTACCTTTATCTCTATATACAATACTAATTGTCTCGCCACTGATCTCTTTCATTCCATACTCATGAACTTACTCAACTTGACTCTCATAATCATCTCATCATGATTCAACAGTGGTAGCGGGTGAGGTCGTTGAGCCCCTAACTTGACATTCGTGACTACATACATATATGATTTAACATTCACCACTAATGAAATATCATCGTAGTCACACAACTCATAACAAGCGAGTTTTCACACTTACTCATGTTACAAATATCTCTATCACCCACAAATTTCAAATGATGATTCTACTAACACAGACTCCATATTAATATCTATTCAAGTACTCAACACTGAACTCTGATTTCTCTTACCATTGCTTATCAATTTAGGGAATGTCTTACAGGTTTTAGTACATCATCTACTTGGTTGCCATAGTCCAACTATGGTCTTACTCGTATCACAACATCATAGCCCAGCTATAACCTTACATATTGTCACGAAGCCATAACCTCGCTATGGTCTTACACGAAATATCATATCAATGTCAACGCCATACCCCAGATATGGTCTTACATGAGATCATATGTCGATGCCATGCTCCAGACATGGTCTTACACGATTTCGTACTGAGGACAGGTCCCAAACGTTGTCTCACACGGGATCGCTATTCGATGCCAACGCCATATCCCAGATATGGTCTTACACGGGATCATGTATCGTTGCCAATGCCATGTACCAGACATGGTCTTATATGGGATCGCATGTATTGCCATGGTCCAACCATGGTCTTATTCATCAATTTATCATTGAACGACCGTACTCATCTCCTGCATTCTACGTAATCAAACTTCTTAGTCTAACTCCACACTATAATATGTATGGCTTCATAACAGAGTCATAAAACAAAACATTATATATCATTCAAGCAGTTACACATACACACATATCCCATTCACTGAGTAAGTTTACTCACCATATTCACTCAACCCAATAGGCTGAGTATATAACACCGTATGCATATCGAACCAACATAGATAAGCTTATCACTTTATAACTCTCATTTCATTCCTCAACCTAGAATTATCTCATTTCATACCTTATCATATACATGTCATAACTTCTATTCATACCTCTCTGAATTTCATCAATTCATAAACACAATTCAGTTACCTCATTATCACTTACAACATTATTGAAATTAGCTCGGTTGGGAATCATCTTTTTCTTAACAAAATAATTTCGTTAGAGCCGTGAGATATCACACTATCACAGTCCATATATGGCATGTATAGCTAGACTCTTACTCACGGTAGGTTCGTCCAAGAACTGACTAAACCATAACTCTGATACCACTAAATGTAACACCCGTTACCCGTATCCGAAGCAGGAACTGGGTTTGAGGCGTTACCTAACTTATCACACTTAACGTCTTGAAACGGGCTATAAAATATTGTTGTTAAACCTATTGCAAAGCTCAATATTTGCCTACGAAGCCCTAAACATACCTTCGAGAGGCTTTGGAACTAATCCCCCAACTTTTACAAACCTGAGAAACTTTTCATCAAAACAGGGGCCACACGCCCATGTTGGTCTAGGAACACTCCCATGTATCATCTCACACGTCCGTGTTCGATGCCCGTGGACGACACTGACTTGAGTCACACGGCCAAGACACGTCCATGTCTTCTACCCATGGAGCTCTCTGGCTGTGATGACATCAACCCTTAATTAGAACACGGCCTAAGCACACGCTCGTGTGGCTGGCCCGTGGTCATCTCTGATTAATCCACACGGTTGGTCGCATGCCCGTGTGCTTCTACTGTGTGGTGATTTAAATTCCAAATCCTAAGTGCAGACTTCACACAGCCTGGACACATGCCCATGGACTGACCGTGTGTCACACACGGGCTAGACACACGCCCTTGTGCCTACCCATGTGGACAAGAACGAGGCTATTTGCCAAGCTCTTTAGCCACCCTCACTTGCATACATTCATACACCATCACACAACATTCTTAAATCATCAATTATGACACTTGAATTAACACATTTGATTCATAAAAATGAAATCTTCATCCCATACACGATGGAGAACTATTCCTAATACAATTTCAATCTACTTAAGCCATCATCTATGGCTATACACAATTGCCTTATAGCACATTAACAATGACTTGAACTAAACTAAAATAAGATCCTTATACATTCCATAACTCACAAGGACTTGAAACCTCATACCAACTGTCTGCTCGATAGTGTGAAAACATATCTGGCGATCTCCAACTTGAGCTAGTTAAGCTAACATATAAGAGATGGGAAAGGAAAAAGAGTGAGCAATAATGCTTAGTAAGTTCATATGCAACTAATAATCAATTATTGATATTCATTGGTTATACTCGATCACAAGGTATTATAATGAGTTTTACTCTTGAACTCATGGTTACCCATTCAATCATTCATAATGCTTACTTATTCCGTCTCTTACCACATTTTAACCATATCTCGAGCTTAAGGCTCGCATTCATTAACTTACATCCCTGCACTTATCATCACATGGTCACATAATACAACACATCGTAACTTCTCAATGAACCATTTATACTACCAGTCACTCGATGGTTTCGCACTTAGCCCACCATCAATCTCTAATAGGGTGGTATCGCACATAGCCCACCAATCATTTATAATTATGGTGGTATCACACTTAGCCCACCAAATGATAATATAAGCGATGGTATCACACATAGCCTATAATTTAATAATTAATAAGGTGGTAACGTACACAACCCACCATTAATAATATTGTTGATGGTATCACACACAGCCCATCACTAAGAATTAATAAGGTGGTATCGCACATAGCCCACTATCATTATACATTCATGGATAGTTATCCACAAGCATTTCTCTATTTCAAATGTTCATCCGGGAACGTCTTCACACACTACCATTCCTACTTAGATTTCTACAATAATCATTTACACATAACCCACTATGATTTCATCATATACTAAATTCACCTCAATTTAATTCTAACACATACCTGTACCTCTCATGGTACAACCACATACTATCTCGTTTTCAACATACCTGTTGAATCACTCAAATTGTTAAATAACATTCTCAAGTCTCATACATATAATCTCACATTGACATCATGCCCTCGATAGGGTCTTACAGTAAATATCATATCGATGCCATGTCCCCAACATGGTCTTATTCAATATCTCCCACCGAGGCCATATTCCAATTATGGTCTTATACGGAACCTTAATTGTCATCGTATCATGACCTTCGCATTCTCTCAATTCTTAAATTCAATTCTCTTGACTTCTCGTCGAAGCACATTTAATACATTCATAAGGTAAACATACATTCCATACAGCATTGGAATATTAAAACTCCCTCACGTAATTGCAACATTTGCACATAAACTTACCTCAATATCGAAAGATAGAAAGGACCTATTTGTCCATATGCCTCATTTCTCCCGTTTTAGGTTCGAATCTCGTTTTCCTTTGATCTAGAACAATAGAATTTACTCATTAAATCACTTATAAATCATTATACATCATAATCTACACTTGGAAAAATGACTATTTTGCCCTTATAATTTGGCAAAATTACAATTTTGCCCCTAGGCTCGTAAATCACTTTTCATCACATTTTCATATTAAACAAGCCTAGCTGAACATTTAATCCTCTTACAACTATCCACAATTCCAACTATTTCATGCACTAATGAACAAACTACAACATTTGCATCTTAGCCCCAATTAGGTGTTTTCATGACAACACCTTTCACAAAATTGTTTCTCATCTTCCTGACATTCATTTCCTTCCATAAAAACTTAGCAACCAACATAAACTCTCTCATGGAAAGTCCCTAGAATTTCAACCATATTGCAAATTAGTCCCTTTATTAGCTAGCTTAAGCTTTGGGGACTCCAAAAGTACAAAAGTTATCAACTTATACCATCAAAATCACTTACTTGTAGAGAAAATGAGTTGCTGAAATTTTCAAGCTTTGAAAGCTCTCCCTTTGGTGATATTTTTGGTTGAAGAAGAAGACTAAATGAAAAGATGATAAGCTTATATCATCTTATTTTATTCATTTTACCAACTAATATCACCAAGTATTGACCAAATTAAATGCTCTTGTCCCGTATGCATACTATGGCCGGCCAACTCACTTAAACAAGACCAAATTGCACATTTGCGACCTCCAATTAATATTCCATAGCTATTTGGCACCTCTAGCAAATTAAATAGAACTTTCACACTTTATGCGATTTTGTCCTTTTTTTAGCGATTAAGCCTGAAATCGTAAAAATTAAAGCACCAAAATTTTCATGCACCCTTATAAACATGTTATAACACATAAAATAATATGAAAACAATTTTCTCTATCCTCGGATTAGTGATCCCGAGATCACTGTTCCGACTAGCCCTTAAATCGGGCTGTTACAGGTGGCGAATCCTAATTTTCGTTTTTTAAAATAAAAGTCGACCTATCAAAAAAAATGGTTTCGACAGACTTTACATTGATTTAGACATTTCCAGTAGTAAATATCACAATAGTACTTATATATGGATACAAATTAAAAGGAATGATAATAAAATTATCATTTTGTTACAATTTAGTACAATTGAAACACATGCCAGAAGTTTACTAATACAAATGTGTTTACTACTTGGTGTGACCAGTTAGACCATCCTGGATCTTATATGATGTGAAAATTAATTGAGAATTCATATGGACTTTCAATTAAAGAACCAGAAGATTCTTTAATTTAAAGAATTCTCATTTGTTGTCTGTTCTCAATGAAAATTGATTCTTAGAAACTCACTAGTTAAAATTGAGATTTAGTGTCTTGCATTTCTGATATGAATATGGCCTCATTCATCCACCATGTGGATGGTTTTGATATTATATGATTTTGGTAGATGCATCTACAAAATAATCACATGCGTTATCAACTCGCAACCTATTGTTTGCGAGATTGCTTGTTTAAATGATTAATTTCAGATTATGCAATTAAAACAATTCATCTTGCTAATGTTGGTGAGTTTACATCCCAAGTTTTCAATGATTATTGCATGTCAATTGGGATAAAAGTTGAACATCCTATAGCTCATGTTCACACACAAAATGATTTAGCTGAATTGTTTATCAAATGCCTCCAACTAATAGTTAAATCATTACTTATGAGAACTAAACTTTCTATTTCAGCATGAGATTATGTTGATTTATATGTTGTATGCATCAAGCCAATAAGTTATAAATACTCCCATTACAATTGGTTTTTGATCAAGAACCAAATATTTCCCATCTTACAATTTTTGGATGTTCGGTATATTTTCCAACTGCTCCACCACAACGCACAGGTCATAATAAGATATTGGGAATGTATATTTATATGAGTCTCCTTATAATATTTTTTAGCAATTAATTCAAGATTTAATTGTGACATGAGTTTTTAGTTTTCCCAACATTAGGGGGAGAAAAATAATAACTTGTAATGAGTTAGGGGGAGAGTAATTGAACCAGAAGTTCAATAAGGATAACTCATTACAAGTTAACTATTAGATGTATTTACAACCTTAATGAGAATAACCAAGTGTTATATACCATCTAATATTTTAATTTGAATCAAAGTCCCAGTAGGACAATCAGTTAGAATAAATAATAGATTGATCGGTTCCAAAGATGAAAATTATTCTAGATGGTCAAATCGTGGAGGCGGGTGCTCCAGAAGAGACCCAAGACATAACCAATAATTAAAACTTCAGAAGGGATTCAGGTACCTGAAACTAAATTTTAAAATAATGAAAATAAGAGATCTCGATAAGTTATGTCAATTCGAGAAAATGTGGAATCGAATAATAAAAGTGGTCGACAATGATTTTGCATGCAATGTTATTATTGAAATAATGAAATAAAAGGAGGATCTTGAATAAATCTATTGAGAAATATAGATATAAAATAAATTGATCAAAATAGAAAGATGCAACTCAAGTACAATTAAATTTGTAGAGTTTTTGGACCAGTAATCCAAATATCTAAAGGTATAAAGCTAGTAAGGGTGCAATTAAAGTAGTTTTGCAAAAGCGGAATAAAAATATGAATTTTTTTAGCTAAGTCCTGACATTGATTATGAAAAGATATAATATTCTTTTGTGGTGGATGCAATAACCTTTAGATATATTATTAAATTGATAATTCATAAAAGATTTAACTTGCTTCTAATGGTTATTGTTACAACCTTTTATGAATCACTATATAATAAAGTTTATATTAAAATCCTTGAAAGATTTAAGATGCTAGAAGCATATTGAAATTCTTGTGAAATTGCTCATTTATATGAATTGAAATAAAAAATATGTGGTAAATTTTACTTAGTAAATAGTAGTTGAAAGAGGATTATAAAATGATCTAAAATACTTATTTGTATTTTTATAGAAGAATCATGATTAAAGTTTGTTATGATTATTGTTGAATCTCTTGAAGAGATCAAAATATATTTGTAACACCCCAAACCCGGCCTAGACGTTATGGCCGTATCTAGCAATGTCGCACGATAGTATTTTTGAAACCTCGTTGTTACGATGAAAACATTCCATGTCATTATCTTTAGTAAACCTTTGTTAGAACTTAGGAAGTCGCCTTTATTCATTTAAAACATTTGTTTTGAAACATCCCTCGTTGCGGAAGCTTTAATAAAATAGTCTAGGTGATCATGCGTTTAGAAATTACTTTAACTTTTTGTAAACTGAATTTCCTACGACTAGAAGGTATAAGTCCATAAAGTAAAATAAATAAATAAAAACCCAAATTTAAAACCAAAGTCCCAGAGGTTCTTTAAATTACAACCCAAATAATCAATAATAATCAAATCATAAATCGTAAATTGAAAACCATGAAGTCCAAAAATTAATGTGGTCACCGTTGAGTCCTCCGTCGCATCGATCCGTCTAAGTCTGGCGATTACCAGTGCACATTAAACAAAGAGGGTGAGTTTACGTAAACTCGGGTGTAATCTCGCAGAAAAAAACAAACAATCAGTATTCGCAGTGCATGATAAACCGCAAAAGTAACATATTTTAATCCCATATTTAGTATGCTTTTGGATGATTTAAGCCTTGATTTATATAAAAGGGTGCTCTTAATCCTTTCTTTTCATGTTTTATACCCAGGAAAGCACCCAAGGATGAAAAGAACATAAAACGAGCTTAAAACAGAGCAAATGGGGCCAAGAGAGAAATCGACACGGCCTGGCCCAAAGACCACACGACCGTGCTTTATTAAAAGTCCAAACACGGTGTAACACCCCAAACCCGGCCCAAACACTACGACCGAATTCGGTGTGCTACAGAGAAAGTATTTTTTTGAAAATCCCTTTAAGCCAAGTTAACTTTTTAATTAAAGATAGTGTCCGATTTAAAACATTTGAGGAATATAGAAAAAACCATACTTAGGTTTATTTTAAAAAAAAATATTCATTAAGTCAGATTGTTACCGATTCAGGTGTGCCCGTTGGCACGATAAAACATTTTGCGATTAAATTTTAGAAAACATGTGTACTTAATGTAATGTTAAGAAATAGTTTAAACAAATTAATCCAAAACATAGAATAATGAAAATATATCTAGGAGGCCTTATTACAACTTATTTAAAATAACCAACATTAAAATAAAATAAAACAAAGTCCAAGTTCATATAATTAAAATTTCCACTGCATGGCCACCTCGAGTCCATCCGGCTCCATCTCCGCGATCTACTCATCTGCAAAATGTTAAGGGAAGGGGTGAGTCACCAAGACTCAGTGTATAAATCCCCCACCCGGAAAATACATCTCATACACAATTCATTAATAAACATGCTCATGCAACCCAACTAGCCATCCATACTCCTTTTCTACCCCGTGTGGTCAAAACCACTGATGACTTAAAGTCACAATTTAAATGATGGGGCCAACCCATCGTGTGGTCAAAACCACTGATGACCATAGGTCACAATTTATCAAATGTGGTCAAAACCACTGGTGGTACCAAACCACTGGGACTTAGTCGCAAATAATCAATCGTTGTGGTCAAAACCACTGATGACCATAGGTCACAAATAGTCTGATGGGGCCAACCCATCTTGTGGTCAAAACCACTGACGACAGTCCATAGTTCATCCCCCTCCTCTCATCAATCCCACCATCACATGCTTATACCTTAAATTTCATATATCATGTCATAGTATTAATCATCATGTGATGGCATGCAACCATATATCAAAAATTACAAGTTAGGGGACTTACCCGAAATCCATGATTATGCCACAAGCTAACCACAACCAAAAGATTTAAGGCAAACAATAACGTCATGTAAATTAATAAAGTGTGTAGAGAGATCTTACACACCTGTTACTATCGTAATTCCTAGATCTCGGAACTCCGATCTACAACGCTAGATCTTGACCCTACACGTCCTTTGAACGCTAACCACCTTACGATATATAATTCTGTTTCACTTCCCTACAATCGGCAACCATACATATTAGTAGCCTTCGCCTTTCCGATCACTAAAATATTGTTTATTAAAATACATCCTTACCACCACTTACCTTAGGGGAATAAATCCCGAAAGCTTCCCTAATGATTATGGCTTCCCTACAATCGCTTTAACCGTATTAATAAGGGTTTTAGGCCATTCGGCCATAATCATAGATTTAAAAAAGAACCATTCGGCCATGTCCACATACCTCTTACTAATGCTTGAAAAAGAATCCCGAAAAGGAACTTGTGCTCCCTTGATATTCGACCAAAGTAACTCTAATGGAGAAGGAAAGATTTCGGCAAGAAGGGGATGGAGAGATTCGGCTAACTCAAAGTTGAAGGCTGGAATTTTGAGAAGAGAAAGAGGTAGGTTCGGCTAATAGGAATTAGAAAAAGAGAAAGAAGAGATGTAGGGGAAGTGGTGGTGGTTTCGGCTTAGTAAGAAAAAAAAAGAAGCTAGAATCTTTTTGAACAATTTAGGCAATGTAACAAGGGGAAATTCGGCAGCAGCAAATTGGAGAGGAAAAATTGGTGAGTTTGGCACTTCTTTGCTATTAAAAAAATAAATATGGACAGCCCCCAAGGAGTCCAAAAATCGGCAAACACTCCCTTATTTTGTGATAATTTCCAGCCTTGAATTATCACAAATAAATCTAACCTCATCATGTTTTTAATCTCCTAATCCCTTCACAATTTAATAGCAAATAAAACACTAATAGCTTCCCCCCCTCTTCCAGCCGAAAATAACAATAATAATAAAAATAAGCTTAATCTTATCACCTCTTCAAATAAATAATAAACAAAATAAAAGAACCCATGTGCTTATCAATTTCCTTTCAGCCGAATGTAAAAACAAAGCAATCATGTGCAGGCCAATTCACGCCAGTTTTAAAAAAAAATAAAACCAAATTGCAGCTTCTTTGGATCGAACCCGCGACCCCACTGCAGCCCTCTCTTCTAACGCCCCAGGCCATTTCTCCCCACTGGACTTTCATGTCATGAGCCCTCATCTTTTAATTATAAAGCCTTCATACCTCGGCCCTTCTCCTTTTAACGCCAAAGCCTAAAAAAATAACACTCATTGCGTTTCGAACCCCAGACCTTCGTGCCAACACCCTTAAGTGGCGCCCCAAGCCACTCCGCCGAACCTAATTTTCATGTCACAAACCTCCTTCATTTAATTATAAGGCCTCCCTAGCCCTAACGCCCAAAAAGCCCAGAAGGACAAAAAACATTTCCCTCTTGTTACTTCCACGGATCGAACCTCCTCCCTTGCTACCCCCCTTAGGCGCACCCTTGCAGCACCTAAGTAGCGCATGGAAGCCACTTCTCCAAGCCATTTTTCGTGTCATGTTTCTCCCAGATTTATACTTAACCCCTATCTCCTAGCTTCCTCCTTTTAGATACTTAAAAAGAAATTTTTAGGTCTAAGTCAAGCCTAGCTCGGGATTATTTCTAGACCCTAAAATATGCCAAATGATCATAGAATTTAATTCTTCAAGCACACACATGGGAAAATATTTAAATTACACACAACCCCTAATTTAGGATGTTACACACGGCCTGGCCACGATTTACACTGGCGTGTGCATGGCCGTGTCCCTGTCGCTGGAAAGAGAAATTTCATTCGGGAAAGGATACTTGGAGGCAAAGAAACACATTCCAAAGCCTATTCAAACACCCTATTAGGAATTCCACTTGAATTAGGATACTTAGGGGCTAAGTAGGGCATCATAAAGTCTATATAAACACCCAAGGGGGCAACTTGAAAGGGAGTTCGGCAAAAGCCGAGGGGCGTCGCACTAGGCCTAGAAGCCAAGTCGGAAGGGTCAGAATTGAGGGAATTACTCGAAGCTAGCCAGTTGATCCATCCCAAGAAGCCGAAATTCTACTCAAGAAGGCGGATTTCTCCTTCAATTCCTTCAGGGAGTTTTAGGGATTTCTTATGTTTTGTTTTATCTTTTCTCTTGAGATGTTTTATTTATTTGTTATGAACTAAACCCCTCAGATACTTGAAGGGGATATAACCTAGATGAATCTTGTTATTGTTTCATGAATTATATGATAAATACTTAGTTTGTTCTTAATTAAGCATGCTTAATCCAAATCTGATGTGCTTAGGTAGAGGAGAAATAGACCTTGCTTAAGAGTAGATCTAGCATAATTAAGTGGAGTTGATCGAACGCCTAGAGATAGGGTTACGAGATTTTGCCGGATTAGGGTGAAACCTAATATGGGAATCCATTGATCGATTTACTGCTATTCTAGGGGGTTATTATAAGAGAACGAGAGTTCCACTAATTAACCTAGGGTTAGACGTTATTCGCCTCGAGAGAGGGTTTAATATACGTTAGGGAGTCCTACGGATCAAACTAAGTGAATAAATCATATGGTTCAGTGTTAAATAACAAGTGAAGTCTAGGTGGATTCTTCCTGAGGGTATCGTCGTGATCAACTAAGTTTTTCTTCAAGTCATTTCCCAATTTGTTCTTTTTGTCTTTGCGTCTTTAGCTTAGTAGTCGTTAAATTAGATTAAAGCAACTTCACTATTATTTTAGGCTAAATAATAAAAAGAAAGTTAGTATTAGTACTTTTAGTTCCTTTGAGTTCGACAATCCGGTCTTGCCTAAGCTATACTACTGTTCGATAGGTACACTTGCCTTTAATCATTGTCAGTGTTAGTTTCCAGGTTTGATCATTCGTTTTATAAATTTTAAAGCTCTGATTTCAGCGATCAGTGCACAGTTGAACAGTCTTGGGGCTAAGCCCTTTTCAGTATCAGTGACAGTTTGGGCCTTAGCCCATCTCAGTATAGTGTCAAAAATGCAGTAGGGCCTTAGCCCATCATAGTATCAATAGCAGTAACAGTTATGGAGTAGCAAAATCCTACCCAACCAGCCTCTACACACCATCTTCGTCCAACCCTACACTCCATGTGGGGATATAATCAACCCACCCATCCCTACACTCCAAGTATTGAATGTGGCACAATACAGTAGTTTGCAGCTGAACTGCCAGTAAACTAGGCTAAAGCGCTTCAGTACACTTCCTCCAAATAACAACCCCCAACCCAATGCAATGTAACACACAATAGATGACATGCTATTATGCAATTTTAGTACATATATTCAGTTCAGATATTAACATGCCCAGTACAAATATCATTCATTCAATTTCACACATTTAGGGGTCTAAGTAGCGCTTACCGACCCTACAGTAGGTTCACAGTCGACTTGGGTGACCCGTGCAACCTTAAAAATATTTCAGTAAAAATGGGACCACATGCCCATGTGATCTACCCGTGTGGGCCCACACGCCCGTGTGGCCCACTCGGCCCAAATTGGCCTTGACCGTGTGATCCATTTTTAAAGTAACCCATGCTAGCTCAATACTCATATATGTTTTCAGTATTTACTTATATGTTCATTCAAAGTTGTCTACTTGAGTCATTATCACTAAATTATTTATATCTTGATCTATAGAATTCCAAATTAAGATCCGCTTAATGTTTTTGAAACTAGACTCAAATACCTTTCTACCTTAAAATTTTAAGAATTTATAGTTTATCAAATAAGTACAGTAAAATCTTTAAAGTTATCCCTATTCTGCTATTTGATAACTTCATTCTTTCCTTACTAAAAAGTATTTATATCTTAGTACGTAATTTAGATGGTGTTTCCATTTGTTTCTCTTGAAAATAGACTCAATAAGGATTTAAATATATAAATTTAATGATCTAATTATTTTTTTACAATTTTTGATGATTTTCCTAAGTCAAAACAGGGGAACCCGAAATCATTCTGACATTATCTCACAAAATTTATTATATCTCATGATTTACAATTCCATTGCTTACACTGTTTCTTCCATGAAAAACTAGACTCAATAAAATTTAATTCCATATGTTATTCAACCTCTAACTCAATTCCCACTATTTTTGATGATCTTTAAAAGTTAGCCTTCTGCTACTGTCCAAAACTATTTTAGTGCAAAATGTTGATTTTCAAGTTTATAACACCCTTATTTCCTTTCTCTACAATTTTTAGCATCATTTTCTCTCATTTCTCGACAACAAGCAATTTCGGCTTTTCATCGAATCCTATTTTCTGCGTTTTGGGTACACACCTGGTATCGTTTCTGATGCGTAAGCACTCCTATGCCTCCAAAACCTAAAAATCCACTAACATATCTCCAGATTAATCACCTAATTCATTTTTAATCAACCAAATTCAAAAGGAAATTGACTAAAAACCTAGCAAAACCCTTACCTCGCTTGAGTAACCACAACTTCGCACAATCACAGCGTCGATTCAAAACCACCAGCCCTTGATTAACTCCTAAACACAAAACCATTAACAATAGACAAAACCATTACTTACCGAACATGTGCAACAAACGATGAACAACCGAATCAATTGGAAAAAAAAAAGAAAAAACGGAAGGGAAAAAATAATGGAAATTTAGGCAGCAACTAGGTGAAAGAATCGGCAGAGGAGGGAAAGAAAGAAGTAGAAAAAAATGTCAGAAAAAGTTTGGGAATTTGAGAGAAAACTGAAACTCTACATTTCCTTAATCAAATTATTTTTTGATAACCTCTCCCCAATTATCTCCTAAAATCACTGCCTATTAACCCACTAAAACGCAACCACTCAGAATTTTGCCCCAACACAAGCTGAAATTTGAGCAAAAATACTATCTCCATGCCATCACAGAGAATTGAACACAGGACCTCCAACACTCCAACACTCCACTTAACCACAAGACTAGCAGGCCCATTCTGATATAAACTTACCAACTGTAACAGCCCAATTTAGACCCTAGTCGAAACAGTAGTTTTGGGACCACAAATCCGAGGTTGGAAAAATATTTTAATATTATTTTTCGTGTTTGCAGTATGTGATTAAGTCTGTGTGAAAATTTTATTGTTTAAGTGCTTAATTAGCAAAAAGGACGTAATCGTGTAAAATGTAAAAGCTATGTTGTGATTGTTAAAGTGCTTAATTGTCATGGCTTATTAAAGTGTGAGTCCTTATGTTGTTATTATTGCATTGATAAATTGGATGGACAAAAATGCCTAAGGTTAGTGGATTTTAAATGTTATTAAAAGGGCTAACTTGGTAATTTGCGTATAAAGATGAATAAAATTAAAAAAAAACTAAATTTGTTCATCTTTTGCTCATCTATTGCCGAAAATAATAAAAGAAACAAGGTTTTAAGAGTTTGAAGCATTCGGCCAACACCTAGCTTGATTAAAGGTTCGTTTTTGTTCAGTTTTTGATAATTTCTATGTTTTTGTGATCGTTGCTTTGTGCTCTAGCTATCCCATGCTTTAATTTTAGAATTTAATGGTGATTTTGAGATATTCCATTGATGAATGATTGAGCTTTTTGATAGTTGATGATGAAATATGAAAGATGTGTGATAGATCAACATATCTTGTTTTTGAAATTTTGATGAATTTGAGTAATTTGGGCTAAATTGAGAAAAGTATAAATTGAGGGACTAAAATGTGAAATAAATGAAGTGTGTGGGTTTGTGTGAACACAAGGAAAATTCGGCTAGGCTTATGCTAGGTGAAATTATGTGAATTTGATGATTTTGTGAATTAGGGACTAAAGTGTCGAAATGTGAAAATGTGAGGGCTATTTTGTAAAATTCCCTAAATAAGTGTGTGGACTAAATTGAATGAATTGGTGATTGAATGGAATGAATTTGAATGTGTATAGACTAATAAAGGAGAGGTCTGGATCGAGATCGAGGCAAAGACAAAGTGCTCGATTAATCGACCTTTTCGGTATTTTGACGTCCGAGGTAAGTTCGGATATAATACTTGCTATTAAACTTGTATCTATTTGATGAGAAATGAATGATATATATATATATATATATATATATATATGAAATAGAATGTGTTATGTATGAGATCGAGTATTAAGGCACTAAGTGTGCAAAATTGAATAGAGACAGAGTTGATTAGCACTGTTTGTGCGAAACGATAGAAGCTTCGACTTTATTAATTGGCACTGTGTGTGCAATACCGAATTAAGTTCAGTTTTGTATCTAGGCACTAAGTGTGCGATGTTAATTAAGCTTCGGCTGTGATTGGGCACTAAGTGTGTGATTGAATCAAAGAGTTAACAAAGTTTTATCGAATTAAGTATTAAACTATGAGTAGCATATGTGAACGATATCTAAGTGATGGCTAAGGTATGTACAGAACCTATGTGGTTGAGGAAATTGTGATCGGATTTATGAATAGATGAGTAAGCATCTTTGCTATGGATGAAATGGTATATGTGTATTAGTAAGTTATTCTATGTGATGGACTATATTTGTTTATACTGAATGTATTATTAAGTAATATGTGTTATACTACGAACTTACTAAGCTTTTGAAAGCTTACTGTGTGATTTGTTTCTCAATTTTACAGTGTTAGTAAAGCTAGCTCGAATCCGGGGATCGTCAGCTTCTCTATCACACTATCAGCAATCTATTTTGGGTACTTTTATAAGATGTGTATATTGAATATGGCATGTATAGGCTAGTCATTGTGGCATGTTTGAGTTGTATGAACTTTGCCATGTGATATGGCTTAGTAGTTGAGTGTTGTTGGTACATATGTGATGCTATGAAAATGATGAATGTGGTATGAAATCATGAGTATGAAATGGTATGTTTTATAATGATTTGGTTGATGAGAATGATAGATCAAATGTGAGTTGTGGTAAGAATTACATGATGCTCAACTTGTATACTTTAGGTTGTGAAATTATTATTTGGATGGACTCATTTGTGTTGATTTTGAGTAAGGAAATAGGTGATGTTGTTGATGATTACTTGGTGTATATAATGATATGTTTTGTTTGCCAATTGAAGATTAAATACATGAGATTTGAAGCTTGTAGGTGTATTAATGTGTGGGAGGCAAGTTTGGCCTTGAAAATGGCCAATAATCGCCCACCCGGTCGAGCACACGGGCGTGTGGATCTACCGTGTCATTTAAGTTTGCTAAAAGAAACAAGTCAATAGCGACCACGAGCTGGACACACAGGCGTGTGATTGGCCGTGTGGTGCAAGTACGAGTTCACCACGGGTGAGGCACAGGGCCTACCCACATGGGCGTGTGACCTATGCAGTTTTGAAAAATGTTTAAATTTCAGAGAACTCTCGTATGTGTTCGGTTTAGTCTCGACCCTTTTCTAGCACGTGTTTAAGGTCTCGTAGACCTCGATAAGGGACTATACGTTCGTATGTGCATATGATTTATTGGTGATTGACTTTGTGTTGATTAAATGGATGTGAAATGTTCCGAATGATCAGTAATGCCTCTTAACCCTATTTTGACGACGGTTTTGGGTTAGGGGTGTTACATTTTATTGGTATCAGAGCTACGGTTTAGTCGATTCTCAGACTAATGTAGCGTGTGTAAGTCTAGCTATACATGCCATATATGAAATTGCGATAGTGTGATTAATCCTGACAGTTATAAATGTGTTTTCGTATAGCAAATAGATCTCGATCGAGCAGTTGCTGACCAGTTATAGAGTAACGCGTCTGCTCCCACTCAAGGGACAGCGCCAGCCACATCTAGGCCGAATGATAGTAGTGAAGGAGGAGAGGCTAAGCAAACCTTCCTCCGAATGATGAGTGAGTGGTTTTCGAAGTTCGTTCGAGTGAATCTGGCTGCTCCACAACCTCCACCCCCACAAGTACCTGTTATGCCACAAGTGATAGATCAAATTCGATTGAATAAACCTCCTATGGATAAAATCAGAAAGTACGAGGCCGAAGAGTTTAGAACCACAGCTGAAGATGATGCTGAACGAGGTGAGCTTTGGCTCGAGAATACAATCTGAGTGTTCGATGATATGTCGTTGACCCCTGATGAATGCATTAAGTGTGTAGTTTTCTTGTTGAGAGATACAGCTTATAACTGGTGGAAGACGTTGACATCAGTGGTTCCGAGAGAGAAATCACCTGGGATTTCTTTCAAGTTAAATTTAGAAAGAAGTATATCAGTCAATGATTTATTGATCAGAAACGTAAAGAATTCCTAGAGTTGAAACAAGGTCGCATGTCAATTACAGAGTATGAACAGGAATTTGTGAGATTGAGCCAGTTTGACGGGAATGTGTTTCGACCGAAGCTACCATGTGTAAACGCTTCATTGAAGGGCTGAATGAAGACATTAAATTGTTGGTTGGGATACTTGATTTGAATGAATTTGTTGTGTTGGTTGAACGAGCTTGCAAAGCCAAGGAGCTTAGCAAAGAGAAGAAGAAAGCAGATTCTGAAGCTCGAGATGAAAGAAAAATATTGATGAGTAAGTCGTCCCAACCTTCGACGAAGAGTGATAAACCGTAATTATAACATAATTTAGTTCCGCATTTAGCTTGTTTTTGGATGATTTATCCCTTGATTCATGTAAAAAGGTGCTCTTAATCCTTTCTTTTCATGTCTTATATCTAAGAAAGCACCCGAGGATGAAAAGGACATAAAATGGGCCCAAAACGGAGTAAATGGGCCATATCATGAAATCGACACGGCCTGGCCCAAAGTCCACACAGTCGTGCCTTGACGAACAGCTGGAACACGGCCTCTCACCCCGACTTACACGGCCGTACCTTAACTTATAAATTCGAACACGGCCTGAAGACGAGTCACACGGGCGTGTGACATGGCCGTGCCCCTGTCGTGGACTTAGACAATTTCAGTCGAAAAAGGATACCTAGGGAGAAAGAATCTCATTCCAAGAGCCTATAAATACCCCCTAAGTACCACCGTTGAAGGGGCGTCAAGCTAGGCCAAGGAGCCAAGCCGGAAAGGTCAGAGTTGAGGGAATTACTCGAAGTTAGCCAGTTGATCCATCCCAAGAAGCCAGAATTCAACTCAAGACGGCGGATTTCTCCTTCAATTCCTTCAGGAAGTTTTAGGGATTTCTTATGTTTTGTTTTATCTTTTCTCTTAAGATGTTTTCTTTATTTGTTATGAACTAAACCCCTCAGATACCTAGGGGGTTATTATAAGAGAATGAGAGTTCCACTAATTAACCTAGGGTTAGACGTTATTCGCCTCGATAGAGGGTTTAATATACGTTAGGGAGTCCTACGGATCAAACTAAGTGAATAAATCGTATGGTTCAGTGTTAAATAACAAGTGAAGTCTAGGTGGATTCTTCCTGAGGGTATCATCGTAATCAACTGAGGTTTTCTTCAAGTTATTTCCCAATTCGTTCTTTTTGTCTTTGCGTCTTTAGCTTAGTAGTCGATAAATTAGATTAAAGCAACTTCACTTTATTTTAGGCTAAATAATAAAAAGAAAGTTAGTATTAGTACTTTTAGTTCCTTTGGGTTTGACAATCCGGTCTTGCCTAAGCTATACTACTGTTCGATAGGTACACTTGCCTTTAATTGTTGTCAGAGTTAGTTTTCAGGTTTGATCATTCGCTTTATAAATTTTTAAAGCTCTAATTTCAGCAATCAAGTTTTTGGCGCCGTTGTCGGGGAATTAAAATATTAAGAACACTCAATTTTTATTACTTTAGCCATTATTTTTATTTTTCACAATTTATTTTTATTTTTTATCGTTTTAGGTTAAATTTTAATTTTTGCTAAAATTTTCTTTCTTTTTCTTTTCGTGGCAGGTATCTCTAGTTTATGACTAGAAGGAACCCGACAGGACCTTTATTATACGATAGTGAAATAGAAGCTACCGTTCGTAGGACTCGCAGAGAAATCAGGCGAGCCCTAAATTACACAGAGGAAGATCAAGAAGACAGATCCAATCCTACTGAAGGGATGAACGAGAATAACCCACCACCACCAGAAGTGGGGGAAAATAATGCTCCACGTACCATGTTTGATTATGCTAAACCGCATTTAACAGGAGCAGAATCTAGTATTGTTAGGCCTGCTATAGCTGCTAACAATTTTGAATTAAAGCCTAACACAATACAAATGATTCAACAATTTGTTCAATTTGATGGTTTGCAGGACGAAGATCCAAACACTCATATAGTTAACTTTTTAGAGTTCTGCGATACCTTCAAAATAAATGGCGTTTCTGATGATGCCATATGTCTTCGGTTATTCCCTTTCTCATTAAAGAATAAAGCCAAACAGTCCACACCATGGTCTACCCTTATGGCTACAAGTCCAAACTTTCTACAATGGTGTAAACCCTTCCACGAGGCAACTAATTGATTCAGCCGCCGGTGGAACTCTGAACAACAGAACTCCTGAAGCAGCCTACGAGTTCATTGAGGAGATGTCACTGAAGAATTATCAATGGCAAGTTACAAGGACAAAACCAATAAAATCAGCTGGAGTTTACAATCTCGAGGAGATAACCATGCTATCAACACAGGTAGAGATGATGAATAAAAAGATTGATAGTTTGTGCTCTTCGCAGGCACAACCGGTCATGTAGTGCAACGCAAGTGGAACTGTGGCGAATCCTGAGTACCCACCCTACCAACCGGATGTAAAAAGCAAACAGATGAACTATATAGGTAATAATTTCAGATCCAATAATAACCCTTATAGTAATACTTACAATCCAGGTTGGAGGAACCACCCAAATTTTTCGTGGGGAGGTCAAGGAAATCAAGGAAACCAAAGGCAACAACCTCCTCAAAACTTCCAAAATCAACCCTATCCGCAAGAGAAAAAAACCCCGAAGATATGCTGACGAAATTCATGACAGACACGGAAAACCGCTTCCAAGAAATTGAGAGAACACTTAAAGATCAACAAGCTTTAGTTGAAAAACTTACTAAGTCATTTGGGGAGCTCTCTAAGTCGGTTGGATTACTTACTAAGATGATCTGCGAAATACAGGCAGAGACTCTTTCTAAAGTAATAGAACAGGTAAAAGCAGTTACACTAAGGAGTGGAAAAGAGTTAGTCGAACCAAAGAAACCACACGAAGATAACAAAACAAAAGATGATGGGGTGGAGGACGTAAATCCAATACGTAAAGAGAGTAAACCACCAATCCCATATCCAACAAAGATGAAGAAAGAAAGATTAGATGCCCAATATGGTAAGTTTCTCGAGCTTTTTAAACAAATACATATTAACTTACCTTTTGTGGAAGCTATTTCACAGATGCCAAAATACGTAAAATTCTTAAAGGAACTCCTGACGAATAAAAGGAAGCTTGAAGAAGTGTCAACAGTGGAACTTAATGAAGAATGCTTCGCCATCCTTCAAAACAACTTACCAGCCAAATTAAAAGACCCAGGAAGTTTTACTATTCCTTGTTTAATTGGTAGCTTAAATATTAAGAAAGCATTAGTCGATCTAGGCGCCAGTATTAATTTAATGCCTTACAAAATGTTTAAACAACTAGATCTTGGGGAACCAAAACCCATTAGGATGAGTATTCATTTAGTAGATAGATCCATTAAATATCCTGGAGGAGTTATCGAAGATGTCTTGGTGAAAATTGATAAATTTATTTTCCCTGTTGATTTCGTTGTGTTAGACATGGATGAAGATATTAATGTCCCCTTAATTTTAGGGCGTCCCTTTTTAGCTACTGCTAGAGCCATTATTGATGTAGGTGACGGTAAACTCGCATTAAGGATAGGCGATGAAGAAATTATTTTTCAAATTTATGATGCCATGCGATATTCTAAAGAGGAAGATGATTCCTGTTATTTTGTTGATACTACTGATCATATCATTCAAAATTCATTATAGGAAATCGTATATGACGACACGATGGAACTGTGCCTGACTCAAGAAGAAGGGGAAGAAGATGAAGGCGATGAGTTGAATCTGAATACATCGTTATTCAGACAATTAAAAGAAGAAAGCATTGAAAATGATGACGAAATAAAATAGAAATCCTCCATCGATGAGCCACCCAAATTGGAATTAAAATAGTTGCCAAAACATTTAGAATACGCATTCCTCGGGGACAATTCTACGCTACCGATAATTATCTCTTTAGAACTAGAACCCAAGGAAAAAGAGGAGTTGATAAAGGTACTAAGAGAACACAAAAAAGCCATAGCTTCGAAAATCTCTGACATTAAGGGTATAAGCCCCTCATTCTGCACCCACAAAATTTTAATGGAAGAAGAATACAAGCCGTGTGTGCAACCCCAGAGACGGCTAAACCCCAACATGAAAGAGGTGGTCAAAGCCAAGGTAATTAAACTTCTAGATGCAGGAATAATTTATCCTATTTCTAACAGCACTTGGGTAAGTCCTGTGCAGGTAGTTCCAAAGAAAGGAGGAATGACGGTGGTGCCCAATGAAAAGAATGAGTTAATTCCCACAATAACAGTTACAGGTTGGAGAGTCTGTATAGACTACAGAAAGCTAAATGATGCCACCAGAAAAGATCACTTCCCTCTGCCCTTCATAGATCAAATGCTAGAAAGATTATCCGGGCATATGTACTACTGCTTCTTGGACGGACTTTTCGGCTACTTCCAAATCCCCATAGCTCCTGAAGACCAAGAGAAGACTACATTTACATGCCCATACGGTACATTTGCTTATCGTAGAATGCCTTTTGGATTATGTAATGCTCCTGCTACTTTTCAGCGTTGTATGTTGGCAATCTTTGACGAACTCGTGGAAGACATCATGGAGGTATTTATGGATGATTTCTTGGTATTCGATAATTCTTTCCATCTTTGCCTTAAAAATTTAAAAAGAGTTCTAATGAGATGTGAGGAAACAAAACTTGTTTTGAATTGGGAAAAATGTCACTTTATGGTTAGAGAAGGAATTGTGTTAGGACATAAGATTTCTAGTAAAGGGGTTGAGATAGATAAAGCAAAGGTTGAAAACATAGAAAAACTACCTCCCCCTAGTTCTGTTAAGGCTATTAGAATTTTTTTAGGACATGCAGGGTTCTATAGAAGATTTATTAAAGATTTTTCTAAAATAGCTAAGCCTTTGACAAAATTACTAGAAAAAGATGTTCCTTTCGATTTCAATCAGGAATGTTTAGATGCATTTAATGTCCTTAAGGATAAATTAATAAATGCTCCGATTATAATTGCACCTGATTGGAACTTACCTTTTGAACTAATGTGTGATGCAAGTGATTTTGCAGTAGGTGCAGTTTTGGGACAACGAAGAGACAAGCATTTTCAGCCAATTTACTATGCTAGCAGAACATTAACACCCGCAAAGAAAACTACACCACCATAGAGAAAGAATTGCTAGCTATAGTTTTTGCTTTTGATAAATTTAGACAGTATCTAATATTGTCTAAAGTTGTCATTTATACTGACCATTCATCTCTTCGTTATCTTTTAAACAAACTTGATGCAAAACCTAGACTCATACGATGGATTTTACTCTTACAGGAATTTGACTTGGAAATACAAGATAAGAAGGGAGCTGAGAATCTTGCAGCGGATCACCTTTCTAGACTTGAAAATCCACATACCAAAGAGCTCGATGAAAGTGAGATAAACGATTCGTTTCCCAAAGAACAACTCTTTTCTATAACACATTCTGAGGTAATTTGGTTTGCAAATATTGTGAATTATTTAGCAGCTAACATCTTGCCAAAAAAATTAACACATCACCAAAAGAAGCAATTCTTTGCTGATGTGAAAAATTATTGGGAAGTCCCTTTCTTTTCTGCATATGTGCAGATCAGGTAATTCGAAGATGCGTTACAAAGGCAGAAGCAAGAAAAATCATGGAACATTGCCCTTCAGGACCTTCAGGAGGACACTACAGTGGTATTAAGACAACACACAAAATACTCGAGTCAGGTTTTTATTGGCCCACTCTATTTAAAGATGCCAACAGGTATGTTACCTCGTGTGATAGATGCCAAAGAACAGGTAATATTTCTAAACGTGATGAAATGCCTCAAACATATATGTTGTCATGTGAAATATTTGATTACATGTCAAAATGGGTAGAAGCGGAAGCTTTACCTACCAATGATGCTAGGGTAGTAGTTAAATTTCTCAAGAAACTATTTTCCTGATTTGGAACACCTAGAGCCATCATTAGTGATAGGGGTACTCATTTCTGTAATACTCAATTTGAAAAGGTTCTAAAGAAATATGGAGTATACTACAGGACAGCCACCCCATATCACCCTCAAACCAGTGGGCAAGTTGAGGTAGCAAACCAAGAACTTAAGCACATCGTAGAAAAAAACGGTTGAATCAAATAGAAAAGATTGGGCATTAAAAGTAGATGATGCTTTATGGGCCTATAGAACAGCATTTAAAACACCTCTAGGGACATCCCCATACAAACTTGTATACGGGAAAAACTTTCATCTACCATTTGAATTAGAACACAAAGCTTTTTGGGCAATAAAGTTTTTGAATTCTAATCTCAAAGTTGCAGGAAAGAAAAGAATGATGCAAATGAACGAGCTGGACGAATGGAGAACTGAAGCCTACGAGAATTCAAAACTATACAAGGAAGCAACAAAGCGACGCCATGATGCTCGTCTCAAGAGATCAAAACAATTCGAAGTAGGGGATTTGGTCCTGCTATACAACTATTCCCGGGAAAGCTGAAATCAAGATGGTCAGGCCCATTCACGATCAAAACAATTTTTCCATATTGCACAATCGAGGTAACTCATCCTACTAAGGGCACAATCAAGGTAAATGGTCACTGACTCAAAATTTATAATGGTGCAGATTTTGGAGATATGAGAGAGGAGCTTCTGCTCCATGAACCTTCTTTTAGAACCGAAAACAGGGAAAGTCTAGCTTAAGACTATAAACAAGCGTTTCTCGGGAGGCAACCCGAGCACTAATTCACTAACATTTTATTTTTCATTTATTCAGCATCTAACTCCATAGCAAATTAGTCTAATAAAAGAGCAGGTTTTCAACCACACGGTCGTTGATCGCTGAAATTAGAGCTTCAAAATTTATAAAACGAATGATCAAACCTGGAAACTAACTCTGACAACGATTAAAGGCAAGTGTACCTATCGAACAGTAGTATAGCTTAGGCAAGACCAGATTGTCGAACCCAAAGGAACTAAAAGTACTAATACTAACTTTCTTTTTTTATTATTTAGCCTAAAATAAAGTGAAGTTGCTTTAATCTAAATTAACGACTACTAAGCTAAAGACGCAAAGACAAAAAGAATGAATTGGAAAATAACTTGAAGAAAAACTCAGTTGATTACAACGATACCTTCAGGAAGAATCCACCTAGACTTCACTTGTTATTTAACACTGAACCATACGATTTATTTGCTTAGTTTGATTCGTAGGACTCCCTAACGTATATTAAACCCTCTCTTGAGGCGAATAACGTCTAACCCTAGGTTAATTAGTGGAATTCTCGTTCTCTTATAATAACCCCTAGAATAGCAGTAAATCGATCTATGGATATCCCATATTAGGTTTCACCCTAATCCGGCAAAATCTCGTAACCCTATCTCTAGGCATTCGATCAACTCCGCTCAATTATGCTAGATCTACTCTTAGGCAGGGTCTATTCCTCCTCCACCTAAGCACATCAAATTTGGGTTAAGCATGCATAATTAAGAACAAACTAAGTATTTATCATATAATTTAGAAAACAATAACAAGATTCATCTAGGTTTCATCCCCTTCAGGTATCTGAGGGGTTTAGTTCATAACAATTAAAGAAAACATATCTAGAGAAAAGATAAAACAAAACATAAGAAATCCCTAAAACTCCCTGAATGAATTGAAGGAGAAATCCGTCGTTTTGAGTAGAGTTTCGGCTTCTTGGGATGGATCAACTGGCTATCTTCGAGTGATTCCCTCAACTCTGCCCTTTCTGGCTTGGCTCATTGGCCTAGCTCGACGCCCCCTCAATGGTGGTATTTAGGGGGTATTTATAGGCTCTTGGAATGCGATTCTTTCTCCCTAAGTATCCTTTTCTAACTAAATTTGTTTAAAGCCATGACAGCGGCACGGCTATGTCACATGCCCGTGTAACTCGTCTTCAGGCCGTGTTCGAATTTCTAAGTTGAGGCACGGCCGTGTAAAACGGGGTGAGGCCGTGTTCTAGATGCTCTTCAAGGCACGGCCGTGTGCTCCTTGGGCCAGGCCGTGTGGATTTCGTGATTTGGCCCATTTACTCTGTTTTGGGCCCATTTTGTGTCTTTTCATCCTCGGGTGCTTTCCTGGGTATATGACGTGAAAAGAAAGGATTAAGAGCACCTTTTTACATTAATTGAGGGATAAATCATCCAAAAACAAGCTAAATGTGGGATTAAAATATGTTATAATTACGGTTTATCAAATACCCCCACACTTAAGCTTTTGCTTGTCCTCAAGCAAAATTCTCAATTTACAATTAAAACGAACTTTCCATATTTCACAATTCCTTCTGATAATGCCTTATCATAATTCATAGATAATTTATACATGGATAATTCAATTCAAAGAGTCCTAAAGATTCAAACAATTGATAAGTCATTCATTTGTAATTCGAAAACGTAGGTGTCTCCCCTTATCTGAATAATTACCTTTAATTCAAAATTGACAAGAGTTGACATCCTCACTAAAAGATTCACTCAAATCACTCAAAGTGTTTAAGGTTCATAAAAAGAAGCACTCATACGTCGAACCTGAAAAGTTAATCCCATAGGCTTGCCTGAAAATAAAATCTTCACCATTGTAAATGAGATGATAAACAGATCAAAAGGTCTTTGTTAGGGTTGTAACGGGGCTAGGGTTAAGGTGTGGATAAAGGCTGAAATTAGAAGGTTCGAATCAAGATTGAATTGACAAGTACCTACCTAATGAATACTGAAATAATATTTTACATCAACTGATAATAATAATCCTAACAATACGAGCTTTTCTTTCGGAAAATAAACTTTATCTGTATAAGCTCATTATTAATACTGAATATACTTCGAAATTTTATATATATATATATATATATATTTAAGAACAAACTAAATAATAAAAGATGAATTTAGCTTATGGCATAATATAATTCGGTAACTAACCGAATCATATCTCGGTTAAAAGGTAGTCAAAAGGAATGGTGATAATAAATACAAAGGGGTTTTTTGGGTTACCAATAGGTGAGTCAATAAAAAGGGTTGTTAGGATAAACGGGGTTCACTAGAGGCTAATTTATGTAGGTAGGCTTTTTAGTGGAGTGAGTGGGATAAATCCTAGGTGCCTTTATCATCTCTGTATATCAACTCATGAATGTGGTCTCAACATGTATAAACGAGGCATGTTCTAGAATAACAGTTCAAAGTTGACACACTCATAATCAAGACGTGAGCATGAAAAAGAATATATGCTCTATAAGGCTCAAAATCTCACAAAAATTATGGGTGTTTTGACATCAATCTCATAAATTTCAAATTTCAAATCAATATTCAAATTTAAGTTAACAACCTAGCAAGAATTTTTATTCTGAAAAATGGACTTACCATGCTTGATTCTCTAGTATCTTAAAATTCAATCATCATTGCATAATTATCAATGACTTACTCAAAGACATGTCAATAAAAGCCATAAATCATTAGAAATTTCATCCTAATTAGTAATATGAGAAATTTACTTAACAACAAGGTTAAATTTAGGGTTTTGAGAATAATGAAAAAAAGTTTGGCCGGATTTGGGAATAATGCAGAAAGTTAGGCCCTTCTTTAGATAAATATTCACCCCCCACACTTAAGATGTACATTGCCCTCAATGTACAAAGGGAGATATAACATTTATAGGATAAATCAAAAGAGAAGGGGAATGAGTAACCCCTGAATTTTGGATGGTGTCTTAGGAGGATGTGGAAGGTTCATGGGTGGTGCCGTCTTGTTGGTGGGGCGGTTGCTAACGAGCTCTGCGCTAGATGAAGAAATTGGGGAGCTCGTAAAGGATTAGTCATGGTTTATTGAGACATAATTAAAATAAACAAATTATAAATATAAAGAAAAGCAAGCTAAAGGGAATGAGACTAAGAAGAAAACTGAAATGAAAAGAAAATACTAATGGACTGAGAAGTCCTTATTGACGGATGTTTCGCGAGGTGGGTGTGACTTCTAGGGCTGCGGAGGTGCTGGCGGTGGCGGAAGTGGCGTGGTTATCATGGTGGTCGGCGTGATTCCTAAGCAGCCTGGCGAACCTGACACTAAAAAACTAAAATAAGTTAAACTAAACTAAGCATAAGATTGTCAAAGAGGAGGAAATTGAAGCAAAAGAGGAAAGAAAAATAAAAACTAATTGGTCTCAAAGACCCTTGGCTTGGTGAGTAGACGAAGCTGCTGGCATGAACTCATGTTGATCGTTCTTCTTTGAGAAGACTACTGTTGGCCTTTTTCACTTCTTCGACATGATGTTGGATGGCTCAAGGATCTGGAGATTTATTGTAAAGTGGAAAAAGTCTGAGACAGAGAATGGAGGAAAGAAAAGAAAGATGAAATCAGATGGGAAGAAGAGAAAGGGCTGTGAGGTTTAAATAGGATTTCAAATCTGGCAAGTCCCCACGCCCGTGGACCCGGGGCGTGTCGATTTACACGACCGTCTTGCACGGCTGTGTGTCTGTGCGTGTTGAATCTTCTTGGCCTTTCTTTTGCTAACCACGCCCGTGTATGTGAAGTCAGTATGTTAGCATGGCTGGGCGGCACGGGCGTGTTCTGCCTGTGGTCGTCAAGTCAGTAACCTCGCACGGTTGAGATGCACGGGCGTGTTTTGCCCGTGGTGTGTAAGTCAGTAGCTTCACACATTTGAAAGGCACGGGTGTGCCACTTTTACAGAGCCCGTGGGGTAGTAGTTGGATCCGTGATTGAAAAGCGGTTGGGATTGATTTGTACAGCCTCTGATAAGTCAGTACAGAGATTCTGGTGGTCCACACAGTCACGGACACAGCCGTGTGTAAGACCGTGTGTCCTTGAAATTTTGCACTTTTGGTTAGGTTTAAGAAAGAGGGGAAATAAAGAAACTGAAAATAAAATTGAAAGAAAATAATGTTAGTGCTCGGGTTGCCTCCCGAGAAGCTCATAATTGTAAAAATCAGGGCGGTTTAAAGGTTTGAATATCTTCCCTCATGCTTACAGTTCTATTTTCTTGGTAAAGTTTAAGCTGAGAAGCGATTATCTTAAAAGTGCTGAATGTTGGATTACTCACCTCGACTATTCTGTGGGGGAAGATATCGTGTACCTTAAGAGGAATTTCTCCCTTTGTTTTCAGGTCTGCTATGATGATGTGAGGATCTGTGTAGTCTAACAGTACCTGATCTCCTATTTTGAAGTGATTTGATGTTCCTACGAGCTTTTCTGCTGGTTCCTCTGGTTTTGCTTCGTGTGGTCCTGGTTCTTCTTTGATGTGTGTCTTCTGCTCTTTTAATTTGTCGGCCCTAAAGCTTTGTTCCTTATGTAATTCCTCTTTGTCGAATTGGGGTTTTGGCTCAAGATTATATCCTTGTGGTGTTTTGCGATGAAAGTTGCACAAATTGATTATCAAATGAATTTTCTTTCTTACCTTCATCGATTGTTGTCCTGGCCGAATCAAGGGCTTGAAGACTGATTGATTTGTCACCTACACAAAGTATGAGTTCGCCTGTGGCAACATCAATTTTAGTCTTGGCAGTTGCTAGGAAGGGTCTTCCTAAAATTAAGGGAATTGAATTATCCTCATCCATGTCTAAAATAACAAAATCTACTGGGAAAACGAATTTATCGATTTTAACCAAAACATCTTCGATAATGCCCCTAGGAATTCTAACCGTTTTATCAGCTAATTGAATGCTCATCCTAGTTTGTTTGGGCTTCCCTAGACCTAGTCGTTTAAACAATGTATAGGGCATGACATTTATGCTTGCCCCTAAATCAGCTAACGTATTATCAATAGTTAAACTACCAATTAAACATGGAATAGTAAAACTCCCTGGATCTTTTAGCTTTCGCAGTAGTTTATCCTGTAACATTGCTGAGCATGCTGCGTTTAATTCCATATGGTGCTCTTCATCTATTTTACGTTTGTTTGTCAAGAGCTGTCTTGGAAATTTCCTCGAGTCTGGCATCTGAAAAAGAGCTTTAAGAAGAGGTAAGTTAATATGTAATTTCTTTAAAAGTTTAAGAAACTTACCGAACTGTTCTTTTGAATCGTCTCTTTTCGTTGCTTCGGGATAAGGTATACGAAGTTGGTACTCTTTGATTACCGGTTTCGGCTTTTCTTACGTTACCTCTATTTTACCTTCGTCTACCTTTCAGTTTGGTTCGTCTAACCCTTTGCTATCATGATCTGTGATGGCTTGAATTTGCTCCTTAGGGTTAATCTCGGTGTTACTTGGTAGACTTCCTTGCGGTCGTTTAGACATTAGCTTCGTGAGTTGCTCGACTGCATTAGTGGCATCCTTGACTAACTTAGTAAGTTCCCCGACTCGTTTCCCATTGTCTTTAATTGCTCTCTCGGTCTCGTGGAAACGGTTTTCCGTGCTTGACATAAACTTTGTCAGCATCTCTTCGAGATTTGGCTTCTTCTCTTGCGGATAGGGCTGATTTTGGAAGTTTTGAGGAGGTTTTAGCCTTTGGTTTCCTTGATTTCCTTGACCTCCCCATGAAATATTTGGGTGGTTCCTCCAACCTGGATTGTAAGTATTACTATAAGGATTATTATTGGATCTGAAATTGTACCTATATAGTTCATCTGTTCATTCTCTGCATCTGGTTGATAGGGTGGGTACTCAGGATTTGCCACAGTTCCACTTCCGTTGCACTGCATGACTGGTTGTGCCTGCGAAGAACACAAACTATCAATCTTTTTATTCATCATCTCTACCTGTGTTGATAGCATGGTTATCGCCTCGAGATTGTAAACTCCAGCTGATTTTGTAGGTTTCGTCCTTGTAACTTGCCATTGATAATTATTCAGTGACATCTCCTCAATGAACTCGTAGGCTGCTTCAGGAGTTCTGTTGTTTAGAGTTCCACTGGTGGCTGAATCAATTAGTTGCCTCGTGGAAGGGTTTACACCATTGTAGAAAGTTTGGACTTGTAGCCACAAGGGTAGACCATGGTGTGGACACCTTCTCAAGAGATCTTTGTATCTCTCCCATGCGTCGTATAATGTCTCTAAATCCATCTACACAAAAGAAGAGATATCATTCCGTAATTTGGCCGTTTTGGCCAGTGGGAAATATTTCAATAAAAACTTTTCAGTCATTTGTTCCCATGTAGTGATTGACCTTCGTGGTAACGAGTTTAACCACTGTTTGGCTTTATTCCTTAATGAAAAAGGGAATAACCGAAGACGTATGGCATCATCAGAAACGCCATTTATTTTGAAGGTATCACAGAACTCTAAAAAATTGGCTATATGCATGTTTGGATCTTCGTCCTGCAAACCATCAAATTGAACAAACTGTTGACTCATTTGTATTGTGTTAGGCTTTAATTCAAAATTGTTAACAGCTATAGCAGGCCTAACAATACTAGATTCTGCTCCTGTTAAATGCGGTTTAGCATAATCAAACATGGTACGTGGAGCATTATTTTCCCCCACATCATGTGGTGGTGGATTATTCTCGTCCATCCCTTCAGTAGGATTGGATCTGTCTTCTTGATCTTTCTTTGTGTATTTCGGGCTCGACTAATTTCTCCGTGAGTCCTACGAACAGTAGCTTCTATTTCACTATCGTATAACAAAGATCCTGTCGGGTTTCTTCTAGTCATAAACTAGAGGTACCTGCCAAGAAAAGAAAGAAAATTTAGCAAAAATTAAAATTTAACCAAAAAAAATAAATTGCGAAAAATAAAAATAATGGCTAAAGTAATAAAAATAGAGCGTTCTTAATATTTTACTTCCCCGGCAACGGGGCCAAAAACTTAATTGCTGAAATCAGAGCTTTAAAATTTATAAAACGAATGATCAAACTTGGAAACTAACTCTGACAATGATTAAAGGCAAGTGTACCTATCGAACAGTAGTATAGCTTAGGCAAGACCGGACTGTTGAACCCAAAGGAACTAAAAGTACTAATACTAACTTTCTTTTTTTATTATTTAGCCTAAAATAAAGTGAAGTTGCTTTAATCTAAATTAACGACTACTAAGCTAAAGACGCAAAGACAAAAAGAACGAATTGGGAAATAAATTGAAGAAAAACTTAGTTGATTATGACGATACCTTCAGGAAGAATCCACCTAGACTCCACTTGATATTTAACACTGAACCATACGATTTATTCGCTTATTTTGATCCGTAGGACTCCCTAACGTAAATTAAACCCTCTCTCGAGGCGAATAACATCTAACCCTAGGTTAATTAGTGGAACTCTCGTTCTCTTATAATAACCCCCTAGAATAGCAGTAAATCGATCTATGGATATCCCATATTAGGTTTCACCCTAATCCGGCAAAATCTCGTAACCCTATCTCTAGACGTTCGATCAACTACGCTCAATTATGCTAGATCTACTCTTAGGCAGGGTCTATTCCTCCTCCACCTAAGCACATCAAATTTGGATTAAGCACACATAATTAAGAACAAACTAAGTATTTATCATATAATTCAGAAAACAATAACAAGATTCATCTAGGTTTCATCCCCTTCAGGTATCTGAGGGGTTTAGTTCATAACAATTAAAGAAAACATATCAAGAGAAAAGATAAAACAAAACATAAGAAATCCCTAAAACTCCCTGAAGGAATTGAAGGAGAAATTCGCCGTTTTGAGTAGAGTTTCAGCTTCTTCGGATGGATCAACTGGCTATCTTCGAGTGATTCTCTCAACTCTGACCTTTCTGGCTCGGCTCCTTGGCCTAGCTCGACGCCCCCTCAACGGTGGTACTTAGGGGGTATTTATAGGCTCTTGGAATGCGATTCTTTCTCCCTAAGTATCCTTTTCCGACTAAAATTGTCTAAAGCCACGACAGGGGCACGGCCATGTCACACGCCCGTGTGACTCTTCTTCAGGCCGTGTTCGAATTTCTAAGTTGAGGCACGGCCGTGTAAATCAGGGTGAAGCCGTGTTCTAGATGTTCGCCAAGGCACGACCATGTGCTCTTTGGGCCAGGCCGTGTGGATTTCGTGATATGGCCCATTTACTCCGTTTTGTGCCCATTTTGTGTTCTTTTCATCCTCGGGTGCTTTCCTGGGTATAAGACATGAAAAGAAAAGATTAAGAGCACCTTTTTACATTAATTGAGGGATAAATCATCCAAAAACAAGCTAAATATGGGATTAAAATATGTTATAATTACGGTTTATCAACCGTAAACACGACCGTGCCCATGGCCGTGTGGAAGACAGGGGAAGAACCACGGGCGTGCCAGAAGTCGTGTACAAACAGACAAGAATTTCATTTCCCAACACGGGCTGCGATACCAGTCCACGCCCGTGTCGCCCAACCGTGTGAGGTTACTGACTAATCGAGAGGGCTGCACACACCCGTGCCCCACGACCGTGTGAAGCTACTGACTTACACACCACGGGTAGAACACGCCCGTGTCTTCCAACCTTGCGAGGTCACTGACTTGTCGAGTACGGGCTACACACGCCCGTGCCCCACGACCGTGTGAAGCTACTGACTTACACACCACGGGCGTGCCCATTGTCCCACGGTCGTGCCAATAACCCTGAACGCGCCTAAAATTCGAATCGCGAAAAACACGGGCAATTTAAAACAGAGCACGGGCGTGGCAATAGCCCGTGCCCTTTCCCCAATATAATAAAATCAAACCGTCCCTTTCCCAAAACCTAAACCTAAAATCAAATTTCAGCAGACTTACTCCCAAATCCAACCGCACCCACATCTTCCTCCACCCCAAAACTCTTCTCCTTACCATTCTCTCCAAAAATCCTTACAAAAACCACCCGCACGCCCTTGCCATCGCCGTGTTACAGCAGACCACGCCCTCTCCACAGTCGTGCACCTGCAGAAATCTCCGTAAGCACCACTATGCCCCGCCCGTGCTCAATCGTCTCACACCATCAAAATCCCTGGTTCCCTTTTTCTTGACTGAAAACTTGATAAACATCATGGCACATTTTTTTATTTTCATCTTTTGTTTAGTTTTAGTATTAAAGCATGATTTTTATTTAGGAAACATGTCTCAAAAATTCAGTCCCCATGAATATTTATTGGTTTTTATTTGCTAGATTTCATGTTCATTTTAATATTTAGGAATAAATTCTTGCATTTTATAACTAATAAGATTGATACATTTCTTTCCTCACTGCTATCAAACAATTTTTGCTGATTCTAACCTTTCAAATTTTGCTTGATTTGGTGTGGCATATTCTGGCTATAGTATTGTTGAGGTTTGATAAAAAAAGAACTTGGTTTATATTTGATTACAAATTGCAGGTACAAATTTCTTCATCACGACCAAAACGATCCGCAATTGCCCCAAGCAAGAAAAGAAAGGGGCCTGGATCATCTTCCGCAAGTGCTTCTTCCGAGCTTCAACACCCATTCCTCAGATTTCCTCAAGCAGCTCAGGAAGAGCGGTACAAGGCAATTCAGGATAGACCTCTAGGCACCGGTAGGTGCATCGATTGGGACACAATAGAACAAGTCGGGCTCGCAACCGATGTTCGAGTATTCCTCTCGACAGACCCGTAGGAGTAGTTTTTCTCAATTATCGAGCCCACATACTTGGAGCTCACACTCGAATTTTGCACCACGTTCACATTACAAATAGTTATGGCACACTTCGACGACCAAGGTACCATCCAATTCCGTTTAGGGGGCATGGTGCGTCGACTAAGCGTACCGCAATTTGGTTCGGCACTAGGACTTTATACACCGAGATTCATAAAAGAAAACCCACTCTCCGGAACTGTCAGCTCCACAACACTCCACTCAACTGCTGGCGCAGCCTAGGCCCTACCACAAGCACCTACGACCTTAGTCGCTCTAAGGCAACAGCCCTTCTCCCACCCCTAAGGTACATTCACGCCATTCTCGCACACGCCCATGCCCCATGACCGTTTGAAGCTACTGACTTACACACCACGAGTAGAACACGCCCGTGTCTTCCAACCGTGCGAGGTCACTGACTTGTCAAGCACGAGCTGCACACGCCCGTGCCCCACGACCGTGTGAAGCTACTGACTTACACACCACGGGCATGCCCATTGTCCCACGACAGTGCCAATAACCCTGAACGCGCCTAAAATTCGAATCGCGAAAAACACGGGCAATTTAAAATAGAGCACGGGCGTGGCAATAGCCCGTGCCCCCTCCCCTATATAATAAAATCAAACCGTCCCTTTCCCGAAACCTAAACCTAAAATCAAATTTCAGCAGCCTTCCTCCCAAATCCAACCGCACCCACATCTTCCTCCATCCCAAAACTCTTCTCCTTACCATTCTCTCCAAAAATCCTTACAAAAACCACCCGCACGCCCTTGCCACCGCTGTGTTACAGTAGACCACGCCCTCTCCACAGCCGTGCACCTGCAGAAATCTCTGCAAGCACCACTCTGCCCCACCCGTGCTCAATCGTCTCACACCATCAAAATCCCTGGTTCCCTTTTTCTTGACTTAAAACTTGATAAACATCATGGCACTTTTCTTTATTTTCATCTTTTGTTTAGTTTTAGTATGAAAGCATGATTTTTATTTAGGAAACTTGTCTCAAAAATTTAGTCCCCATGAATATTTATTGGTTGTTATTTGCTAGATTTCATGTTCATTTTAATATTTAGGAATAAATTCTTGCATTTTAGAACTAATAAGATTTATACATTTCTTTGCTCATTGCTGTCAAATAATTTCTGCTGATTCTAACCTTTCAAATTTTGCTTGATTTGGTGTGGCATATTTTGGCTATAGTATTGTTGAGGTTTGATCAAAAAGAACTTGCTTTATATTTGATTACAAATTGTAGGTACAAATGTCATCATCACGACTAAAACGATCCTCAACCGCCCCAAGCAAGAAAAGAAAGGGGCCCGGATCATCTTCCGCAAGTGCTTCTTCCGAGCTTCGACACCCATTCCTCAGATTTCCTCAAGCAGCTCAGGAAAAGCGGTACAAGACAATCCAGGATAGACCTCTAGGCACCGATAGGTGCATCGATTGGGACGTAATAGAACAAGTCAGGCTCGCAACCAATATTCGAGCCTTCCTCTCGATAGACCTGTGGGAGCAGTTTTTCTCAATTATCGAGCCGACATACTTAGAGCTCACACTCGAATTTTGCACCACGTTCACATTGCAAATAGTGATGGCACACTTTGACGACCCAAGTACCATCCAATTTCGTTTAGGGGGCATGGTGTGTTGACTGAGCATACTGCAATTCGGTTCGGCACTAGGACTTTATACACCGGAATTCATAGAAGAAAACCCACTCTCCAGATTAAACCGTCAGCTCCACAACACTCCGCTCAACTGCTGGCGTAGCCTAGGCCCTACCACAAGCACCTACGACCCCAGTCACTCTAAGGCGACAGCCCTTCTCCCACCCCTAAGGTACATTCACGCCATTCTCGCTCACACCATCACAGGACGACGTGAGAGCACAGGTGTGGTAAACAAGCACAATGTCTACTACTTATCGTACATGTCAGAAGGGCATGTTTTCGACCTGGCATATTTCATTGCATGCGCAATCCAGCATCAAACGGAGGCACACAGGAAGGGAATTCTATCGATGGGCCCATATATAACACGGCTAGCTCGACACTTCAACCTCCTTAACACCAACGACCAGAGATCCTCCCTCACACTGATGGGCAACATGGCACCTCAGGGCATCTAGACGATGCTACACAATAGAATGATCAAACACCATCGAGGGATCGACCCTCCTTAGTACAGATTAATGACACCCACAGACGAGGGGGAGGCCGAGGACATTACTGATGATGTCCTACCTCCATCACAAGAGGCACCAATTCCGAGCCAGCGACCATCTCGTGCAGCACCATCATTAGTGGATATCTCTGCACGGCTCGACCAGTTCGAGCTGTATTTTGCTGAAAGCACTTGGCGCTTTGACGGGATAGAGGCCACCCTTCAACAAATATGCCTGCACCTCCATATATCACCACCAGAACCACCACAGGACCCGGCCGATGAAGACTTTTGAGTCATTTTATCTAGATTTTCTTTATTTTTAAGTCTTTTATTTTATTTTCTCATTATTTTAATTTAATTTCGATTCATCTTAAGTTTGAACATTTTACTCATATATTTGATAACTTTTATCATGATTGTCATCAACTACTAACCTTCGAGTATTCCTAACATTTATTTAATTACGCCCCCAAGATTTCTAACTGATGACTTAACAATTTCAAAAGAAAACATCACTAGGAGCAATTCACTACTACACAAGTCATCAGACGACCGCGACCTCTACCATTCTCCAGAGACACCATCCAAAATTCAGGGAGTATTCTTTCCCCTTCTCTTTTGATTTATCCCATAAATGTTATATCTATCTTTGTACAATGAGGGCAATGTACATCTTAAGTGTGGGGGGTGAATATTTATCTAAAGAAGGGCCTAACTTTCTGCATTATTCCCTAATACGGCCAAACTTTTTTCATTATTCTCAAAACCCTGAATTTAACCTTACTTTTAAGTAAATTTCTCATATTACTAATTAGGATGAAATTTCTAATGATTTATGGCTTTTATTGACATGTTTTTTTTAAGTAAGTCATTCATAATTGTGCAGTGATGATTAAATTTTAAGATACTAGAGAATCAAGCATGATAAGTCTATTTTTCAGAATTAAATTTTTTGCTAGGTTGTTAACCTAAATTTGAATATTGCCTTGAAATTTGAAATTTATGAGATTGGTGTCAAAACACCCATAATTTTTGTGAGATTTTGAGCCTTATAGAGCATATATTCTTTTTCGTGCTCACGTCTTAATTATGAGTTTGTCAACTTTGAAATGTTATTCTAAAACTTGCCTCGTTTATATATGTTGAGACCACATTCATGATTTGATATACAGAAATGATAAAGGCACCTAGGATTTAACCCACTCACTCCACTAAAAAGCCTACCTTCATAAATTAACCCCTAATGAACCCCGTTGATCCTAACAACCCTTTTTATTGAATCACCTATTAATAACCCAAAAACCCCTTTGCATTTGTTATCACCCTTTCTTTTGACTACCCTTTAATCGAGATATGATTTGATTAGTTGCCAAACTATATTATGCTATGAGTTAAATTCATTCTTTATTATTAGTTTGTTCTTAAAAAAATCGAAGTATATTCAGTATTAATAGTGAGCTTATACAGTTAAAGTTTATTTTCTGAAAGAAAAGCTCGTATTGTTAGGATTATTATTATCAGTTGGTGTAAATATTATTTTAGTCTTCATTAGGTAGGTACTTATCAATTCAATCTCGATTCTAACCTTTTAATTTCAGCCTGTATCCACACCTTAACCCTAACCCCGTCACAACCCTAACAAAGACCTTTTGATCTGTTTATCATCTCAGTTTACAATGGTGGAAATTTGATTTTCAGGCAAGCCTATGGGATTAACGTTTCAGGTTCGACGTATGAGTGCTTCTTTTTATAAACCTTAAACACTTTGAGTGATTTGAGTGAATCTATAGTGAGGATGTCAACTTTTTTAAATTTCGAACTTAAGGTAATTATTCAGATAAAGGGGGACACCTACGTTTTTGAATCACAAATGAATGACTTATCATTGTCTGAATCTTTAGGACTCTTTGAATTGAATTATCCATGTATAAATTATCTATGAATTATGATAAGGCATTGTCAGTAGGAATTGTGAATTATGGAAAGTTCGTTTTAATTGTAAGTTGAGAATTTTGGTTGAGGACAAGCAAAAGCTTAAGTGTGGGGGTATTTGATAAACCGTAATTATAACATAATTTAATCCCACATTTAGCTTGTTTTTGGATGATTTATCCTTTGATTCATGTAAAAAGGTGCTCTTAATCCTTTCTTTTCATGTCTTATATCCAGGAAAGCACCCGAGGATGAAAAGGACATAAAATGGGCCTAAAACGGAGTAAATGGGCCATATCACGAAATCGACACGGCCTGGCCCAAAGTCCACACGACCGTGCCTTGACGAACAGCTGGAACACGGCCTCTCACCCCGACTTACACGGCCGTGCCTCAAGTTAGAAATCTAAACACGACCTAAAGGCGAGTCACACGGGCGTGTGACATGCCGTGCCCCTGTCGTGGACTTAGACAATTTCAGTCGGAAAAGGATACTTAGAGAGAAAGAATCACATTCCAAGAGCCTATAAATACCCCCTAAGTACCACCGTTGAAGGGGCGTTGAGCTAGGCTGGAAAGGTTAGAGTTGAGGGAATTACTCGAAGTTAGCCAGTTGATCCATCCCAAGAAGTCGGAATTCTACTCAAGACAGCGGATTTCTCCTTCAATTCCTTCAGGGAGGTTTAGGGATTTCTTATGTTTTGTTTTATCTTTTCTCTTGAGATGTTTTCTTTATTTGTTATGAACTAAACCACTCAGATACCTGAAGGGGATGAAACCTAGATGAATCTTGTTATTGTTTCCTGAATTATATGATAAATACTTAGTTTGTTCTTAATTATGCATGCTTAATCCAAATCTGATGTGCTTAGGTGGAGGAGGAATAGACCCTGTGTAAGAGTAGATCTAGCATAATTAAGCGGAGTTGATCGAATGCCTAGAGATAGGGTTACGAGATTTTTTCAGATTAGGGTGAAACCTAATATGGGGTATCCATAGATCGATTTAATGCTATTCTGGGGGGTTATTATAAGAGAACGAGAGTTCCACTAATTAACCTAGGGTTAGACGTTATTCGCCTCGAGAGAGGGTTTAATATACGTTAGGGAATCCTACGAACTAAACTAAGCAAATAAATCGTATGGTTCAGTGTTAAATAACAAGTGAAGTCTAGGAGGATTCTTCCTGAGGGTATCGTCGTAATCAACTGAGTTTTTCTTCAAGTTATTTCCCAATTCGTTCTTTTTGTCTTTGCGTCTTTAGCTTAGTAGTCGATAAATTAGATTAAAGCAACTTCACTTTATTTTAGGCTAAATAATAAAAAGAAAGTTAGTATTAGTACTTTTAGTTCCTTTGGGTTCGACAATCCGGTCTTGCCTAAGCTATACTACTGTTCGATAGGTACACTTGCCTTTAATCATTGCCAGAGTTAGTTTTCAGGTTTGATCATTCATTTTATAAATTTTTAAAGCTTTGATTTAAGCGATCAAAGAGATTTGGAGATGCGACCAATCGTTCAAATGCTTCGTTTGGACATTCGGTGGAGATCGTGCGAGACAAAATGTTGGTTCAAGAACTCAAGCTTCAATTGAATCAAGTGTTGGTAGTGTTAAAAGTAACAAATCTAAGTGTAGACAGTGTGGAAGACGACATATGAGAGAATGCTGGGGCAAGTACAATAATCGAACTTGTTATAAGTGTGGATCACGATATCACTTCATTCAAGATTGCCCAAAGTTAGCTGAGGAAGATAATGTTCAAAATGTGAGACCGAGTAATGTGACGGCTAGGGTAGACCACCCAGAAACACCAAAAATGTGAGTGGAAGTCAGAGAGGGACTACGGATACAACTGTGAGATCCGAGGTGAGAGCACCTGTCCGTGCCTATGCTATATGATAAACCGTAAAAGCAACATATTTTAATCCCACATTTAGAATGCTTTTGGATGATTTAATCCCTTGATTTATGTAAAAAGGTGCTCTTAATCCTTTCTTTTCATGTCTTACACCCAGGAAGGCACCCGAGGATGAAAAGAACATAAAACGGGCCCAAAACGGAGTAAATGTGCCATATCACGAAATCGACACGGCCTGGCCCAAAGAGCACAAAGCCGTGCCTTGTCAAGCATCTAGAACACGGCCTCACCCCCGATCTACACGGTCGTGCCTCAGCTTAGAAATCCGAACACGGCTTAAAAACTAGTCACACGAGCGTGTGACATGGCCGTGTCCCTTTCGTGGAAAAGAGCAATTTCATTCAGATTTGGATACTTTGGGGCGAAGAAACACATTCCAAGAGCCTATATAAACCCCTTAAGTACCACCTTAAAGGGGGCGGTTAGCTAGGCCAAGGAGCCAAGCCGGAAAGGTCAGAGTTGAGGGAATCGCTCGAAGTTAGCCAGTTGATCCATCTCAAGAAGCCGGAATTCTACTCAAGATGGCGGATTTCTCCTTCAATTCCTTCAGGGAGTTTTAGGGATTTCTTATGTTTTGTTTTATCTTTTCTCTTGAGATGTTTTCTTTATTTGTTATAAACTAAACCCCTCAGATACCTGAAGGGGATGAAACCTAGATGAATCTTGTTATTGTTTTCTGAATTATATGATAAATACTTAGTTTGTTTTTAATTATGTATGCTTAATTCTTGAGTTAATATTTCGCGGATATTGACTCAAGTTTGATGTGCTTAGGTGGAGGAGGAATAGACCCTGCATAAGAGTAGATCTAGCATAATTAAGCGGAGTTGATCGCACGCCTAGAGATAGGGTGACGAGATTTTGCCGGATTAGGGTGAAACCTAATATGGGAATCCATAGATCGATTTACTGCTATTCTAGGGGGTTATTATAAGAGAACGAGAGTTCCACTAATTAACCTAAAGTTAGATGTTATTCGCCTCGAGAGAGGGTTTAATATACGTTAGGGAGTCCTACGGATCAAACTAAGTGAATATATGGCTCAGTGTTAGATAACAAGTGAAGTCTAGGTGGATTCTTCCTGAGGGTATCGTCGTGATCAACTGAGTTTTTCTTCTAGTTATTTCCCAATTCATTGTTTTTGTCTTTGTGTCTTTAGTTTAGTAGTCGTTAATTTAGATTAGATCAACTTCACTTTATTTTAGGCTAAATAATAAAAAGGAAGTTAGTATTAGTACTTTTAGTTCCTTTGGGTTCGACAATCCAGTATTGCCTAAGCTATACTACTGTTCGATAGGTACACTTGCCTTTAATTGTTGTCAGAGTTAGTTTCCAGGTTCGATCATTTTTTTATAAATTTTAAAACTCTGATTTCAGCGATCAAGTTTTTGGCGCCGTTGCCGGGGAACTAACATATTAAGAAAGCTCTATTTTTATTACTTTAGCCATTATTTTTTTCTTTTACTTTCGCAATTTATTTTTTGCTATTTTTTTTCTTTTCCTATCAAGTACCTCTAATTTATGACTAGAAGGAACCCGACAGGACCATTGGTATACGGCAGTGAAATTGAAGCTACCGTTCGTAGGACTTGCAGAGAAATCAGGCGAGCCCTAAATTACACAAAGGAAAAGCAAGAAGACAGATCCAATCCTACTGAAGGGATGGACGAGAATAACCCACAACCACATGATGTGGGGGAAAACAATGCTCCACGTACTATGTTTGATTATGCTAAACCGCATCTAACAGGAGTAGAATCAAGTATTGTTAGGCCTGCTATAGCTGCTAATAATTTTGAATTAAAGCCTAACACAATACAAATGATTCGACAATCTGTTCAATTTAATGGTATGCAGGACGAAGATCCAAACACTCATATTGCTAACTTTTTAGAGTTCTGCGAAACCTTCAAAATAAACGGCATTTCTGATTATGCCATACGTCTTCGGTTATTCCCTTTCTCATTAAAGAATAAAGCCAAACAGTGGTTAAACTCGTTACCACGAGGATCAATCACCACATGGGAACAAATGACCGAAAATTTTTTGTTGAAATATTTCCCACCGGCCAAAACGACCAAATTACGGAATGATATCTCTTCTTTTGTACAGATGGATTTAGAGACATTATACGACACATGGGAGAGATACAAGGATCCCTTGAGAAGGTGTCTGCACCACGGTTTACCCTTGTGGCTACAAGTCCAAACATTCTATAACGGTGTAAACCCTTCAACGAGACAACTAATCGATTCAGCCGCCGGTGGAACCCTTAACAATAGAACTTCTGAAGCAGCCTACAAGTTCATTGAAGAGATGTCACCAAATAACTATCAGTGGCAAGTGACAAGGACAAAACTGAAAAAATCAGTCGGAGTTTACAACCTCGATGCAGTGACCACACTATCAACACAGATAGAGATGAAGGAAATCAAAGGCAACAACCTCATCAAAACTTCCAAAATCAGCCCTATCCGCAAGAGAAGAAGCCAAACCTCGAAGAGATGCTGTCAAAATTTATGGCAAACACGGAAAACCGTTTCCAAGAAAATGAGAAAACACTTAAAGATCGACAAGCGTCGATAGAAAAACTTTTTCATTTAGTCAAAGAAGTCACTAATGCAGTCAGTCAACTTGCAAGGTTAATGGCAGAACGACCGCAAGGACGTCTACCAAGTAACACCGAGATTAATCCAAATGAGCAAATTCAAGCCATCACAGCTCAAGAAAGTAAAGCGTTAGACGAACCAAACGAAGAGGTAGACGAAGGTAAAATAGAGGTAGCACAAGAAGAGCCAAAACCAGTAATCAAAGAGTACCAACCTCGTATACCTTATCCCGAAGCGATAAAAAGAGACGATTCAGAGGACCAGTTCGGTAAGTTTATTAAATTTTTAAAGAAATTACATATTAACTTACCTCTTCTTGAAGCTCTTTTTCAGATGCCAGACTCAAGGAAATTTTTAAGACAGCTCTTGACAAACAAACGCAAAATAGATGAAAAGCACCATGTGGAATTAAACACAGCATGCTTAGCAATGTTACAGAATAAACTACCACAAAAGCAAAAAGATCCAAGGAGTTTTACAATTCCATGTCTAATTGGTAGTTTAATTATTGATAATGCGTTAGCTGATTTAGGGGCAAGCATAAATTTCATGCCTTACAAAATGTTTAAACGACTAGGTCTAGGAAAGCCCAAACAAACTAGGATGAGTATTCAATTAGCTGATAAAACTGTTAGAATTCCTAGGGGCATTATCAAAGATGTTCTTGTAAAAATCGATAAATTCGTTTTCCCAGTAGATTTTGTTGTCTTAGACATGGATGAGGATAATTCAATCCCCTTAATTTTAGGAAGATAATTCCTAGCAGCTGCCAGGACTAAAATTGATGTTGGTACAGGAGAACTTATTCTTCGTGTAGGTGACGAATCAATCAGTCTTCAAGCTCTTGACTAGGCCAGGACAACCATCGATGAAGGTAAGAAAGTCACTTCAACTGATAATCAAATTGTTCAACTTTCATCGCAAGAAACAATACAAGAACACAACCCTGAGCCGAATCATAAACCCCAAGCTAACAAAGAAGGATTACATAAGGAACGAAGCCTAGGGGTTGACAAACTAGAAAAGCAGAAGACACACGTCAAAGAAAAATAGGAACCACACGAAGTAGCACCAGAAGAACTCGTATGGACATCAAATCACTTCAAAATAGGAGACCAAGTGCTGCTAGACAAAGCCGATCCTCTCATCACCACATCAGACCTGAACATAAGCGAGGAAATTCCTCTAAAGGTACACGATATCTTCACTCACGGAATAGTCGAGGTAAGCAATCCAACATTCGGCACTTCTAAGGTAAACACTTCTCGACTTAAATTTTATCAAGAAAATAGAACTATAAGCATGAGGGAAGATATTCAAACCTTTAAACCTCCCTGATTTTTTTTTCAATTTCGAGGAAAGTCTAGCTTAAGACTATAAACGAGCGCTTCTCGGGAGGCAACCCGAGCAACTAACACTATTTACTTTTAAATTTATCTATTTCTTTTCTTCCCTTCTTTCTTCTCTCTTAAACTAACCAAAAGTGCAGAACTTCAAGGCTACACGGTCTTACACACGGCCGTGTCCGTGACCGTGTGGACCACCAGAATCTCTGTACTGACTTATCAGAGGCCGTGCGAATCAGTCCCAACCACTTTTCGACATCACGGATCTAACCACTACCCCACGGGCTCCGTAAAAGTGGCACGCTCGTGCCTCTCGACTGTGTGAAGCTATTGACTTACACAGCACGGGCAGAACATGCCCGTGTCTTACAACCGTGCGAGGTTACTGACTAGTCGACCACGGGCAGAACACGTCCGTGCCTCCCAACCGTGCTAACATACTGACTTCACATACACGGGTGTGGTTAGCAGAAGAACAGCCAGGGAGATTCAACACGCACAGACACACGGCCGTGCGAGGCGATCGTGTAAATCGACACGCCCCTGGTCCACGGGCGTGGGAATGTTCCAGATTTGAAATCCTATTTAAACCCCACAGCCCCTCCCCTTCTCCCCATCTGATTTCTTCTTTCTTTTCTTTTCTCCCTTCTCCCTCTCAGACTTTTTCCTCTTTACTATAAATCTCTAGATCCTTGAGCCATCCAACATCATGTCGAAGAAGCATAAGAAGGCAAGCATGGTCTCCACAAAGGAGACCCTATACATAAGTTCATGCCGGCCGCTTCATCCAAACACTAAGCCAAGGGTCTTTAAGACCATTTAGTTTATATTTTTCTTCTCTCTTTTGCTTCAATTTCCTTCTCTTTGACAATCTTATGCTTAGTTTACTTTAACTTATTTTAGTTTCTTAATGTCAGGTTCGCCAGGCTGGTAGGGAATCACACCACTTCCGCCACCACCAGCACCTCTGCAGCCCTAGAAGTCACACCCACCTCGCGAACCATCCGTCAATAAGGACTCTCCGGTCCATCTACCTTTTCTTTTATTTTTATTTTCCTTCTTAGTCTCCTTTCTTTTTTCTTTCTTATTTTAAATTATATATTTAGGTTATTTTAAATATGTTTTAATAATCCCTGGCTAATCCTCTACGAACTCCCCAATTTCTTCTTCCAGCACAGGCTCGTCATCCAGACCGACCTCTTCAAACATACACACCACGACCTCTACCATCCTCCAAGGACACCATCCAAAATTCAAGGAGTATTCTTTCCCCTTCTCTTTTGATTTATCCCATAAATGTTATATCTATCTTTATACATTGAGGGCAATGTACATCTTAAGTGTGGGGGTGAATATTTATCTAAAAGAAGGGCCTAACTTTCTGCATTATTCTCAAATCTGGCCAAACTTTTTTCATTATTCTCAAATCCCTGAAGTTAGTCTTGTTTTTAAGTAAATTTTTCATATTACTAATTAGGATGAAATTTCTGATGGTTTATGATTTTTATTAATATGTTTTAGATTAAGTCATAAGTTAATTATGTATTGATGATTAAACTAGAAGAGTATTAGAGAATCAAGCATGATAAGTCTATTTTTCAGAATTAAAATCTTTGCTAGGCTGTTAAACTGAATCTGAGTATTATCTTGAAATTTGAAATTTACAAGGTTGATGTCAAAAACCCATAATTTTTGTGAGATTTTGAGCCTATTAGAGTATATATTCTTTTTCATGCTCACTTTATTGATTATGACTGTGTCAACTATGAACTGTTATTCTAGAACTTGCCTCAATTATACATGTTGAGACCACACCTATGATTTGATATACTGAGATGATAAAGGCACCTAGGTTTTAACCCATTCACTTCACTAAATAGCCTACATTCACAACTAACCCCTAGTAAACCCCGTTGATCCTAACAACCCTTTTTATTGACTCACCAGCTAATATTAACCCAAAACCCCTTTGTATTTATTATCACCATTTCTTTTGACTACCCTTATATCGACATTTGATTTGATGTGTTGTCTAGCTGTTTTATTCATTATTATGTAAAATTATTAGTTTGTTCTAAAAAATATCGAAGTATTTTCATTATTAGTTCTATAATTAAATGAGCTTACATATTAAAATTCCACATCTTGAGGAAAAAGCTCGTATTATTAGTTTTCAATAGATGTAATCATTTAGGATTAGTTCAATTTTTGTTAGTTAGGTAATTCGTCAAGACAGTCTCGATTCTAACCTTCTAATTCAGCCTTTATCCACACCTTTAACCCTAGCCCCATTACAACCTTGTTAAAGACCTTTTGATTAGTGTATCATCTCATATTACAGTGGTGGAGATTTGATTTTCAGGCAAGCCTATGGGATTAACTTTTCATGTTCGACTTCTGAGAGCTTAATTTTGAACCTTAAACACCTCGAGTGATTTGAGTGAACCTTTAGTGAGGATGTCAATCTTTGTTGATTTTGAATTAAAGGTAATTATTTAGATAAGGGGAGACACCTACATTTTTATTCCACAAAAGTTATGACTTTGATTGTTTGAATCTTTAAGACCCTTCGAGTTAGATCATCCATGTATAAATTATCTATAAATTATGATGAGACATTATTAATAGGAATTATGAATTATTAAAAGTTTGTCTTAATTGTAAGTTGAAAATTTTGCTTGAGGACAAGCAAAAGCATAAGTGTGGGGGTATTTGATAAACCGTAAAAGCAACATATTTTAATCCCACATTTAGAATGCTTTTGGATGATTTAATCCCTTGATTTATGTAAAAAGGTGCTCTTAATCCTTTCTTTTCATGTCTTACACCCAGGAAGGCACCCGAGGATGAAAAGAACATAAAACTGGCCCAAAATGGAGTAAATGGGCTATATCACGAAATCGACACGGTCTGGCCCAAAGAGCACACAGTCGTGCCTTGTCAAACATCTAGAACATGGCCTCACCCCCGATCTACACGGCCGTGCCTCAACTTAGAAATCCGAACACAGCTTAAAAACTAGTCACACGGGCGTGTGACATGGCCGTGTCCCTGTCGTGGCAAAGAGCAATTTCATTCGGATTTGGATACTTTGAGAGGAAGAAACACATTCTAAGAGCCTATATAAACCCCCTAAGTACCACCTTAAAGGGGGCGGTTAGCTAGGCCAAGGAGCCAAGCCGAAAAAGTCAGAGTTGAGGGAATCGCTCGAAGTTAGCCAGTTGATCCATCTCAAGAAGCCGGAATTCTACTCAAGACGGCGGATTTCTCCTTCAATTCCTTCAGGGATTTTTAGGAATTTCTTATGTTTTGTTTTATCTTTTCTCTTGAGATGTTTTCTTTATTTGTTATGAACTAAACCCCTCAGATACCTGAAGGGGATGAAACCTAGATGAATCTTGTTATTGTTTTCTGAATTATATAATAAATACTTAGTTTGTTCTTAATTATGTGTGCTTAATTCTTGAGTTAATATTTCGCGGATATTGATTCAAGTTTAATGTGCTTAGGTGGAGGAGGAATAGACCCTGCCTAAGAGTAGATCTAGCATAATTAAGCGGAGTTGATCGCACGCCTAGAGATAGGGTGACGAGATTTTGCCGGACTAGGGTGAAACCTAATATGGGAATCCATAGCTCGATTTACTGTTATTCTAGGGGGTTATTATAAGAGAACGAGAGTTCCACTAATTAACCTAGGGTTAGACGTTATTCGCCTCGAAAGAGTGTTTAATATACGTTAGGGAGTCCTACAGATCAAACTAAGTGAATAAATTGTATGGTTCAGTGTTAGATAACAAGTGAAGTCTAGGTGGATTCTTTCTGAGGGTATCGTCGCGATCAATTGAGTTTTTCTTCTAGTTATTTCCCAATTCGTTCTTTTTGTCTTTGTATCTTTAGCTTAGTAGTCGTTAATTTAGATTAGATCAACTTCACTTTATTTGAGGCTAAATAATAAAAAGGAAGTTAGTATTAGTACTTTTAGTTCCTTTGGGTTCGACAATCCGGTATTGCCTAAGCTATACTATTGTTCGATAGGTACACTTGCCGTTAATCGTTGTCAGAGTTAGTTTCCAGGTTCGATCATTCGTTTTATAAATTTTAAAACTTTGATTTCATTTATCACTATACGTGTACGAGAGGAAGCGTCATCTCCAGATGTCATCACTGGTACTCTTACTCTATTTGATACTGATGTGTTTGTATTGATAGGTCCAGGTTCTACTCATTCCTATGTGTGTGTGAAATTAGTATCAAGTAAGACTCTACCTGTTGAGTCTACTAAATTTGTGATTAGAGTATCGAACCCCTTAGGCAAGTGTGTCTTGGTGGATAAAGTGTCCAAGAACTGCCCAGTGATGTTTCAGGATATATGTTTTCCGGCTAATTTGATATTGCTACCATTTGATATCATTCTAGGTATGGATTGGCTTACTTTACATCATGTTATTGTGAATTGTAAAAGAAAGAGTATTGATTTGAAAAGTCAGAATGGTGAGATAGTACGAATTGAATCCAGTGATTTGAGTGGGTTGCCAGCTGTTATATCATCAATGAAAGCTTTGAACTATGTGAAAAAGGGTTGCGAAGCTTATTTGGCATATGTGATTTATACAAAAGTTCTGAAAAGAAAGTTGAATCTGTGCCTGTGGTTAGTGAGTTTCCAGATGTGTTTCCTGAAGAGTTACCGGGATTACCTCCAATACGATAAGTTGAATTTGGAATTGAATTAGTGTCGGGGATGACTCTTATTTCAATAGCTCGGTATAGAATGGCACCAACGGAATTGAAAGAGTTAAAGCCTTAGTTACAAGAGTTGACTGATAGAGGATTTGCACGATCGAGTTTTCACCTTGGGGTGCTCCTGTGTTGTTTGTAAAAAAAAGATGGCACTATGAGGATGTGTATTGATTATTGACAGTTAAATAAAGTGACAATAAAGAATAAGTACCCGTTGCCACGTATTGATGATTTGGTTGATCAGCTGAAAGGAGCTACAGTGTTTTCTAAGATGGATTTGAGATCAGGCTACTATCAGTTGAGAGTTAAAGAATCTGATATGCCGAAAACTGCTTTCAGAACGAGGTATGGACATTACGAATTCTTAGTGATGCCTTTCGGACTAACGAATGCTCCTGCAGTGTTTATGGATATGATGAATCAGATATTCAGACCGTATTTGGATCATTTTGTTGTAGTGTTTATTGATGACATTCTAATATATTCATGTGATGAGACACAACATTCCGAGCATTTGAAAGTTGTGTTACAGACTCTGAGCGAGAAACAATTTTATGCTAAGTTTAGCAAATGTGAATTTTGGTTGTTTGAGGTTGGATTTCTAGGGCATATTGTATCAGCTGTGGGAATACGAGTTGATCCGAGTAAAATCTCAACTATTTTAGAATGGAAGCCTCCGAGAAATGTGTCTGAAGTCCGTAGTTTTCTGGGACTAGCGGGATATTATAGACGGTTTGTGAAAGGCTTTTCGATGATTGCGACTCCATTGACGGAGTTGCTACAAAAAGATGTTAAATTCGAGTGGTCAGAAAAGTGCCAGCAGAGTTTCGAGCAGTTGAAAGTATTGTTGACAGAGGCGCCAGTGTTAGTTCAACCTGAGTTGGGTAAAGAATTCATAATTTACAGTGATGCATCGTTGAATGGTTTGGGATGTGTGCTGATGCAAGAAGGCAAAGTCATTGCTTATGCTTCGACGCAGTTGAAGCCACATGAAAAGAACTATCCAACGCATGATCTTGAATTAGCTGCGATTGTGTTTGCGTTGAAGATTTGGCGTCACTACCTATTTGGTGAGACATGCCACATTTATACCGATCATAAGAGTTTGAAGTATTTGATGACTCAAAAAAAATTGAATTTGCGACAGAGAAGATGGCTAGAATTGTTTAAAGATTATGAACTTGTGATTGATTATCATCCGGGCAAAGCTAATGTTGTTGCTGATGCTTTGAGTCGAAAGTCTTTATGTGCTTTGCGAGCTATGAATACTCAAATAGATCTATGTAATGATGGTTCGGTTTTGGCTGAGTTGAAATTGAGGCTGATGTTTATGTGTTAGATTAGTGATGCCCAGAAGAGTGATGTTAAAATGATGACTAAGTAAGCTCAATGTGATTTGAATTCCGATTCAAAATTTTGAGTTGATAATGATGACAGTTTGAGATTCAATGATCTGATTTGTGTTCCGAGGAATTCAGAGTTGATTTAGTTAATTTTGAATGAAGCTCATAATAGTCACTTGACTGTTCACCTGGGGAGTATGAAAATGTACAACGATTTGAAACAGTTTTGTTGGTGGCATGGTATGAAAAGAGACATCTCTGACTTTGTGTCGAAGTGTTTAGTTTGTTAGCAAGTTAAAGCTAAGCATCAGGTTTCATCCAGTTTATTACAAGCGATTGTGATTCCTGAGTGGAAATGGGAGAGAATCACGATGGATTTTTTGTCGGGGTTGCCTTTATCTCTGGGAAAGGAAGATGCAATATGGGTGATAGTTGACAGATTGACGAAATCAGCTCATTTCATTCCGGTGAGAACAGATTGTTCACTTGATAGGTTGGCTTAATTGTATATTGCTGAGATTGTAAGATTGCACGGGGTGCCACTATCTATTGTATCTGACAGAGATCTGAGATTTACCTCACGGTTTTGGAAGAAATTGCAAGAGGCTTTAGGTACAAAATTGCATTTTAGCACCGCATTTCATCCGTAAACGGATGGACAATCCGAGCGGATCATTCAAATTCTCGAAGACATGTTGAGGTGTTGTATTCTTGAGTTTGAAAGTACATAGGAGAAACATTTGCCGTTGATTGAATTCGCATACAATAATAGTTTTCAAGCTAGCATTAAAATGGCACCATATGAGGCTTTTTACGGTCGAAAATGTCGAACTCCATTATATTGGACTGAGCTAAGTGAGAATAAGACTCATGGGGTTGATCTTATAAAAGAGACTGAGTAGAAAGTGAAAGTGATTCGTGATATTTTGAAAGCAGCCTCAGATCGTCAGAAGTCTTATGCAGACTTGAAACGGAAGGATATCAAATTTGAAGTTGGTGACAAAGTGTTTTTGAAAGTGTCTCCTTGGAGAAAAATACTTCGATTTGGGTGAAAAGGTAAGCTGACTCCGAGGTTCATCGGGCCATATGAGATCATCGAAAGAATAGGGTCGGTTGCTTATAGATTGATGTTGCCACCCGAGTTGGAAAATATTCATAACGTGTTTCATGTGTCGATGCTTTGACGATATAGATCTGATCAGTCTCATGTGATTGTTCCTACTGAGGTTGAAATTCAGTCAGATTTGTCGTATAGTGAAGAACCGATTTGAATCTTGGCACGAGAGATCAAAGAGTTGAGAAACAAAAGAATTTCCTTAGTAAAAGTTTTGTGGCAAAAACACGGAGTTGAAGAGGCTACGTGGGAGCCTGATAACATTATGAGAGAGCAATATCCACACCTTTTCACTGATAAGATTTTTGGGGACGAAAATCCCTAAGGGGGAGAGTTGTAACAGCCCGGTTTAGACCCTAACCATAATAGTGGTTTCGGAACAAAAAATCTGAGGTTGGAAAAATATTTTAATATTATTTTTGATGTTTGCAATATGTGATTAAGTCTGTGTGAAATTTCTGTGTGAAAATTTTATTGTTTGAGTGCTTAATTAGCAAAAAGGACGTAATCGTGCAAAATGTAAAAGCTGTGTGGTGATTGTTAAAGTGCTTAATTGTCATGGCTTATGAAAGTGTGAGTCCTTATGTTGTTATTATTTCATTGATAATTTGGATGGACAAAAATGCCTAAGGTTAGTGGATTTTAAATGTTATTAAAAGGGCTAACTTGGTAATTTGTGTATAAAGATGAATAAAAATAAAACAAAACTAAATTTGTTCATCTTTTATTCATCTATTGCCGAAAATGAGAAAAGAAACAAGGGTTTAGGAGTTTGAAGCATTCGGCCAACACCTAACTTGATTAAATGTTCGTTTTTGTTCTGTTTTTTATAATTTCTACGTTTTTTGTGATTGTTGCTTTGTGCTCTAGCTAGCCCATGCTTTAATTTTAGAATTTAATGGTGATTTTGAGATATGCCATTGATGAATGCTTGAGCTTTTTGATAGTTGATGATGAAATATGAAAGATATGTGATAGATCAGCATATCTTGTCTTTGAAATTTTGATGAATTTGAGTAATTTGGGCTAATTTGAGAAAAGTGTAAATTAAGGGACTAAAATGTGAAATAAATGAAGTTTGCGGGTTTGTATGAACACAAGGAAAATTCGGCTAGGCTTATGCTAGGTGAAATTATGTGAATTTGATGATTTTGTGAATTAGGGACTAAAGTGTCGAAACGTGAAAATGTGAGGGCTATTTTGTAAAATTCCCTAAATAAGTGTGTGTGGAATAGATTGAATGAATTGGTGATTGAATGGATTGAATTTGAATATGTATAGACCAAGAAATGAGAGGTTCGGATCGAGATCAAGGCACAGACAAAGTGCTCGATTAATCGACCGTTTCGGTATTTCGACGTCTGAGGAAAGTTCGGATATAATACTTGCTATTAAACTTGTATCTATGTGATGAGAAATGAATGAATATACATATATGAAATAGAATGTGTTATGTACGAGTTCGAGTATTGAGGCACTTAGTGTGCGAAATTAAATAGAGACAGAGTTGATTAGCACTGTATGTGAAAAACGATAGAAGCTTCGACTTTATTAATTGGCACTGTGTATATTGAATATGGCATGTATAGGCTAGTCATTGTGGCATGTTTGAGTTGTATGAACTTTGCCATGTGATATGGCTTAGTAGTTAAGTGTTGTTAGTACATATGTGATGCTATGAAAATGATGAATGTGGTATGAAATCATGAGTATGAAATGGTATGTTTTATAATGATTTGGTTGATGAGAATGATAGATCAAATGTGAATTGTGGTAAGAATTACATGATGCTCAACTTGAATACTTTAGGTTGTGATATTGGTATTTGGATGGACTCATTTGTGTTGATTTTGAGTAAGGAAATAGATGATGTTGTTGATGATTATTTGGTGTATATAATGATATGTTTTGTTTGCCACTTGAGGATTAAATACATGAGATTTGAAGCTTGTAGGTGTATTAATGTGTGGGACGCAAGTTTGGCCTTGAAAATGGCCTATAATCGCCCACACGGTCGAGCACATAGGCATGTGGATCGACCTTGTCATTTAAGTTTGCTAAGTGAAACAAGTTAGTAGCGACCACGGGCTGGACACACATGCATGTGACTGGCCGTGTGGTGTAAGTACGAGTTCACCACGGGTGAGGCATGCAGGCAGTGTCTCAGGCCGTGTGGACAAGTCAGTATGTATGCCCTGTTTTGACACGGCTCAGATGCACAGCCGTGTCCGAGGCCATGTGAGGCACACGGCCTGCCCACACGAGCGTGTGACCTCTGCAGTTTTGAAAAATGTTTAAATTTCACAGAACTCTCGTATGTGTTCGGTTTAGTCTCGACCCCTTTTCTAGCACCTGTTTAAGGTCTCGTAAACCTCGATAAGGAACTATATGTTCGTATGTGCATATGATTTATTGGTGATTGACTTTGTGTTGATTAAATGGATGTGAAATGTTCTGAATGATCAGTAATGCCTCTTAACCCTATTCCGGCAACGGTTTCGGGTTAGGGGTGATACACCAACAATTAAACTTAAGCCCTTTGCATAAGGTTAAGGCTTTATTTATAAAAATACCAATATTTTCCTAAGTATGGCTTGAACTTGGGACCTCTCACACATACCTAGAACACATAACCACTGAAGCAGATAGACATTATTTGTTACACATACATGAAATCAAAAATTAAAATTTTGGGGCGTTACAATTCTACCTCTAAAAGAAATTTTCGTCCTCGAAATTTACCCGATCAGAACAGATAAGGATATTGCTGACGCATCGTATCCTCAGGCTCCCACGTACCCTCCTCGGTGATATGATTACGCCAAAGAACCTTAACCAGTGGAATAAATTTCCTCCTCAGTACTTTTACATCTCGATCCAGAATCTGAACCGGCTCTTCCTCAATGGTCAAGTCTGGTCTAACCTCAATCTCCTCAATGGAAACAATGTGAGTAGGATCAGAGAGGTAGCGCCTCAACATCGAGACGTGGAACACGTCATGGATACGATCCAACTCTGGAGGCAGCTTCAACTGATAAGCGACCGATCCCACTTGTTTCAGAATCCTATGCGGTCGAATAAACCTAGGGCTCAACTTGCCCTTACGACCAAACCTTAGAACCTTCTTCCATGGCGAGACCTTGAGAAATACGAAGTCCCCTACGGAGTACTCAATCTCACATCACTTCAGGTCCGTGTAGGATTTCTTGTCTGTCAGATGCCGCTTTCAGTCGATCCAACTCAATCCAATACAAGGGAGTGCGACACTTACGACCATATAGTGCCTCATAAGGTGCCATCTGGATGCTAGACTGGAAATTATTATTATAGGTGAACTCCACTAGCGGTAGATAATCCTCTCAACTGCCTCGAAAATCAATAGCACAGCTCCTAAATCTGAGCCTTAAGCTCCACAAGCTCCTTCGGTGCCATTCGATAGGGAGCGATGGACACCAGAGTTGTACCTAGAAGTAGCTCAATCCCAAAATCCAACTCGCGATTCGGAGGTTACCCCGGTAGCTCCTAGGGAAATATGTCCAGAAAATTCTTTCTCGTTCTGATATCCTTAACTGTAAAATCCCTGAAATCCAAAACACTTACATAAGCCAAGAATGTCTCACATCCCTTACGAACCATCTTCCCTGCCACCAGTGCAGAGATCACATTAGATAAGTAATTCTGGCGTTCTCCAATCATGACTACCTTCTTATCCTCCTCAATTCTTAGTACGACCCTCTTAGTCCCACAGTCCAAGCTAACACGATGCTTGACCAACCAGTCCATCCCCAGAATTAGGTCGAACTCCCCAAATGAAAGCTCCATCAAATCAGCCAGGAAGATTGCCCCTTGTACCTCTAAAGGAACGTCCCTATACAGTTTGCTAACTCTAACAGATTTCCCTAACGGGCTCAGTATCGTAACCTCACTCGTAGTGCTCTCAACTAAAATCTCCAAGTTTCCAAACACAGTACAGGCTATATAGGAGTAAGTGGATCCTATATTTATCAATGCAATATAAGGTACATCATGAATAAGGTAGGTACCCGTGATGATGTCCAGAGCATCTCCATCCTCTCGGTAACGTGCAGCATATACTAGAGCCTGCTGCCTCGCCTCAGTCTATCTAGCACTTTTGTCCGGTGCTCTCTGCCCACGGCCCATACCATTACCACCCTAGCCTGACCACGGCCTCTCGGTGGCTGTTGTACTACCCTCTGTGGATGTGCATTACCAGTATCTTGAGCTTGCATCTGATTAGCCCTCAGTGGACACTCCCTGATATGGTGATCCAATGATTCATACCTCAGTCACGAACCAATCCTCCTCCAACACTCGCCCTGGTGGCGTCTACCACAATCAATACACGGTTGCCGTCCAGTAGCAGCAATAGGGGGCCCAGCTCTAACTGGCCCATCAACTCTAGCCTTTTTCTTAGGCCTCCGTACAACACTCGAGGGCTCTGAATCCCTCTTATTCCTACCTCTCTCTCTATCGTGGTTTTAGCGCTCAGTGCGCTTAACCTCCTCGGTGATCTTCGTATTCTCGACCAAGGCAAAAAAATCTCGCTCCCTCTACGGAGCTATCAGAACCCTCAAGTTATCCCTAAGGCCATCCTCAACGTGAACACATCGCTCATACTCCGATGCCACCATACCTCACGCATAATGGCTCAGTCTCAGAAACTCAGCCTCATACTCGGCCACTGATCAACTTCCCTGTGCCAGATTTAGAAATTCCCTCCTACGGGCGTCCACATAACTGGCTCCCACATATTTTCCTTGGAAGGCAATCTTAAAGAACTCCCAAGTTAGACGTTCGGCTGATTGTCCTCCTTAACAGTAAGCCGCCACTGATAAGCCTCATCCCGCAACAGTGAAACTGCACCCTTTAATTTCTACTCAGGGGTGCAATCTAAATCATCCATAATCCTCTCTGTGGCCTCAATCCAGTACTCGACTAGATTAGGGGTAACTCCAGTGACACCCCTGAAGAGCTCAGCTCCATTGGACCGGATTTGTTCCGTAACCGACCCTCGGCCCCTAGATCCAATATTGGGCCCAGCAACCCTTTAGCATAGCCTGAGACAATGCGTCGTCCCAAGCCATGCGATCTTGAGGCCCATTCTCAATAGCAAGCGAAATTGGCGTCTCACTCGTATCCAAATTTGGTACGCTGCCCAATGAAGAGGACTCAGCTCGAACTCCTCTGCGGCCTCTAGTCACATTTATCTGTATTAACAGTTTTATGAATCAGTTACAGTTCCAGTGTTTATTAACAAATGTTTTATGTAAAACAGTATCTGTTATTCAGAGTTCATTTTCGTAAATCGCAGTCTCACTACAGTTTTCAGTTTCCCTACAATTTTCAGTATACACTAACTAGAGTGTTTTAAGCATACTTTACTACCTATAGTAGTTTCAGAATATATTATCCATAACAGTCTCAATTTAAAACAAATCACAGTTCAGAATACTTACTGGATCGGCGCCAGAGACTCGGTGTACCACTTACTCAGTAAAAATATTTCAAATCATTTGGAAATAAATCAATTTTCTGAAAGCCCATTTTTTTATAAAACACATAATCCACAGCCGATTTTTGTATCTTGGCTCTGATACCACTAAATGTAACATCCCAAATTCCACCTAGATGTTATTGTTGTATCTGGCCATGTCACACAATAGTGTTTTTGAAACCTCGCTGTTACGATGAAAACATTCCATGTTATTATCTTTAGTAAACCTTTGTTAGAACTTAGGAAGTCGCCTTTATTCATTTAAAACATTTTCTTTGAAACATCCCTCGTTGCGGAAGCTTTAATAAAACAGTCTAAGTGATCATGCGTTTAGAAATTACTTTAACTTTTTGAAAACCGAATTTCCTACGACCAGAAGGTATAAATCCATAAAGTAAAATAAATAAATAAAAACCCAAATTAAAACCAAAGTCCTAAAGGGTCCTTAAATTACAACCCGAATAATCAAAATCAAATCTTAAATCGTAAATTGAAAACCATAAAGTCCAAAAATTACTATGGTCACCGCTGAGTCTTCCGTCGCACTGATCCATTTAAGTCTGGGGATTACCGGTGCACATTAAACAAAAAAGGGTAAGTTTACGCAAACTCAGTGTGTAATCCCGCAAAAACAAACAAACAATCAGTATTCACAGTGCACAATTGAACAGTCTTGGGCCTAAGCCCATTTCAGTATCAGTGACAGTTTGGGCCTTAGCCTATTTCAGTACAGTGTCAAAAATGCAGTAAGGCCTTAGCCCATACAGTATCAGCAGCAGTAACAGTTATTGTAACACCCTTTACCCGTATTCTACGTCAGAACCGGGCACGAGGCATTATGGAACTTAATCAACTTAATCATACAACTTCAGTCCCAACTTGATATTTCTCTTTCATCAACACAACACACCTCATTAAGGACCTACGAGGCTTTAAACATACCTACGAGGGGTTTCGGAACCCAACCGGAAACTTTTTCGATCTTAACAATTTTCACCTAAATAAGGGCCACACGCCCGTGTGAAACGGGACACGCTTGTGTAGGCAGGTTGTGTGGTCACACACGCCCATGTCCCAATCCCGTGTGGGATTTATCTTCATTACAAACGTACATGGGTTTTCACACGGTCTAGACACGCCCGTGTACTTCACACGGCCTAGACACGCTCGTGTCCTCGTCCCGTGTGTAAAAACCTGGGTATTCTGTTTGTGACATCAACAACTTTATAAGGGTCACAGGCCTAGGCACACGCCCGTGTGGCTAGCCCGTAGTCAACACTGACTTACAACACCAACATGCAGAGGGCACACGGTCAAGTCACACACCCGTGGGGCTGACCGTGTGTCACACACGGCCTAGACACACGCCCATGGGGTTGACCGTGTATCACATACGGCCTAGACACACGCCCATGTGCCTACCCGTGTAGACAAGAACAAGGCTATTTTCCAAGCTCTTTTCACCCCTCTAGCTCACACAACATGGATCCATTCAACATATCATCAACAACTCATATTTTGGAATATAAACTTCCATAAATAACTACATCTTTACATATACACAAAAGGCCAACACTATGGCTACATACACAAGAGTTCCTCATAAAAGGGGGGCCAACACACCCTTGGCCAAAATAACAAAATAATAAACCTAGTCTAGCCCCTATACATGCCATACTCAAAATCACTATGTCTAGATGTACCGAGATGAGTTGATAGTGTGGGCGGTCTTCTGGTTATCCACGTATCCCGATTCGGCTCTTTAACTCTATAAGAACAAGGGAAAAGAAAGGGGGAGTAAGCTTTAAGCTTAGTAAGTTTACATGTAAATAATATAACATTTTAATATGTGCTAAACAACTATATAGCATTACATACTAAACAAGAAACAACCCACATTCATAATCATGCTTACTCATTTCTTCCATTTCCACATTCCAACCATATCACAAGCTTAATGTATACATTCATTAGCATTCCTCCCTACACTTAGCACCACAATGTCACATAATACAACACATCACAATCTCTCAATCAACTACTCATAATCAAATTACTCGGTGGTTCCGCACTTAGCCCACCATCAGTTTTTATTATGGTGGTATCACACATAGCCCACCAAAAAGGTTAGTTACGGTGATATCACACATAGCCCACCAAATGATAAATAGACGATGGTATCACACATAGCCCATCGTAATTAAGTAATAAGGTGGTATCGCACTTAGCCCACCATCAAGTGTTGTCATTACACGTTTATATGACTATTTCGTCATTCATACTAAACTATACAATAACTATCAAATTCAATCCACTTGAATAATGCATATTCTTAATCATTCCATGCACCAATCAACAACAATAATGTGTATATAAAATGCATCGTTTACACATAAACTTACATCGGTGCAAAACGCGTCAACTAACGATTTAACCTGTAACCTTGCCTTTTCCCGGGTCAAGTTTAATTCCACTCTCTTATTGATCTATAACAATAAAATTCATTCATTTAGATCATTCTATGATCATATTACCTCGAAATCTACACTTAGGCAAAAATGATCATTTTGCCCTTGTACTATGACAAAATTACGATTTTGCCCCTAGGCTCGTAAATCATTTTTCAACATATTTTTACATTAAACATGCCTAGCTGAACATTTATTCCTCTTACAACAACCCACAAAGCTAACTATTTCATGCATTTATTACACATTTTCAACCTTTGCGTTCAAGTCCTATCTAGGTGTTTTCCTACTAACTCCCTTCAGAAAAGTTGTTTCTCATCTCACTAACATTCATTTTCTTCCATATAAACTCAGCTAACAACATAAAGTCTTTCATGGCAAGTCCTTAAACTTTCAAACATTTAACAAATTAGTCCCCCCATTAGCTAGCTTAAGCTTTGGGGACTCCAAAAGTACAAAAATCATCAAAAATAATTATCAAAAGGACTTACTTGCAAGGATGAGATGTACCTGAAATTTTCAAGCTTTCAAGCCCTTAAAATTGCTGAAATTTTCAGTAGTAGAGGGGGAGATGAATAGTGAAAGATGATAGCTTCCTTTAGTCATCTTATTTTATCATATTTTAGTCAATTGGTCACCAACTATCACCTAATTTGACTAAAATTAATGCTCTTGTCCCCTATGCATCCTATGGCCGGCCAGTACACTCCAAAATGGCCTAATTGCACTTTAAAAACCTCCAAATTACATTCTATAGCTATTAGGTACCCCTACCTTATAAGATAGAACTTTTGCACATTATGCGATTTAGTCCTTTTTCACAATTATGCATGCTATTGCTAAAATTAAAGCACCAAAATTTCCACATAGTCATATATTAATACCATAACGCATAAAATAACATCAAAATAATTTTCCCTATCCTCGGTTTAGTGGTCTTGAAACGACTGTTCCGACTAGCCCCAAAATCGGGCTGTTACAGTTATGCAATAGCAAAATCCTACCCAACCAGCCTCTACACACCATCTTCGTCCAACCCTACACTCTATGTGGGGATATAATCAACCCACCCATCCCTACACTCCAAGTAGTACCGAATGCGGCACAATACAGTAGTTTGCAACTGAGCTGCCAGTAAATTAGGCTAAAGCCTTTCAGTACACTTCCTCCGAATAACAACCCCCAACCTAATGCAATGTAACACACAATAGATGACAGGCTATTATGCAATTTCAGTACATATATTCAATTCAGATATTAACATGCCAGTACAGATATCATTCAGCCAATTTCACACATTTAGGGGTCTAAGTAGCGCTTACCGACCCTACAGTAGGTTCACAATTGACTTGGACGACCCGTGCAACCTTAAAAACATTTTGATAAAAATGGGCCCACATGCCCATGTGATCTGCCCGTGTGGGCCCACATGCCCTGTGATCCAATTTAAAGTAACTCATGCTAGCTCAATACTCATATATGTTTCAGTATTTACTTATATGTTCTTTCAAAACTGTCTACTTGAGTCATTGTCACTAAATTATTTATATCTTGAGCTAAAAAATTCCAAATTAAGATCCGCTTGATGTTTTTAAAACTACCATAAAATTTTCAGAATTTATAGTTTATCAAATAAGTACAGTAAAATCTTTAAAGTTGTCCCTATTCTGCTATTTGACAGCTTCATCCTTTCCTTACTAAAAAGTAATTATCTCTTAGTATGGAATTTAGATGATGTTTCCATTTGTTTCTCTTGAAAATAGACTCATCAAGGATTTAAACATATAAATTTAAGCACCTAATTATTTTTTTACAATTTTTGATGATTTTCCTAAGTCAGAACAGGGGAACCCGAAATCATTCTGACCTTATCTCACAAAATTTATTATATCTCATGATTTACAATTCCATTGTTTATCTCATGATTTACAATTCCATTGCTTACACTGTTTCTTCTATGTAAAGCTAGACTCAATAAAATTTAATTTCATATTTTATTTAACATCTAACTCAATTCCCACTATTTTTGATGATTTTTAAAAGTTAGATTACTGATGCTGTCCAAAACTATTTTAGTGCAAATGTTGATTTCTAAGTTTATAACACCCTTATTTCCTTTCTCTACAATTTTACTTATCATTTTCTCTTATTTCTCGACAGGAAGCAATTTTGGCTTTTCTCCGAATCCCATTTTCTGCATTTTGGGTACACACCTGGTATCTTTTCTGATGCGTAAGCACTCCTAAGCCTCCAAAACCTAAAAATCGACCAACATATCTCTAGATTAATCACTTAATTCATTTTTAATCAACCAAATTCGGAAGGAACTCAACTAAAAACCTAGCAAAACCCTTACCTCGCTTGAGTAACCACGACTTCGCACAATCACAGCGTCGATTCAAAACCACCAGCCCCTTGATTAACTCTTAAACACCAAAAAAGAATCCTTATTTTAGAGATTAACCAAGAACGATTAACAATAGACAAAATTGTTACCTACCGAACACGTGCAACCAACAATGACCAATCGAATCAATTGGGAAAAAAAAGAAAGAAACAGAAGGGGAAAAAATAATGGAAATTTCGACAACAACTAGGTGAAAGAATCGGTAGAGGAGGGAAAAAAAGAAGAAGAAGAAAACGTCAGAAAAAGTTTGGGGAATTTGAGAGAAAACCAAAACTCTACTTTTCTTTTTTTTTTTTTGCAACAAAAAGATAATCAGATTATTTTCTGATAACCTCTCCCCAATTATCTCCTAAAATCACTCCCTATTAACCCACTAAAACACAACTACTCAGAATTTTACCCCAACACAACTCTTAGCCGAAATTGGAGCAAAAATACTATCTCCACACCATCACAGAGAATTGAACACAGGACCTCCAACACTCTAACACTCCACTTAACCACCAGACCAGTATGCCCATTCTGATATAAATTTACTGACAATTAAACTTAAGCCCTTTGCACAAGGTTAAGGCTTTATTTATAAAAAAACCAAAATTTGCCCAAGTAAGGCTTGAACTTGGGACCTCTCACACACACCCAGAACACATAACCACTGAAGCAGATAGACATTGTGTGTCACACATACATGCAATCAAAAGTTAAAATTTTGGGGCGTTACAATATTTCCCCAAATTTCTTTCACTCATGACTTTTAAAAGAATAATAATATAAATGCTTAGCAAATACATTGAAATAGTCATTTGAAAAACTAGTATTCAAGATTGAATACGTAGTATATGATAAAATATGTGATGTTTTCATGATGGGGAGTAAATACTCGTTGTACTCTTTTTTCCCTTAACCGAGGTTTTGTCCTATTAAGTTTTCCTGGTAAGGTTTTTAATGAGGCAGCATATTATGCGTATTATAGCTGGTGTACTTTTTTTCCTTTATTAGGTTTTTATCCCACAGGGTTTTTCCCAATAAGGTTTTAAAGAGACACATTATCTACCAATGGACATCCAAGGAGAAGTGTTATGAATATCTTATTAAGTGGATGTCCATCATGATTAAGATAAAATTTTGATGTATTTTAAATTCTAATAGCTATTAGAATTAGATCTCTACTTTTTTTATACTTCTTATGCCTATAAATAGATACTCTGATGAAGCATTGTAATCACACTTTTTATCAATAAAATATATTCTATATTGCTTTCATATTTTCTTTGTTTTTTATTCTCCTCATCTCTCTTTATTTTATAACAAACTAGCATTTAATATCTTTTAAAAAATATGTAAGTTAAAAAATTTTAATTATTAACAGTTTAAATAGTATTTAATACATAGTTATAAAAAATATAAAATGATATAGTTATTATGTCAGAGATTTTTGCTGCTGCAAGAGATGTTGGTTGTGAATAAACTTCGCCACCCAGAGGTTGGAAGTCATGTTACAAAAATGAGTGGATTTGTATAAAATATAAGGTTTGAAAAATGAGATTAAGTAAAATTTAAGGTTTGTTTGTTATATGGGTTGAATTTTGAGTAAAATTTTTTGACTCAAGTTTGGCTCGAATATTATGTTATAAAATAATATTATATTTATTATATATATTAAATAATAATATATATTTATATTAAATCATTAATTAATTACAATTAAACCTATCGCATAAGATTTTTTTAAAAAATTTATCCAACTAAATAACTCAACTCAAGATATAAAATTTTAAAATTTATATTTAATAAAATAAAGTATTTATTATATTTATATGTATTTTTTAATATAATAAAATATTTATTATATTTATGATAGTGTTTTTTAACATAAATATTTTATAATGTGTTAAAAATTTTATTTTAACTTTTTTTAGTACATTTAGTGTATTATATATTGTTAAAATATTTAACTTTAAATAAAAATTAATTTTAAAAATTTGTATAAAAAAAGTCAACTCCTTTTTCAGACTAAGCAAAAACTTAAAAATATAATATAAATACCTTATATACACACATCTCGACTTACGAGTAATTTTAATTGTGAATGTGAGTGAAAACGTTTGGTAGAAATTTCCAAACATAGTACATAGTATAATTTAATGATGTTGGTTCGAAAGTACAAAGTGGTCAGAAGGATGCTTTGCAAAGCAATGGAAAATAGAAAACCAAATACGTACAAACCAGTCCACCTCCAACCTCATCGTTGTGTGTTGGGCTGGAATACAATTTCCTTTCATCTTCCCTTGGCTCTATGTATCCATTTATTATTGGTCAACATGGGATTAAATTCCAGTCAGATGTCGCTACGGCTACCACTTAAATATTCATTTCTTCAATGACTTTCAAGCGGGATATATATGCCATTTCCACGGAGGCCCTTCGTAATGCATTTTGGTTTCCGGTATTTAAAGAAAAGATAGTAATCAATGTAGGATAAATTAAAGAGTAAATTATTATTATTTTGTTAAAATTTTATTTATTTTTACTATTAAAAATTAATCTTTACATATCAGCAAGAGGTAAACATGATGCGTCATGTACATTATCTAATTATATCATTAACCACGCAATTTTTTAACAATATAAATAGTTAAATTTTTAATAGAAAAAAATTAAATTATTATTATTTTTTTTTAAATAGAAAAAGTAAAATGTGCATGCATCCATAATTCTTTAACCGATGTAACTAGTGTTAAAAAAACTAAAAGTTTGGGGTATTTTCAAAGTAAAACTTTGGAATAAATTAATTAGAGATAAATTGATAATGAAACGAGGGGAGGGGATTGACTCAGTGGCAGCACTGCCTGATATCAGCCTTTCCTAATTAATTATACTACCAAATTCTTAATTCCTTCGATAGACGACGCTTTAGTTTTCAAATTCAACATTAACCCAATAAGACGGGTGGATCTGTTCAAACTTCAAACCATCTAAAAAGAAAAAAACATTACTTCTAGCCGAATTAAAGAAATATGCTGAATTTTTAAGATATTTAAGGATTTAAGTCCCTTTTTTATTATATATTTATCAAAATATACTGTTTTTGAGGAAAAAAATAAAACACATCCTAAATGACACGTTTTTAGGTCAAAAGTAACTTTTCTCCTAACGGTCACAATTCTAACGGCTACAATATCCCAACAACCATATATTTTCCTATATAAACCCCTCCAAATTTCAAATTTTTTTTAAAATTTAAACTCATTTTTAAATTTTAAATTCTCTCGATAATTTCGTTTTAATTCTTTCTCTGAATCCTATTCTCTTCAATCTTATTTGATTCATTATAATTTGTAATATGACAAATCAATTTATTTGTTTAGATGACAAACACATCTCCAGTGTTTAATTTACAAATGGTAAGAAAATATTATTAAATTATTTAATTTCAATTATCTTTTCTGCACCTCACAATAACTCGTCCCTGCCGGAGATCTTGTTGCCCCCAACTCTGTCACAAATTATAGTAACCGGCTCATCACCTTTGGTGGTGATGGATAAAATGAATTACTTGATTATACTCAAAGACTGCTATATTTTTCGTCTTTAACTTTTGTATGGGTTTTATAAAGCATTCTCCTATGATGAGGTAAAACTCGTTGTCATGGCTGCATAACCATTACCAACTAGGGTCCATATATGCTTCATCACTTGACAGCATAACCTTTGTAAATTTAAAACGCTAGTAAAACTTTAACTCAGGACCATATAATCACTGTCACTGAGACCTTGAGTTGCAATGCGATCCGACTTCTCAAGGTGATGACTCTATATTCACATGGCAGATGAAAATTGTAGGTCGCTGAGCTCCACAACATCATCGTAAATGCAAACATACCTTAAAACTATAACAATTTCTATATTAAACACAAACAAAATAAATCTATAAACTTCTAATTTTCAATCGAAAGAAAAAAAACAAGTTTCAACAAAGTGAAAATACATCCTACAGGGCGCATTTTCATTCTCTCTCCTAAAAACGCGTTTCCAACATCAAAAAAAAAATTTCAACTAAGTGGAAACACGCCCTATATGACGTGTTTTCATTTATCTCTCCAAAAACATCATATCCCAATAAATATAAAAAGAATAGCGCAAATCCTTAAATTTTTATAAAAAAAATTCAGCATATAAGTTTAATTCGGCCAATTATTTTCCAGTGGATTTTTTTTTATATAGTATGATTAAAGCATAAAAAAAATTTTGGTCTTCCAACTTTATATATTTTAGTCTTTTATTTAAAAAATTTTAATCTTTGAATTTATATATTTTTTTAAATCATCCCAAAATGGATGAAAAAGTTAATGTTTGTTAATTTTACTAATGTGAGTTGTGACATACACGAGGATAACATATCAGGATTTAATTATCTTTTTAAGATTTTAAAAATATTAAAAATGTTTTTATAATTTTTATTCCTTTTTAATAATTTTAATGATTTTTAATTTTGAAAATATTTTTATAATTTTTTTAATTTAAAAAAATTAATTAAATGCTGACATGACATTCACATGGCAATCCACATGTATGCCACATCAACAAAGTTAAAAGACATTACATTTTCCATTTATTTTTGGGTTAGTTGACAAAAATATAAATTTAAAGATAAAAAAAAAAAGAGAAAAATTAAATGATTAAAATGATTTTTGTTTTTGTAAAGTTAAAAGGCTAAAAGAGTCATTATGCCTATAATTAAAAATGAGATAAATGTCTCATTGGTTTATATATTATTTTTTCTACTATTATGAGACACATGTTGCACACTCAACACACTTGTAAAGTCTAAAAAACTTGAAAAGTTATATATAATATAGTTTTCTTTACTCCTATAAATGTATACTATTATTTACACTAAATTTTTATAAAAATTATTTACTCAACACACATTTTGCTTAATGCGCCACTGTTTCTTGCATGTAGGTTTTGAGTAGACATCATGAAGCCAACTCATCTCCTTGAATCAGATCACCATTGCGAGACTCAAAGAGTATGAAACTTTGATATTTGTAGTTGTGGCTCCTTAGTGGCGCATACTTAGGGTTTCAATTATGTTGTATATATATTAGTTTCATATTAGTAGAAGGTCTCAACGTTGGAGGTTATTAAAGCTTGAATTCAAAACATTTTGAATGATTTCCAATGATTTGGACTTAGAGCCATGGTTGAATGTTAATTAACTTCTAGATGTATGTATGTACTATAACTAACTATTTGATATATTTTGCTTATTGTTTGAATATGATATATTTTTAGATGGTTATGTGATCATTATATTGTGTTTGAATGATTTCACTAGTGTCTTAAACCTTTTTTAATGATGTATCATATGTTGGTTATGTTTGGGTGTGGTTTGGAATGGTTTAGAAGTGTTTTAGTATCTAATTTTTGGTCCACTACTCCAAGGTCTCGAGACATGACATTTATGTCTGGAGACATAAAAGTTCAAGGCCGAAAATTTACAGTGGACAAGGTCATGTCTTGAGACATTGACCCTAAATCTAGAGACATGAGGACAATGTTTAGAGACATGCCCTTCTAAACCTACACAACTTGATTTTTTAGTTGTTTTGAGTTATCAAAAATTTGTTTTATGCATTTTTCATGCCCTAAAACCTAGAAATATTATTCAAAAATATTTTAGAATGTGTTCAAATATTTGAATATGACAAATGATTTTCAGTGGATTTTACTAAATTGATTAAATGGTGACTTTGGTTAGACAAAAAATAGTATATGCTTAGGACGTGTCAATGTGGCATCACTTAATCGTGTTGGCCGGTAGACTGGGTAAGGGGTGTTACAATGATAAAATCAATCAACATTGTGGTACATGATGAATACGTCAAGTGTAAAGGTTTATTTTAAGATTTTGAAATTGTTGAGCTTGAAACTGATAAATCAGAGTCTGAAAGTTCAAATGTGGCAATTGTTGCCCAACCATAACCAATGTTTGTTATGTAGAATGACAATCAATTATTGTAAGATTTGCTTGTTACACTTCTATGGTTAAACTTAAGAAAGTAGAAGTAGCCCTATAAGATGAGTTACGGACCCAAAAAATGCAAGAGGAAATGTTTCAATTTCAAATGAATGATTGTCACACCCGGTTTCCCCTAAGGACTCAAACTTAAAGAGGAGTCAGAAATTCAATTGTATAGGAATAGAAATTTGTGGACTCTAACAAGATATTTAGAAACATAAGTGGCTAGTTAGGGAATAGTCAAGATTCAATATTGGTTCAGTTAGATTGAAACCGATTGGTTCCATAGTGGGGGACATGATTAGAATTTAGTGGAAATAATAGTCCGTGGAGACCGTGTCGATGGGGTATATATATAAGTGTGGGTGTGTGAAACAGAATCCCTCTCAATTATGCTTTCCCAAAATCTTTTTCTCTAAGCTTTGTCTTCTTCAGTTGCTCCGAATAAGAAGGGGATGTAGCTGAAGGAAGCTCTACATGTTGCAGTCATTGTGTGATTTGGAATCTGGAAGTAGAGAAATTGGGAACTAGTAAGTTTCCTTTTCCCTCTAAACTTTTGGATGGAATAAAATAAGTAAAGTAAGAACACTCAAACCTTTTGAATAATTGTGGATTATGGGTGTAACAGCCTATTTTTAGTCAAATCAGAACAATGGTTTTAGGACCACAAATTCGAAGTCAAAATATTTATTTTATTAGTATTATAGTGTTTATAACATGGTATGACAATTGTGTGAAAATTTCGTTAAGAAATTTTATCGTTTGAATGGTTAAATTGATAAAAAGGACTAAATCGCTTAAAGTGTAAAAGTGGAGTTCTAACAGCTAAAGGTGTCTAATAGCTATAGAAACTTAAAGCTAAGGTCCTTAAGTGGTAATTATACCATTCTAATTGTGAGTGGACAATGATGGACACAAAATGGATGTTATTAAATGGTTTTATTAAAGGTTAATTTTGTAATTTGCTTATTAATCATAAAATAAATAAAACAAAATAGATAATTTGTGTCCATCTTCTTCTCATAATCACCAAAACCGATTCTAAAATTAAGAAACCATAGCTAAGGTTTGGCCAAGCTCATTTGTGTAATTGTAAGTCCGTTTTTTGTCTCGTTTTTAATGATTTCTATATTTTTGTGACCGTTGCATCTAGTACTAACTAGCCTTGGGACTATTTTCCAAAAATGTTAAAGATTTTGAAAGTTGCCATTGATGAAAATATGTGTTCTTTGATGTTTGATGATGAAATATGAAATCTTGTTGTTAGATTTACATATTTTGTAAAGTGATTTTGAGTAAAAATGCAAAATAGGGATTAAATTGAGAAATGTTGAAACTTTGTGGTGTTGAAATGTGAACTAAATGAAAAAAATGGGCTGCTAGGGGCATAATAGTAATTCGGCTAGCATGGGTTTATTTTGAATTTCATTAATTTGTGATTTTGTGTAATAAGGACTAAATCGTAAAAATGTGAAAGTTTAGGGGCAAATGTGTAAAATAGCCCTAATGTGTAATTTGGACTAAATTGAATAAATAGATGATTAAATAAGTTAATTTTGAATATATTTAGATCAAGAAAAATGAAATTCAGATCTAGGTCGGGGGAAAACTAAAGTTATCGACTAATCGACTTAGTTCGCCGTTTCCACATTCGAGGTAAGTTCGTATGTGATAAATTTTATTTCAAACGTATACTAAATGCTTTGATATTGTATATGTTGTGAATACGAGACTTCGGATAAGTTCGACAATGACTCGATGGTAATTCGGCATTCGAAATCTTGGTTGAACCTTAGGAATAGTTTAGGATACTAGTGACATGTCATTAGGGGATACATTAAGTTGGCTTCGGGCCATGATATTAGCACTTCGGGTGTGAGTTATACCGATTTGGCTTCGGGCCATGCATATCGACTGATTTGGCTTCGGGCCATGATATCAGTACTTCGGATATAAGCTACCTTGATTTGGCTTCGGGCCATGGTATAGGTGCTTATCGTGAGAGACTCCTGAGTATCCGACTTCTATTCCGAATGGTTCAACGAGTAAATGAAAGACGAGAATGTGTATAAGATTGGTACAATAGGGTACATGTATGTGTATAAACCATAATAGCTTTGAATCGAAGAAATGGTGAAGAAAGTATATAGTTTTGTGAATGAGTAATTGAAAGGTTTAATAGTTGATGTGAATTCATGTATGTATATTCACTTGCTGAATTATGTGTTTATGAGTATATTAAGTTATTTCATACAAGCTTACTAGGCTATAAAGCTTACGTTTTTTATTTTTCTATGTTTTATAGTGATTTCAAAGCTAGCTCGGATTTGGGGATCGTTGGAGGCATCGTCACACTATCCATTTATCAATTTGGTACTTTTGTGCTTGTGTTTTGGTTATATGGCATGTATAGGATTTATGGTCATTTTGGTTATGAGTTGGTAATGATTTTAGCCATTTGAATTAGCTTGTAAATGTCTAAAGTTTGGTTTGTATATTTGGCCATGTGAGTTGGCTTATTTTGGTTGATTTGGTTATGTTTATATGTATATTGAGGTTGAGTTCATGATGCATATTGATAATAGGTAATTTGAATGTCAAATGGTTGATAATTAGGGAACTAAGTGCTTGTGAATTGGTGCATGATAATGCATGTTTGAAAGGGTTTAACTAGTTGATTTGAATATGTGAAGTTGGTATGGTTTGAATGAGTAAAACATGAGATAATAAGCATGTTAGTTGTTGGTATTGAAGTGGTATGTTTTAGCCTTGATTGTGGCTGAATTGGATGTCCACTTATGCTGTGAATAAGTACCATTTGAATTGTGTAAGTGTGCACAAATTTGGGTGGAAAATTGGCTTGGTAAATATCCTATTTTTGTCTACATGGGCAGAGACACGGGCGTGTGTCTCAGCCATGTGTGACACACGGTTATGTTACACGGTCATGTGTCCACTGGTGTGGTTTTAGAAACCAAGTTAGTATGCTCCACACGGCTTCACACACGAGCGTGTGACTTGGTCGTGTGGCATAAGTTAGTATACCCTACAGTTTGGCACGGCCTAGCACACGGTCTAACACACGGGCATGTATGGTCATTTTTAGGGAACACGGGCTAGCCACATGGGCATGTGTGTTGGCTGTGTGACCCAAGTCAAAGAGCTACACGGGGTCGGACACAGGCTGAGACACGACCATATGCTCCCATTTCGAATGTCCACACGGTCAGTGACATGGGCGTGTCTGTTGGCCGTGTGAGAGACACGGCCGGACCACACGGGCATGTGTCCCCTGTTTTGAGAAAAATTTTCTAAGTTTTGTAAAAATATCTTGAACTATCGGTTTAGTCCCTGAATCACTCCCAAAGCATGTTTAGGGCCTCGTAGGCTCGTTATAGGGACATTATGCTTGAGTTTGAATAATGTTTGCATGAAATGAGAAATTATATGTGAATTGAATGTTTAAATGTTTATTAGGTTAAGTAATACTCCGTAACCCTATTTCAACATTGAACACGGTCGAGAGGTGTTACAATGGGTTTTAAAGGTTGAACACCTTTAGTTTAATTAATAAATGGTTTTCATTCTTAGCTGCTCGAATGGAGGAGGCTTTGGCATTTGAACAAGCTAAGCTGTCAAGGATAAGAAAACAAGGTAAGTTTGTACACTTGGCCTTCTGGTTAATTAATGTTGTTGTGTGAACTTGCCAATAATTTTCTGATCATTTAATATTAGATAGTTTTTGAATGGTTATATGGCGTGATGTATACATAATGATATGCTTGAGTATTGTATGCATGTTATGATGGGAAAATGGTTAGCGAATTAAATGAAGTTAGGATTGGGAAAAAGGGTGATTCTACTAAATATCGCCATATGGTGTTGCTGAGTGCACCTGTGATGATCGAAGCTCTAGACCTTGCGGAAGGGACACTGCGGTGTTCAAGCATCAATGTTAGGAAAGATGTGATTGAGGAATGGGAGGTGGAATCGAGAAATTGGAATTTCATTAAGATTTCATCATCTGGGATTTTTGGGAGCAAACCACGATATGTAAAGCTTCGAGCCTTGTGGAGGGAAACTTCGGTGTTTGAGCATCAAGGTGAAATGTGAAACAATTCATTCGGGACGAGACCGTGACGACGATTATTAGGTTCCATAGAGCAACACCACAACGAAGGTCAACAAGCTCTCTGGGGGTGACACCGCGGTGGCGGTAAAGTCCTTTAAGGTGAAACCTTTAAGAGGTTAAAGGTGTAAAACCATAAATCAATTATGGCGACCAATAAAATCCATCGAGATGGTAAACAGGGGGTAGTCTACTGGGATGGTAAACACGGGGTAGTTCGTCGAGACAAAAAACACGGGAACATTCGCCAGGACACTTAACATGGGGTGAAGGTGTGTAAGACCATAGCTCGGCTACAACATCATAAGGATCCATTGGTACAGTGAACCAGATAATTATAAAGTCTCAATGCTGGTGATAGGTGAATATTGTCAAATGGGATGAAATCTAAGGATGATAGAATAAGGTAAATCACCTTACGATGATTTACCATGCCAAGTTATGAAGAACTCAAGGGTAAGAAGTTACAGATCTTTGGCAAATACCTTGTAACGAGGGTTATATTAGAAGATTGAAAGGAACCAAGGGGTTTCACCAAAAAGGGACAACTAAAGGCGATATAGTCTATTGAAACCTACATTGAGGTAAAGTTATTTGGACTAATTAAAAGGATAGTCCACCAAGGACTGACTTGACACAAGCAATCCACCTAGAATAAGGGAGGATAAGAAATTAAAACATAATGAAGTACATGTAAGATTACCAAAGGCAGACATTGGGTTCACCTCCAACGTTGCGAGAGAAAGGAAATTTAGGTTGAGGTGTAATCAAGATCGTATTTCTAGAGGACCCTTACTGATCGCTGAAATCAGAGTTTTAAAATTTATAAAGAGAATGATCGAACCTGGAAACTAACTCTGACAACGATTAAAGGCAAGTGTACCTATCGAACAGTAGTATAGCTTAGGCAAGACCGGATTATCGAACCCAAAGGAACTAAAAGTACTAATACTAATTTTCTTTCTATTATTTAGCCTTAATTAAGTGAAGTTGCTTTAATCTAATCTAAATTAACTACTAAGCTAAAGACACAAAGACAAAAAGGATGAATTGGGAAAATAACTTTAGGAAAAACTCAGTTGATTAAGACGATACCCTCAGAAAGAATCTACCTAGACTTCACTTTTTATTTAACACTGAACCATACGATTTATTCGCTTAGTTTGATCCGTAAGACTCCCTAACGTATATTAAACCCTCTCTCGAGGCGAATAACGTCTAACCCTAGGTTAATTAATGGAAATCTCTTTCTCACTTAATAACCCCCTAGAATAGCAGTAAATCGATCTATGGACTCCCATATTAGGTTTCACCCTAATTCGGCAAAATCTCGTCACCCTATCTCTAGGCGTGCGATCAACTCCGCTTAATTATGCTAAATCTACTCTTAGGCAGCGTCTATTCCTCCTCCACCTAAGCACATTAAATTTGGATTAAGTTAACATAATTAAGAACAAACTAAGTATTTATCATAAATTCAGAAAATAATAACAAGATTCATCTAGGTTTCATCCCCTTCGGGTATCTAAAGAGTTTAATTCATAACAAATAAAGAAAACATCTCAGAAGAAAAGATGAAACAAAACATAAGAAATCCCTAAAACCCCCTGAAGGAATTGAAGGAGAGATCTGCTGTCTTGAGTAGAATTCTGGCTTCTAGAGATGGATCAACTAGCTATCTTCGAGTGATTCCCACAACTCTGACCTTTTCGGCTTGGCTCCTTGGCCTAGCTAACCGCCCCCTTCAAAGGTGGTACTTAGGGGGTATATATAGGCTCTTGGAATGCGATTCTTTCTCCCTAAGCATCTTTTTCCGACTTAATTTGCTTTTTGCCACGACAAGGACACGGCCATGTCACACGCCCGTGTGACCAGTCTTTGAACCGTGTTTGGATTTCTTTAATGAGGCACGGTCGTGTAAATTAGGGGTAAGGTCGTGTTCTAGATGCTTGACAAGGCACAGCTGTGTGGGCTTAAGTCCAGGCCGTGTCGATTCCGTGGTATGACCCATTTACTCCGTTTTAGGCCCGTTTTATGTTCCTTTTATCCTCGGGTGCTTTCTTGGGTGTAAGACATAAAAAGAAAGGATTAAGAGCACCTTTTTATATTAATCGAGGCTTAAATCATCCAAAAGCATACTAAATGTGGGATTAAAATATGCTGCTTTTACGATTTATCAAATACCCCCACACTTAAGCTTTTGCTTGTTCTCAAGCAAAATTCTCAACTTACAATTAAAACAAACTTTCCATGATTTATAATTCCTATTAATAATGTCTAATCATAATTCATAGATAATTTATACATGGATGAGTTAACTCGAAGGGTCCTAAAGGTTCAACCAGTCAAAGTCATATATTTGTAGCTTAAAAACGTAGGTGTTTCCCCTTATCTAAATAATTACCTTTGCTTCAAAATCGAAAAGGATTGACATCCTCACTAAAGATTCACTCAAATCACTCGAGGTGTTTAAGGTTCAAAATTAAACTTTTAGAAGTCGAACCTGAAAAGGTAATCCCATAGGCTTGCCTGAAAATCAAATCTCCACAACTGTAATATGAGATGATACACAAATCAAAAGGTCTTTAATAGGGTTGTAACTGGGCTAGGGTTAAAGGTGTGGATAAAAGCTGAATTAGAAGGTTAGAATCGAGACTGACCTGACAAATTGCCTAACTAACAAAAATTGAACTAATCCTAAATAATTACATCAATTGAAAACTAATTATACGAGCTTTTTCCTCAAGATGTGGAATTTTAACATGTAAGCTCATTTAATTATAGAACTAATAATGAATATACTTCATATTTTTAAGAGCAAACTAAATATTACAAGGAATGAATCTATTACTTTAAAATAAAGATAACAGCTAGACAACATATCAAATCAACTCTCGATATAAGGGTAGTCAAAAGGAATGGTGATAACAAATACAAAGGGGTTTTGGGCTAATATTAGCTGGTAAGTCAATAAAAAGGGTCGCTAGGATCAATGGGGTTCACTAGGGGTTAGTTGTGAAGGTAGGCTATTTAGTGGAGTGAATGGGTTAAAACCTAGATGCCTTTATCATCTCAGTATATCAAATCATAGGTGTGGTCTCAACATGTATAATTAAGGCAAGTTCTAGAATAACAGTTCATAGTTGACACAGTCATAATCAATAAAGTGAGCATGAAAAAGAATATATGCTCTAATAGGCTCAAAATCTCACAAAAATTATGGGTGTTTTGACATCAACCTTGTAAATTTCAAACTTCAAGATAATATTCAAATTCAGCTCAACAACCTAGCAAAGATTTTAATTCTGAAAAATAGACTTATCATGCTTGATTCTCTAATATTCTTCTAATTTAATCATCAATGCACAATTAACTATGACTTAATTTAAAACATATTAATAAAAATCATAAACCATCAGAAATTTCATCCTAATTAACAATATGAGTAAATTACTTAAAAACAAGATTAAATTCAGGGATTTGAGAATAATGCAGAAAGTTAGGCCCTTTCTTTAAATAAATATTCACCCCCACACTTAAGATGTACATTGCCCTCAATGTACAAAGACAGATATAAAATTTAAGGGATAAATCAAAAGAGAAGGGGAAAGAATACTCCCTGAATTTTGGACGGTGTCCCTAGAGGATGGTAGAGGTCGTGGTGTGTATGTTTGAAGGGGTCGGTCTGGATGACGATCCTGTGCTAGATGAAGAAATTGGGAAGCTCGTGAAGGATTAGCCAGGGTGTATTAAAACACATTTAAAATAAACTAAATATATAATTAAGGACAAGAAAGAAAAAGAGAAGGAGACTAAGAAGGAAAATAAAAATAAAAGAAAAGGTGGATGGACCGAAAAGTCCTTATTGATGGATGGTTCGCGAGGTGGGTGTGACCTCTAGGGCTGCTGAGGTGCTGGCGGTGGCGGAAGTGGCGTGACTCCCTAGCAGCCTTTTGAACCTGACACTAAGAAGCTAAAATAAATTAAACTATATTAAGCATAAGATTGTTAAAGAGAAGGAAATTGAAGCAAAAGAGAAAAGAAAAATAAAAACTAAATGGTCTCAAAGACCCTTGGCTTGTTGTTTGGATGAAGCGGCTGGCATGAGCTTATGAATACCAGTCTCCCTAAGGAGACAACGTTTGGCTTCTTCCACTTCTTCGACATGGTTTTAGTGTAGCTCAAGAGTTTATTGAGAATTGTCATCTGAGAGGAAGGGAAAAGTGGACAGTGGGTGGAATGAATGGGGAAGGGAGGTTGGGATTAAATAGAGGCTCAAATCTGGTACGTTCCCACGCCTGTGGTGTGAGGGCGTGTCTATGCACACGGCCACTTAGTACGATCGTGTGTCTAGGCGTGTTGTTTCACCATGCCTATTTTTCAGCCTGCCACGCCCATAGGGCACAAGTCAATATGTTGGCACGGTTTCAAGGCACAGGCGTGTTCTGCCTGTGGCTTGTAAGTCAGTAGCTTCACACGGTCGTGGGGCACGGCTGTACCACTTTGTCGGTGCTGGTGGGGGAGTGGTTGGATCTGTGACGTCGAGAATTAGGTGAATCTGACTTGTACTGCCTCTACCATGTTGGTACAAAGATTCTTGATGTACACACGGCCACGGCCACGGCCGTGTGCAAGGCCGTGTGGCCTGAAAATCTGCACTCTTGGTTAGTTTTAAAGTTAGGTGATAAAGAAAAGAAGAAAAGAAAATGAATTGAAAACAAATTATGTCAGTACTCGGGTTGCCTCCCGAGAAGCGCTAGTTTATAGTCTTCAGCTGGACTTTCCTTGTTTTGAAAAATCAGGGGGGTTTAAAGATTTGGATATCTTCCCTCATGTTGATAGTTTCATTTTCTTGATGAGATTTGAGTTGAGAAGCGTGTGCCTTAGAAGTGCCGAATATATGATTGCTTACCTCGACTATTCTGTATGAGAAGATATTGCTTACCTCAAGAGGGATTTCTTCGTCCGTGGTCAGGTCTGATCTGATAACACGAGGATCTGCCTTATATAACAGTACCTGGTCTCCTATTTTGAAGTGGTTTGATGTTCCCACGAGCTCATCTGGGGGCTCCATCATTTTACTTCATGCGGTTCCGGTTCTTCTTTGATTTGTATTTCCTGCTCTTTTGGTTTGTCGACCCTAAGGCTTTGTTCCTTATGTGATTCTTCCTTGTTGGCTTGGGGTCTATGACTTGGCTCCGGTTTGTATCCTTGTGGTGTTTCCTGTGATGAAAGTTGCACAAATTGATTATCAACTGGATTGAGTTTCTTACCTTCATCGATTGTTGTCCTGGCCGAGTCAAGAGCTTGAAGACTGATTGATTCGTCGCCTACACAAAGTATGAGTTCTCCTGTGGCAACGTCAATTTTAGTCTTGGCAGTTGTTAGGAAGGGTCTTCCTAAAATTAAGGGGATTTAATTATCCTCATCCATGTCTAAGACAACAAAATCTACTGGGAAAACAAATTTATCGATTTTTACAAGAACATCTTCGATAATCCCCCTAGAAATTCTAACAGTTTTATCAGCTAATTGAATGCTCATCCTAGTTTGTTTGGGTTTCCCTAGACCTAGTTGTTTAAACATTTTGTAAGGCATGACATTTATGCTTGCCCCTAAATCAGCTAACGCATTATCAACATTTAGTCTACCAATTAAACAAGGAATAGTAAAACTCCCTGGATCTTTTTGCTTCCGTGGTAGTCTATTCTGAACCATTGCTGAGCATACTGCGTTCAATTCCACATGTGGCTCCTCATCTAAATTGTGTTTGTTTGTTAAGAGCTGTTTTAAAAATTTCCTCGAATCTGGCATCTGAAAAAGAGCTTCAAGAAGAGGTAAGTTAATATGTAATTTCTTTGAAAGTTTAAGAAACTTACCAAACTGTTCTTCTGTATCATCTCTTTTCATTGCTTCGGGGTAAGGTATGCGAGGTCGGTATTCTTTGATTTCTAGTTTTGGCTTTTTCTATGTTGCCTCAACTTTTCCTTCTACCTCGTTCTTTTTTATTGGATTAGGTTCGTCTACCCCTGTACTATTATGAGCTGTGATGGCTTGGATTTGCTCCTTTGGGTTAATCTAAGTGTTACTCGGTAGACGTCCTTGCGGTCGTTCAGACATTAACTTTGCAAGTTGTCTGACTGCTTTAGTGACTTCCCATACTGACTTAGTAAGTTCCCCGATTCGGTTCTTGGTCTCCTCAGCTGTTGTTTGTTGACTTTTAAGTGTTCTCTCGGTATCTTGGAGATGATTTTCTGTGCTTGCCATGAATTTTGTCAGCATCTCTTCAAGGTTTGGCTTCTTCTCTTGCGGATATGGTTGATTTTAGAAATTTTGAGGAGGTTGTTGTCTTTGATTTCCTTGGTTTCCTTGACCTCCCCATGAAAAATTTGGGTGGTTCCTCCAACCTGGATTGTAAGTATTACTATAAGGATTATTATTGGATCTGAAATTATTACCTATATAGTTCATCTGTTCGCTCTCTGCATTCGGTTGGTAGGGTGGGTACTAAGGATTCGCCACAATTCCACTTGCGTTGCACTGCATGACTGGGTATACCTGCGAAGAACACAGACTATCAAGCTTTTTATTTATCATCTCTATTTGTGTTGATAGTGTGGTCACTGCATTGAGGTTGTAAAGTCCAGCTGATTTTGTCAGTTTAGTCCTTGTCACTTGCCACTGATAGTTATTCAGTGACATCTCTTCAATAAACTCGTAGGCTGCTTCAGGAGTTTTGTTGTTCAGAGTTCCACCAGCGGCTGAATCAATTAATTGCCTCGTTGAGGGGTTTACACCGTTATAGAAGGTTTGGACTTGTAGCCATAAGGGTAAACCGTGGTGCGGACACCTTCTCAAGAGATCCTTGTATCTCTCCCATGCGTCGTATAATGTCTCTAAATCCATCTGCACAAAAGAAGAGATATCATTCCGTAATTTGGCCGTTTTGGCCGGTGGGAAATATTTTAAAAGAAATTTTTCGGTCATTTGTTCCCATGTAGCGATTGACCCTCGTGGTAACGAGTTTAACCACAATTTGGATTTATTCCTTAATGAAAAGGGAAATAACCGAAGACGTATGGCATCATCAGAAACACCATTTATTTTGAAAGTATCACAGAACTCTAAAAAATTAGTTATATGAGTGTTTGGGTCTTCGTCCTGCAAACCATCAAATTGAACAAATTGTTGAATCATTTGTATTGTGTTAGGCTTTAATTCAAAATTATTAGCAGCTATAGCAGGCCTAACAATACTCGATTCTACTCCTGTTAAATGCGGTTTAGCATAATCAAACATAGTACGTGGAGCATTGTTTTCTCCCACATCATGTGGTTATGGGTTATTCTCGTCCATCCCTTCAGTAGGATTGGATCTGCCTTCTTGATTTTCCTCTGTGTAATCCAGGGCTCGCCTGATTTCTCTACGATTTCTTCGAGCGGTAGCTTCAATATCATTGTCGTATACTAAAGGTTCTCTCGGGTTCCTTCTAGTCATAAACTAGAGGTACCTGCTGGAAAAGGAAGAGAATTTAGCAAAAACCAAAATTTAACCTAAAAATAAAATAAAATTGCGAAAAATAAAAATAATGGCTAAAGTAATAAAAATAGAGCTTTCTTAATATTTTAGTTCCCCGGCAACGACGCCAAAAACTTGATCGTTGAAATCAGAGTTTTAAAATTTATAAAGAGAATGATCGAACCTGGAAACTAACTCTAACAACGATTAAAGGCAAGTGTACCTATCGAACAGTAGTATAGCTTAGGCAAGACCGGATTATCGAACCCAAAGGAACTAAAAGTACTAATACTAACTTTCTTTCTATTATTTAGCCTTAATTAAGTGAAGTTACTTTAATCTAATCTAAATTAACTAATAAGCTAAAGACACAAAGATAAAAAGGATGAATTGGGAAAATAACTTTAGGAAAAACTCAATTGATTAAGACGATACCCTCAGAAAGAATCCACCTAGACTTCACTTGTTATTTAACACTGAACCATACAATTTATTCACTTAGTTTGATCCGTAAGACTCCCTAACGTATATTAAACCCTCTCTCGAGGCGAATAACGTCTAACCCTAGGTTAATTAACGGAAATCTCTTTCTCACTTAATAACCCCCTAGAATAGCAGTAAATCGATCTATGGACTCCCATATTAGGTTTCACCCTAATCCGGCAAAATCTCATTACCCTATCTCTAGGCGTGCGATCAACTCCGCTTAATTATGCTAAATCTACTCTTAGGCAGCGTCTATTCCTCCTCCACCTAAGCACATTAAATTTGGATTAAGTTCAAATAATTAAGAACAAACTAAGTATTTATCATGTAATTCAAAAAACAATAACAAGATTTATCTAGGTTTTATCCCCTTCGGGTATCTGAAGGGTTTAGTTCATAATAAATAAAGAAAATATCTCGGAAGAAAAGATGAAACAAAACATAAGAAATCCCTAAAACCCCCTGAAGGAATTCAAGGAGAGATCCGCCGTCTTGAGTAGAATTCCGGCTTCTAGAGATGGATCAACTGGCTATCTTCGAGTTATTCCCACAACTTTGACCTTTTCGGCTTGGCTCCTTGGCCTAGCTATCCGCCCCCTTCAAAGGTGGTACTTAGGGGGTATATATAGGCTCTTGGAATGCGATTCTTTCTCCCTAAGCATCCTTTTCCGACTGAATTTGCTCTTTTCCACGACAGGGACACGGCCATGTCACACGCCCGTGTGACCAGTCTTTGAGCCGTGTTCGGATTTCTTTAATGAGGCACGGCTGTGTAAATTGGGGGTAAGGCCGTGTTCTAGATGCTTGACAAGGCACGGTCATGTGGGCTTAAGTCCAGGCCGTGTCGATTCTGTGGTATGGCCCATTTACTCCGTTTTGGGCCCGTTTTATGTTCCTTATATCCTCGGGTGCTTTCCTGGGTATAAGACATGAAAAGAAAGAATTAAGAGCACCTTTTTATATCAATCGAGGCTTAAATCATCCAAAAGCATACTAAATGTGGGATTAAAATATGTTGCTTTTACGATTTATCACTTACCTTGAAGAAATACATGTATTCTTTAGCCAAAGAATAAGTCAGTCAACAAAAAGCTGCGGATAAAAAAAGGGCATCAATTTTATCGGTAAAATCTACTTGATGGCCAAGGATGAATAAAGAATGGAACTTCTTTTTTAAACTTTCTTTCCTAACATTTTGAATTTTGTTATATGGTCGTTATGCAGAATCTCACTAAGTACTATCGAACTTAAATATGGTTAGCTTAATTGCATGATGAAGTTTTCACTTGAGGATCGAGTGGAGGGCTAAGCCAAACCTCACCAAATTGAGGATAAAGGGAGCAATAGCCGTAATGCCTATAGAGGGCATTCCTAGAGGTTTCACCTTGAGGGATTATTCGGGTTCTTTAGAATATATAATGTTTTAATTCAATATATTCGATAAGATTTTAAGGTAATGCCTCTTAAATCATGTATATGATAATATAGTGTAAGATGTATATTAAAAGATGAGGAATAAATAAGATTTGTTCTGAGACATTCGGTACCCAAATCCGGTGATCGGATCGGGTATATTGTGTTGCAAGTTTAGTAGTATTAGAGCTTAGGTTCAGCCGATTCTCTAGACTTAGAAGGGTAAGATATAGATCTATAAGCATGTTACGATAGGTCTATCTAAGTCCCTCAAGTCATTATATAAGACTAATGTATATTAAAGAAATGGATGTAGTGGTGCAAATTGTAGAAGTCAGTATTGGGCATACCATAGCCGAAGGAAATGAATGTGAGGCAAAGCATAAAAGACAAGGAGATAAAGCAAAAATAATTTTCATTGAATGTCTAGAGAATTATTATAAGATATATACGTATTTCAATGCTCCCCTTAAGCAGACTCTCCTGTAGAATCAAAGTTGGATGCATTCACATCTTGGTTATAAAGGAGTTTTCTAGATTCTATCCATTCCCTCTGGATTTCCTTGTATCTTGCTCCTGAAGGGTTGTAAATGTTGAAGCCAAGGTCAGCATTGGTAAACTAGCGAAGGCAACTGAAGTTTATTTGACTTAGGTCAAAGGGACCTACGACGACCTGTGCGTGTAGTACTAGGTTAGCCCTTAACTTAGGCAGAAAAACTTGAATGTCCTATTGGGTGTCTGCCATGTACTTTTCCAGTGCCCCCTCATTCTCTTTCTGGATGAGCATCATAACGACGAGGTAATGTTGCTCGTAGGTCTCTAACTGGTAGACCCTTTCCTCCAGCTCTTTTGCACTAGTCCCTAAGGAGTTGGTCTCTTAGATGCAGACAGAATTTGTGAGCTTTGCGATTTGTTGTGCAGAAGCCTCATGTAACTGGTAAAGTTGGGCAAGTGATTGGTTGCTAGAGAGAATGGCCCTTTTAGACTCGGCCTATATAGCCTCAGATTTAGCACAAGCCTATGGGATAGCCCAGTTCACGAGGTCACTTTCTACCAATAGCATGGAAAAAGAACCCACCAACTCACAAAGAGTGGGCTTATGAAAGCTAGAAGAAGGGGAGAAAGGGTAGGCTAACACCTTTAATTGTGTATATAGCTCTTAACCCTAACGTTGTTGTATAACAGAAAGAAGAAAAATGGTACTAGCCCGTGTGAAAATGATTTCGCTAGGGGAAGAAGGTTTGGACTTTTCTTGAAGGAGGAGTATAGGTAAGGGCATCGATAGGGGAAGTGTGGGGAGCTAAAGTAGTAGCAAGCGGGTCCACAATACTAGCAAACTCAACGCGAGACTCGGGAAAAACTAGAGGTGGGGGCAAAGAGCGTATTGGAGAAATGGATGATAGGAATGTTAAGTTGGGCACTAATAAGGGAGTAGAGGATCCACCCTCTAGAAAGACAAATTTTTTGTCACTCTTTAGGTGAGGCAACCTGTTGCCACTGCTCTTTCCAGCGCTAGAGAACCCTATTTCAAGTCTCAATCTCTTACTACTGTTGATACAAACTTGTGCACTTGAATAAACCACATCTATGGTTTGTTGTGCACTCTCAAACAAGCCTTAATGTCCATGACTCCGACTGGGACGGGGGTGTTAGGGGACAAGAAATAAGTAAGACCTATAGGGGGAACACCGGGATCAGAAATGTTTTTAATTAAGTCCCTACCTGAAAACTCACCCATGAACTCCGGAGTTAAGGTAAACTAGTGGCGAGGTGTAATATTAGAAACAATATAAAAGAAATCAGTGGGCTCTTTCATTTTCCCACAAGAGCCCAAGCTAACTCGCCATCAACCCCAAAAGGCCACGCCTCTTCGACAAATTGAACCATTCTAACAGTAAGGAGTCAACTTAACTCCAAAGGCCGCATTAGACTCAATCTATCAACTTGCGTTACAGCGATTTCTGTGTCTAAAGACTAAGATTAGGTGCAAGTAGACTCGATAGGAATAGACCACCTTGTGGAAAAGTTGAAACCGTAAAAATAATATTCTCAACCTAATTAAATAATCTTCTCAATCCAGTTCTAATTTCGTTAAAATCATGACGAATTTACCGTAAAAGAATCTATGAAAAAATATATTTAATATTTCTACATTCAACGATTCACTATGACCAAATGATTTAATTCTATTTTTGAATATAATTTCATTCGGAAAACATACTTTCATTTCCAAGTTATTTTCATTTTCATTTTGGAGAAAATCATACTCATTTCTAAATGTTTCACACTTCTCCATTTTCACCATTTCTATTCATTTTTGTTCATTTAATTCAACTTGCAATTCATTTTTTTGTTTCAACGAGCTAGCAGAGGGACCAATTAAACATTCAATTGAGGCTCAAATCGTTTATAATTAAGTTTCAGCTTTTCACCTATTAATTATAAACTCATTTAGTCCTGAACTCATTCCACTATAGTATCATGACTGAGCTCTCCCCAACGACATACCATTATGAAAGCAACTTGATCAATGCTCGTCGTATTTTATATCATGTTAACCATTACATATTACTTCATGAAAAGCTAATTACTATCAAATAGTAATCAAGTCGTTCATCACAAAGACTAGACTCATGGCCACATTTACTTTTCATCAACCATGTAATTCTAATGAAAGGATATCATTTACCCATGTCTCGGGCTACGAACTCTACTATTGTGAATGGTATTACATACTGCAGAAGTCGTATACCCAATGCACCAACTTTCGGTTCCTTATCTATTTGAACTCAAGTTTTTACTTACATCAAAGTATACGAGTCACGCATACATAGTCCGTCATCCACTCAAGATTTGGGTATGACACACTATGAACATCACAAGTGCATAAATCTATAAAAGAATTTAGGATATATTCTTCTAGGGTCCAGCTCGATGTACTGTCAGTCCAGTCAGCCACATCTATGTCTTTATCTTTTGAGAGTCATCCGCTTCGATGCCCAAGGCAAAACATCTCTCCAATTGGACTTGATAGACGACATATTAGTCTTTCAATCGATTTGCTTATTTCTGGTTATACTAAAGACATGTTTAGGTTCATCTACTAATACAAGTTGTCTTTCCATACTACGATCCGACCATGTATTACCGCTTAGTATTAATTAAACATTAGACAACCAGTGGGCTAATATTTGCTTCTATTTTGCTTTGCATGCAAAAACCATGTGAGGAAAATATAAAAATTATTAATGTAATTCATTAATAAGTTTATTAATCAATTTGTTCGAAAACATTATTAATCAATCTGTTCGAAAACATTACAAGCGTATTTAGACGAAAATACTACATTTAGGGTATCAGATCTAACAATATCATATTCATATAGCCATTGCATTTTCATTCTTAACTATATTTTAATTGAAGCCTGATGTATACTTAATTGAACTTGTAGGATATATGGAATTATCATAGAGGTTCTTAGAAAAGCTAATATAATAGAGGTGCACCAAAGTGCTTTTACAAAGTCACACCAAAGTGCTATAATAGAGTTACACTGAAGTGCTGTAGTAAAAGGCATGTTGATTGTTTCCTATGGCATGTCATCTATATCCTACTAGTTCAAATCTTGTCTACTTGGGCAATTACAACAGTTCTAGTATCATATTTACATTTCAAATAGTCATTTATAAACTTTTACATTCTTTACAATTTAGTCCTCATCATCATGGAATTCCATAACCACTTTTATAACACTTAAACATTACTTTATATATAAGGCATAATGTCAAAAATAGCCCCTAATGTTTGGTTGTTTGGTCACTTTTGCCCTTTATGTTTTTTTTGGAGCACTTTAACACTTAACTCCTTTTTTGTCAAATTGGTCTGTTTTTAACGGACATGCTAGCGTGGCTGTTAGTTGACTAACTGTCAACACTAATCACTGACGTGGCAGTTCAAATGTAATTAAATGCTGGTGTGGCATTATTTTGTCTTATATGCCACATCAGCAAATGCTTTTAAAATTATTTAAAAAAAACCCACTCCATCACGTCCCAAGTCTAACCCTAATCCTTATCTTCATCTTTCACTGCCGGTCACCTAAAGAAAATGCACAGCCAATCCTGTACTATGCTTCTCCTCAATTCCTTCCTCTTCATCTTTCACTTTTATCTTTATCCACCTTCCATTTCACCCACAAACACATTAACTGCTTCTTACCATGAACCCTCGTAACCCTCATTAAACAAGGATGGAATGTGTTTTAATATTAAACAAAAAGACAAGTCTTTGCAAGATTCAGAATTTAGATTTTCTTTGGTACAAAGTTTTAGGATTTTTGAAGAATCTTCTGGTTTCTTCAAAGAATTGGTTTTGTTTTTTTTCGGTGGCTAATGGTTTTGGGTTTTATAGTTTAAAGCTCTTTCAATGGCTTCTAGAAAGAAATAAAAGAGATCAAGATTTGATTTTTGTGATGGAATAAAAATACAGTGAAGTTTTAGAGAGTTGAACAACAAGAAGAAGAAGAAGAAGAAAGTAGTGAAATTAATGAAATGGGTTGATTTGATTCTTCAATTGACTTGGTTATAGATGGGAAATAGTTGTTGGAAGTTTGCTCAATTTTAATTGCTACTATATGATGTAAGGAATTTGATTGGTTCCAACTTTTCATATCATATATCCCTAAATTTTCTACACTTCCATTTATCCCTTCAGTCCAAATTAAGTCTATTTGAGAAATATTACGCTCAAACCCAAATCGAAATTGGAAGTAAAGTTGACAAAGAGTTATCAGCAGTTTCCAATGTTTCTTTCGTGGTTGTATTTGCGGCTCTTATTTTTACTTTGGTTGCCTTGTCTGTTGCTGTTCAGGCACAATCCTTTGCTCCCACCCCCACCCAACAATGACAATTTGTTCTTTTCCTCTCTTTGCTTCTTTTTCAAAAACAATGGAGAAGAAGAAACGATGATGATGATGATTTTAAAATAATTTTAATAATTTTAAAAGCACTTGCTGACGTGGCATATAAGATAAAATAGTATCATGTCATCATTTAATTATATTTCGACCGCCACGTCAGCGATTAGTGTTGACTGTTAGTCAACTAACAACCACGTCAGCATGTCCGTTAAAAACAGACCAATTTGACCAAAAAAAAGTCAGGTGTTAAAGTGCTCTAAAAAAACATAAATCGCCGAAGTTTCCAAACAGTCAAATTTTAGGGGCTATTTTTGGCATTATACCTATATATAATTCACTGTCATATATCACTTCATTTATACACTCAAACATAATATTTAATCTCCATATCAATTTTACACATATTACAAGTTAGTCATTTCCCATGCTTTCAATACATAACATCTTATTAATTTGTAATTAAAATTCAATTAATATCAATACATTCATTAATCAATTTCATGTTAAATATTAACATATCATATATAAATTATTCACATGATTATTAATATATCTAATCTAACATACTTTTACACTTAATTTTATTAGGTAAAGTAATTGTTGTACTTACAACATAAGGCTTGGAGCAAGCTTCCTTTTTCTTCTTCTACTCCTTAGCTACCTCTTTTCCTTTGTCACCTACTTGAAATTCTCCTTTCTTCTCATTCTGTTCATTTTCATATAAAAAATATACATGTTTCAACATCAATACAATAATCAAATATTGTTTCCATGCACTTTGTATAAAATAAACATAAAATTCATGAAGATATCTTATCATTCTAGCCTTAAACCCTTAAGATTTCACTTAGACTTGAATTTATCTCTCTTCCTAAATGAACATACTTTCTTTCTACTTGAAACTAGGGTTGCTATGTTTTTGTTCTATTGATTTCACTATGAATCCATGGAATATTTTGAAGGAATTAAACTTGAAATGGGTGAAAAAGGCCTAAATGTAATAAAAATAAAAGTTGAAAGGATGAAGAGAGAAGTGTGGTGTAAGAATTGGAGAAAGATGGTGAGTTTTCTACATTTTCTACCCAAAATATCTAATTAATTTAATAATTAACTTTTTTTTTAAAATATATATATTTAAGAAAAGACTATTTTGCTCACTTTCTCTAAAATTCCATCCATGATTCTTATCGCTCTCATGGTATATTTACTCTTCTAATCTTTCCTCTTTTTCCCTTTTCTTCAATTTAACCATTTATACTTTTAATTTTCACACTCTCGCCCCAACACTTTTTATTCTCTTTCAATTTAATCTATACCCCGAATTTATTTCTCTCAATGAGTCTTTTCAATTACCTTCAATATCACTTTCACTTTAAACACTGGTAATTTCAATTTTATTGCCTTCGCCTATTCACACACATATGTTCCTGATTTTAATACCATTCCCGACTTAGAAGGTATTTGGGATATTATAGGTATAACTTTGGTATGTTGTCTAACATGTTTAGGTACCTTTTAAAGCATGGTTACATAGCTTAAAGACTTGTTTTCCTGAATTTATGGGCTTGCGTCTCGAGACAAGATAAAAAAAAATTTGGGTTGAGCATGCATTTCTAGGTGCATGCCTTGAGACTTGGTGGGCTAAGTCTCGAGACATGGCTCATCGTCTTGAGATATTCAAAAAAATAGCTAAATTAGATTTAATGAGGCAGGTATCGAGATAGAAACCTTATACTTCGAGACAACAAAATTTGTTTCGATACATTGGCTTAAGTATTGAGATCTAGCTCTTAGATTTTGAATTTTGGGCTCAACTTCAATGTTTTAAACCCCATTTAAGCTCATTTTTCGCTTGTAATGATTTTTTGTTGCTTAAAATGATTAATTGCATGTTATTAACTCATATTTATTTTTTTTTTTAATTGTATGATTGATATTTAAGTTGCTTTGGTGATGAACATTGCATTCTTTATTTGGTTGAGCTTCTAAACTGGGTAAGAGGTAGTATATTTAGTGGTATTTTAAAGCCTAGTTTAGTCACTCCTAGGTTTGATTTCAATTCATTACAATAGTGAGTCTAGTGTACATGTCATTAAGATTTTATATTGTGTTTACATAATGCATTGAGGCTTTCATTTTGCTCTTCTTTGTTGTGAATAGATCGAGATGTCCTCTGATTCTTTGTATAGTGTGGATGATGAGATTGAGAGTCATGCATCTCTTCTACCTCAAATTGAGGAGGAAGCCAGGGATGAAAATAACCTTAAGATGCCAGATGTGGGGAGTACTGACAAGCCTGGGTGTTGCAGGGTATAATGTGCCAAATCAAGGCGCACTTTTACATGTGATTGCAAATGCTTTCCATATAGTTGAGGGAGTCATTCCTCGGGCTCAACCTATTGTGGTTGTTGGACAGGCTCCAATGGAGAAGCTCAATAGATATTGTGTGGTGGACTTTAAAGAAGCAAAGGGAGATTGAGGCTATGTTAGATTTGTAAAATAAATCTAAAATAAAACTGAATAAACTAGGATCTATCATGTCAAATCATCAAGAATAAATGAAGAATAAAACTAAATGCGGAAGCGTACCTGAATCCATGAATTCCTTGAAGTTTTACTGAATCTTGGGGATTTGATCTTCCAAATTAGCACACAAGAAATTCAGAGAATATTTGCTCTCTCTCTTTCCTAATGATGGGATATTAGAAAAGGTATCTTGTGTATAATTTGGGGACCATAACCCTAACATTTATAACCTTAGCATATTAGTTCTAATCAAATTCTAATTAGCCCATCATTAATTAGAGTTTGATTAGAAGAGTATCTACACATATTTATCCCATACTTTATTTAAAAATTAAAAGCCCAATAGAATTCTAACCAAATTAGATCACTTTTAATTTGGGCTAACCTATCATGATAGTAGATAATAACATGTAATTATCCTTATTATATATGTGATGTCCAAATTTTCCAACAATCTCCCACTTGGACCACATATATATACTAATTACTTTATAATTACATGTCATTATATAACCTTATGAGCTCAAAATTTTACTATCATATCCAAAAGGTATTCCGAACAATCTCGTCCATTAATTATGTTAACATAGAACCAAGGCGACTTTTGTTACATATCTCGTAACTAAATCCATCCATGATCACGTATATTAACACAACCAAATGACATAGATCAAGTATGGATGTGTAGCATGGAAATTACATGCAATATGATCTAAACATGTCTATTTCCAACTGGCCATCTTTAAACTAAAGTGAGGTCAGTTTCAAAATAATAAACTGAGTGAATAAACTGAATACTTCATTTCTGATCAGAAAGTAACCGAATACATAAATGTCTGAAAACAAATAAAATATAAACTCCCACTAAATCATGATATCCCCAAATAATGTAACACCCTTGTGAGCAGTGTGCTCATGAAAGACCTTGGATGGTAGACCTTTTGTGAGCGAATTCGCTATCATGGAGTTTGTCCCAATGTGCTCTATGGATATTTGACCATTTTGCACTATTTCTTTTACAACAAGGAAATTTATGTCAATATGCTTTGACTTAGATGAACTCCTGTTGCTATTGGAATACAGTACTCCTGACTTATTATCACAAAATAATTTGAGTGGTCTTTCTACATTCTCCAAAATACGCAGCCCTGTGACAAAGTTCCGCAACCATATTCCATGGTTTGACGCCTCATAGCATGCTACAAATTCTGCTGCCACAGTGGATGAAGTTACAAATGTCTGTTTGACACTTTTCCAAGATACAGCTCCTCTAGCTAACAGGTAAACATAGCCTGATGTAGATTTCCTACTATCTTGGCATCCAGCAAAATCAGAATTAGAATACCCAATGACCTTCAAAAGATCTGATCTCTTATAAGTAAGCATGTAATTTTTTGTTCTCTGAAGATATCTCATAACCCTTTTGGCTGCTATCCAATGGTCTATTCCAGGGTTGCTTAAATATCTACCTAAAATCCCAACAATGTACGCAATGTCCGGTCGCGTGCAAACTTGAGCATACATTAAACTCCCAACAGCTGATGCATAGGGAATCTTTTGCATTTCTCGAATTTTAAGATTACTTTTAGGGCATTGAGTAAGACTAAATTTGTCTCCTTTAGCGACAGGGGTGTCACCTGGTCTACAACTCTGATTGCCAAACCTTTTGAGTACCTTATCGATATAGTTCTTTTGTGATAATCCAAGAATACCTTGAGATCGATCTTGATGTATCTGAATTCCTAAAACAAAAGAGGTGTCCCCAAGATCTTTCATCTCAAAATGCTTAGATAAAAACCTCTTGGTTTCGTGCAATAAGCCTATATCATTAGCGGCAAGCAAAATGTCATCAACATATAGAACTAGAAATATGTACTTACTCCCATTGAATTTGTGATACACACAATCATCAACAATATTTATCTCAAAACCAAACGAGACAATTATTTGCTGAAACTTATGGTACCATTGACGAGAAGCTTGTTTGAGTCCATAGATGGATTTTGTCAATTTGCAAACCATATTCTTTGAGTCTTTTGACTCAAAATTTTCTGGTTGCACCATATAAATTGTTTCTTCAATGTCGCCATTAAGAAATGCAGTTTTAACATCCATCTGATGTAACTCAAGATCAAAATGAGCAACAAGCGCCATGATTATCCTAAATGAGTCTTTCGATGAAATTGGAGAGAAAGTCTCTGTAAAATCAATACCTTCTTTTTAAGTATATCCTTTAGCTACAAGACGCAATTTATACCTCTCCACATTACCATTTGCATTCCTCTTGGTTTTAAATATCCATTTACAACCAATTGGTTTTGCACCTTCAGGTAATGGGACAAATTCCCAAACTTTATTGTCTTGCATAGATTTATACTCATCTTTCATGGCATGAATCCACTTTTGAGAATTAGAACTTTTCATGGCCTGATGAAAGTTGATTGGATCATCTTCCATCATTCCATTATCATCCTCATGTTCTTGGAGAAATACAATATAATCATCTGGAATAGCATTTCTCCTTTCTCTTGTGGACCTCCTTAATGACACTTGTTCTTGAGGTTGTTGAGTTTGTTCTTCTGGAACAATTATCTCATTTTGAATGGGGAGTTGTTCAACATTGTCTTACAGAGGTTCTGGATTCACTTCTTGATCAATGATAGGTATAAGATCCTGAACATCGTCAAAAGTGATAGTAGGAACTGAGTTAAAATCCAATTCCTCCTCAAAAGCAATGTCTCTAACCTTGTTTCTCCCCCCAAACTCAACATCCTCAAAAAATGTTGCAGTTCCCGTCTCAAAAATATTCCTCATTATGGGATCATAAAACTCATAGCCCTTAGATCGCTCAGAATTTCCTTAACCCTTAACTTTATAGACATTAAAGAAGTCAGAAGTGATGTCATTTCAACCTTATCGTTTTTAGCAAAAAGTTTTTAATTTCGTCAAGGAAACCTTGGCCTGAGTATCTTTTTAGATTCTATGCCCCTAAAGGCTTCTGAAATGTTGTGCCTCATGATCATTAGACTCTTGCAATTTGAACGATCCCACCTCTCAAAATCCCTCTTAACATTAGGGGTGCTTTCCGCAGTGAGATGTGCAGGTTGTTCTTCCCTTAGTGCAAGGTCTTTGCCCATACAGCCAAGCACTATAAGTAAGTGCCTTTTCCATTCCTTAAAATTAGTCCCATTAAGCATGGGTATAGAATTTATATTAGCAGATATTGTGGCAGCAGAAGATAAATTAGCTGAATATAGAACAAAAAACAAGCTTAAATCAATATTCATAAGTAAACAATAAATTCAGGATAATGGCTAATCCCATCTCAAGATACCAAACACAACATTAATATCAAGTCTTTGGACAGTAATATTAACAGTAAGCGGTACTCTTGTTGTAGCAATCAAACATTGACAATAAATTATGTCAAACAATGAATTAATCTTTGGACTAACTTATTGCTCACATAAAATACCTTATAATTGTCACACGTTTATCACCACAGATGTCGTTGAAATTCTGCCAAATATTAACTTACCTTTGGGTCAATTAATAAACGCATGAATCAAAAAAACATATAATCATCTTAATATTTCAAGTAAACTAATCTACACAAAAGAGGTCACTTTGGCGGCATTTTGTTTCAACTAATTTATTTAAAATATTAGACATCCTTAATTAAAAGCCAAAATCTGAATTTACTTATTTCAAAAAATTTACCTTAATTTCATCTTTCAATCAAATTTGAAAGATAATTATATATATATATATATATATATATATATATATATTTCCAAAACATGCATTAAACCAATCAAAGCATGCATATATTATATAACAAAACATATATATGAATCAATTTCTGTATATATATTATATATATTTTTAAATGTCATATAGGATTAAAATAATAATCACATGCCTTGCAAATATCAAACTAGATTATATTTATAAAACCTTAAAACTTTATTTAAAGAATCAAAACCTAAAATTATCAAGAATCTCAAAGATTCAACATAATATATAATTAAAATATCAAATTCATAAAGAATAAATTCTTTCTCAATGATTCAACATGACAAAGCTCTGATACCACTTGTTAGATTTGTAAAATAAATCTAAAATAAAACTGAATAAACTAGGATCTACCATGTCAAATCATCAAGAATAAATGAAGAATAAAACTAAATGCGGAAGCGTACCTGAATCCATGAATTCCTTGAAGTTTTACTGAATCTTGGGGATTTGATCTTCCAAATTAGCACACAAGAAATTCAGAGAACATTTGCTCTCTCTCTCTTTCCTAATGATGGGATATTAGAAAAGATATCTTGTGTATAATTTGGGGACCATAACCCTAATATTTACAACATTAGCATATTAGTTCTAATCAAATTCTAATTAGCCCAACATTAATTAGAGTTTAATTAGAAGAGTATCTATACATATTTATCTCATACTTTATTTAATAATTAAAAGCCCAATAGAGTTCTAACCAAATTAGATCACTTTTAATTTGGGCTAACCTATCATGATAGTAGATAATAACATGTAATTATCCTTATTATATATGTGATGCCCAAATTTTCCAACAGGCTATACATATAGCCTATTGAGAGGGTCCTCGAGTTTAAGCAAGTAATCTAACCTATAAATATAAATATATAATTATAATTAAATATGAGAGAAAAACACTCATTCGATTTAGATTTTTAAACACTCATTCGATTTAGATTTTTAGTTTTCCCCTAAGCCTTTTCTCTTTTTTTTTATCCTTAAATAAAAAAAGACTGTATTTTATTTTTTCCTCATCATTTTGGCATTTCCCCCCTCCTAACACAACATGGCATAAATAAATTTAATAAAAAACAAATGTGAAATCAGGGTGGAAAACGTTAACATAATATTGTAACCATATATATGTATTGCATGAGGGTTATCAAATTTGAAGTTCCCAAGTACAATATATACAATAATAAGCACATGGCGGTTGGCCATGGTCAATGTTAACGGCTTTATATTTTTTTTAAGGAAAAGCGGGTTTTTTTTTTTTTTTTTTTGTGGTTAGTAAAAACGGTTCAATAAATAATCCTCTGCAGCTTAAAATAACGTAGTATTAGCCTATCAACTGCGAAAAGTGAAAACTCAAAACTGAAGGTCGTTCTCATATTAAGTATATAATATATTTGAGCCTGGAACAAGTGAAGTTTATGATATGGACTTGAGGTGTTATTTGATTGTGTAATGCTAATTAACTTTCGTAGTAATTTTTTTTGGCAATTTGTATGTTTAATTAATCTCTTTCTTTTAAATATTTTTTTAATATTTTACCGTATATTTATAAAATATTTGCCTTCAATTTTACTCACTAATTAATACTCAACGCATTGTATTATGATAGAACTTGGGTCTTTGCGGGAGAGTACGGTCAACTGAGGATATTATAGAAGTAAAAATGTCTCTTATCTCTGACCATTTATTTCCACAGTTACCTATATTCTCTCTTTACGCACACAAATGACTTGCCATTGTCTGCCTGCCATTCATAATAACCAAAACTATGCATGAAGCTGAAAGTAAATCGCATCTAATTGACTGGAAGGAGTTATAACTGCCTATAATTCCTCCTTAACCTAGGAGAAATATACGCTTTAATATATTCGGACTCACATCCCCTTACATTGATAATAATGTTCATACCAATCGAATTAAGACTTAACCGACATTTTATTTTTATTTTTTATCAGTTTTTTTTAAATCTATAACAACCATAAAGGCTAGCTCATTAACTATCTTTTATTTCAAATTTTAATAAAATTAGTTTTATTCTTAAACGAATTAAAATAACAATTTTTAGTTATCATATTATTTCAATAAAATGTTAAAATTTTATATAAAATTATATTTATCATGTTTTATTAAACAAAAATAATATTTAATAAATAAAATTATATTTATAAATTTTATTAAAGATACTATCTTTTTTCTTTGAAAATAATTAAATATACTATCTAAATCTCACTAATTAATATTATTAAAATATTATAATTTTTATTTTAAATTTGATTTTTTTTAAAAATCAAACATATTCTAAAATTTAAATGTTAACAATCACATTTCTATAAGATTCAAAATTTTAGCATACAATTGAGGTTAGTTGTAACGAGGGTTGATTGTATTATATTTATATAATACCATTAAATTGGAAGTAAAAAAAGGTAAAAAAATATTACGGAAGCCCCTGTACTAAGTCAAAGTGTATTTTGTATTCTTTACTGAAAAATGGGTAATTAGTTCTTTTACCTTATATCCAAGAGTAAACTAGTTTTTTTTTGTTAACAATTTTATCTATTTCTACGGTTAAAAGCTGGCATGGTTAACGGAATAACTAAACAATTACATATTACATACCACTTGTATTTTATGTTGACGTACATGAACTAATTTTTAATAGTTAGAAATAACAGGAAAACTAGATTACATTTTAGTCTAATATATATAGACTAATTTATAGTAAATTACAAACCAACTCGGAAAAAGAGGTTGAGAAAATTTGAGTATGAAGCAATAGTGTTTTATGCGGTTATTAATTTTCCCAGTCTAACAAATTGATAATCAAATGGTTTTAAAATAATAGATGAATACATATGAAGCAATGAGTAAAATGAAGTTGAGTTATTTTCATAACAATTTTTTGACCAAGAAACGAGGTGAGAGAGCATCATTTATATATAATATCTTTATTAATATAAGTATACAATTGTTTGATAATCAAGTTGTAAGGAATTTGACGTGGTTTAAGCAAGATTTTAAATTTAAATATTATGGATAGAGAAAATAATATAAATAGAGATTTGATCCCTATTTAAGAGTTCGATCAAATTTAATTGAAATTTAATATGATTATCGAATATTAAAATAGGCTCAGATTATTATAGAAATAAGAGAGAATTAATATATAGACATACAGTTCATAATCTCGGAGATGATGATCTCATTGACATAAACAGGGGCTGCTTCCAGGAAATTACATAAACGAAAGCATCCTTCGGCAATAAGTCACCCCACTCTGATTCGTTAAAGAATGGTCAAGAATTGATATGTCTTACTTTGACCAGGCCGATCCTTACACAACTATTAAGGCTCACCAACTCACTCTATATTCATACTATATAAGCTAAACAACCCCACTTGAATTTGTGTGGTGGAATTGGGAAGCCTTAGTAACTAGTACTAGGAGAGAAACAAAGAGAAAAAAAACCAAATGTCCACCACCTTTGGAACCATGAATGAAACTCTGTGTACCTCTTCTTCTTCTGAGTGGAAGCAACTGTATGAACAAACCATTGATGCTTGTTTCGGATTCTCCGATGCTACTGCCGTCACCGTCACCACGAACAACTTAACCTCCAACACTTCATATGCAGCCGCCGTTGACCACTACTTGGCCCCCAAGGCCTGTATATCAAAGTCTATTCGGAGACGATCTAGAGCTTCAAAGAGGACACCCGTCACCCTCCTCAATGCCGACGCCAAAAACTTCCGATCCTTGGTGCAACAATTCACGGGCTGTCGCCGTCGTAGCACCTCCATTTCATTTGCCAAAAACCCAAGAGGTCCCGTCAATATAAATTTTGCCCATGTTAATCCAAAGAACGACCACCACCACCACCATAATTACACTAGTCATTCCGATCATGCTTCAATATTACCGCAGCCTGGCACTAATGATTGTTGGAAGTCTCAACTGCTACAACCGCAAGAAAAGCATGAACATCATCATCATCAACAACATGATGATGAGTACCAACAGCGAGTGTCAAATGAAGAACAAGAAGGCGAGTTTTCTTTTGACAATATCACGTCGACTGATCATGATGATCTATTTCCGCAAGGGTTTGTGATGGATGATTTGTATTTTCTTACATGAAGTTTGGCTTTTGGCGTTAGTATTCCAATTATTACCAATTCCTTTATCAAATATTTACCTTTTTTCGTATTAAATTATTATATAGATGTTGTAGAGAGAAAGTCAATAAAAGTAACTACTGAATCTGAAGGCTGTTCATCTTCATCATCAAGTGTTTTGACATTGTCATAATCAAAGCAACGCAAAACATATCCCCCCAAAGTTACTTACACTATAATTTTTTAACTGGACATCTATACCCTCCAAGAAATTATATACAGTAAAAGATTTAACCACTTATTTATTTTGAAAATTTTCATTTACTCTTTCAAATATTCAACTTGGATTATTTTATTAAAAAATCACACATCAATATATGGATATATATTAAAAACAGGTATAAAAATTATAAAGAAATTTACAATGTTTAATTCTCTCATTTTCTATCCACTTTCTAAAAAAAATGATGTTTTTATAGTATGTGAAAGAGATGAGGCATCAAAGATTATTGCTACTTATCTTTTGTTGAAGTCTTTTTAATGTCAAATTTGATGAGTTTAGAGTTGTGAGAAAGTAATTTGGAATTTCTTTAAGTTATTTGAGTTTTTAAATGCAAATAAGTAAGAGGAATACTCTCAGAATAAGAGGTTATTGAAACTGTCTTACTTATTCTTTTACATAGGAACTTCATGTAATTTTATGTTCGATAAATGTAAATTAGATGTATATTTTGTAAGTGGTGTAAGCTATGTAATGGTATAAAATTCACAGTTAGTAAGCAAATTATCTCTAAACTTGTTTAAAGTATCTAGTTGGTACTTAAATTTTTTCTAGACTTAGTCAATACTTGAATTTATATTTTGTCACTCAAATTAGTATTACCTTTGCATTAACACCATTAGTTTGTGCTAACGTGACACTGATAGTCAATCAAGTGGTGCTACGTAATAGCCTCTCAGTATGCGTGGGACATAAATTAATAAAAAAATATTTTTTTTTCACATTAAGAATGATTCTAGACAAATGATTGTCCAGATACATTTTTAGACACCAATTTGTCTACATTCATTTCAAATGGATTTTTTGTAAGTTTATATGTTTTTTTTTTTTTTAATAATATATTAGGTTATTTATATTTTTATTCTTATTATTTTGAAATTTAAAAATATATAAAATTTAAATTTTAAAATATATAAATTGATAAAATATATAAAAGTTTTTACATCAAGAATAAACCTAGACAAATGGTTGTCTAGATTCAAATGCATTTAAACAATCATTTGTCAATATTCACTGTAAATGTACTTTTTAATTGTTTTATATACTTATATTTTTATTTTTATAATTTTTTGTTCTTTTGTATATTTATATAAATTTAGAATTTTTTATTTTTTAATTTAGTATATTATAAATTTTTATATGCTATCCAAAATATTATAGGTTTTTTATATTTTTATAAATTTAGAATCTATATCTATTTAAAATAGTAACCTAAAAAGTTTATATTTTATAAAAAAAATTAAATATATAAAGTTACTAAAAATACATTTAGAATGAATCTAGATAAATGGGTGTCCAAATTCCAAGGTATCTATAAACTATTTGTCCATGCTAATTCTTAATGTTAAAATAAGTCATACTTTTTTATTAATTTATATATTTTTAAAGATTTTTTATTTTTTAATTTATTCCCTCACATGACATACTGAAAGGCTACCATGTGTCACCACAAAATCGGCTATTAAAGTGACGTCAGCATAAATTAATGATATTAATGCAAAGTACTAACCTAGACGACAGAATACAAATCCAAACATTAACTAGATAAAAAAAAGTCTAAATATTGTTGATTAAATTTAAACAACAAACATATTAACCCTAAAATTATTATTCATATTCTCTAAATTTCATGATGTTTGCTATATGAAAGCATGACTCAAGTTTATATTTCACTCTATGAGTTCCAATAAAATAAGGTTTAATGCAACTTTTTGTTAGTAGCTTCCAATGTTATTGATTTATTTAAATAAAATAGTATGAAATAAGTTATTTTTTTATGAATAAACAAATAAGCTAAGTGACAAGCCCATTAGATTAAGCCTAGTTAATGGGCTTTTATATATCATGTTGTTGATATTTCTAGTGTAACTTTTTTATTTAAATGGTGAATATTTGGTATATTGATGGTATACTTTTTTTTATCTTACAAGCATTCTTAAAAAATTGACATGTGTATCAAATAATTTTTCTTATTTGAATTATAATTTTTAGAATATAGTTTTGCATTAGAATGGTTGTGTTGAAATGACACAACACTTTAATTGTCATGTGATGTAACAACACAAATTATATCAATAACTGCATTCTGAAAAGACATGTTTTTTAATGAATAACAGTCATTCAACGACACAAGTTATGGCAATAGTTAAGTTATATGTAGCATTATTTAATAACTTTTCATTATCAACCATTTACTATTTCTTCTTTTGGGACGTTTTATGACTTTGTTGTATCCTGGAGACATAAAAAACCTCGAGGAAAGTTTTTCATGCCTCAAAGTCTGTCTTGATTATTTCCTTAATTGTTTTCTTGTGTCACAAGTTTGTTTCTTGCACCACAATTTTTATAACACTTTTAGTCTCTAAAAAGGTTAGAAAATGAGAATATTTTCATAATTTTTGTTATTTTTATATTTTTTATTATTTAGGATTTTTTATTTTATTATGGTTTTATTTATATATATATTTATATATATATATATATTTAGGATTTTTATTATTATTTTCATTTTTCTTAGATTTGATTTATCACACTTTTGATATAATAACATTTAAGATAAATTCTACATATTTATTCCTAAATCATTTTGTTTTGAAAATCTAATTAAAAACATTTAAGTTTTTAAAATACTCAAGAACATGTTCTAAATATGTTCTATTTTATACCAAATCTTGGAGTTGATCTCAAGTTATTTTAAAATGTTAAGATGGTTTTAAAGAAATTTAGTGGCTAAGTATCGATACCAAGTGTTTAAGTATCAATATTGTGGGAAGTCATTAGCCACAAGCAATTCTAGAGAGGCAAAGTATTGATTACCTATTCTTGAGGTATCAGTACTTGAACCTTAAGTAATGATACATTGCTTCATGGTATTGATACCTAAGTTTATTTGTGGGCAACTTTTTCATAGAGGTATCGATACCCACTTTAATGGTATTTATATCAAAGGTTACAAGGAACTTTTTCAACACGATTTTTTACATTGCGATGCCTATTTTTTATCCCCAATAACTCCAAATGATTACAAATCAATTCCTTGATATATAAACACTTCAAGTACATTACAAGACATGGAAGATCAATATCCAAACAACAAATCAAGATAATACAGTTGTTTTCTTCACTTTCTTCATTCTCTTATTCATAATTTTGAGGGAGCTTTCATTGATATACCTTTATATAACTATTACTCCATATTTTAGTGATCTTATTCTATATAAACACCTCCCTTTGAGATGTTTTATTTGTTTATATAATTTCTCAAATGTAAATTGGAAGGGTTACTAGTTTAACCACAAAAGTTAGAGAGGTTCTAGTTTAAGCCTTGAAAACTAGAGGGAAGAGGTTTCAATCTTAGCCCAAGTAAAAGATAAGAATTGTATAGGTTATACCTTGTCCTTAAAAGATAGCAATTCAAAGTAGTGAATTGGAAAAATCATTGGCAATTGGTACTAAGGTAATAAAGGTAGGCAATTGAGGTCGAATCACTATAAATCAATTTTGTCAAGTTTTTCTACTCTTTCTTAACTTTTAGAAAAGATTTTAAAATCCTAATTCACCCTCTCTTGGTATTTTTGAGCTTAAAATTTGGTATTAGAGCTAGGTCTCCTTCAAAGGGTTCACCATTGAGAGAAAATATTCAAGCTCAAAAATTTTTTATTGAAGAATGACAGTTGATTTCGGCTTAACAAGCTTAGGTGAAGGCCAATCCATTGTGAGACATTCATTCTTCAATGATGAAAGATACTCTTATTGGAGTACAAATATGAAGTTTTTCATTAAAGGAAATGATTATTTTGTTTGGAAAATAATCATAAATAGAGTTTTGGAAGTGGGCAAGAATGAAGACGATTGGGATGCAAATGACAAGAACAAAGTTCAACTCAATGCCAACGCCATTAACACTCTTTTTTGTGCATTTAGTTTAAATGAGTAGAATAGTGTATCCCAATGTTAAACTAACAAGGAAATTTGGGATAAATTGACATCTTCTCATGAAGCAATTAGCCAAGTCAAGGAACTAGAGATTTTGTTGGGGTTTTTCTTCCTTTCTTCTTCATTTTTCTTGTTTTTTTCTTTTTTTAAGGGGGATTTTTCCATAACCCAACACTCATAATTTGAGATTTTGTTAACATTACTTGAGAAATCACCTCCTAAACTCATTATCATCATCAATCCTTTAATTTTTAGCCTAAGGTTTAGATGAGTTTAAAGAGAGAAATTGAAGCTAGAGAAACAAAGCTCTATAAAGACTTGTAATGGTGTTTTCCAACTTTCCTAACTTGAAATTTGTTATAAGTTGTTAGGAGATAGCTTCGAAAGTTTAGATATTAATATTTGGTTACGTTTGTGTGTACGAGAATATGAAAAAATGTTGAGAATGGGGTTTCCAAGCTATTTTAAGGATCATAACAAGTATTCGGAAGCTTGATTTTAAGCATTGAGGCATTCAAGAGGTAAGTATGTAACACACTACACCCGACTCGATCGTCGGGTCCGAGTTTTGAAAGTCACAATTAACTTGTATTACTTAACAACATTTCTAAATTTACTTATTCACAATACTTAGACCACATCGAATTTAAACCATGTTTACCATATAACTTTATTCCAATTCTTAGCTATCAAACACGTTCTATGAATAAACATTCAATAAAACTTCTTATTATACGAGTAACAAGATAAGTTGATTACAGTTCTTACAATTGTTTCGTTTATTAAATATATATCATATGCATCCCGATATTAAATTCTACTAATTGCACTTAACCTAACCTCGAGGCGTAGCCTCTAAGGGCGACCCTCTATATGCATGATATGGCATCAAAACGTTCAAATCGATTCCACGAGCTTTGGCTTGGTCCCTTCCTACAATTTCCATGTTAGCCTTTGATCCTACAATCAAGGCAAATCACTCATACGTCCGAATGAACTTAATGAGATTCCATACATCAATTATTAAATAATAACTCTTGATATTACTAGTAGTAAGAATCAATGCACGTAAATAAACTCTCTGAGTTTCATATAAGCTTTCACAATTTGACTGACGTGGTCGACGCCTATACGTTCTTCTTGAACGAATCATTAGCAGACCTATCGAGGGCAGATTTGGACGTAATTGCGCTCTTTTTGACAACCCCTTTTTGAGACTTGACTTTGTCAAGCTTCATCTCAAACTTTTATTCTACCTTGCTGGTTTGACTCATCAAAAGATAGCAACGCAAGTAGATATACAAATTGTTGTCTAACTTTGGCAGACTTACAGGCACTTCTCCAAAAAGATAGATTCTTACCCTGATTCCTTCATTCCGCATTGAACTAAATATCAACTTACTGTATTACCCCAACATTTACTTTCTTATAACTTAGCTTGTGCATATACCTTTCCAGAGGAAAACCCGTTTACTTGCATCCTCGTATATGACTTTCGAATATAAGATTTAACGGATAGTTTAAACACCACTCTTTTCTTCCAATATTTTACTTGTAAGATAGTCTCACTGCACTTTCCCTATTCAAGATAGTCTGAATAGACATTCCCCTAATCAGATGGTAAAAATGGACTTCCCAGCAACAGATAGTCCCCAACAGACTATCACCTTATTAGATCATATATGGTGGACATTGACCGCATCCAAACGTGAAAATGTTTACAGTTAAACTCGTACAAATAAATAGATATAAAATCAGTATGGTATCTGCAAGTAAATAGGTCAAATTGTAATATAGTTTAGTGTTACAATGGAACTCTAGTAAGTATTTCGAGGATCGTACCTAAGGGATTGCAGATTGGAGAAATTTATTATTATTAAATTAATTACAGAAAATAATTACTAATCTAAGTGATTTATAAGTTAGTAGTGTCAATCCAAATTAAAGTATTTATTAAACTAATTAAATTAATTAAACTAAAATTAACCTAATAGAATTTCCTATTCCTAGTGTCAACGATGCGAACTTTAGCCTAAGCTTGGTTAACCGATAAAAGATTAACTTACTTAAATGGTTGTAATTAACAAAAGAACTCGGGTTTTAATGAGTAATTAACTATTAACTAGACAATATTACCTCTTGGCCTCTATTGCCTAACTAATCGACTAGTACATGCTTACCTCCTGGCCTCACTTTCCTAACCGGGATAAATCCACAATTTACTCAGTAACCTCGTCTATCGATCCATTTACCTATATTACTTCTTAGGATCGCCAATCCTAGGGTTTAAAAACACATGAATTTATAACAATTACTTCGTAAGAGAGACCCTCGTTAACTTTCTAACTACTCACACATCCACTCGTTAAACTACTTAATCAATTGAACAATTCCATAATCGAAACATGCTAGATATAAATAAAGGATAATAATTTATTCAATTATCATACAAACGCTAATTGATTAGGTTAACAAAAATGTAAATAAAAGAATAAGAGATAGGAGAAAGCTCATGAATAAATATAAGCGCGGTCCCGGAGTAATCTCCGCTTGCAATCGTCTTCACATTGGAACTGGAAGAATTCTAATTAACTGAACATAAAAATAAACTACAACTAAAAAACTAAATAAATTTGTCTCTACAGGTTGAGTACTTTATTTTCTAATGTGGTTATAAGGGTGTTTATATAGCAAATATTAATGTTTTAGGTGTCTAAAATACCCTTGATACTTTGAGCACAAGTTAGAAATAAAATCTAAGAAAATCTGTCCAAAATATGGCTACTAATGTTAGCACTGCGCTATGATGCCATTCAGGCTATGTTGCGACACTGGGTTTTGGTGTTGCAACACCAATACCTATTTCGTTCCAAGATTTTTTTCGCTTTGATCTTCAGTTTCGTGACACAGGGTTCTTATTTCGCAACATGGTTGTCGTCCTTTGTGTTTTGGGGCCTAAATGGCACATTGCACACTTAAATAACCTATTAGTCATTCTCGAGGCCCAAGTTGGCTAACAGGTCATCGAGACACTAAAAAATGCATAAAAATACTTATTTTGCTATTAATCACATCTAAGTTACTAAAATAGAAAATGAAACAAACTAACATAAAACGACTTGAAATCAAGCACATTGATTGCCAAAAATAGTCTAATTTGCCACAACGAATTGAGACAGATCAGACTTCCCATTTATAAGATAGTCCTTAATGGACTCCTCAACACTAGATAGTCCTAACGAACATCCTCTACATTCGTTAGCCGCTGGCTAACTTTACAGAACAAATAGTCCTTAGCGGACATTCCACATACGATAGTCTTTGGCGGACTTTCCATGTAAGATAGTCTTAAGCGGACTTTCCTTTTCTGGCAACCTCTTTGCCAAGAAACACTTAGAAATAGAATCTAGAGAACCATATCGCTTTCTCATAAGCAATGTTGGCTTGTTTGTTACTTTTGGCAGACTCTTAATGGCGAATACATATTTCCAAATAATATGAAGGAAAACCCCTTTTCCCACACATATCCACGCATAATACATTTTCACATATTTCTCTTGCCTTCGTATCTTGGCGAGGCTTCTTCTCCACAAGTTTGCCAGCACTCCCATACACACCATAACCGTTATGACAGACTTTTCATCAAACAAGTCATATAGTGGTTTTCACATATATGCCCTGACGGGCTTCCATGTTTATTGTTCTGAAAAACTTCATTTTTTTTATAAGGACAAACCTGTCCTCCACTACATCATGCCATGGCTAGCCGTGGACTTTCGACTCCAAAGAGTTAGTAGATCATTTTCATTGTGTCACTCCGTAGAGCCAGTAGATCATTTCCATGATGCCACTCTGTAGAACCAGTAGACCATTTATCCAACCAAATCTTCTCAAATCCTCTTTGTTAATTTGAGCACCTAAGTGTTCACTCGCAAGGTCGGGCCATTTCATATTTCAGTGACTCCAATTTCCATTTAGTCTTCTCATTCCTCCATTACAAAAATTTTCACATCTTCAACTAACCCTCCAAATAATCCTTCCATATCCATATTTTATAAACATATATTTCACACACAACATTATATTCACTATTATAAAATTGAGTACGCCACATATCAGCTCATCGATACACAACCATATCATAAATTCAGATAACATACTTGCAAACATTCATATAATTGCACAGTCATATCATACATAACCTTTCCAATCAGCAACGATCATATATAGCCAAAGAACTCAAACTGAACTCAGTGCAGAACACACAAGCATCACAAGAACCAGAACAACACCCAAATAGTGGAGTACAAAAACTCACCTGTTGTCCTTCCTCCCTGCCAACTAAGTTTTTCCAAATATCAGAGTCTCTTCCATCCTAGTTAACTAAGCATGACAACCAAAAATTCCAGATAAAATGAAGGCATTCATGCTTTAAAATCCAGAATCCAGAAACTTGCAAAAACATTTCAAATTTTATAAAAACTCTCAACTTCTTTGTTTTATCAAATCCACGAGTACAAAAAGATTAGAAAGCTTACCAGCTCATCAGATTCTCATCTTTTCATATTCAATCCTCTTGTTCATCATTCCATGCAAAGTTTTCCTTGAACTTTCTCTTCTTTAGAATAGCTAAATAAGAAGATGAAGAATAGGAGAAAATGAAACAGAATTGAGAGGAATTTTCCCCCGGAATAACACTTCTCAACTATAAATAATCTTACATGCACAGTCACCTAAAAACCCCATCAAAACCAGCACCGACATCATTATGTTTCCCACTCAGGAACCAGTCAGTTCTAACGTAACTGAACCAGAATTAAAACCCAACTATTTTCCATTCAGCCACTAAAATTTTTAGATTTTACAGTAGAGGCTGCCAAACCTACGGTTTCTTTCAATTAACTCCCAACTCTTATCTAAATTTCAGACCTCTATGAAAATCAGGTGTGACAAAGTGTCCTTGGATACTCATACTTCTCCTATGTTAATATGTTTAGGAGATTGGTAAAATTGTGTGATAAGAATGTGAAATTGGTTATATATATAAATGATTATAATATGATAACATGGGAAATTCCATGGCTTAAAGATGTGGAAATAAGTGATTGGGTAAACTTTTGACTATAAAGTCAACTATCAATTGTTAATGTACTATATAAATTGGTTGTAATGGAACAATCAATGAACATGATTTGTAATTTGTGAATAAATATGAAAATGAGTATGTAAAGGAATGTATGTAAGTCTTCATGTGTTAAAGTGTTGAAAATAAGAGATTAGTTGTGAAATGTGTAATTAATACAAAAAAAAAATTGGTAATGCCACCTTGGTAAAATTTTGGATTAATATGTCATTATAGGCCTTTTTTGTTTAATGAGACAAATCAGTGTATGATAATATGTACACAGTGTATGATAATATGTACATGTAGCCATAAATGAAGTTTTGGCTTTGAGTATACATTTGAGGTCATAATGACCCCTCTCAAGTTTTGTAAGACTATGATGTTAATAAGCAAATGAACATATCATAATGCTTAAATTTGAATATGTATGTGGAGGCACTTAAAGTGCCTTTTTGAGAAATGTGAATATATAAGAGGTATCTTAAAGTGTCATGGGCCGCAATTCAAAGCCCGTGACCATCGCACCAAATGTATCCCATGGAGGTTTATCGTTTTGGTGGGGATAATTTGGCCCACAAGAACTGGCTCGATTCAAAGAGTTGTTGGAGAAGCCTGTCAGATTGAAGCCCGGGTGGCCCAATGATGAAGATATGACAACATAGGCTACCTTGGTAAATTGGGAAACTAATCTTAAAAGATTGAGGGGTATCATATCTTGTAAGATTAGATTAGATTTTATTATGTAAATCGATTATGTAATCTTGTAAAATCCCTAGATTTAAGGGATAGGCTAATCTCGTTCGTCAATATAACTTGATCTAGGCAGTCGATTTTAGAGGAGCTCAATTATAAATAGAGAGTCCCCCCCTTACTTGTAACATATTTCATTCTTTATTGTTTCTTGTATTCTTGAGATAAAGTAATACAATTGAGAGCATTTACTCAAACACCTCTCATGCATAATTTTTTGTGGCTTTCTGTTCTTTTTGCCTTTGGGCTATGCAGTCACATGAAGATTCTGATGCCTTCAAGCTTAGTACTTCAATGCTCGTTGGTGTTTTTGGTGGGATCGCCTTTGGGCTTAGCATTTCAGTGCTCACTTTGGTTTGTTTTGGTGGCTCAACACATTGGTGCCCCTTGGTGTGTTTAGGAGGGATGTGGTGTGGTACCTAACACTATGTGCTCCTTGGTGCTCGTGTATTTGAGTCATTTCCCTAGTGTTTACTATGGGCTAATTAAACAAAATCTTGGTAATGTGTTAAAATCTTAACAAGTTAAAAGACTATGTATTCTAAAGTGTAATGTGTTAAAATCTTAACAAGTTAAAAGACTATGTATTTCACAACAAGGTTAAAATATGAGCCATAAGACACACGATTGAGAGTAAAACTTATGAGTTTCACATGCCCTAACAGAAAATTGAACAAAGTTGTGGATAACTTGCATAAGGAACCAATGGTCATAAGTAATCTTAACAATTTAGGGAATTTGATTAAAAATATGAACGTAGGTATGATTCAACACTCATTAGGGCCACATGTTTAATATTCATAATGGAAATAACTAACATACCATTAATATGTAAGTTGAGCCTCATAATTTGGTAATTAGATATGAATTCGTTAGAAGATTAATTATGACATTTAAGAATTCTAAAATTTTTGTACTAAAGCGTCTCAACGTCAATAACCAGATAGGATAAGCAGGATTAATCTTGAGTATTTATCGAGCTCATTGAGCTCATGTGTTAGTTGTTTAAAAGCGTAAGTATCAAATTCATCAAGAAATTTTGAGTTCGGCTTGGAAGCTCCACATCACCTTGAAATTGAGGTAATTATATTAGTTTTTACTCATATAAGGATTTTGCCATATACATAAAGACTTAGTTTGAATTATGTATTTTGAAAATTTTGAGTTGTAATACAAGTCATTTTGATGTTATTAGTTAAGTTGTAATCCATCGTTCGGATTTAACGTGTTTATGACTTGGATTTTAAGCTTAAATGAGTTTAGAAATTGAATTATGATTATTTGAATCTTTATGAAATGATATGGTAATGTTTGAGGATGATTTTAGGTGTTTTTGAATTGAATTTCAACTCCAAAGGCCCAAGTATGCTTCACCTCTCTGGTATTGCAACAAGTCAAACAAAATACAAATTGCTATGGTTCCAAGTAGTTGTTCTGCAACAATTGTTTCGCAACATGGAATAGTTGTATTGGAACAACAACTACTCCTACAACCTCATGTTCTTGAGCTCCAAAATGACCCAAATGATGCCCAAACGTTCTCATATTGTAATGAGACTTTGGAAATGGTCTAAAATCACTTTTTAAGACTTCAAAAATATTTGAATGAAGGGTGAAAATTGATGATGGATTTTGATTTTGGATTTGATTTGTTGTTACTTGAATCAATTTGGATTTAACTTGTTTGAATTGGGTGTGCCATATTTTAAAAATATATTCAAGTTTATTAATGTTGAGAATTGTTCTAAATATTTTTTATATAGTTCCTAAATGATGTTTTATTAAAAAAAAAAGTTATACAATTTAAGAAAGTATTCAATAGCATCTCCTCTGCGAATATACAAGCATGGGATGTTGAAAAAACTCATTGTAGCACTCATAAAAAGCAAACACGTATAAGCTTTTTCTTTTTCTTTTTCTTTTTTTTTTTGTCAAATTAGATTTGGGAAATGTTTTTGAGAGAAATTAAAAGGCCGAAAAATGGGTTGAAATGTTACATAAAGTATATTCGCAATCACCACGGCTAACTAGACAACCATTATTTTAATTAATTAACTCGCCCACTCTTTCATCTTTTTAACTAAATTTTAAGTTGCGCATGAGAGGATAAGCAATTGGCATTTGGAGGTTTGCTGGTAATGGGGTTAGATGATGGAAGATGATAGATGGTGATGAAAGTTTGCTGCCAATGAGGTTAGGTGAAGGAGAATAGAGAGAAAAATATAATATTTTTAATTTAATTTAATTTTTATTTTATATTAATTTACTTAATTATTTTCTTTTCTTGCTCCAAGCCAAATGAAGGGAAAATAAATTTTTAATTACATGTCAACTCTTAATTGAGCGAATAGGCTCAAGTCAAGTGTAAGTATCTAGTTCAATAAAAAAAATTAATAAATAAAAAGAAATAATTGCCGCAGTACAAGAAAAGCCATGCGCTGTGATAATTCATGCACAAGATTTCATTCGCCCGATGAAGTCAGAAAAAACTAAATAATGTGTTATATACCCGCGATCCAAGCTACATCAAACGTTACTTTAATGCCACAGTGTAAAGTAGAATGACTTAACATTCAGGAGGATAACTTTTACAATTATGAAACAAAAAAAATTGCACAACCCAGATAGCTTGAAGATAACATATGTAGGTGGCAGAAGCTTACTGCAACAAGAAACAAACTTCCCTCCAAATTTTATCACCTGGTTTGAATGAAGCTCATTACGCAGATGAAAATTCCACTGTTGGCAGCTGCAAATAGTTGTGAGCTCTCAACGTGGAGGCAAGACAAAAGAATCCGTTGCAGGCAGGCAACACTATATATTTCCTTCCTCTTACAGAAACTTTACACTAGAGATGTCCTAAATGATCCCTATATTTGCTAGTTAATCACTCACTGCATCATGCCTACAAAAATTCGAGCACATAAAAGAATAATTTGTTTCACTGTTTACTCCTGTATACCAGCTTCATGCTCACTCACAGGATGATCTGACACAGTGCCTTCTGATGATATTTCCTCTACATCAGGTTGTTCAGGTCGAGAATGATCTGACCGAGTCTTGCTAGAATCCCCACAATCAGGTTCATCTTGTCTCTCCTCTAGTGATTGATCCTGGACATCAATGGTCGGGCTCAGTTTAGCTTTCCCTTTGACAGATACACCTAGTGAATCTGGATATCCAACTTCGTTAACAGGTTTTGGCAATGGAAGTTTGCCATCATGTAAGCTAGAATTCGTCATGCCAGAAGTTAATGACAAGTGTGGCCCTGGAGCAACACAAGATGCTACCAGTTGAAGCACTTCAGGGGAGGGGGATAATCCCATGCTTGATTTCTTTGGTGGAATAAGATACGCCGATGAAGATGATGGATTTATCATGCTTAAGTTAAGAGGAGACCTGCTGTAATCAGATTCAATCAAAGGAAGCCCTGCAGTTCCAGTAACTGATTGTGGAAGCAATTGAAATGGTGGTGCCAACGGAATTGAGCATGCCGGAGAGAGACTACTACTTCCAGCTGTGTCCGGTAGGACCTGCCTGAACATGTGCGACTTCCGTTTCTTTTTCTTTTTTAGACTGTGTCTCGGGTCCTTTGGTTGAGGAGGAGGGGGCCCGGGTACCACAAATGGGGGAATGGTAGGCTTATCTTCTCCATACAGTACACGAACTGACTGAGCTATTGCTGAGACAGTTGGTGGTAGATCAGGATCTGGAGGTTTTGCAGGAGCGCTAACAGCTTCACGAAGCCAGTGAGGTAACTTGTTCTTGGAAGAACTATTTCCAGCTACTTCTTTTCCCTTTGAATAAGAAAGATTCAGCCCTTTATTTGGATCGGAGAGAAACCCAGAGCTGGCAGATTCACCACTTCCACCATTATTGAGAGAATCACGTAACATATTTAGCGATTTATCAAGAACACTAGGCAACTTCCCATGCTTCATTGAACCATAATCATCCTCCTTCCTGTGTAAATCAGGGCTACTGGAGCAATTCAAACTTGAACCCAAGTTGCTGGCTCCAAAGGAATTGAGAAAAAAAGGTTTCTCACCAGGTACACTCACAGATGGCCCTGGCCTATCAGAGGGCCCAGCAACTGAATCTCCAGAAAAGTTTGCACGAGATTTGTCAGGATTCCATGTTGGAATAGGGGGAAAACTATCATTTTGCAAACCAAGTTGGTCTGATAGCTCAAAGTGAGGCAGGCTAGAAGCTAGATCACCAAAACCCAACTTCATATCAGTCAGGTGAGTTTGAAATTTTGAGGGTGCAACAAATCTACTACCCTGCAGTGCCCGCGTCATCATTCCATCAGGAATGCTTGGAAACAAGGAAGAAGGTTTGGTCGTTTTTGTTAGCTTGGGGAATTTTGGAACTGGAAAAGCTGAACCATCCAGAATTTTAAGTTGCTCCTCCTCCCACCTAGCTGCCAAATCTTCTGAAGTTTTGTACTTTGAAAATCTTAGCCTGGGGTCTCTAAGCATGGCATCCCAACTACCTCGTCCGTGTCTACGAACACCAATCCAGAGAAAATCCAGTTCATCCTCTGACCAGCCCTCTACCTTCAATTTCTTTTTATACAAGTTCCCAGATCCAGATCCAGTTCTCATCATAATATTTTCAAGCACCCTCCTATGGTTTTCAGGAAAAGAAGAAATGGGAGGCAACTGACCCAAACCCAATGTTGGAGGCATGTCCCTCTCTTGTTGATTGTACCTAGGCACATCTTGTGGAGGATATTTTAAATTGGGCAGCAATGGCATTGTAGGAAGGTCTTGCACTGACTCAGTCACAGCATCAAGCCTACTCCCTAAAGATAAGCTAGGCAATAGGTCATGATGTGATGTCATCATGCCTTTGGTAGGAAGGGAGAACCGAGGAAGCAATTTCTCATCAAAAGGTAAATTAGGCAGCGGCATCTTTTCCTGAAAATCAGAAGAACTAGCACCAGAACTTTCTAATCGATCAAAAATTTTTCCTTGTGAAGAAGCAGAAGGATACTGCAAGAAAACAAGTCTTGTCATCATATATTAACATGGAAAGGAAGGTTTTGTATTTGAAAACTAAAGAAAAAAAAAATGCTGACAAAGAGAGTTACCGGGTTAAATGGGAGCCAACTATCTTGGTTTCCAATTTTAAGACGTTGTAAAACTTCGGGAGGTGAATCTTGCAATTTAAATTTGTCCAAGGTAGTCTCTTGACCTTTTGCTTCTTTCTCAATTGATGGTCCTGTACTTGGAGCTAAATTGAATGGAAACTCTGGTCCAGTTCCTGGCCTGCTTTGCCGACCATTTGATCTTGAGAAGTTTTTATGAACTGAGTCAAACTGACTAGCATTGGGAGCACAAAGCCCAAGAACTGGCAACAAGTTGTTGGAAGGTAGAGATTGGTTATAGCTTGTGCCTTGATGATTGCTACTTGGAAGGATCATGTCAGGAGAAGACTGGTGGAGAGGGTTGACAGAAAGATCCAACTGTCCACTTGTTTTATGTTTTGACAGCCTCCCAAGCCTTAAAATTGAATCATCTTTGTTCTTTGGTTCATCTAATGATTGAGCATGTTTGTCATCCTCCAAGTCAATTACCAAACACTTATCTTTATCTGACTGTTGATCAGATTGATTAACATGATCCCCTTCTCTTCCATTCATGGAAGGACACTGTGCTACCGACTCAAGTCCAAGAAATCCCTCACTGGGACGAACTTCTTCAATTGCATTTCTCCTAGCAAGCCGTTCTTTTTGTCGAGCACGGAGTTTAGTACTGTCAAAAAGGATTACAGAGTAAATTAATGCACCCACAATATAAAAAATTTAAGAATGTATCCTACTAATTTACCAGAGAAAGCCAAGCAAATGTTATCTGCGAAAGTAAAAGATTAATAGTAGAAATGGCTACTACATTATTCAAAGAGTTCCTGTAATTGGAGCATGTGTGTTCTTCAACTAAAGACTTAACAGTTTAACTCCAACAAATTCATTATATGGTTTCATTTCTATGTTTAACAATAAGTCAGCTAACATGCATTCAAATTATTGACAGTGAAGTAATTTTGAAAATACTACTTTACTGGCATCTCAACAGAAAATTCAGCAAGTGGAATTCTAAGAAAGGATCTGAACTTACTACTTTGCTTTAAGAGCCCGTCCTGCTGGTGTATAATCCCGCTCTGGCTCTGTTTCTGGTTCCTTCTCTTCTTCCCCGCCACTCTGCTTTTCAACAGAATAACAAGTTGCTATTACCATGAATAAGCAATACAAGAACTAGAGTAGGTTACAAGTTACAGGCTACTGAGCAAGCAAGTGAAGGTGGAATAAAGTAAGAGCATCCATATATTTTGAAAAGTATTAAATATAAAGGAGAAAAGAGAAAAGCCAGTTTTATTGCAATCTAAAGCAGAAAGCTAAGTACCTCGGTCGTTGTCTCATTGGGATGTGGAGTATATGCCTCTCTATAGGAGACGGCTTTCCTTTGTCGCTTCCCTCTACCAAGGGCTGCTTCCTCCTCACTTTGATATTTCTCCCACCTGTTAGTAAATCAAGCAAGAGAGTTCAACACAAGTCCATAACAAAAAAACTAGGGCCAAAGTGGGAAATTAAGTTTTTGACATACAATATAACGACAGTTATCTACTTCTGTTCTTTTAACAAAAGTTCAACAGGGTTTTTCTCTCAAAGGAATTGGACAGCATTTAATGTCTGATTCATTTCAACTAGATTTAATTAAACTCTTAATCCTAAAACAAAAGTTTACTCAAAGTTAATCTTCAATGATTCACAACAGATTTAAGCTTAGACCAGATACTTTTGGATATACCATCTGAAAGGAATTTATTGAAAAGTACACACATCACATCATATTCTAACAAGATGACTAAACGGCAGAGTGCTTAAATTTATCATATAAGATTTTCATAGATCAATGTTATGCATTGATTGTTTTCCAAAGACTTCATTAAAATTACAAGGTGAAAGAGTAGCCATTCTCAAGTCAACATAAGTCGATCTCGACTCATTATTTTGACCACTCATTCTGTTGAATAGCATTTATTTTTTCTAAACAACAGCAGCAGGACAATTTATTTATTATGCAAGTTTTGTTTCATTCAAAAACAATGACCAGTTCTGAATTGTGGACCACACTATATCAAGCAGGAAACTAAAAATTGGCACTGTAAACTGCTATCAATTTCATCATATAGAAAAAAATAAAAAAGATGGTGGGACAAAGAGCAGGATATATTTAAGATAATAACCTCACTTGCAAACATCGGATTTGGAGGCAAAGTTTACAGATCTACAGGTGACATGCTGTCAAAATTTAGTACCAATAATGCCAAAGAAACTACCAAGAACTATCAAAAAGAACTCAATATAACCAGAATTTTCAACCTCCAAGAACCCAAAACCTCAGTTCTCAATATCTCAGTCATTTGAAGAAAAAAAAAAGTTCAATATTCGAAATTATTAGAAAACAAATAGCATAGGTATTTATAGCCTAATTTCTAACCTAACATAAAAAAAAATGCCAAATTAACCCTAAATTCCTTCATAATTCCTTAGATACTTGAACACAAAAAAACATACATTACCAATAAAACAAATCTCTTTATAGTTTAATCCATCTCTATGCATGTTTGTGCAGTTAAAACTAGCCACTCATCACCTCAAGCTCAGTACAGGCAACAAGAGATCCCTACTCTGACTTAATATTTTAAGACAAAAGTGAAGGATTGCATCTTATTATCTCAGTGATTAGCAACATGTCTTTCCTAGAATTGAAAGAAAAAGAGAGGAGTTTTTTCAAGTTTTAACATCCTAGTGGTATGCCCGGTGATCCTCATAACTTCAATAAACTAAAGTTCATAGCTGTTGAACTCATTCCATGGCTCTATGCAGTGCATGAATTTAATCACATTCTCAACTATTCTACTGGGTTTTTCATGTGCAAAATTGGATTTTTCTGTGCCTTTAAATGTAAGGAACCTTTAGTTCAACAGCTTTTCATAGAAAAGAAATGGGATGGGAAAAAGAAAGATATTCACCTCACACGCAAAAGTTTGTCCCATTCATTTTCTTCAGTACCATTTAGCACATTATCTTCTTTCTTCTCAGAAGTCTGCTCCAAAATATCATCAGCAACAGCTGGAGGAGATTCACCTCCCCCTGGTTCTTCTGTTGTTTCATCATTCCATTCAACAGACTGCACAAGAAGAAAATGAAGAAATGTTCAATAAAGAAACAAGATTACGGCTTTCTTTGAAATTAGAATGACTGCAAATAATAAAAATAGGAAAGTCTAACACAAACACAGGTAAAGACCAAAAAACAATAAAATATTAGCAATTCTAAGAAATTTTTAAGCAAAATGAAATCCCATCAGGAGCTACTTTTAAGACCCCACAAACAGTGGCCAAAAAAATATGCATAATGAAATAGTAAAACATTGAATAAACTACCAATTTTAACAATACTAAGAAACTCTCACATAAACATGAATTCTCGGGGCAACATAATTTAAAAGAATAACAGATGCAGTAACCTCAACAGCTAGGTCTAATAGTTGGCAATAACATTCAAGCTTGCATGCATAAAAATACTTATAAACTGTAAACAATTTACAACCTAAAGATACAAGGAGGCTTTAGGCTTGCTAAAAGAGGTACAGCTCGTAACAACTAAGGGGCAGACCTTAGAGCTCCTACTTTGACCAACTAAACCATATATTTTAAGCTCACTTCAGAAGTCTTTCTTTTTTGTTGTTTCCTTTTTCTTTTTTTCCTTTTCTTTTTTTTTTTTTTTTGGGGGGGGGGGGTTGGGGAGACCAATTACATAGCAATTCTATTGCAAACAGAATATAGAAGCAATAAAACTGTGATTCCAGGTTTGACTGCTAATGCCAACCATTAGAAGCAACAAAAGCATCAGCGTATCATTCCCATGCAGAGAGAAAAAAAGTACAAGTCATTGCATTTGTTAGCCAATGAATGTATTAACATACAAAACCACACACACTTCAACATAAGTAGAATACCACACCTTTACTGAGCCAAGCATATCATTTTCCAAATCCCCCTCGGCATCAGTTGGTCCAGACTGAAGGTTTGTACGATCAAGCAATTTCAAAATTGCACTTTCATCCCACACAATCTTGTTGCTGCCATCAGTACATTTGTCTTGGTACACATCTCCGAGACCACCAACCCTCTTCCGGTGCTTATGATCTGTATCCACTAATGCATCTTCTTTATTGTTATTACCTTCACCTGAATCTTTCCCACTAGAAGAATCAATGAAGAGTTCTTCCGTTCCCCATCGCAGAATGTCTTCTACTTCCTTTTGGGATCCAGACTTGTTGACAAACAGCTGATCAAGCATTAGCTTCTTTTTAGCAAGTTGCAAGATCCGCTCTTCTACACTGGCACGAACTACAAGCCTGTATACTAAAAGTCTGTTTGATTGTCCAATTCGATGTGCCCGATTCATAGCTTGGATGTCAGCATGTGGGTTGAAATCAGAATCATAAATTATAACAGTGTCAGCTGTTGCCAAATTGATACCAAGACCACAAGATCGTGTTGATAGCAAGAAGACAAATCGACTTTTATCTTGGTTGAACCTTGATATCGCTGTTTGACGATCAGCAACTGAAACAGAGCCATCAACTCTCTCGTATGTTTTAGGGCCAAATTCTATGGTTAGATAATCCTCAAGGATATCAAGAAGCTTAGTCATTTGTGAAAAGATAAGAACCCTATGGCCTTCTCTATATAGGACTTTAAGCATGGAATGCAAAAGAGTCAACTTGGCTGAAGCTTTTATACGCATTTCATGAAGAAACTCTAGTGATCCAGACTCAGGCTCAGTACCCGGTATGAGATATGGATGATTACAAACCTTTCTCAGTTGCATCACAATGTTTAACATTGACTGCTGTGCAACCCCCTTCCCAATATTCCGTAATATCTGGTAGTTCTTAGTTAGCATTGCACGGTAGTATTCAGCTTGAATGGATGACAGTTCAACAGGCACCATTCGTTCAGTTTTAGGGGGAATATTTTGCATGGCATCCCTTTTAAGCCTTCGAAGCATATGAGGAGCAACAAGTTTCTTTAATTCTTCCACCTTTTCCGCAGTTGTGAGATCATTAAATTTCTCCTCAAACGAAGATAAAGAAGGGAAGGAAGCTGGCTGCAAGAAATTAAGCAAGTTATACATCTCACCAATGTTATTCTGGAGTGGGGTTCCAGTCAATAGAACACGATGCTGGAAAGAGAATGTGTTGAGCAAGCTAAACAGCTTACTTCCTGAATTTTTCAAGCGATGACCCTCATCAACCACAAGAACTTCCCAAGGAACACCACGCAAATGAGATGAGTCCACAAGAATCATTTCATAAGTAGTTAAAAGAACGTTAAATTTGTACGAAGCTGTTTTCCTACTCAATTCATTCGAATCACTAGCATGCCATTCATACTGGCGAATGATGGCTCTTGCTTTGGCGCAACCATGATACTCCACAACATTTAAATCAGGAGCCCATAATGAAAACTCAGCAAGCCAGTTAGGCATAGTAGAAAGTGGAACCAGCACTAGACATGGCAGAGTAGCTTTAAACTCAAAATAAAGTGACGAAATAAAGGCGACAGCAGATACAGTTTTTCCAAGCCCCATTTCATCAGCAAGTATAACATTTTTGGATTTATGCCAACATCTACGCAGCCAATTAAGTGCTTCAAGCTGATGGGGAAATAGAGAGCCTCCTTTCAGTTCTTTAGGTTGCTCTGCCAAAGTAACAATATCATGCTGCTGCTCACCCTTTGCCCTAGCTTCATCCTTAGTAGCATCTTTTTCCAATGTTTGACATTCAAACTGTTCAAACAGATCAATTAGATGAGAAGATTGCCGAAGAACAGGTTCATCTAACCTTTCCCAAGTGCATTCATCATATGGAAGACCAGTCCACTTCACAAAAGCTTCCCGGCCATTATTTGTAACACGGAGAGAAATAACTCGCTGAGGCTTCTTCCACTTTTCCTCACAGATATTTATCACAGTTGTCCCATATTTGGCCTTATAATTTTCTAGTTTTCTCTTCGCCAGAATTTTCAGCTGGGATTCAGAAATCCAACTATTATGGATATGGGACATCCCCACCCATTTAACAAAAAATTCATATGAGACCGTCTCCTCTTTAGAACATGCTGATTCAGTCACAGCAGGTTCTTGGACTTTATTTTCAACACTGCTACGTATTTTCATTTCTGCACCCATCTCTTTCGTTTTAGCAGGCGTTTCACAAACTTTTGGAGCTTCAGTGGTGCCATGACTTTTCACATTAACATCAGCAGTCAACTCTTCTACTACCGTTTTTTCATTTCTTTTTCCTGAATCTTCTACACTTACCAAGGATTCATCTTGATCCTTACCATTTATGATTGCACAATCTGAATCCTTAGTGTCTTTGTTCAATAAGTCCAAAGAATCCCCTCCTTTGCATTTCTTAGTGACAGACCTTCTATATACATTCATTTTATCCACTCTGACATCATTCTTTGTGCTTTCTTCTTTATCAGAACCTTTCAGAGTCTTAGGGCAACCCTCAGTAAGATTTTCAGCAGTTACTGTATCTGAATCAATATCACAAACAGAATTCTCCTCTGAAAGTCTGCTTGGATTTACTGCAATTACAAAATCATCAGAAAGCATGTCCTCTGAAAGTGCTGCAGATGCATGATGCAAAATACTAGCATTATCACCTTGAACCCGACAGCCTAGAACTCGATCAACCTGTGAAGCAGATAAGTAAGATATTTGGGAAAAAGGTGAGTGATTATCCACAAAAGTAAAGAGCTTATATCAGATACATATAAGTCAATTAACCTGTAGAAGTTCAGCAGGAACACTGTCTTCACATCTCAGCGGGGGATTGAGAATTCCTTTATCTAACTCATCGGACTGTTGCATTGCACCCTCAGAAAGCTTCTGATCAAGAAAATAAAAGGATTTAAACAATCAGCCGAAAGAATTCCAAGAGTAGTCACAACGATGTGATTCAATCAGCAATGAGAAACATTAACAAGTGAAGAAAAAAATGGTACTTTTGTAAGAATTCATATACTGGAGCATTAATATGTGTGTATGTATGAATGTATGTATCATATTTTCAAGGCATTACCTTTAGGAAGTCACACTTACATGTCCACTATAAACAGAGGACTAAATTTATGCACCAATAAGAAAAAAAAAGACCATCCTAAGCTGCACCTCTAAATTTATGCATCAATAGGGCAATAATAATATCAGACAATTATCGAACTGTAAACCAAAAACTTGAACACCAACATAAAATCAATAGACAACTTCATCTAGACATTCTAGTTCAAATATGCAGAACATGTGAAGTTTAGAAGACAAAAATAAAAGATAAAGAAAGACAACACGTGCATAAAATATAGCTTATATTTAACTCTGAACCAGTACAAGTAATGCAGGAGGAAATCCAGTAACTCTATAGTGTAAGCTCTTACAGTCATGATCTGATTAGTTCGAGAAGTGATCTACTCATCTTAGGTTTGAATTTGTATACCACATGGGAAGAAAGCTATCAACTAAAAGATTAATGAAGTTTTCCATTTTGGATTCTCATATAGAATGATAAATCCATACAATGCAGGAGAACACTGCAAAAACGTAGCAAATTAAGGAAACTAGTTCAAATTTTAAGGGGGGATCTCAGCCAGGGAGACTACGGTTCAGAAAGACCCTAAGCCTCTTATATGAGCTCTACTCTGATTTCAAGGTATCTATAAAACTAATTCATCATATACGACAACGGAACTAATTGTCCAGATATTATCTCTCCCAGAAGAAAACTTCTAAGAACTCTGCTTTTCACCAACAAGTTCCCCCAATTACATATGCATGACTACAGTTCAGAAAGATGAATCCATTAAAGTGCAAAAATTCCTAGAGGACAATAATAAATATCTACAAAGACTCATTTAAATTAAAAAAATCATCTACATAATTCACATCAAATTCACATAATTCACATACCTCATCTTTTTTCTGAGTATCAAAATTCTTGCTCCCATCATCATCCTTTGACAAAGATGCAGAAACCCCATGGTTAACAGGCTTCTGTTTCTGTTTCTGATGAGTTTTACTAGTTCCAGGGTTAATATTATTTGCTTTGGACCCCTTCTTTTTAGAAGTACTGACAGTACGCTTACCCTTGTCACTCTTAGGCTTCTTTTGACTTGCCTCATCACTGACTTTCTGCTTTCTTTTTCTGTCTTTCCTTGTGGCTACACCAATTGCAAGAACAACTTTGTCTGTGGGAGACTCATTATCACAAGACAATTCATGCTTCGCTTCAGGTGCTTCATCATTTTTCTCTGAGTTTGTACTCTTAGAATGAGACAAAACCTCACCAGCTACAGGAGTTAACTTCCTTTCAGCTGATGAACCTGTTGGAGATGCAACTGGCTTCATTCCATCATCAACATTCATACATGATGAACCACCAGCTACAGGAGTTAACTTCCTTTCAGCAGATGAACCTGTTGGAGATGCAACAGGAGTCTTCTCATCATCAACATTCACACAAGAAGCACCACCTTCCTCAGCACCACCAATGGATGTAAGACTTGGCCTAGGGGTAGAAGGTACATCTATATGAGAGGTTTCTGGTTCCTTTTTCAAAGTATCCACTCCCTGAGCTACATCAGATTTTCCTTTACTAGAGGATGATCTTTTCTTTGCAATAATGGATGTTCCAAAAATCCGGGACACTTTCTCAGTAGTAGGTGACTTTATTCCAGTTTGAGCTTTTGTCTTGATAGTTTTTGATCTTGCTCGTTTGGAAATTGAATCCAGATGAGTAATGGGCTTGAGTGAATCGGTCTTCTTACAGCACTTTGGGCATTGCCACTTTCCCATTGGGATGCGCTACAATCATGGATACAGAAGAACAATGAAAAGAGAAAAGATAGAATGAGTGAAAAATAATAGCTAATGGAGCCATAAAACAAAGAAGAGGATTATCTCAAGTTAGCTGTGATATCCTACCTTAAGAGGTGGATCAAGGCATTGTAGATGATAGGTCCTGGGACAGTTATCACAACACAACAAGTTCCCACCAAGATCACAAATAACACATTCATAGTAGTACTGAAGACAATAAAAATCAGAATAGTTGTCAGAAGTAGTTTAAATGTCTATAAAACACAGTCAAAACACAGGATTGCAAATGAATGTATATTTCATTGAATTTTATTCTCTGTACATTATTTGTCTCCTCACACCAATGCAGTATGATACTAAAGTGGTTTTCTTTGAGTTTCTAACAGCAAAATAGTATACACGTTTCTCAAGCAGAACAAGGTGAAGGAGACAAGTAAAACAATGAAACGTTTTTGAAAACACAATCCATAATCATAGACAGAACTTAGAAGTTCTCGAGGTCACATGAACTGATGCATACAAGAAGTGCACTAAGCCTATTGCAATGAAAAAAAGTTCTGAAAACCCAAATCCACCAATAGTTCTTGTTCAGAGCCTGGTTACTCTTGAGTAAAAAATTATATTGAATTGAAGCATGCATGATTCAAATTTTAACTTCTGGCATGTGGATTCTGATACTTGATAAAAACCTATCTAAATTCATAACACTTGAATAATTTTGAGTAAAATTTGAACATATTGACAACTTTCCAGAAAATGACTGAGGAGATTGTTTAGCTACATCAACCATGAACAACCAAATCAAAAGAAGAAAAGATAACTACACTGCCATGAGGGGAACAACTCAATGAAGGAAAAAGAATTGAAAAGAAGCATACCCCATCATTTCCCTTCTTTTTAGATGATGACTGGTCGGTACTAATTTCACCTTTCAGCCTACGCTTAGCTGAAGAACTCCTTGGAGATTCTGATGCTAATAAGTTTTCTTCTTTACCATTGGCTAGGGATGGACCACACGGAAGCTTTCTTCGTTTGCGCTTCAGGACCCAGTTTCGGTTAATCATTTTACTATTCAATGAACTAATGTCTTTCATCCTTTTCTAATCATGGGTATTAACATTGCGGCTATGAATAGCAGAAAGTATGTCAAATCACAGACAGAACAATGAAGCTTCCAATTGGCAATCTTAGCCCCTGCAAATAATCACGGTACAATTTCATCATTTTCAGCAATACAACTTGTTACAAGACCAAAAGGCAACTACCAAGCAACAATGGTTTTATTACTCCAAAGAAGGGTGAAGGATGCATGCAAACAGACTGAAAGCATTTCAGAAAAGGGGAAAAAGGATTTTTTTTTTCTTTTTTTTTTTAAAAGCAGAGGGTAGGAGGAGGGAAATCATACTGAATTACTTAAAACATAAACTCATGACATTGAACACCTCATTTATTCCAGTTTCTAGACGAGGCCAAACAAACTCAACTTCAGATTAGTCTTTTGCAATTCAACCAACTTCAAACTGCCGCGAATAGGCAACATCACAGTTCACATTATTCTCAGTGCTTGTTTCTAAACTGTCAAAATTGAAGTACCAATATAAAAAACCTAATTCAACTAAAGCAACAGAATCAATCCATGTAAATACCAAAAGAAAGTCACTATGGTTTAATTAAAAAGGTGAACATAATAGTCAAACCAAATCCAAACTCCATATTCTACATAGAGCAGAAGCAACAACGGAATCAGACAATATGACAGGAGTAGCATCATGAATCCAGGCATCATCTATGGGATAAAAAAAAATGAAGAATCGGAAGTAACAGCATTTACCCAGGTTTGACACATTCTACACTCAATTCAATCAGCAACAAGAACAAATGCAAGCCTAAATCCCTGTGGTAAATTAGAACAGCTTGGGAAATGTAATAGCTAGGAGCCATTATCTAGTCTAGGAATGAAATAAAACATCTAAACCAAACAAATGACCATCAAATGCACAGCAAATTAACACGGAAAACGAGCCAAATTGAAGAATCAGTTTCGAAAATTCAATATATGCATAAAACATTGAGCTTGCATTGAACTGAAAACCCCATTTCAACAAAACTCACCTGCAATGACAAACTCACTCACAGAACCCCAATTTCGGAATTACTGCAAAAGCCCACCAAATTTCAATCAAAGTATAAACACAAACCTCCCAAACACGAAAACAACAGAGAACATGCAATAAAACATCAGAATACACATAATAGACAGCTCAAGGCACCTAAATTAGAAAACCCCAAAGCTAAAAAAAGGAAATAAGTAATACCCAGATAGGAAAAGAAGCTTACCAACCTTGCTCGTGGATCAAAGAATCAAAACCAAGTGGAATAATATGAAGAGTAACAGATTGAGAGATGTAGTGAATAAAAAACAGATGGAGGAGGAGAGAGAAGGGGAGGGTATTAGGGTATAGCAAAGCAAAGAAAAGGGAGCGAAGAGAGAGAGATACGAGAAAGAGAGAGAAAAGGCGAAGACACGAGAAAAAAAAATGAAAATAAATATAGAGAGAATTGACAAAAATAATAAAAATTAACCCCAACTCGAATAATAAAAATAAAGAGAGAAAAGGTGTAAAGAGAAGGATAGGGGGTTTTATAGAGAGTGAAGAGAGCATACGATACGGATTCGCCGGGGTAATAGGGGACGGACGGGGTTACCACTCTGACATGGCAGCGCATGAGAAAGAGAGATATTAAGGAAAGGGAAAGCAGCCCTTCCTCCTCCCCTCTCTCTCTCTCTCCCCTACCTAACCACTGATGATGTGCCACGTGGCTTCACCAGACGCCACTTCCTATTTTGTTTGCCCTTTTTCTTTTTGTTTTTCTACATTCCTTGTCTATTTTTATTTCCTTTCTCTTCTCCCCAAGCCCAAAGCCACCACACCACTGCCCACGAAAGAACCTTGCTTTCGTTTCGCTCTCCTCTCCTCGTAATCGCCGCCATGCTTTGCCTTTGCTTTGCTTTGCTTGGACTTGGATCAGACCCCTCTTATTGTATACGCTGCTGTCTCTTATTAATATTATGCCTTCTTTTCTTTCTTTACTCTTTTTTTATTTCCTCTTACTCGGTTTTGTTTTGTTTGATTCCGACATTTCTTCGAGGTATTTTTTATAAATTTTCGTTTTGTTGAGATACTCATTAAATATTTTAATACCAATCTTTTGATTTTCTACCGAGCACTTTTCTTGGTTTTAAGGGTTAAGCTTATAAGTATAACTAGTTTTGTATAATAAAAACTAAGAGATTTATAATTTTTATAAATTTTAAAGTTCACTTACTAAATCTAATCCATATTTATTATTTGCAATTTAACTAAACTATCCGTTAAGCATTTAATAAGTATAAATAATTTCAAATAACGACTTTAAAATGTAAAATGTATAAGTTTTCCTCCTTCCGATTAATTTTGACTAGTTTTATCAAGATTAGAAGTGCAAAGGTTTCTAAATCGGCGAATTAGGTCAATTCCAATTATGATTTACAAGCAACTTATTTTACAGCTTTAATTTAAGCTGGAGACAGAAATCCCCTCATTAATATCAGGTCTGATTCCAGCATTGAATAGATCGATGGATAAGAATATTTGTTCATCTTTAATGAAAACCACGTTGGTAGAAATATATGTCATAACTTCTCTCGACTGTATCTCAACTATTGGTAAAACAGTCATGCTTCCTTCACCAAACTGAGAACCTGATTTAACAACTATTTCTAAAAGGTGTGAATGCAAATAAAAACATTTTCTAGATAAGCTTCGTGACCCAACGATCTTCGTAATAGAAGAGACATTTGACACTTAATCATAATGTTAAAAGACTTGTCTCGTCGTAACATTTAAATTCTCAAAACTTCTCTCACTTGATCCTCACAATGACAAAGAACCCCTTGCCATCTCGGTTATGCTACCGGAAATTCAGGGGAAGTCGGAATAAGGGAGCACTCATCTTGGGGTGGGCACGATAATTGGTACACCAGAGGTGTGTCCTTCTCAGTCCTCTCAATGTTTTAATATCCACACCAAATTTTTTATATAAAAATAATAATCAAAAAAATTTTAATATGGACGAGCAGAGTCGGGCTTGAGTTTATCATCTTTAATCTTAGTCGAGTTTGGGCAGAATTTAGGTTTATTTTCGGGCCGAGCTAGGCCCAGGCTTAGAAAACGGGGTCTAAAATTTTGCATCGATCTGATTCAGTCCAAACTCGACCCAACCAGACCTATGATCAAGTCTAATTATACATCTCCTAATAATTAATAATATTTTATCAAGATAATGATTTAGAAAATAAAACATTTATCCTCAAAAAATTAAAATAAAAAATTTAATATAATGAATAATGCATTCCATGCAATTTAAATATGGTATTAATTTTAATAGTGTTAATAATTGATTTGTAAAAAAATAAATATTATCTATAATTATTGCTGTAATTTGGTTATGTTATTATTATTATAGCTCAGTATTATAAATAAGGTATTGTTTTTAATATAACAATTTATCTATTATCTAGCATTGCTCATCCTATAGATTCCTACATAACATTGTCTTCAATCTTCATCTTTCAATACATCATTCACCCTTCATAGTAATTATACATTATAAATTAAATTAAATATTTGAATGTATAGTAATAAGAGATTTAAAAAGTTGTTATATTGGATGCACTTCTTTAAAATTATGAAAAACATTTGTATTGGATGCGCGTATTTAAAAATCTCACAAAGACAAAATTTTAAAATATTAATACAAACAAATTTAACAAATTAAATACATAAGTTATGTTGTCATCAAAATAAAAAAAAAATCATCACCAAAATTTTCCATAACTTTCCATTTTTTACATCATTCCATTTCTACGTTTTTTTTTTTTTAACCTCCAATTAAATACATAAGTTGCACATATTTTCAAGTCATTTACTAAGATATTATTACCAAACATCAATATAAGTCATTACATTGTTTAACAATTATGATTCAGCCCAATGAACTAATACGAAGATATATGGATAAGTGGTTATCCACCCAAGACACGCAAGAATGCTCAGCGGAACTAATCCAACTAAGATAATGCCTGGACACTAATTGTCCAGCCCGAAGGTTAACATCCCTCCAAAAACACCCCTGGGCACCAAATGTCAAGCTCTTAGGCTTCACATCCTCTTCCAGAAACACGCCAAGATCACTGTAAATATAACTCAGTAATCCGCAACAAATGTTGGATTTTGGTACATTCAGTGCATATTAACATATCACATATCAATCTCGTACATCACGCAAAATAACCTATCGGCATGCCAATTGTATCACATCCTATGTTCATTTGGGCTTGATACATATAATAATATAACACTTTTCAATTTAATCCATTTTATCACCTTGTATCAAACTATAACAACTTATTTACATATATTCATAATTCACAAATCAACTTAAACATTACAAATTACACAAAAATATACCTTATGAACTTATCAGTGCCAAACAACAAAGATAGGAGTATCAAGGACTAGTCTGCAATTTTCTCTTTTCCATGATTATCTACCGGTTCTTGATATATACAACAATTTTATTTCAATTTATCAGCCTCAATTGTAACACCTTATACTTGGCCTATTCGCCAAGCCTGAATATCAAGATGCCACACCACCGTCTCATGTCATACTTGTAGTAAATTTTCACATTATTAAGAAATCCTCTTTGCCAGTGATTTTATAAATTTTTAGTCAAACATAAATTAATCATCATTGGCACATGCCAAACATACTTTAAAAAAAACTTATAGTAATAACTGAACATGCATTAGGCTTACTTATCAAAATTTTCAAGACAATCACATAGGTATTGATACTAGAACATAGGTATCAGTATTTTCCTTGCATGGTATCGATACCGCATGGAAAATCGGTACCAAATCAACATTTTGTTTCTCTTCTAAAATCAAAACACAAGAAAATATCGTTACAATTGAAAAAGTATCGATAAAATTACCCTGAGTATTGATACTCGTGATAGGGTACCGATACCAATTTACAATTCTGACTTCCTGCACATTTCAAAATAATAGAGGTATCGTTTTTACAATAAAAATATCGATACCTCTGCTTCAGACCAGAAAAATACAACATTTTTAAGCATATAAGTCATTCCAACTTGTACCAATTCATCATGCTATCGTATCTTCATCAAATAAACATCAAAACGGTCGTAGTAATAGTCTCAAACATAGAAAGTAAGTCCGAGCAATAATCAACGTAATACGAAATGAATCTCATAAACTTAGGAACAAATAATCTATGGAAGCATCCAAAACATCATGGTAAATACAAACAAAAGTCTACCACATTGCTTTATTCCCAAAACATAAAAAAAATAACAATAACACCTACAAAATCATGGATATGGACTTACTTGGATCACCCCTCGGAACCACAACGCTCACACCGACACGCAACTACTCTGCAAGGGTTTAAAAGGAGTGGGTGAGCTTAACAAGCTCAGTGAATACCTAGAACAACTACCATGCAAACAATTCATCAAGCATCAACGAAACAACCATATAGCACAACCTCAACAGTTCTAACTCTAGTGTCATATTATACTCACTCATGCATTATTTACTAGTTCATATTATAATCACATTCACTTTTAAGCATATATCACATTACACATATAATCACATAACATTTAAGCATATATCACAATACACATATAATCACATAACATTCAAGCATATATCACAATACTCATATAATCACATAACATTCAAGCATATATCACAATACTCATATAATCACATAACATTCAAGCATATATCATAACTATAACAGCCCGATTTTGGGCTTAGTCGGAACAGTGGTTTCGGGACCACAAATCCGATGTTGAGAAATTTATTTTATTTATATTTTTTATAGTCTACAATTTCACAAAATGATTTCGTGAAAATCTCATTCGAAAATTTTGACATTTAGGCACTCAATTTAGTCAAAAGGACTAAATTGTAAAAAATGCAAAAGTTGAGTTTTACATGTTAGAGGTGTCCAATTGTTATGAAATTTTAAATTGGAGGTCCTTAAATGATAATTAGGCCATTGGTTAAGTTGGTGGACAAAAATGGACATGGATGGGTATGTTTCAAAAGATTTTTTAAGGGGCATTTTGGTAATTTAGTGAATTAAATGAATTAAAAACAAAATTTAAATGCCAAATTTGTCCATCTTCAAGCTTAGGCCGAATTTAACATGTGGGAAGCCATGGATAGGGTTTTCAAGCTTTCCAAGCTTCATGGTAAGTCCATTCTAGCCCCGTTTTTCATGTTCTTTACGTTTTTGGAGTCCCGGTAACTTGATTTAGCTTATTCTAGCAATAATTTAACCTAGGGTTCATATTTGGAAAAATACCCATAGGTGAAAAGTATTTATTTTGATGTTTTATGGCAGAATATGAAGCTTAGAATTATGTTAAACAACTTTTACTAAGCGATTTTAAGTGAAAACGAGTAAAACAACACAATCGGCAAAAATACCTAATGTACATAAGTGCATGTTAGAGCAAGAATTTGATGTTGCCATAGAAGGGAAAAATGATTAGCATGTTATAAAACATAATAATAAGGGATGAAGTTTAATTTTCGAGCCTAGGGGAAAAATCATAATTATGCAAAAGTTTAGGGGCAAAATTGTAATTTTGCCAAAGTTTGAGTTAGGGACTGTTTTGAGTAGTACATTAATTAAATAAGTGAAATGTGATGTCTTAGACCCTGAAAAACGAGATTTGGACCTAGAACGGGAGGAAAATCGAAAATCGGGAAAGTTGGTAAAATGACTGTTTTGGTATCGAGGTAAGTTCATATGTTTAATAAGCATTTAATTATGCATATTTGAATGATAAATTGATATTTTGGCCATAAATACTATAGTATTGAGTTTCAGATATAATGATTAATGTTCGATAATAATTCGATATTAGAAAGAGAACTTGTATAATTTATATGTTAGACCATATTTTGTATTATGGATTTGTATGATAACAAGAAAGTATTGACTAGCATAGTTTGATGAGTATAAGTTAAGTTGATGATATGATGAGATTTAGAATGTAAGTATGTAAGTTGAGTAGCATTTTATTATTATGCAATTATTGTTATTAGTAATGTTATTATTGAGTTATGCGACTAACCTTGAGAATTTGAGCAAGTATGTTTCAGCTATGACTTGACAAGGCATTGATATCTCAAAGTCCATGGCTATACCATGGCAATTAAGGAAGAATTGACGGAAAAGTCCATGTTCATAACATGGCATTTAAGGAGGAATTGACGGTTAAGGATACCATGTAAGACCATGTCAAGACATGGCATTGGTAAGGCAAGGATCCCGTGTAAGACCATGTCAAGACATGGCATCGACATTGATTAAGGACTCCATGTAAGACCACATCAAGATGTGGCATTGGCACTAAGACAAGGATACCATGTAAGACCATGTTTGGAACATGGCATTTGGTAAGATAAGGATATCATGTAAGACCATGCCAAGGCATGGCATTGATAAGTTTTATAAGGCAAGGAAATCATGTAAGACCATGTCAAGACATGGCATTGATGAGTTACTATAAGGCAAAGGTCCAATGTAAGACCATGCCAAGGCATGGCATTGGTGAGTTCATAAGGCAAGGATACCACGTAAGACCATGTCAAGACATGGCAATGGTAAGTTCAGAAAGGAAAAGGTTCCCAAGTAGTCCAAAGAGTAAGTCAAAGAAATGACAAGGTGAGAACATGAAGAAAGGGTACAGGTATGAGTACAGGTATGCATTTAAGGCTTATTTAATAATGAGATTGTAAGTAATTGAGATTATCAAGTATTAAGTAAGTGATGAGTTTTCAGTTATGCTTGTGACACTTTATGACATGATTGGCAATATGCCTATATTATGAAAGAGTACTCATGTGTTAAGTGAGAATGTTGTAGGTATGTAAGCAAGCTATTAAGTAAGGTGCCCTTTGTATTCTGAGCCTTTGGTAAGGTTACCGATGAGTTCACTGGGAAAATCGATTAAGTGAAATTATGTGTGGCTTGTAGTGATAAGTGTAGGTATATACATGTGTAACGTATGATCAATATGCTCGATATGTAATTGGAAATTGGAAAGATTGTTATAGGTAAGTAATGAATACAACTAAAGTGAGTGAGAGCAAAAATTTACAAATAAAACTATTTTGGATAGCAGCAGTTACGTGATTTTGAAAAATCACCAAAAATAGTAGAAATTTAATTATAAGTTAGATGAGCTATTGATTTAAAGATTATTAAGTCTATTTTCATATAAAAGAAACAGAGCAAACAAAGGATTTGTATAATTTGAGATATTTAAATTTTTGTGAGACTGGTTCAGAATGACTATGTGATCCCCTGTTCTATCTTGGAAAAATCATTACAAATTGTACAAAAATAATTATGTGATATAATTTATATTCCTGAAATTATGAATGAGTCTAGTTTTAAATAAACTAAACAATAAGGTCATCTAAATTCTGTACGAGGAGATAATTGATTCATAGTGAAGAGAGGTCAAAATAGTCAAACAGTGAAATAGGGGAAATTTTAATGAATAAACTGTACTAATTGGTAAGACCAAAAATTCTAGAAATTTTATGGTATGAATATATTTGAGTCTAGTTTCAGGGAAAATTAGCGGTTTGTAATTTGGAGCTCTGTAGTTTAAGAAATAAATAATTTAGTGACAGCGATTCAAGTAGACAGATTAATGTGAACATGAGTAATAAGGTATAAGCATGTGATTTAATGATTGTATCAATTAGAGAACTTGTTGTGAGGATTTGCCTCGTTGAGGGTTTGGTAAGGCTACAAATGAGTAAGTTGAGAAAGTAAGAACTTAGCATTATTTATGCAAGTTATGACAGCTTAGTAGTAAGCTAAATTCATTGCTAATGCTTATTATTTTTACATGTGAACTTACTAAGCTTTATAAGCTTACCCCCTTTTCTTTCCCATGTTTCAGAGTCCTATTAAACAAGCTCGGGCTGAAGGTCGTCGGAGATCGCTTCACACTATCAAGCTATCTATGGGTATCTTTATTTATAAATAATTTAAGTTATGGCATGTATAGGGGCTTGACTAAGTCATTTTGTATATGTGTTAATTAATTTGATTAAACGTATTGCTTCATAACGGTAATAAGGATTATTCTGTATTTAGCCACGAGTTGTGGCTCATATTGGTCATGGAGTTATAATGCTTGTGTATGCATGTGTTTGTTAAAGTTTAAATTATAAGTGAAATTTTGTGGCTTGGGATTTGGTAGAACGTATTGTTAAGTCTGGTAATGCCTCGTACCCGGTTCCGGCGTAGTATACAGGTAAGGGGTGTTACAATAATACTCATATAATCACATATCATTCAAGCATATATCACAATACTCAAAAACATGTTTATAGATAAATTGGTACTTGAGCTATGAAACATAAAAGTAGGCACTATCACCACTCATCGGATACACAGATCTCCAATACACTACATAGACTCATAGAGTCAAACATGTCCCAAAAGTGAAGTATAAAGCTCACATTCTCCTTATTTCTCCTCACATGTCCCGTTGAATGAAGCTTAGCTCACATTCCCTTATCCCTCCAACATGTCCCAAGGCCTAAACGCCCAAAATCATTGTACATATAGGTGAGTACTCAGAATCCTATGGCATGCCAACTATATCCAATGATTTCAAGATCACAAGGCCAAAATATCTAAAATCAAACACATATCACTTATCGGTTATCGGTTATCCGTGCACTATCACTGCATATTTGCATTTTTATCAAAATACTATCACTAACATTTAATATATACATAACATGTACACATTTGCACTTTCACGATAGTTATCATAACCACATATCACATGTTATAGTATCTCATCTCAATTCACATATGTACAAACACATAAACACATAGTTCACAAGATAACATAGGTATGAGAAAGCTTACACTCGGAATTTAGATTAGGGGTTTAAGCTACTACTAAATTCCTAAATAATGCATTGAATCATGTCCACAAGCAATAATTCCAAACACTCACCAATTACACTTTTGCCGAAAGCCGAAAGCTCAAATTAGCTTTTCCTAACTCGTAGATGGTCTTAGCAAATCTGAAGCTTCAACACAAGAATTTCACACAACAATACATTCAAAAAAAATCAGCCAAGGACTCACCACAAGCAATAAAAAACATAAGCCTAAACTAAGTTTTCATGTAATAGAAACCTTTAACATAGGAAACTTAAAACTCAAATATCTCTGTCTATACTCAATCTTTTTGCCTAAAACCAATTACATTCCTCTTATAATTCACCTATTACTAATTCCTAGCCTTTAAACTACACAAAAAACTCAATTCATGGTATCGACTTTTTCGAAATGTTTATGGCAATTTTAACAAAAATTCATTAAAAACTTAATAAATCTTTAACGATCCTTCAAAGTAAGTTTAAAAACCTTTTAATCTCATCAAAACTAATTGAAAAACACTTTGAAACCACGTTTTTACCCAAAATCCAGAAATCCACCATTAACGACCCAATTTTCAGCTTTTATTTAAAATATGCGATTTAATGGCTAAAAATTCAATTTAAAAGACTAGATATCATTTAAAACTAATTAGGAATTGAATTGTTACCTTAGTTGACGAAAACCCGAGCATTTGATCAAAAACCTGAAAAACTCACAAGCTTGACAATGGAAAAATCAATGGTGATTTTGGGTATTTTTCTTGGTATTTAATGGAGGTTTAAGGCTTGAATGTTGATGGAAATCAAGAAATTATAGTTTAGAAATCAAATTTTGATTGGAAGATCAAGAGGAAACAAGGGACGACATGCACAAGCTTTGGAGAGAAAATTATCGTGAATATGGAACTATAAATGGGGGTTTTTAGGTTGAATTTAAAAATCTTGTCTAATTGCCTCTTAAAAATTCTAAGTTTCGGATATTTTACAAATCAACCCTATTTTCCAAATTAAAGGTATTTAAAACTCATTTTCAGAAATTGATTTAATTTTCTAAAAGCCATAGTAAAAAACATTACCGATAAACCATGCCGTAAAATTCCGAACACTCTAAGGCTAAAATTCCTAAAACTCCTAGGCCCTATTTTAGGGTGTTACGTCAATTACATTATAATATTCAAGTTGATGCATATGCCTTCCTATTAATATTTTCACAATTTTTCCTAAAGTTTTGTGTTTTATTCAATTCAGCCCCTAAAACCAAAACAAGCATATTTTTCATAATTTAGCCCAACACTAAGATGTCAAATTCATTAGAATCCCTACCCAACCCTCAAGTAACAAAATTTACATGAAATTCAATCCAATTTCAACATATTATCATTTTAGTCCCTAAACTCAAAACTATTCAAAATCACTTTACAAAATAGTCATATTTCATTATCAAGCTTCAAGCTCAAGCATTAACATCTAAAAAGCTTCAAGAACATCAATGGTAAGTTTTCAAAACTTTGACAGTATTTCAAAATAGTCATTAGGATAGCTAGATTAAGCTACAACGATATCAGAAACATAAAATTCATGAAAAACATGTGTGAAATTGACTTGCATGCAAGGATTAAGCTTGACTGAATGCTCTTAGGTTCCAACGATGGTGTTTTTCGATTTGAAATAGAAAGAAATGGGAAAGATGACCTTGGTTTCTTTTTGTTCTTTTATTATTAATACATTAACATTATTTTAACAAACATTTTAATTATAAAACTTAATTAGTTAAGCATATAAATGTCACTAGCTTTAAGAATGGCTTAATTTCCATTTAAATCCATCCAAATATACTTTTATAACTATTTGGCTCATTTAAGCTAATAGCGATTGACTTTTGTAGTTATTACGATTTAGTCATTTTTCTTTAATTAACTAATCAAATATCAAATTTATCGGATATAACATTACAATGACCTAATAAATATTAAATAAATAATATTTATGGACTCACATGTCAAAATTGTAGTCTCGAAACCACCGTTTTCGACACCACTGAAAAACGAGTTATTACAGCATTGCATACATAAGGCTTCCAACTGCAGAAATATATGAAACCTTACTGATATGCTCTCTTTCTTCTTCTGTCTTATGACAGTCATCCAAAGAAAGATGAAAACTCGATGCAGTCCGCTGAACGCTTGGCTTTATATCGGCCATTGCAAACCGTTTCAGTATCTTATCGATGTGTAAAGCTTATGATAGAGTTGTTGTTTTATTCTTTCGATCCCTAAAGGTTCAAATTCCAAGAATATATATAGCTTCACCGAAGTCCTTAATGTTAAAATGTTGAGATAACCATAGTTTAACTGATGTCAATTCTTATCATCATACAGAACGAGGAAGACCACCTTTTCGTCTTTTATATGCTTATAAACACAAGGTTCATCAGTGTTTTGCTCAAACTCAAAAGTCTTGATCATTTGATCAAATCTTTTATTCCATGAACCAGATGCCTACTTAAGCCCATAAATAGATCTTAGTAGTTTGCAAACTTTCTGCTCATTTCATTTGAGAACATAATTAGTGGGTTGAGCCATGTAAATGGTCTTAGTAAGAAAGCCATTCAAGAATGTTGTCTTGACATCCATTTGTCAGATCTCGTAATTGAGAGCAGTGACAATGGATAAGAGTATGCGGATAGACTTGAGCATGGCTACCGGAGAGAAGGTCTCATTGTAGTCGATGCCTTCTTTCTGTGTGTAGCCTTTCCCTACTAGTCTAGCTTTATTTTTTTTTTCATTTTCTCTTCCTCATTTCTTTTCTTCTTATAGATCCACTTACACACTGTGGGTTTAATCCCAACTGGTAAGTCTACAAGTTCCCACACCGTATTAGATTCTATAGAATCCATCTCGGCATCCATGACCTATTTGCAGAGCTTGGAATCTACTTCATGCATAGTCTCCTCGTAATTGAGTGGATCATCATCCTCATGATCGGCTTTCGTATTATAAATACTACCAGTATAGATGAAGAAGTTCAATTTCTTAGAAACTCTCCCACTACGACGAATTCACCTATGCTGTTGATTGTTTGTAAGTCTTTCTACAACTTTTTCGATAATTAAACTTGGTGATTTTTCTACAACTCCCAAAAGTTCCTTGAGTACTACTTCACTTCGAGGCTTAAAGTTATCCATGTAGATTTCCTTAAGGAAGGTACCTTGAGTAGAAAATTTAATCGTATTTCGGATTGTAGAATAATCCACCATTTGATCCTTTTGGATATCCTACAAATATGCACAATTCTGTCTCAGTGCATCCAACTTCTTTGAATCCTTATCAAGAACATCTGATGGACAGCTCCATATTCTAAAGTGATTTAGAATGAGTTTCTTTCCATGCCACAGTTCATAATGTGTCTTACAAGCATACTTGATTGGCACACCATTCAGAATATAGCAAGCCATTTGTATCGCATATCTTAGAAGGAAGTAGGGAGTTGCGAATAGCTTAACATTGAACAAACCATGTCAAGTAAGGTTTTGTTCCTTCTCTCAACTACGCCATTCTGCTATAGAGTGCCCGGTGTAGTCAACTGAGATAAAATTCCATTCTCTATATTGATTGTCGCCAAAAGTGTGAACGTTTGACTGAAAAATACTACACCAAAAATATAAGAAATAAAGTAGCGGTGTCTGCAAGTATACGGGTCAAATTGTAATATAGTATTGTGTTAGAACAGAACACATGAAAGTATTCCGAGAATTGTACCCAAGGGAGGATGAATTAAATCTATTGAAAACCTTTTTACAATAATAAATCTAAATAGTAATAATTAAATTCTATATTATAACAAATCATAAAAGAGATAAATGTCATAAACTAAATGACTAAAATAAATAAATAAAAATTAAACTAATCATAAAGATTAACTCATTTTAGGGGTTGTAGTTAACTTCGAATTCGAGTTTTAAGGTGAATTAGCTATTAACTAACTGGCCATCTCCCGACGTATTAACGTTGGAAGTGAGAATACTGTTACTAAGGATATGAATTAAGGCGGTGTCTACAAGTAAACGGGTCAAGTTGTAATATAGTTTTACAACAAAGTATGAAAGTACTCTGAGGATCGTACTCAAGGGAGACGATACTAAACTGAGATTAATTCTTATGCTAATGGGTCTAGTTAGTAATTTAATTAAACTATATTATGATTAATCCTAAGGTGATGAGAAAATCTATTCTATTGAAAATAATAAAAACTATGGTAATTTAATTATTTTGATTTACATTTTGTGTTTACCATGTATCTATATAGTTTAAGTTGATGGATAACATAATCAAGTATTTATTCATTTGCATTCCTTCTAAGATTGTAAGTTCTTTAACTTAGTGAACTAGGTAGATATTCTTTAGGAGTACTTAAGTTAGATAAACATCAATCTTAAGTTACATGTGAGATATGTCCTATACAAATTCAAAATTCGATTGTCATGCTTCTTATTGTTCAACATATTCCTAGGGTTATCTTATGCATGTTTCTTGTGTTTGCTTGAGGACAAGCAAAGACGTAAGTATAGGGGAGTTTGATCTGTCGTATTTCTATACATCAAATTAAGATATTTTGACACTTAAAAAGCTAGTTCTCAAGTATTTTATAAAGTTTTTTTTATTGCTTTTCATGTAACATCCCAAAAGTTAGGGGTTATAAATTTTTGCATAATTGCATGTTGTGCTTGCTCAGCGGGTTATTTGAGTGTATTTAGGAGTTCTAGGGAGGCCTGGGTTCGAGTCTGAGCCCTGGAAAAATTTTGGTTTTTGGCCCTTTAGTGGAGAGGGCTAGTTGAGGTTGGACTTAAGTATAATTGAGTGTGTTTTGCTAACACAAGTGGAGCACATAGTGAAGTGGTGTGGCGTCAAGTGGAGAGCATAGAGGGAAGGGGTTCGAATCCCACAGATTACAAATGAGGGATTTTATTCTGTGACTTGGGAGAGCAAGAGGCAGAGTTTGGATCAAACTCTTCAAGAGGAGTTGGAGACTAGGTCAAACTATTCAAAAGGATGAAGGGGAGCAAATTGAGGAGGAAAAAGTGGAGAGAATCAAGGAAGTGAGGTGTGTGGAAGTGTTGGCCGTGAGTGGGAGTGTGTGGTAGGGGGAGTTTCGGCTGGATAGGGGTCTTGATTAGTTTTTCGGCAGCTTTGGTTTTGAGGTAGAAACCGAAACTTCTTGGGACTATGGTCACTTTTTGCTTTTGTTTCCAAGTTTGTTTCATTTAGGCATTTCGACTGAGAGTATTTTGGAAGCATTTCGGGTTTCTTCTTAGCAACATTTGTTCACTTTTCCTTCTCGTTACTTACCTCTTGTGCATTATTGGGTATTTCTTCTTTCTTTTGCTAGCCGAAATTTTGGTGTTGGCCGAATCACCATTCTTCTTCTCCTTTCTCTTCACGCCTTACTCATCCCTTGTTTCTCTCTAGCCGAATCTATCTTCAACTAGTTTCTTGTTTTCTTGATGCTCCTCTCTTCATGACACAAAGCTAGCTGATTTGGGGTAGGCCGAATCTATTTCTTTTATTATTTGTGCGTTTTTAATCTCTTCTTTCTTAGCCGAATCTATCCTCCCCTAACTAGTTTCTTGTTCTCTAATTGGTTAAGCCGAAACTAACCTTTCCCTTTTCTTTCTAGTTGATTGTCATCTCTGAGGGTCATGCGTGTTCAACTTCTTTTTGCTCAAAGAATCTGTCTTTGCCGAATCTGAGGGTAAGTAGTACTAATCGTTTTCTGGGTTTCTCCCTATTGCCGAATATTGGTGGATGCTAACCTCCTTTGTGGATCAATTATTTTAGGAATCCATTTGCTTTATCCAAGGAGCGAGGCCGAATACTGTTCACTCTGTTGTGGGAGGTCATGTCTTGTGGTAAGTGAGGTTGGTTGAGTAGTATATTTCGGTACTATGGATTTTCGAGAACATTGGGATTAACTCATAGTCATTGTTATTTTAGGGGCATCGAGGAGTGGTTCTTTCGGCAATCCAAAGCAGGTGTGTAATCTCACACCATCGCTTATTCTGTGAATGTTGTTCTGTGAATCGGCTAAAAGTCAAAATAATGAAAAGCCGAAATACCGGTAATTGAGATCGCACGAGCTGCGAGCGCTCGTAGTGATAAACCTAGTCTCTAGTGAGGGCGACAGACTGTTAAGAGAGTGTCACGAACGCTCATGTGAAACTGAGGCCGTAATGGGACTTGTTGAGTCGAGGCAGGATAAATGGGCCCAACGGGTTAATGGGCCCATATGAGCGAAAACGATGAAAAATGTAAGTTATCGATGTGACTGTGAAGTCTGCAGAACCGAGGCTGAAAACGAACAGAATGGGCCACACGAGCGTGTGGGCCCGAATGGGCCGAAATCGGGTTTTAGGCCCAATAGCACTGTATTGACCAGAAATGAAAACTGAGTCCCTCGAGGCGACATTAGGCCTTCAGAAAGGCCGTTGTAGGGGTAAAATTTCTGAAATACCCTTATTGGGTAAAATTACCGAAATACCCTTAGTGGGTAAAATACTAGAATACCCTCGGCGGGTAAAGTTACCAAATACCCTAAAGGGTGAAATTACTGAAATGCCCTCGTTGGGTGAAATTACTGATATGCCCCTGAGGGGTAAATTACCGTTTTACCCCTACCAACCAAATGACCATTATACCCCTAGAGGTAGATCTAGTGTTGTGTGTGTACCCTGTTTAATTGTTTATGATGGTAATTTATGACATACATCATTTTAATATGTCACTACATGTTGCATTGGGTTGGGTTATGCTTATGGAGGAAGTGCTGTACAGGTGGCTATGCCACGTTATACTGAATCAGTGGCTCTGCCACGATATACTGATTTTAGTGGCTCAGCCACATATACTGTTACTAGTAGCTTTGCTGCGTTGATATTAGCGGCTCGTCTGCGCTTTTGGTGTGTAGGGCTGGGTGGGTTGACTTGGTCCCCACATGTTGTGTAGGGTTAGTACGGGTGGTGTGATGGTTGGATTGGGTTGGGCTGCATTTTTGTTTGTTTTACCATGATTTTTAAGGCTAAGGCCCGAATTGATACTGCATGGGCTTGGGCCCAGACTGTGACTATGACAGGGGATTACACATTAAGTTCTTGTAACTCACCCCTTCCTTTTAACCGTGTAGGTAATCCCCAGCGTTAGAGGATTTGGAGCTGTGGAGGACTCGGATGTGGCCATACATTGGGTTTGCTTCTTAACAAAACATAGTAATTTTGGATTTGTTTTATTTTATATTATTTTCGGGTTAATATTTTATGTAGTAAGGCCTTTGGGATTTTCTTTTTAAACTTTTATTTGGTATTTCTTATATCATTGCAAGTTTACTAAAAACGGGTTTTAAAACAATAACATTTGTTTTTAAACATACGTTTCCGCAACGGTTTAATCAAGCTTCCGTAACAGAAAAGTTTTTAAAAGCAAAATATTAAATGCATTGTCATAGCCCAACTTTGCCCGACCCGTACTCCAATGAACCATTTTACAAACCAAACAAATCCAACTGAACTAAAAAAAAAAAAAATTAAAACCCAAACATCAAACAGACCTTACCCAGCAGCCCAAAACCCAATAACCAATTGCTAAAAAAACTAACCCACTAACCAAAACCCAATCAAGCCCAATCTACCCCCAACCCTAATCCAACAAAGACTAAACAAAAAACTAAACCCTAGGTGCACCGCACCTAGGGTCTTCTGACCCCTGTCCGTTCTCTATCCCATCCAGCGCTACTGTCAGAGCAGCACCACCACTGGCCTCCACCGCCCACTCCACTTGTACCTGCGAGATTAAAAAGGACAAGACAGAGAGTAAATGGGTGTAAAATTAAGGGCTATATATGCCGATCAAAACCATTGTAAAGGGGTTCCTTTTTTTTTAATCAATACCACAAAAAACAGAGATCAATACCAAAATAGCACTTTCAAATATAAACCAAAGATCAACCACAAGAAAGCATGGATTAAAGCTCTAAAAAATTACTAAAAAAGGTCAAAAACAGAGGCCAAAAAGATGTGATTGTTTTTATTTTTGAAACCCTTTTTTTCTCTTCTTTTTCGTCATACATACATATACTTATACTATTATTTAAAAATAATAATAATAATATGATTTTTTTTACCTTTTTGGGTCTTCGATCGCCGTACATGGCGGTGTCGGCGACGGAGGAGCTTCGGCGGACTGGCCGGAAAACCTCGTCAGAGACCTGCCCTGCAGAGAAAAAGAGAGGGTCAGAAATTTTTTTTTTAAAGGATGATGAAATGAAAATTTTTGGGAATTTTAGGCCTTAAATAGCCCCCCAAAACGACGTCATTTTGGGGCTGGCCTTAAACACCCAAAACGACGTCGTTTTGCTTCCGACCCGACTACCCGATCCGCTCCAGGTAGGATCCGCGTGTTTTTAACAAAGGGGGAATTTACACGCGCAGTCCCTTTACCTTTTCAGAATCTTGCAATCAGGTTTTCAATTTTTTTAATTTGGCCCTAAAATTTTAACGCAGTTTTAAGTTTAATCCATTTAAGCGCTGTGTTTAAAGGACTCAAGTAAATTGCTCTTTTGATCCCTCCACTTCTTTCGCGTACTACAATGGGGTCCTTTTTCTTCCTATTTATTGCGAATTAAACCCCAAACTTCCGTTTTAAATTCGATTTGGTCCCTTTTTCAGTTATTTTGCAAGTTTTTTATTGCCATCACTATTATTTAATATTTTATTATTATTATTATTATTAGTGTTATTATCATTACTATTATTACTATTATTTGTCTATCGTTATCTTGATATTTACATTATTATTATTATTACTATACTTGTATTTATATTTATTTTCTTGGTTTAAAACTATAATATTATTATTATGTTTTTTACTATTATTTTCAATATTATTATATCTGTCGTTATTTACTATTTTATTTTAATATTATTATTACATTATTTTTCTTATTTATTATTATATTACCCATTATTATTTATTTTATTTCTAATATCATTACTACATCGCATTCATTTTTTTTTCTTTCATACGTTATTATTATTGTATTTATTATTTATTATATTGCCTATCATTATCATTATTTTTTTCTACTATTACTAATATACTACAATTATCATAAATTAACATATTACTTTCATTTTATAATTATCTATATTGTCATTTTTCTACTTCATCATTATTATTAATATTTTAGTAACACTCGGGTTAGCATATCATTCAGATTTCATATCGTTATTTTATTATCATTATTCTATTCACATGTAACCTCGTATTTTCATATTATCATTTGTCACACTAATTTTATCCGATACATCAAGTTTTCAAATAATCGATATTTTGTATTAAAGATTCGAGAAAATCGTGCCCTAACTTACTGGGTTCCGGTTTTTCTCATTAAATCTGAACAACGAAATATCATTTTTAAAATTGCAATACAAGTTTTAAATAAAATGCTCGTTCTCGAAGATTTGAAATGTTGTGCCCTAACTTACTGGACACAACATCTAAATACCCTGAGATAAGTTTCTTAAAATGTACTATTCTGTATTTGGAATTTCGGGAAAATCGAGCCCTAATACTGGGTTCTGATTTCTCATTTGACAAATCATGGAATATTCTCTTCAAACTTAAAATCGAGCTTTGAAATCAAAAAGGCAAACTCACTTTCGGGAGCCCAAAGTGTCACATCCTAACTTACTGGGTATGATACTTTATCTTTTCGAAATGAGAGGGTCTTATCATCCATCTCGATTTGTTCAAGTTTTGAAAAAAAATAATAAGAGGATCGTATTTTGAAGTCTTTTCAAATTTTAAACATTAGAACACGATTTTAATCAATTAGGTACCAATTTTGGGCGTATCGAGGGTGCCAACCCTTCCTCGTACATAAGCGACTCCTGAACCCGCTTTCTTGAATTTCGCAGGCCAAAATTAATATTTTAAAAAACGCTTTAAGGTGATCCAATCACACCTAAGCAAAAAAGGGATTGGTGGTGACTCCCGTATTTTGGTTTCCATTTTCAAAACCAAAGTCGACCCCCGTTTTTCAAAAAAATGGTTACGACAGCTTGGCGACTCCACTAGGGAGCGTCGAGAGTCAGGCCATAGATTGATTAATTTTTGTCCTTTTGATTAAAAATTTGGAAAATTGTCTTGAAAATTCATGTTTCTTTTAATGCATTTTTGATGCTATAATTGTAATAATGTCGAGTCTCGTAAAATACTTTGGCATTGCATTGCATGACCGTTGTGGTCACACCTTTAAGCGGGAGCGAGACGCTATGCCTTCGTGAGGTTTTCACCTCTGCATGGGCTAGTGGATTGCTTCCGGGATACATCTGTACCTATGTCTTCATGAAGTTTTCACTTTCGCATGGCCATAGGGAAATGTATTACCCTAAACCGAACCCGATTCGTATGAGCCTATAATGGGTGAGGATCGAGGAATCTACTGGTTCGGGTACCTGAACTTTAGAGCTAAACCACACGTAGAAAACATAAGAGCCCACCCTAAGTAGAAATATGTCAAACCTTAGTAGTTACCCAGATAGTTGTTTGTTTATTTTACTTGTTTTATATTTCATTCTGTGGTACTAACTGGTTATGTTTTATTCTTGTGCATGACATTTGATATTGTAAGAGGTATTGATTCACAGTCAGTTTTTAAGTTAGAAAGCTGGTTATGGAGAACGAATTCCTTGATAAAGTGGAAGACAATGCAGCCGTCCGCATATGGTTAGAGCAAAGGCAATTAGAGAAAGGGGACAGCTTACCTAAGGGGTATGTGTCAGAACTACGGGATTTCACTAGCATCGGTATCACACAAAATGAGCTCCATGAGTTGAAAGAGATATGGACCCAGTGGGATGATGAGGCAAAGCAGCTGTTCTATCGTACTTATGGCGATCTATCTTACTTGTTCGACATCAAAATATGTAAGTATCTGTTTCGAGCAATGACTCAATTTTGGAATTTTGCTTATAGCTGTTTCTCTTTCGGGAAAATAGATTTAGTGCTCACGATGGAGAAATATACGACCTTGCTTCGCTGCTCAAGGATCCAACTTGACAAAGCTTATTCTAGGGCTTCTAATGTCCCAACTTTTGTGAAGAAGTTAATGAATATCTCAAGGATGAGTGAGCAGTGGGTCTCAGCCACAATTCAGAAGAAAGGCGATGGTAAATGCATACCTTAGGTGAGTTTGAGAGACCCGATCCTAACACATCCCGATGTAAAGAAGAAGATTGACGTCTTTGCCTTGTGTATTTACGGTTTGGTAATCTTCCCTAAAGCTCTAAGACATGTAGATGAAGCAGTTACTGATCTATTCGGCCGACTAGACAAAAGGGTCACACCTGTACCTGCAATCTTAGCCAAGACGTTCAGATCCTTGAATGCATGTCGAAGAACAGGTGAAGGCAGGTTAATTGGATGCGCGCAGTTGTTGTTGGCTTGGTTCCATAGTCATCTCTGGAAGGTGGTGAAAGTGTCTTATCGGGTTTTCTCTAAGAATTACTCTCCGTTGAAAGAGATAGTAGCTACACCGAGAAGAGAAGACGTGTCCGAAGAAAACTGGATGGCGCTCCTTCAAAATCTTCAAGAAAAAGACATCGAGTGGAAGGCTCATTGGATGGTTCCCGACGAAATCCTTTATCAATGTGGGAACTTCAACTGGGTTCCATTACTTGGAATTTGGGGAGCCATTGGGTATGCCCCTTTGCTTGTACTGAGGCAGTATGGTTCAAAACAGTTCGTACCAACGGCGTACGGGCTAGCTCAATGTGAGTTCTCATACAGGGGGAAAGCTATAAGAAGAAGGTTAAAGAGATTTCTAGTGCCTGGAATCAGATTCATAGAATGAAGAAATTATCCGCAGGCCCAATGACGACCTTAGAATACAGTGGATGGAGGGTTAATGATAACATCCCCGAGTTGAATCCAGAGGTCGCCCGATCGAGAGAAGGATGCTTGCGAGGTCCCATCAGAGTTAGAGATTGTGAAACAATATTTCGAAAAGATGAGTTCAGAGCTTGGAAAGAGGATAGAGAAGTTGGAAGAAGAAAAAATGCACCTGAAATTAGATGCGGATGTTCAGAAATCGGAGGCCGAGAAACTAAGAAAAGAAAAGTGGAAGATAGAGGAACATCAAGATAGTTTGAAGACAGAATATAAGAAGATACGTTTGACAATGAAAAACGCTGGATTAGGAAAGACTCCGGAATAGTAGGGACGGGAGATTCGAGAGGAAAAGGCCAAAGCTAACTGTTGGGAGAAGAAGTTTCAAAAAATACAAGCGCAAAACGAAGCCTTAGGGAAGAATTTGGCAGAAAGCCAAAAAGAGAAAAATGGATTGAAAGCTAGAGTGGCTGAAATTGGGCGGTCTCTTCATCACCATCGAAGTCGTAATTCTGAAATCGAACTGAAATCAAGTCTAAACAAGATCGAGGAAATGAAGGGTAAGATTGAAGAATTAGAATCATCATTGCACAGTTGTGAACTTTGAATTGAGCTTCTTGAAACAAGAGAAGGGCGTTGGGAGGAAGAGCTTCACCATTCTCATAATCAACTTAGAAATCGGGATTATCTCATGGGTGAAGCAATAGTTCAGATTCGAGAGGTAGCTGATCACCTACAGACTTTGGCAGCATAGGCTGATATACTGAGCATGAAGTATGAGCTATAGTCAGATCGTAGTCAAGAGCTAACCTCTTTGCTTAGGAAAATCAGAGCTTTAGGCCTAAGGACGAAAGCATATTTGTAGTCTTTTTTATGTAAAGGGTTTTGTTTTCTAATAAAGTTTTCTAAAATGAAGTTGAATCTGAATTGATGCCTCTTTGCATTCATGCATTTGCATTGCATTTCATGCATTTGCATTACATCTCATCATATGCATTAAAATTTGTAGAAAGGTCCTAATTAGGTGAAATTATTTCAGTTAACCTAGAAAGCCATGGACCGAAGGTTGGAAAGAATAGAGCAAATGCAAATGTAGATGCTAGAGCAATTGACCAAAATACAACAAGAAATGCAGGAACAAATGCTAGATTTCCAAAAGAATATGATGGGCTAGTTAACCCAATTACTAGCCAGAGGACTTGAAAAAAGGAGTGGCCAAGTGGTTAACAGTGTGGGTGATGACGAAGACATCGTTTATTCCCCAATAAGTGTCCCGACTCAACTAGACACGCATTTGCATGCGGTACCTGTCATTATTGGATCCCAATATCAAACTAATACCTCGGTACTGCTGAACTTTCCGATGGGTCCTAGTGGTGATCGAGTCAATCCTGTTGTTCTTGGCCTAGCAGAGACAAAGAAAAAGAGAGAGTGGGCTTCAAAGGCCTCAAAGAGGAGAGACGAGGATGTGAATAATACGAGTGGGTGTAACAAGGGCCATTCAAAGCCGTTTATAGTAAACTAGCCAAAGAAGGCAGTCACCGATTATCTCGTTTCCCCAAAGCAAAAACCCAATCCAAGATCGAATTCAGAAAAACCCCAGTTCACACCTATTCCCACGACGTACAAGGAGTTATACCAGAACCTATTTGGTATACATGTTGTAGCTCCTCATTACAGAAAACCGATGCAACCTCCATACCCAGAATGGTATGACCCAAATGCCAGTGTGAGTACCACGCGGTGGTCACAGGGCATTCGATAGAAAATTGCCTTGCTTTCAAGAAATTGGTGGAAAACTTCATCAACTTGGGTATTGTGAAGTTAGATGATGCGCCAAATGCGGAAACATGAACCTGGGAGCATTTTGGACATAAGACTGCGGAAGAAATTCCTGTAGTATTTAGAGCTCACTTAGAGTAATGTACAAAACGCACTTGTTGCTTTAAGCCTAGAAGCAATAAGATTTCTTTTGTGAAAAAGGCTTGTGTCCAGAATTACTATTTCAGTAAAATGCATCTTTTTGAACAAATATTTTTTTCTTTTTCATATTATACATTCTTTTGAATATTCTTTATTTCTTCATTCTTCTTGGAATCATTTATTCTCTGGAATTTACCTTCATGCCCACCAGGGGTCCTCAAATATCAATAACATGAGCGACGCTATTACTGACTCCATTTCTAGTCTGAGATGTGTCTAGAGGGATCTAAGGACTTGAAAGATGACAGAGATTGCAACTTATTTCCTAACTTGTTAAGAATGGTAGATCCTACCTTACGAAGTGTCAGCAGACACTACGGGCTAACGAAGGAGATGAAGGTGGAAGCTTAGCTCACCGCAGGAATAAGGCAAGGCATCATTGAGTTATCTCCAAGAATTCAAAGATGTTTTCGCATGATCACATCAAGACACGCCTAGGCTACTAAAACGTGGGTATGCCGTTAAGATTGGTGTCTAAAGAACCCATGTTAATGGTCCTACAACGGCCAGGCTAATCAAGAGGTTCGAGCTACTGGTTTATCAAGAAAGGGAAATTGCAGCAGTTACGATGTAAATGCCAAATTGAGGAAGACAAGGCTCATGTGCCTCCTCCATTTTTCCTATATGTGGGGCATAGATGTTACGAGGCCAATCTCGTCAAAAGCATCTAGCCGACAATAATTCATCTTAGTGGTTGTCAATTACTTCACTGAAAGGGTGAAGGTCACTTCATATGCCAAAGTTACAAAGTTAGCAGTCATCAAATTCAAATTCAAATAAAAAACCAAAAAAGAGAGAGTGGCAATGCTAGAAAGAAACATGTTTAACGTAATTGCACAAATTTACATTCTATTCAAGTATTAGACACCATATCGGTACAGCAATGGCAGCCAAAAACCATTTAAATTTTTTGAAAAATGACTGATATTTGTAAAAGTTGGCATAGAGAAGTTACCATTTATCTTCTATGCTTCGTGAACATTGGCCTGGACCTTCACCGGGGCAACGTCTCTCTCGTTGGTTCACAAAAAGGGAGCAATTGTTGGAGGTTAAGATTCCTTTTCTCCAAGTTGGATGAAGCAGAATGTCTACAGTAAGCTTGATTGAAAGTATTCATGGTCGAATGTACCAAAAATGGATGATACGGGCTTATGACAAAAATGACCGCTCAAGAGAATTTTAGGAGGATGACCTGGCATTAAGAAGGATTCTTGTTATCCAAAAGGACTCCAGAGGAAAAGTAAATGCCTTATGCAGCAAAGAAGGCCTATTCTGGGGAAACATGGATATTAACCAAGATGGATGGCAAAGACTTGCCCAATCCGATGAATTCAGATTTGATAAAAAAGTTTTCGTAAAAGAAGAAGAAGAAGAAGAAGAAGAAGAAAAAAAAAAGAAACATAAAAAATGAAAAAAATACGAAAAAGGAAAAGAAAGAAAAAGGAGAGGTCGAGGTGAAAACCCGCAAAAGGTGCCTTGAGACCAAAGAGGATTTGAGTTGAAAACCTGAGAAGGGCAGCTCAAACTTTGATCGAAAGTAGGGCATACAGTACTCTTGCTACGCTTGAATTAACAATGAAGAAGTATGTTACGTCTTGGGGCATCGACAAAGTATTCCAGATCCCCTAAACACATATTGAGTTTAAAATGGTCCTCAAGAAGTTTGAACAGAGAAGCTCAGGCTACGATATCTGGGCCACCTAGTTTCCATCTTATCCATTCTGAATTAACTATCTTTAATACATTACCAATAAATTTCCTTCTTGATTGCATTTGCTATCTTTGCTTAACCTATTTGTTTCGAGCTATGCTCCTAACTAACTTCGTTCTTTTCCATAATTATGATCTCTTTCAAAGCATTTCACATTGAAATAACGATTAATAGACTAACGACACTTTCACAAAAGGAGTTTCGCATATTACTCTGGGAACTTCTAAATAGTACAAGAACCTGAATCAGGACTATTGTTTAAAACTCCTCAAGTTTAAGGGATAGAAATATTGGTGGAGGAAAAGTTTGAACTGAGGCTATCTCTTCGAATTTTTTCAAAAATGGTGATTGAACAAAATGATAAGATATTACGTCAGTAATACCATCTTGACGAAAAAGGGGCAATGTTAACCCGTGTGTAAATGGGGAATCATTCGCAAGAAAAATGATATTCTGTATCCATGCAAATATCGTGTATACACACCTGGTCATGACACCAAGGGAATGGAATGTGTAGTAGACCAAATTGATTGAATAAGTTACAAATTTTATACCCCTGAGTTGTGATGGGACGGATTGAAGATGATACAAATTATATCCCTTGAGTCGCAATGGGATGGATTGAAGATGACACAGCCCTATACCCCCCTGAATTGCAGAGAGAGGGTCTAAAGATGGTATAAGCTTTAAAGTCCTATAGGTACAGCGGAATGGACCTTGGAGTTACATTGGGGCAAGTCATTTGAGCAAAATATGATTGTTTCTTTGAGTTTTTGGCAAAGGTACCAGCAGAGCGAGATAGCAGCGTAATACGTCAGCAATAAGACTCTGATGGACGACGAGCAGTGACAACCCTAAGCATTGAAAAGGGGATCATTTCATCATCATTAGGAGCGTTTCGATCATTACATCCTGATCCTTATACATTTTTAACAAAGAGTCATTCTCATGACATTCTGCATTCATGCAAATGTCGTCTATAGCACATGTAGTTAGGAGCACTTGAGTCATTCCGATCATAGCATCCTCATCATTTGCATAAGCATAAGCACGTAAAACTAATTTTACAGGACAGGTTCCCAGAGAACGGTGTAACAATATCGAAAATTTCAGATATTGTCCCCTAGTGGGGTAGATCGAGGATTGAAGTCTTCCTAAGATTAAAGATAGCAGGTCTGGCATTCCTGAAGTTGCAGGAGCATATCGAAGATAGCAGATTTGACATTCTTGAGGTTGCAGGAGTAGATCGAAGATAGCAGATCTGGCATTCCTGAGGTTGCAGGAGCAGATTGAAGATAGCAGGTTTGGCGTTCCTGAGGTTGCAGGAGCAGATCGAAGTTAGCAGATCTGGCATTCCTGAAGTTGCAGGAGCAGATCGAAGTTAGCAGGTCTGGCATTCCTGAAGTTGCAAGAGCAGATCGAAGATAGCAAATCTGGCATTCCTGAAGTTACAGGAGCAGAGTGAAGTTAGTAGGTCTTGCATTTCTGAAGTTGCAGGAGCAGATTGAAGATAGCGGGTCTGACATTCTTGAAGTTGCAGGAGCAGATTGAAGTTAGCAGGTCTGGCATTCCTGAAGTTGCAGGAGCAGGTTGAAGATAATAGGTCTGGCATTCCTAAAGTTGCAGGAGAAGATTGAAGTTAGCAGGTCTGGCATTCCTGAAGTTGCAAGAGCAGGTTGAAGTTAACAGGTCTGGCATTCCTAAAGTTGCAGGAGCAGATCGAAGATAACAGGTCTGGCATTCCTGAAGTTGCAGGAGCATATTAAAGATAGCAGGTCTAGCATTCCTGAAGTTGCAGGAGCAGATGGAAGATAGCAGGTATGGCATTCCTGAAGTTGCAGGAGCAGATTGAAGTTAGCAGATTGAAGTTGCAGGAGTAGAATGAAGATAGCAGGTCTGGCATTCCTGAAGTTGCAGGAGCAGATCGAAGACATCAAGTCTTATCTTCCTGAAGTTGCAGGAGCAGATCGAAGACATCAAGTCTTATCTTCCTGAAGTTGCAGGAGCAGATCGAAGACATCAAGTCTTATCTCCCTGAAGTTGCAGTGGAGCATATTGAAACTACAGGTCCCATCTCTCTGAAGTGGCGGTGGTGCAAGTCAAAGCAATAAGATGTGGTGGACTGGAATGAGACTACCTGAAGAAAAGGAGCACCGAAGAAGTCAAGACTCAGCGAGACCGGGCAAAATTGGTCTTTCTTGAAAGTCTTTGCTCCATTCTCGTTGCACGACAATGAGCAAAGAGGGGCAGCTGTCATAGCCCAACTTTGCCTGGCCCGTACACCAATAAACCATTTTACAAACCAAACAAATCCAACTGAACTAAACAAAAAATTAAAACCCAAACATCAAACAGACCCTACCCAGCAGCCCAAAACCCAATAACCAATTGCTAAAAAAACTAACCCACTAACCAAAACCGAATCAAGCCCAATCTACCCCCCAACCCTAATCCAACAAAGACTAAACAGAAAAACTAAACCCTAGGTGCGCCGCACCTAGGGTCTTTTGACCCCTGTCCATTCCTTGTCCCATCCGTCGCCACTGTCAGAGCAGCACCGCCACTGGCCTCCACCGCCCACTCCACTTGTACCTGCGAGATTAAAAAGGACAAGACAGAGAGTAAATGGATGTAAAATTAAGGGCTATATAAGTCGATCAAAACCATTGTAAAGGGGTTCCCTTTTTTTTTAATCAATACCACAAAAAGTAGAGATCAATACCAAAATAGCACTTTCAAATATAAACCAAAGATCAACCACAAGAAAGCAGGGATTAAAGCACTAAAAAATTACTAAAAAAAGGTCAAAAACAGATGCCAAAAAGTGGTGATAGTTTCTATTTTCGAAACCCTTTTTTTCTCTTTTTTCTCTTCTTTTTCGGCATACATACATATACTTATACTATTATTTAAAAAAAATAATAATAATATAATTTTTTTTACCTTTTCGGGTCTCCGGCCGCCGTACACGGTGGCGCCAGCGACGGAGGAGCGGCGACGGACTGGCCGAAAAACCTCGTCGGAGACTTGGCTTGCAGAGAAAAAGAGAGGGTCAGAAATTTTTTTTTAAAGGATGATGAAATGAATTTTTTTGGTAATTTTAGGTCTTAAATAGCCCCCAAAACAACGTCGTTTTGGGGCTGGCCTTAAACACCCAAAACGACGTCGTTTTGCTTCCGACCCGACTACTCGACCCGCTCCAGGTAGGATCCGCGTGTTTTTAACAAAGGGGGAATTTACGCGCGCAGTCCCTCCGCCTTTTCAGAATCTTGTAATCAGGTTTTCAATTTTTTTAATTTGGCCCCAAAATTTTAACGCAGTTTTAAGTTTAATCCATTTAAACGCTGCATTTAAAGGACTCGGGTAAATTGCTCTTTTGATCCCTCCACTTCTTTCGCGTACTACAATGGGGTCCTTTTTCTTCCTATTTATTGCGAATTAAGCCCCAAACTTCCATTTTAAATTCGATTTGGTCCCTTTTTCAGTTATTTTGCAAATTTTTTATTGGCATCACTATTATTTATATTATTATTATTATTATTGTTATTATTATTAGTATTATTATTATTACTATTATTACTATTATTCGTCTATCTTTATCTTGATATTTACATTACTATTATTACTATACTTGTATTTATATTTATTTTCTTGGTTTAAAACTATAATATTATTATTATGTTTATTACTATTATTTTCAATATTATTATATCTGTCGTTATTTACTATTTTATTTTAATATTATTATTACATTATTTTTCTTATTTATTATTATATTACCTATTATTATTTATTTTATTTCTAATATCATTACTACATCGCATTCTTTTTTTTTATTTCATACGTTATTATTATTGTATTTATTATTTATTATATTGCCTATCATTATCATTATATTATTTTTCTACTATTACTAATATACTACTATTATCATAACTTAACATATTACTTTCATTTTATCATTATCTATATTGTCATTTTTTTTACTTCATCATTATTATTAATATTTTAGTAACACTCGGATTAGCATATCATTCAGATTTCGTATCGTTATTTTATTATCATTATTCTTTTCACATGTAACCTCGTATTTTCATATTATCATTTGTCACACTAATTTTATCCGATACATCGAGTTTTCAAATAATCGATATTTCGTATTAAATATTCGAGAAAATCGTGCCCTAACTTACTGGGTTCCGGTTTTTCTCATTAAATCTGAACAACGAAATATCCTTTTTAAAATAACAATACAAGTTTTAAATAAAATGCTCGTTCTCGAAGATTCGAAATGTTGTGCCCTAACTTACTGAACACAACATCTAGATACCTTGAGATAAGTTTCTTAAAAGGTACTATTCCGTATTTGGAATTTCGGGAAAATCGAGCCCTAACTTACTGGGTTCCGGTTTCTCATTTGACAAATCACGGAATATCCTCTTCAAAATTAAAACCGAGCTTTGAAATGAAAAAGGCAAACTCACTTTCGGGAGCCCAAAGTGTCGCACCCTAACTTACTAGGTATGATACTTTATCTCTTCGAAATGAGAGGGTTTTATCATCCATCTCGATTTGTTCAAGTTTTGAAAAAAAAAAAATAAGAGGATCGTATTTTGAAGTCTTTTCAAATTTTAAACATCAGGACATGATTTTAATCAATTAGGTACCAATTTTGGGCGTATCGAGGGTGCTAACCCTTCCTCGTACGTAACCGACTCCCGAACCCGCTTTCTTCAATTTCGCAGGCCAAAATTAATATTTTAAAAAACGCTTTAAGGTGATCCAATCACACCTAAGCAAAAAAGGGATTGGTGGCGACTCCCGTATTTTCGTTTCCATTTTCAAAACCAAAGTCGACCCCCATTTTTCAAAAAAATAGTTACGACATGCATAATAAGGTTTTACAAAAAGGAAATGATTTCGAGTAAAACTAGTTTTGTTAATAAGCAACACAAAATTGAAATTTTGAATCGGTAAGAAGTTTTGATTCGTAGATGAGTTTTCCAACGTATATATAGTTTTCAAACATCACTTGATGTGGCACGCTAGATCCGGTCGTAACGTCTAGGCCGGGTTTGGGGTGTTACATTTCATTACTTATTAGATATTATGTTAGAAGTTAGTTTTATTGCGTTTATTTTACTTTTGAGATCCAAATTAGAAAAATTGTTCCATTGAAAGTCTAATGATTGATTTGATCTTGTGTAAGAAGGTGATTGACATCAAACATAAAAAAGGACTTCTACTGTAGACGAGGTCGTGGCATAGGAGCCTTTGTGTCGCAACACTGACCCTTCCACCACCTCAAGGAAGTTGAACTTCACTGTAACACCCAATACCCGGTTCGATTACCGGACTCGAGTTACGAGATGCTGCGAATAAATCTGGATCAATCACATACAATTTAAAACATTGAATGATCATATAAATACACACATTAAGTATTATTAAAAAAATGAAAACGGGACTAAATCGAGCCTTAAGGTACAATAGATTAGATTTGGGCATGAAAAAGGACCAAATTGTAAAATTTTAAAAATTTTGAACTAAGTATCGATACCAGAGAAATAAGTATCGATATTTTTATGATATGTACCATTTTGGCATTTTGTAATTTGAAAACACTGTTCATTTGGTTAAGTATCGATATCTTGGTCCTTGGTATCGATACTTTTACCTAGATGGTAAAAAATCACAAGTTTGAAGTTCATTTCAAGCCCAAACCTATATCTTAATTCATGGATAAAAATAAGTACACATATGACCTGCATAAAACTCACTAAATCCTTTACAAACATATCATGATTCAACCTTGATCTATGAACTTTCTTGCCTATTATAATTAATAACTAAGTATGCAATTAGGTACCATAATCCTAATACTAACCAATATGCCATTTGGCACCATCACAACCAAATTCAAAACTTAAACTCAATTATACATACAAGCATGTATCATCATAGTACAATTTACCTTTGTACATAATCAAAACTTACCATATCGTTGAAACAATTTAATTTAATGAATGCATATACTACAACTATCAAATAATACATTTAACATACATTTCACCCAAGATTACCATTTCTCAACTAATTCATGATCCAAATCTAGCATACCATCACCACACATACAATTATCATTTACTCTTTGTACACACCATAGTATCATTAAATTCGTCGTTATGCATGGCAACTATTATAACAAGTTACAACTTCAACTTATAACTTTAAACCATCAATCCAGAATAGCATATGTATATATCATATAACCATTTAAAGAACAAATCAAAATCAAGAACCAAAGTACTAACATTTAAGAATGACCAAAAATGATTCAACTATATACATGCCACAAAACCGAGTTTTTAAACGATAGAAAGACTACTAAATCAATACTAGGATAGTGTGAGCTTCTCAACGATCCGCCTGACACATTTCGTAAGTTGACACTACAGGGAAAAAGGAAACAAGGGAGTAAGCATTACAAATGCTTAGTAAGTTCACAAGTATTAAAACCAAGTAACTTACCTCGGGTTATAATTATACACTACTTGCTACTTAGCTTGATAAAGTTTACCTATCATGGTAAATCACATATAAAAAAGGTGAGTTCAACAATTATCAAACCATATAATAACTCAATCATATAATGTTCAATTCACTTATTCAACATTTCATTACCATTCACAAAACAACAATCATTTAAATCAATTCACTATCTTAACTTATCATATAGTTTATTTATCTACGATACATCCCATTTCAAATTAATACCAAACATTGATTTTCATTTCATAATTTGAAATCTCAATCCAAAACATAGAAGTTCATCTTTATACCAAATAAATATTGAATGTTAATTAAATATAAACCACTACTTTATACCATAATACTAATTCTGAACCACATTAATCAATTTATCATATTTTCATATTGGCCCATCGGGCTTATATAATCGATTCTCAATATGTATATGTCATCCGATCATCATATCATCACATTTCACAAATAGACATTTCATTTCACATTTTTCTTCTATTTCTTATCCATTTGCAATCTCAATTACGAATATCACATCTCACATTCAATTTTACAATTTCATGGATTTCAAATTCTTATTCATTATTGATAAACCGTAAAAGTAACATATTTTAATCCCACATTTCAAAAATAGACATTTCATTTCACATTTTTCTTCTATTTCTTATCCATTTGCAATCTCAATTACGAATATCACATCTCACATTCAATTTTACAATTTCATGGATTTCAAATTCTTATTCATTATTGATAAACCGTAAAAGTAACATATTTTAATCCCACATTTCAAAAATAGACATTTCATTTCACATTTTTCTTCTATTTCTTATCCATTTGCAATCTCAATTACGAATATCACATCTCACATTCAATTTTACAATTTCATGGATTTCAAATTCTTATTCATTATTGATAAACCGTAAAAGTAACATATTTTAATCCCACATTTAGCTTAATTTTTGATGATTTATTCCTTGATTTGTATAAAAAGGTGCTTGTAATCCTTTCTTTTCATGTCTTAGACCTAGGAAAGCACCCGAGGATGAAAAGAACACAAATTGGGCCTAAAACAGAGTAAATGGGCCTTAGCATGAAATTGACAAGGCCTGGCCCATAGCTCGCACGGCCGTGCCTCGACCAACACTTAGAGCACGGCTTCAACTCCGCCTCACACGGCCGTGCCTCACTTTAGAAGTCCGAACATGGTCTGGTCTCGATCCACACGGGCGTGTGACATGGCCGTGCCTCTGTCGCTGAAAAGAGCAATTTCAGTCGGAAAAGGATACTTAGGGAGAAAGAATCGCATTCCAAGAGCCTATATATATCCCCCAAGTACCACCTTTGAAAGGCATCGAAAGTTAGGCCAAGGAGCCAAGCCAAGAAGGTTAGAGTTAGGGAATAACACGAGGATAGCTAGTTGATCCATCCCAAGAAGTCGGAATTATACTCAAGACGGCGGAATTCTCCTTCAATTCCTTCAGGAGGTTTTAGGAATTTCCTATGTTTTGTTTTATCTTTTCTCTTGCGATGTTTTCTTTATTCATTATGAACTAAACCCCTCAGAAACCTGAAGGGGATGAAACCTAGACGAATCTTGTTATTTGATTTTTAAGTTATATGATGAATTAGTTAGTTTGTTCTTAATTATGTTGCTTAATCCAAATCTAATGTGCTTAGGTGGAGGAGGAATAGACCCTGCCTAAGAGAAGATCTAACATAATTAAGCGGAGTTGATCAAACGCCTAGAGATAGGGTTACGAGATTTTGCCGGATAAGGGTGAAACCTAATATGGGAATCCATTGATCGATTTACTGCTGTCCTGGGGGTTATTATAAGCGAACGAGAGTTCCACTAATTAACCTAGGGTTAGACGTTATTCGCCTCGAGAGAGGGTTTAATATAGGTTAGGGAGTCTTACGGATCAAGCTAAGTAAATAGATCATATAATTAAAAGTTAGATAACAAGTGAAGTCTAGGTTGGATTCTTCCTAAGGGTATCGTCTTAATCAACTGAGTTTTTCTTCTAGTTATTTCCCAATTCGTTCTTTTTGTCTTTAGCTTAGTAGTCGTTTAGATTAGATCAACTTTACTATATTTTAGGCTAAATAATAAAAAGAAAGTTAGTATTAATACTTTTAGTTCCTTTGGGTTCGATAATCCAGTCTTGCCTAAGCTATACTACTGTTCGATAGGTACACTTGCCTTTAATCGTTGTCAGAGTTAGTCTCCAGGTTCAATCATTCTTTTATAAATTTTAAAGCTCTGATTGCAGCGATCAAGTTTTTGGCGCCGTTGCCGGGAAACTAAAATATGAAGAAAACTCTATTTTTATTACTTTAGCCCTAATTTTTATTTTTCATAATTTATTTTTGTTTTTATTTCTATTTTTACTTTTAGCTGAAATTTTCTTTCTTTCTTTTCCCTAGTAGGTACCTCTAGTTTATGACTAGAGGGAACCCAAGAGGACCTTTGATATTCGATAGTGAAATCGAAGCTACCGCTCATAGGAATCGTCAAGAAACCAAGCGAGCCCTAGATTACACAGAAAGGGAGGAAGAAGGCAGATCCAATCCTACTGAAGGGATGGACGAAAACAACCCACCGCCACATGATGTGGGGGAAAATAATGCTCCACGCACAATGTTTGATTACGCGAAACCACATTTGACAGGAGCAGAATCAAGTATTGTTAGGCCTGCTATATCTGCTAACAGTTTCGAATTAAAGCCTAACACAATACAAATGATTCAACAGTTTGTTCAATTTGATGGTTTGCAGGACGAAGATCCAAACACGCATATAGCTAACTTTTTAGAGTTCTGTGATACTTTCAAGATAAATGGCGTTTCTGATGATGCCATACGTCTTTGGTTATTTCCTTTTTCATTAAGAAATAAAGCTAAGCAATGGTTAAACTCATTACAACGAGGGTCAATCACTACATGGGATCAGATGACTGAAAAGTTTTTAATGAAGTATTTTCCACCGGCCAAAACAGCCAAATTACGAAATGATATCTCTTCTTTTGTGTAGATGGATTTAGAGACACTGTACGATGCATGGGAGAGATTTAAGGATCTCTTGAGGAGGTGCCCACACCATGGCCTACCCTTGTGGCTACAAGTCCAAACTTTCTATAACGGTGTAAACCCCTCAACAAGGTAACTGATCGATTCAGCCACCGGTGGAACCTTAAACAACAAAACTCCAGAAGCAGCCTACGAGTTCATTAAGGAGATGTCACTAAACAATTATCAATGGCAGGCTTCAAGGACTAAACCAACGAAATCAGCAGGAGTTTTCAACGTCGATGCCATGACCATGTTATCAATGCAGATAGAGATGATGAACCAAAAGCTTGACAACTTATGTTCTTCACAGGCACATCCAGTCATGCAGAGTGACGCAAGTGGAACTGTGGCGAATCCTGAGTACCCACCTTACCAACCAGGAGCAGAGGACGAACAGATGATGTAACACCCCAAACCCGGTCTAAACGCTACACCCGAGTCTGGCGTGCTACGGGGAAGAAAATGCTTTAAAAATCGGTTTGTCAACTTCGTTGGTGGAGAAAACCCTTGGAAAAATTTTTAGAAAACGAATTTGAGTTTGGTGAAGTTTAAAACGTGTTAAGACTTGTTTTAGAAAATTATTTGCTTTATTGTTATTCTATATCATTTACCTAATCAGTGAACATTAAAAAAAGACGTACTTATCGAGGTTTTGAAAAACATCCAATTCATATCTATCAGGTTTGCTTATCAAAAGTTATAGGAACAACCAAATAAAACGTCCCAAAATAAAAAAAAAAATTGGCGGCCTTATTACAACGATGTAAACCCAAAATTAAAGTAAAACAACTAAGTTCAACAGAAAACTTTGAAACAAAACAATTGCTGAGCATGGCCACCTCGAGTCCACTCCGGCTCCATATCCACGATCTAAGTCTGATCTGCAAAAATGTAAAGGAAGGGGTGAGTCACCGAGACTCAGTGTATAAATCCCCATCCCAAGAAAAACATGCCCTTACACAAGTTCATACAATAATATGCAAGTCATGCAACCCGCCTAAGTATCCATCCGGGTCTCCCGAATCTACCCCTTGTGGTACCAAACCACTGGTGGTGCCAAACCACCGGTAACTGAAGTTACAAAATAAGCATATGTGGTACCAAACCACTGGTGGTGCCAAACCACTGAGACTTAGTCACAATTTTGTAATATGTGGGGCCAACCCACTGTGTGATACCAAATCACTGGTGACAGTCTGATAGATCATACTTCCCCCGCCTCTCATCACCCATGGCATATACTCATGCAATCAATATCAGTATGATCATGCTTAACATGTTAAATTACATTTACAGAATAACAACTTACCCGGCATCCTCGCTTTTACCCACAAGGGTATTTTCGTAACTATTGCCGTCATTCCGGCTTTTAAATAACACATAACATAAAACATATTACGTAAGAAAGTGTGTAAGAGTTACACACCTGATTTTCGTACTAACGCTTTTACTGCCTCTACGCTGCTGTCACTCGAGACTTCCACTATCGGCCTTTGGTCTACTTCTGATGTCGGCCCACACCCCAATGGCCAATCTCGCACTCCCGATACTGCTCGTTTCTTGTACTTTGGCGTTGGATTTACGGATCCAACCCCTACTGCTTGTCTGTTATTATTGTCCATAATAACTCCTTGGTCATTAAACCGAATGTAAATGGTGAGATCTAATTAATTAAATACTTATAGCACTAAAACGCAACCTTACCTAAACTGTCGGATCCCGAAAGTCTTCAAGAGGATGTCACCACCAACCTCCCTACATTCGGCCAATGAGTACCAAACACATTCGGCCAAAGCCAAAAGAACAAGAGAGGCCATTCGGCCAAACCTACCATCAACCTACCTTCGGCTTTTCCACCAAATCGGCACTTCTAACTATAGCAGGATAGAATTCGGCTTCTAGGGACAGAGAGTGAAATCGACAGAGCCTTAGTACAAATGATTCGGATTTGAAACTTGATAGAAATAGAGAAATCACAGAAGAAAGAAATCCTGAAACTCACCAGATTACTAAGGAGTATTCGGCTTATGGTGCACCTTCGGGAAATAGAAATCTCACCTGATGATTCGGCTATGGAAGAGGAAGATGATGACCAGGGTATTTGGCTTTTACAAATATAATGGAGAGGGATAATAGGCTAGGAACTTTCGGCTTGAAGAAAGAAAAATATGGGAAGAGGGAAGAAAGGGATTCGGCCAGAGAGAAAAGATGAGAAAGTGAGAAAAACAAATGGAAAAAGATGATCACTTGGCCAACCAATTCCGGCATATCACACCCACTCACAGAGTTGGAGTTTCGGCCAACTCTCCCCCTCCTGATAGCCTTTATCCCTTATCTCATCCCAAGAAAATCATCACATCCCTTATCCATTTAATCCTTATCTTTCCTTCCTAATTATCATCTTTTATCACTTAATTAAAAAGAATAAAGCTCCTAAATTAAAGCAAATGTGCCGTCCATCCCCTTCCCTCCTATGTGCCGAATTTTTGGACCCAACACTTGGGCCCCATGCGGCCACACATGGCCCAATTCCTCCCCCTTGTGACGTCACCTTAATACCCATCTAAAGCACCTCCAATTTTTGGGCCACAAGCCCAGCTTGCTACTAAACATACTAATTTAAATTAAAAATACTACTAACTCTCTTTTTAAACAATTTAACTCTGATTTAAGCCCAAGCCTGAGCCCAATCCACACCTCAAAGCCTTCACCTACTAACTTAGCCATGCAACAACCCCAAATGCATAGACCCACAAAATTAGGATATTACAGATGAACTATATAGGTAATAATTTCCGATCCAATAATAATTCTTATAGTAACACTTACAATCCAGGTTGGAGGAACCACCCAAATTTTTCGTGGGGAGGCCAAGGCAATCAAGGAAATCAAAGGCAACAACCTTCTCAGAACTTCCAAAACTTGCCCTATCCACAAGAGAAGAAACCAACTCTCGAGGAGATGATGGCAAAATTCTCGGCAGGTACAGAGAAACGTATACAAGAAACTGATAGAGCAATTAAGAGCAACGGGAGTTGAATTGATGAAATTGCTAAGTTGGTCAAGGAAGTGACTAACGCAGTAGAGCAACTCGCAAAGCTGATGTCAGAATGACCACAAGGACGTCTACAAAGTAATACCGAGATTAATCCCAAGGAGCAAATTCAAGCCATCACAGCTCAGGTTTTAAGGGGTTAGAAGAACCCAATTTAACGCTAGAAAATAAGGTAGACGAAGGTAAAGTAGAGGTAACATAGGAAAAGCCAAAACTGATAATTAAAGAATACCAACCTCGCATACCTTATCCCGAAGTAATAAAAAGAGACGACTCAGAGGAACAGTTCGATAAGTTTCTTAAACTTCTAAAGAAATTACATATTAACTTACCTCTTCTTGAAGCTCTTTTTCAGATGCCAGGCTCGAGAAAATTTTTAAAATAGCTCTTGACCAACAAACGCAAAATAGATGAAGAGCTCCATGTGGAACTAAACGCAACATGTTCGGCGATACTACAGAATAGACTACCTCAGAAACTAAAAGATCCAGGGAGTTTTACAATTCCATGTTTAATTGGTAGTCTACATATTGATAGTGCATTAGCTGATCTAGGAGCAAGCATAAATGTCATGCCTTATTCACTGTTTAAACGACTAGGTCTAGGGAAGCCCAAACAAACTAGGATGAGCATTCAATTAGCTGATAAAACTGTTAGAATTCCTAGGGGCATTATCGAAGATGTTCTTGTAAAAATTGATAAATTTGTTTTCCCAGTATACTTTGTTGTCTTAGACATGATGAGGATAATTCAATCCCATTAATTTTAGGAAGGCCTTTTCTAGCAACTGCCAAGACAAAGATTGATGTTACCACAGGCGAACTCATACTTCGTGTAGGAGATGAATCGATCAAATTTCAAGCTCTCAACTCGGCCAGGACAACATTTGATGAAGGTAAGAAAGTCAATTCAATTGATAATCGACTTGTTCAATCTTCATCGCTGGAAACACCACAAGACCTAAAGCCTGAGCCCCAAGACCAAAAAAAAGAGTCACACAAGGAACAAATCCTTAGGTTCGACAATTTAGAAGAGCAGAAGACACAAGTCAAAGAAAAACCACACGAAGTAAAACCCGAAGAACTACCTGAAGAGCTTGTGGGAACATCAAATCACTTCAAAATAGGTGATCAAGTACTGGTAGACAAAGCCGACCCACACAACGCTTCAAAAAAAATGAGAGCAAAGGGAGAAATAAATCTCAAGATACACGATATCTTTCCACATGGAATAGTCAAGGCAAGCAATCCAATATGCGACAATTTCAAGGTAAACGCTTATCGACTTCAACTTTCTTGTGAAAAGAAAACTGTGAGCATGAGGAAAGATATTCGAACCTTTAAACCTCTCTAAAATTTTCAAACACAAGGAAAGTCTAGCTTACGACTATAAACGAGCGCTTCTCGGGAGGCAACCCGAGCACTAACCTTATTCTTTTTTGCAATTATTTTATTTTCCTTCTCTTTTCCTTTTTCTTTTCTTTTTCCTTTTCTTTTAAAACTAACCAAAAGTGCAGAATTCCAGGCCACACGGCCTTACACACGGCCGTGTCTGTGGTCGTATGGACCACCTGAACCGCCACACTGACAGGACAGAGGCTGTGCAGGTCAGTCCAACCACCCCCAGCGTCACGGATCCAACCACCCTCCTCACAGGCACCGACAGAAAGAGCACGGCCGTGCCTTAAACCGTGTGAGGCTACTGACTTCCACACCACGGGCAGAACACGCTCGTGCCTACAAACCGTGTGAAGCTACTGACTTGACAAACACGGGCGTGCAGATCCGAAGCATGGGTATGGGGTGATAAACACACACCACAACACGACCGTGCGAGGTGGCCGTGTAAATCGACATACCCTGGGACCACGACCGTGGGGAAGCACCAAATTTGAACATCTATTTAAACCACTCACCTTTTCCCCTTCCCTCTATCTGATTTCTTAATTATTTTCTTTCCTTTTCACTCTTCTCTATCTCAGACTCTCCAAGACTCTAGATCTTTGAGCAAATCAACACCATGTCGAAGAAGCGAAAGAAGCTCAGCATAGACTCCTTAACAAAGAACGATCAACATGAGTTCATGCCGACAGCTTCGTCTCAACACCAAGCCAAGGGTCTTTGAGACCAATTTATTTTTCCTTTTTGTTTCTCTTCTTCTTTATTTTCCTTATCTAAGCTTCTCAACTGCTCTTTTCACTTACTTTTCTTTTAGTTTCTTAGTGTCAGGTTCGCCAGGCTGCTAGGGAATCACGCCAACCACCACAATGACTACACCACTCTCACCACCGCAACCACCTTCACAACCCTAGGAGTCACACCCACCTTGCGAACCATCCTCCAATAAGGACTCTCCGGTCCATTCTTATTTTCTTTTGTTTTCGTTTTCCTTTTTAGTCACCTTTCCTTTTTCTTTCTTGTTTTTAATATTATATTTAGTTTAATTTAACTATGTCTTAATAACCCCTGGCTAATCCTTCATGAGTTCCCCAATTTCTTCATCTAGCGCAGTGTAACATCCTAAAAATTTGAGTATCGATATGTTGCATGTTTTGGTGTTTAGCTTGTGAATGATTAATTTGTGTGCTTATTATAGTCATAAGAAGGCTCGGGATTTATTCGGAATTAGAATAAATTTTAGTAATGAGTACTTTATTGAAGTGGAACAAGTGACCCTGATGCTTAAGGGAATTTAATTGGTAAAAGTTTGCATAAGATGAGCCAGTAGCAAGGTGGAGTTGGCGCCATGAGTGTTGTTTGAGGGGAGAGGTTCGAATCCCATGTATAGCATTTTGGTGACTTTTATTTTTGCAGCTATATAGCATGTGTCGGTCAAGCCTTACTTATGGAAGGTTGGACTTTTTCTTTTATGGCAAGATGACTATTGGATAAGATAAGCTTGAACTTGGGGAAAGGAAATCCTAAGCTTATGGAAGGTAAGGGGGACATAAAGCATATCTTAAGGGCTTTGTTTTGGAAACTTTGAATGGCCTACTTGTCCATGAATTTGGACGGATTTGTGGACTAAAGGGGGGAGCCGAACTTTGGTGGTAAGTTTTGGGTAATGTTTGGTAGCTTTATAGAATTTTCTTTTGGTCATTTTGCTCTCCCAAAAACATCTTTCTCCCATCTTTTCCACTCTTGGCCGAATGTGCTTGTGTTAGGAGAGAGCAATCTTTGCTTTGTTTCTTTTGGTCATTCTTTTTGACCATTTGGTCATTTTTGTAAAACCCCTCAAGTGTTTCATCTTGTATTTCTCTCCTAGTGCCGAAATTATCAACACAAAAAGCCATTTCTTTTTCCTTCTTTTTCCCCATTGCCGAATGCATATTTGTTCCTAAACTCCTCTCTTTTCCTCTCCATTTTACTTATCATTCAAACATATTCTTCCTTCATTTTCCTTCCATGGCCGAATGTTTGTGATCATCCCCATAGTCGAAATTATTTTTTTTCTATCCTTTAAATCATAGCCGAATCTCTTTTTCCTCATAGACCTTATTCTCAATCATTTCTTCCATTAAGTTTTGGACAACCGTGGAGGACCGAATCACCATCTCGTCAAAGTCATCTTGAAGTTATTCAAGTTCGGATCATATCTAGCAAGGAATCCTTTGGAAATCACTCGGGATTTTAAGGTAAGCCGAGTTCGCCCTTTTAAACCATTAGTTTTAAATTTCCGATATATTGTTAGGACTAATAATCCTTTGTCAATGGAGGCAAATAAGATAGGTTCAAAAAGAGTGGTGAATAGTGTTCGGAAAAGGGGTGGATTCGCTATTCCCTCTAGATTCAAGTGAAGGGCTGTTTCGGCAATCCAAGATTTTCCACCGGGTTGTGGACCCTCATCCGGTGAAAATCAATTATTTGAAGTCATTCGTACTCCTGAGCCTTTGACTGTTCGTGGTTCTTCATCGGGTTATGAACCATCAATCGGGGAAAAATCACAAATAGCTGTTGTTCGAGATTCCGAGGGTAAAGATCTAGATCGTTTATCATTAGAATAGTTTTATATTAAATATTAGTGTTCTAATCAAGCATGATAAATATATAGGTATCGACGAGCGGGAAAGTATAGTTCTCACCGTAATCAGGTATGTAACTTCACACTTATCTCACGGGTTATACTATGCCGTAGTAATAGAATAAAAATCGTAAATTCGATAAAATTGGAAAATACAGTATATTAGCACTTTTTGGTGTGAATGCATGAAACCGGTATTAAGGTTGTGGAAAAAATTACGGATTTGCCCTTAATGGGCTATATTGTTAAAAAGTGATATTTTGGGCCATATGATTAATTTGATAAGTTGGCCAAGTGTGAAAATTGTGAAAAAGGCCTCATGTGTTAAATGGGCCAAAATTTGCTAGATCGTTTAATGGGCCAAAAGTTTGCTAGATCGTTAAATGGGCCAAAATTTGCTAGATCATTAAATGGGCCAAAATTTGCTAGATCGTTAAATGGGCCAAAAGTTTGCTAGATCGTTAAATGGGCCAAAGTTTGCTAGATCGTTAAATGGGCCAAATTGCTATTTTGACTAATGGGCCAAATTGATAACTTGTAATATGGGCTTTTTGTTGAAATTTACCTTATGAATATATCGTTATGCATTATATATATACATGATTGCATGGGTTGGGATAATTGACGAAGGGAAGAAAGGCCTGTTGCCAAAATCTAGTTCGGTGGCTCTACCACAAATATTTTAATTGGCTTAATGCCTCTAGTTCGGTGACTCTGTCACAATCTAGTTCGGTGGCTCTGCCACAAATTTTTAAAATGGCTAAATGCTTGTGATTGGTGTGTTGGAGGGGTGGGTTGACTTGATCCCCACAGGTGTGATGGTTGGTACGGGTGGTGTGTAGCGAATGGAAATTAGGCTTGGTTGGGAATTGCATATCACATGCATATTTATTTGATTTATATATTGTACATTTGTAAATGGGCTCAAGCCCAAATGAAATGCTTAAATGATTCTGGCCCAGTGAACAAGGTAAGTGGGTTACACATTGAGTTCTAAGTTACTCACCCTGTTTTTCTTACCCATACTACGAATGATGAGTTATAAAAACTTTGAACTTCTTTTAAATATTTTTATTTAAGTACTATTTCAATTGCGATGTAATAAGGCCTCTTGTATTATTTTTATGGATTTTTATTCGTGGATGGTTTTTAATATGTTTTAGTTACTTAATTGGGGCTGTTTAATTTTTTATAAATGTTTTCTTTAACTTGCGTCTAAAAAGGGGGTTTTTCTTAAATATCGCTTACTTGTAAAATTTTTGTGAAAACTCTTTTATAAATTTATTTCAACCAATTATTTAAGATTTTAACCAATTATTTCTCTAAAGATGAATTTATAAACTCTTGCGTTTTAAAATCATGGATTTCAAATTAAACTCGGTTTTTGTTAAACTCCATCTCTAAAATGGTTTTGAAGTTCTGTTTTCTTAAAATCATTAGCTGAATTGAGGTTTGATTGACTTGTATGGCATTCTAAAACTGCTCTTAACGCATAGGACGAGTTTGGGGTGTTACATTTTATGGTATCAGAGCCTGTTTCAAAACTCGGCTGTGGTTTGGGTTCAACAACAACTTTCGTTTGAAATTATTTTGAATATATAAAATTGATGTTTTAAAGGTAGTATGGCACCACGAGCATCCGACACCAAGTCAAGTAAGTATTTGTATATTGAATGTTCATTATTGTGATATGATCATAGGAACACTCTAGAACTTCTAGTTTTAGGTGTTGAAAACAGTAGAGATTGAGACTATAGGATGTGATTGCGAAAACAACTTTACCTCTTATATCTTATAAAATATCGTTAGTGAACACTGAAATAGTATTCTGATTCATAAAACTTGTAATCAGATTAAATTGAATTAGTCATTATGAGCACTAGAGGACGTGGTCGTGGACGCGGTAGACGTGGCCGTGGTAGAGGACGAGGTGCTAAGGTTGCGTCTGAAGCGCCGGGTCATATGCCGGAAATGGATGCACCTGCGTCACCCGGAAGTGAGACTGGATCACATGACCATACGAGAGAGGACAATGCTTTGACTCAAGCAATGTTGCGAGTCTTAGAAAGGGTTGCTGGGACTAGAACTGGCCTAGCAGTTCGTGGATCAATATCGAAACGACTTAAATCAAGTGGTGCCGAGGTTGTTAGAGGTGTCTCCGGTGTAGCTCCGAATGTTGCAGAATATTGGCTCGAGGCAGTGGAACGAATCATGGACAATTTAGAGTGCACCACCGAGCAGAAGCTAAGAGGAGCTGTGTCCATGTTAAGGAACGAGGCGTATCAATGGTGGCTTACTGTTCGAGAAGGCACCGAGGCTGCATTAGTTACTTGGGATTTTTTCAAAGCTGCTTTCCAAGGGAAGTATGTCTGGACAAGTTATGTAGATGCTCAGAGGAAGGAATTCCTGAATCTGGTTCAAGGAAATAAGACGGTGGCAGCTTACGAGGCAGAATTTCTTCGCTTGAGTCGTTATGCTCGCACAATAGTGCCGACTGATCATGAGCGCTGTGTACGCTTTGAAGATGGGCTGAATGATGAGTTGCGGGTACTGATAGCCCCATAACAAGTATGGACTTTTGCCTCGCTTGTAGAGAAAGCCAAGATAGCCGAAGAGGCTAAGAACTCAGAACGCCAGAACCGGGAAAGAGTCAGAGGCAAGAGGGATTTTAAGTACTCGGGTTCTTCTAAAAGGTTTCAGAAGAGGCCACAGAATGGTGAGCCAGTTCAAGCTAGAGCACCTGTGACTACCAATCAGAGTCGGGATTGTACCGATTGTGGGAGACGACACCCCGGGGAATGCTGGAGGAAAATTGGTACCTGCTATAAATGTGGTTCCAAGGATCATCAGTATAAGAATTACCCTCGATAGACTGATACGACTCAGGAAGCTCGTAACCCTGATGCTCAGCCAGCTAGGGGTACTCAGCAGCCACCAAGAGGTCGTGGACCAGGTCGTGGTGGTAATGGTGTTGGACGTGGTCAAGGTGCACCGGGTCGAGGTAATGGTTTTAGAGGTAACGCAGAGGCAAGACAACCGGGGTTGGTCTATGTGGTTAGGCGTCGGGAAGATGGCGATGCACCTGATGTGATAACTGGTACGTTCTTCATCTTTGATGTACCTGTTACTGCTTTGATAGATATCGGGTCTGCACACTCGTATGTTGCTAGTACCATATTTGGAAACCTGAATATTAGATCTGAGATTACCGATAGAGAGATGACGGTACTTCGTCCTTTAGGATAGTCGGTAATTATGAATAAACTGTTTAGAGACGTGCCCTTAGAAATCCAAAGAGAAATATTTCTGACGGATTTGATGGAATTGCCTTTTGGAGAGTTCGATCTTATTTTGGGCATGGATTGGTTGGTGAAGCACCGAGCGCAATTGGATTGTGCCGAAAAGCGGATGTCAATAAGGACTATGGATGATGAGGAGGTAGTAATGATAGGCGAGCGAAGGAACTTTTTGGCAAATATGGTATCTGCTTTGAAGGCAGAAAAGTTGGTGCGGAAAGGGTATGGAGCATTCCTAGCCTTCGTTAGTGCTTTGGATGCCAAGGAATTATCGGTAGAAGGTGTGAGAACGGTGAAAGAATTTCTAGATGTCTTTCCCGAGGAACTTCCGGGTCTACCTCCAGATCGAGAAGTAGAGTTTGGCATTGAACTTTTGCCCGGAACGGCTCCGGTGTCCATTGCTCCTTATAGAATGGCGCCAAAGGAGTTAGCGGAGCTTAAAGCTCAAATTCAAGAATTGTTAGATCGGAAATTTATCCGACCGAGTGTGTCTCCGTGGGGAGCACCGGTTTTGTTCGTCAAGAAGAAGGATGGGTCGATGCGTATGTGCATTGATTATAGGCAGTTGAATAAGTTGACGATCAAGAATAGGTATCCATTACCGAGAATTGACGACCTGTTTTATCAATTAAAAGGAGCTTCAGTTTTCTCCAATATTGATTTAAGATTGGGTTATCATCAACTCAAGGTGAAAGAGGCAGACATTCATAAGACGACATTCCGAACTCGTTATGGACATTATGAGTTTTTGGTGATGCCGTTTGGTTTGACTAATGCACCAGCTGCATTTATGATGAATCGAGTCTTTCAACCCTATCTAGATCGGTTCGTAGTGGTGTTCATAGATGATATCCTGGTATATTCAAGGAATGAAGAAGAGCATGACTCACATTTGCGCATTGTGTTGCAAATTTTGCAGGATAAACAACTTTAGGCCAAATTCAGTAAATGCGAATTTTGGTTGAAGGAAATGACTTTCTTGGGTTATGTGGTGTCAACCGAAGGTGTAACACCCTGGTTCTAGGGGTTATGCATTTAGTGCATAACTCAAGTGATGATAGGCTTCTTGTGTGCTTGGGCAAGTTTTTAGGGGGTTTGGAGAACCCTGGAAGGTAGGGAAGGCCTTAGGAAATTTTTGATTTTCAGTGGTTAAAAAGGGAGCTTGGCTTTTGGGGGTCTTAAGAGAATTATTAGGAGGGTTTTGTCACAAAGAATGGCTTGGCAGAGTGGCAAGGAGGCGCCACATAAGGCATGGAGAAATGACGCCTCAAGGGGGAGCTGGAAAGGGTCTCATGTTCGATTCGCGAGGACAGCAGATGGGGCTTTGTTTTTGCGTCAAGATGGTAGGGGGTTGGACGGTTTTGAATGCTTAAAAGATGAGGGAAGACTTGGTCTTCCATTTTGAATTCGGCTAGGAGTAAGGTTTGACTCATTCAAACCTTTCTGAATGGATGGCTAGGAGAAGAGATGAATAGGAAGCTATTTTGAATTTTTGAAGGGTTGGTGTAGAGTGAATGTAGGAGGATTTTTGGAATTGGTGGGGGTTGAGTGTTGGCCGAATTTCTTCTAGGGGGAGCTATAGCCGAATATTATAAATAGGGGGTGCTTACCTTTTTGTTTTTCCCATTTTGCTCTTGCCGAATTTGCTTCACCATTTCGTTTGGCCGAAATTTCAAGACTTAGCCAAGTTCTCCATCTATTCTTCCCATTTCACCTGAGCCGAACCTCTCACCTTTCATCTCTCTTTTCTTCTATTTTGCTAAACCGAAAGTACACCCCCCATACTTTTCTCTTCTCTTCTCAAACCCTTTTTGGCCGAAACCCCTATTCCCTTTCCCTTGATTTTCTTTCATGGTTAGCCGAATCTACACCCCACCTATATGCGGTGTCTCTTTTCTTCAACTTAGTAGCACCTTGGCCGAATATTAGAAGTGGTGTAGACCTCTTCGGGGTTCGTTGTAATCGGTTGGTGGAAGTACTCTGGGATATTTCAAGGCATTCAGTCAACCTCAGTAGGCAGTCAGCTTGGTAAGTGATTTTGGGTAAGAAATATTTAGTAAGCTTAAATACTTAGTTTGTGATTGGGAAGGTTAACCCGTTTATCTGATTAAGTGTGTTGATGGAGGCAACAACCAGTCAGAGTGGGAAAGGGAAGGCACCTATCCCGAAGTTCAAGAAGAGGGCTGTCTTGGCAGTTCGGGATTGGCCACCGGGGTGTGGGCCAGCAGCGGGGGATAGTTATAGGCAGATAGCTGTTGTTTCGTTGAGCGATAGCATAGGGATCGAAAGCTTAGAACTACAAGTGATAAGGTGCGTAATCATCGCACTATTTCCTTCAGTTAATTGCTTGCTAATGCTTATGTTGGATAATCGGATATCAAGTGAGTAAGTTGGTGATATTATGTTATTGTGTTACATATATATATTTGGTGTGGTAATGACATGAGCTGTATGCTTATTTACATGATGACTTAACATGTGGCATTTACATACTTGCATGGGATTTGGATTGGATGGAGGAAGGAAGGGTGTACACATGATGTACGTGGTCTAATGTTAGCTCAGGCTACATTAGCGCTTGATGGTTAGCTTTGTGCTACCTCAAGGGAGGTGTGGCTCGGTGCCCATCTCGGCGGTTGATGGCTATGTGCGTCACCGTAGACAGATTTATATTGAGATCACTTTGGTTGATCGGTGGCTCAGCCACGGCCTTGAGCAGCGAGGTTGCCAAGGTAAGGTTTATGGATCACGATGTGATTAGTGGTGGGTTAGCCACGGCCTTAGGCAGGGAGTCTGCTAAGGTTGGTGTTACGGTTGGATTATAGGTTGGGCTGAGAGGCATATTTGCATGACTTGTTATGAGAACGGTACGGTTATAGGCCAAGCCCATACGTGTGGAAATCTGTGTTGTGGTTATGCACTGAGTCAGTGGACTCACTCTATTTTTCCTAACCATTTCAGATGATGCGTAGAATTGGACCGGGATCGGAGAGGACACATGGTGGCCCATGGAGGAAGAAGAATTTAAATATTTTTTCAAGCTTATTCATATTAGTTATTTGGGTTTAAAATATTGATGTAATAAGGGCCTTTTGATCTTTATTTATTTTGGGAACTATTTTATTATTATTTTAAGTTATGGTTGGATTATATTAATTTACTAAGTGAAGACGAATTTATTCTAACAACTTGATTATTCAAATTGGTTTTATATATTTACTAAAGTTTAATTTTGGACAATATAATAATATCAAAGTTTTTCATACAATATCAAATAAACATGGATTTTCAAAGGGTAATAAATTTACTGTTTTATTTTAAGTCAAAAAGGAATTTTCCACCGTTTTTCCGCAGTGACATAACCAGATTCGGTCGTAGTGAATGGGCCGGGTTTGGGGATGTTACAAATTGGTATCAGAGCCAGGTTCAAAACTCGGCTTTGAGGGTTTTGGGCCCGAAACAGTTTTCAAAATGGGCTTTTTGAAATGTGGGCTTTTATAAAAAGGTTTTCAGGTTATTCTGGCATGGCACCTGTACCTCCGACCCGAAGTCCACCAGGTAAGTACTTCTTGCTCTTGAAGTGATTTGTTGGTGTGATTTATTATGGGCTTAGGTTGGGCTCGTAGATTAGAATATTAAGGCTATTGGACCCTAGGATTAGTTTACTCAAACATATGCATAAGACTTAAAGGTTATTGAACAAACCTGTGAAGTAAGTCGCCGAGTTAAGGTGTGGTAACCACTGTACGCATGTCTAGGAGTGGCATTCAGTAAGAGCTTGGTATTTAAGCAGTCCTAGCGACTCACCTCCTCTTTACTCGAATCCTACCTGGTGCGTAGGTACGGTTCACCTTAACCAAGAGGACTTGTTCATAGGCTAAACCGGTTATTAAAACTCGAAAGGGAATTAGCCTTGCTGTTTTTAAAATCCTTAGTTTTTAAAATTTTCAAATTTACCGCTTTGGTTTGTGAAACCCTAAATCTGATTTTGAAGGACGTTTTTTCGATTTACAAAATTTCCCAAAATGCCCTAGTGGCAAAATTACAAAAATGCCCTTGTGTTATAAAATTACCGTACTACCCTCAACTTTTGATAAAATGCTCTTTACTTTGCGAAATACCAAAATCTCGAGTTTTCAAAATATTAAGATACCTTGGTTTGTGAAAATTTACGGAAATACCCCTGGTTGATAAAATTACCAAAACGCCCTTGGTTTCTAAATTTTCAGATTTCTCTCGACTTTTACTGAAATATTCCTATTTTACCAAATATCAGAAAATCCTATTTTGTGTGATATGGTGATATTCCGATTTGGAGAATTTACGAAAATGCCCATGATTTCCAAAATTATTGAGATAACCCCGATTTTTGAAATTTTTGCAACACATTTTGTTTGAAAAACAAAATTTTCAAGATGACCCCTAAGATTGTGTAAATTTTGAAATATCTTTAAGTTGGGAAAACTATTTTCAAAATTGACCCTGAGTTATTACCGAGATACCCCTTTAGGAAAAATGACGAAATTACCCTTGGGTTGAGAATGAAACTTTGATTGCTCGAAAGAACTACTCTCGAAAGCTTCTATTCATAAAATTTGCTCGTGGATAAACAGTGAAACAAACATTTCTAATGCATAAAACTTTCTAAACAGACTAAATCAAAGCGCTAGATATGAGTTCTAGGGGGCGTGGTCGCAATACTCGTAGACGTGGTAGAGGCAGGATGTCAGTATCGGAACCGGTTGGGTCACGCCATGGGTCAGAGAGCGATGTGCCACCACCAACTGTGGAGGTGGAACAGCAGGATCAGACTGGAGGAGACGACGTAGTATCACAGGCTATGCTGCGGGTGCTTGAGCGAGTGGCAGGAGCCAATGGGGGCAGTGGGACTCGGAAGTCAGTGCCCGAAAGGCTTAGGGCAAATGGAGCTGAGGTTTTCAGAAGAGTGTCTGGGGTAGCCCCAAATGTGGCAGAGTACTGGTTAGAGGCTGTTGAAAGGATTATGGACGACCTAGACTTAACTGCTGAGGAGAAGCTTAAGGGTGTTGTTTCGTTGCTACGGGATGAGGCCTACCAGTGGTGGCTCACTGTTAAGGAAAGTACCCCTGCGGATCGAGTGGACTGGGGTTACTTCAAGATCAAGTTTGAAGGGAAGTATGTCGGAGCGAGCTATGTGGACGCTCAGAGGAAGGCGTTCCTCAATCTGGTACAAGGTAGCAAGTCAATAGCGGAGTACGAAGCTGAGTTTCTGCGGTTGAGCTGGTATGCTCGAGGCATCATGGCAACTGATTATGAGAGATGCGTCAGATTTGAAGATGGGCTACGGGATGAGCTGCGGGTTTTGATTGCGCCACAACGAGAAAGAGACTTCGCCGTTTTAGTGGAGAAAGCTCGGATAGCTGAGGAGGTCAAGAAGGCTGAGAGGCAGAACAGAGAAAGAAACCGTGATAAGAGGAGCGTTGGATCGCCAGAAGTGGTTGAGAGGGTTCAGAAAAGACCGAGGGTCGAGACATCTGCTCGTGTTTCTAATCCAGCTGCTGGGAATTCAGATCGTCCGTGTGCCCAGTGCGGAAGGTATCATGCTGGCGAGTGCTGGAATCGGGTTCGAGAATGCTTTAGATGCAAGTCCAAGTCTCATCTGGTTAAGGATTGTCCCCAGAATCCGAATGGGACTCGAGCGGAAGGCCAAGGTTATGTGCAACCAGGCAGAGGTGGTCAGCAGGCGACGAGAGGTCGTGGTCTGAACCATGGAGGAAATGGTTCCGGCCGAGGTCGTGGAGCTTTAGGCCGTGGTAATGGTGGCACTGAGGCAAGACAGCCAAGCCTGGTTTATGCAGTCCGTCGGAGGGAGGATAATGATGTGCCTGATGTGTCAATTGGTAAGTTCCTTATGTCTGGAATATTCTTTGTGGTTTTGTTCGTTTTGGTGACTGTTTGTTTGGTTGCTCGTAAAATATTTGGAACCTTGAGTATGATAGATACTATGCCTAAAAGTATGTTAGCTCTTTAGGATCAGAGTGCGCAGCCATAGCGTAGTGTGGGGAATTAGGATGTGGACCGTTAGTCTAGCCAAGTAATTTCGAGGACGAAATTATTCTAAGGAGGGTAGAATTGTAACACCCTGGTTCTAGGGGTTATGCATTTAGTGCATAACTCGAGTGATGATAGGCTTCTTGTGTGCTTGGGCAAGTTTTTAGGGGGTTTGGAGAACCCTGGAAGGTAGGGAAGGCCTTAGGAAATTTTTGATTTTCAGTGGTTAAAAAGGGAGCTTGGCTTTTGGGGGTCTTAAGAGAATTATTAGGAGGGTTTTGTCACAAAGAATGGCTTGGCAGAATGGCAAGGAGGCGCCACATAAGGCATGGAGAAGTGACGCCTTAAGGGGGAGCTAGAAAGGGTCTCATGTTCGATTCACGAGGACAGCAGATGGGGCTTTGTTTTTGCGTCAAGATGGTAGGGGGTTGGACGGTTTTGAATGCTTAAAAGATGAGGGAAGACTTGGTCTTCCATTTTGAATTCGGCTAGGAGTAAGGTTTGACTCATTCAAACCTTTTTGAATGGATGGCTAGGAGAAGAGATGAATAGGAAGCTATTTTGAATTTTTGAAGGGTTGGTGTAGAGTGAATGTAGGAGGATTTTTGGGAATTGGTGGGGGTTGAGTGTTGGCCGAATTTCTTCTAGGGGAGCTATAGCCGAATATTATAAATAGGGGGTGCTTACCTTTTTGTTTTTCCCATTTTGCTCTTGCCGAATTCGCTTCACCATTTCGTTTGGCCGAAATTTCAAGACTTAGCCAAGTTCTCCATCTATTCTTCCCATTTCACCTGAGCCGAACCTCTCACCTTTCATCTCTCTTTTCTTCTATTTTGCTAAACCGAAAGTACACCCCCATACTTTTCTCTTCTCTTCTCAAACCCTTTTTGGCCGAAACCCCTATTCTCTTTCCCTTGATTTTCTTTCATGGTTAGCTGAATCTACACCCCACCTATATGCCGTGTCTCTTTTCTTCAACTTAGTAGCACCTTGGCCGAATATTAGAAGTGGTGTAGACCTCTTCGGGGTTCGTTGTAATCGGTTGGTGGAAGTACTCTGGGATATTTCAAGGCATTCAGTCAACCTCAGTAGGCAGTCAGCTTGGTAAGTGATTTTGGGTAAGAAATATTTAGTAATCTTAAATACTTAGTTTATGATTGGGAAGGTTAACCCGTTTATCTGATTAAGTGTGTTGATGGAGGCAACAACCAGTCAGAGTGGGAAAGGGAAGGCACCTATCCCGAAGTTCAAGAAGAGGGCTGTCTCGGCAGTTCGGGATTGGCCACCGGGGTGTGGGCCAGCAGCAGGGGATAGTTATAGGCAGATAGCTGTTGTTTCGTTGAGCGATAGCATAGGGATCGAAAGCTTAGAACTACAAGTGATAAGGTGCGTAATCATCGCACTATTTCCTTCAGTTAATTGCTTGCTAATGCTTATGTTGGATAATCAGATATCAAGTGAGTAAGTTGGTGATATTATGTTATTGTGTTACATATATATATTTGGTGTGGTAATGACATGAGCTGTATGCTTATTTACATGATGACTTAACATGTGGCATTTACATACTTGCATGGGATTTGGATTGGATGGAGGAAGGAAGGGTGTACACATGATGTACGTGGTCTAATGTTAGCTCAGGCTACATTAGCGCTTGATGGTTAGCTTTGTGCTACCTCAAGGGAGGTGTGGCTCGGTGCCCATCTCGGCGGTTGATGGCTATGTGCGTCACCGTAGACAGATTTATATTGAGATCACTTTGGTTGATCGGTGGCTCAGCCACGGCCTTGAGCAGCGAGGTTGCCAAGGTAAGGTTTATGGATCACGATGTGATCAGTGGTGGGTTAGCCACGGCCTTAGGCAGGGAGTCTGCTAAGGTTGGTGTTACGATTGGATTATAGGTTGGGCTGAGATGCATATTTGCATGACTTGTTATGAGAACGGTACGGTTATGGGCCAAGCCCATACGTGTGGAAATCTGTGTTGTGGTTATGCACTGAGTCAGTGGACTCACTCTATTTTTCCTAACCATTTCAGGTGATGCGTAGAATTGGACCGGGATCGGAGAGGACACATGGTGGCCCATGCAGGAAGAAGAGTTTAAATATTTTTTCAAGCTTATTCATATTAGTTATTTGGGTTTAAAATATTGATGTAATAAGGGCCTTTTGATCTTTATTTATTTTGGGAACTATTTTATTATTATTTTAAGTTATGGTTGAATTATATTAATTTACTAAGTGAAGACAAATTTATTCTAACAACTTGATTATTCAAATTGGTTTTATATATTTACTAAAGTTTAATTTTGGACAATATAATAATATCAAAGTTTTTCATACAATATCCAATAAACATGGATTTTCAAAGGGTAATAAATTTACTGTTTTATTTTAAGTCAAAAAGGAATTTTCCATCGTTTTTCCGCAGTGACATAACCAGATTCGGTCGTAGTGAATGGGCCGGGTTTGGGGATGTTACAGAAGGAATAAGAGTTGATCCTCGAAAGGTAGGGGCAATGTTGGATTGGAAACTGCCGAAGTCATTGGCTGAGATTCGGAGTTTCTTGGGTTTGGCTGGTTACTATAGACGCTTTGTTGATGGGTTTTCATTGATTGCTGCACCCCTAACTAAACTGTTGCAAAAGGGAGTACCGTATGTGTGGACCGATAAACAACAAGAAAGTTTCGAGAAACTGAAGAAGATTTTGACGGAAGCGCCAGTACTGATTCAACCTTAGGCTGGAAAAGAGTTTATCGTTTACTGTGATGCGTCACACACGGGTTTAGGATGTGTGTTGATGCAATGTGGAAAAGTGGTAGCTTATGCTTCTCGACAGTTGAGGCCGTACGAAGTCAACTATCCTACTCATGACTTGGAGTTGGCTGTGGTGGTGTTTGCTTTAAAGATTTGGAGGCACTATCTCTATGGTGAGAAGTCTATCATTTATACGGATCATAAGAGTCTTAAGTACCTCCTTACCCAAAAGGAGTTGAACTTGAGACAGCGGGGATGGGTGGAGTTGTTAAAGGATTATGACTTCTCAATTGAGTACCATCCTGGAAAGGCTAACGTTGTGGCAGACGCGTTGAGTCGTAAGGTTGTATCGGAGTTGAGAGCAATGTTTTCTCATCTCAGTATGTATGAGGATGGCAGCCTGCTAGCAGAACTTCAGGTGAAGCCTCTGTGGTTGGAGCAAATCAAGGAAAAGCAGTTATCAGATGAAAAGTTGGGTCCTTTAATGCAACAAGTTGGAAGTGGTATAATAGAGGATTTTGGATTGAACAAGGATGGCGCCCTATGAAGCGTTATACGGTCGTAGGTGTCGTACCCCTACTTTTTGGACTGAATTGGGGGAACGACAGATGTTGGGTCCTGAATTGATATCTGAGATGGAAGAAAAGGTAAAGGTGATTCGAGCGCGGTTAAAGGAAGCTTCGGATAGACAAATGTCGTATGCGGATCTGAAGCGTAAAGATATTGAGTTTGCGGTGGGAGATCAGGTCTTTCTGAAAGTCTCACCTTGGAAGAAGATTTTCAGATTTGGAAGGAAGGGCAAGTTGAGCCCTAGGTTAATTGGACCGTACCGTGTGTTGAAGCGTGTAGGACCAGTGGCCTATCAGCTTGAATTACCTCCGGAGTTGAGTCAGATTCATAGTGTTTTCCATGTTTCTATGCTGAGGCGTTATAGATCGGATCCGCCTCACATAGTACCTGTAGAAGAAGTGGAGTTAAGGCCAGACTTGTCTTTCGAGGAAGAACCAGTGAAAATCTTAGACCACGATGTTAAGGTGCTAAGAAAGAAGACTGTGCCGTTAGTTAAGGTTCTTTGGCGTAATCATGGAGCGGAGGAAGCTACGTGGGAGCCTGAGGACGAAATTCGGCAACAATATCCTCACCTCTTTTAACTAGGTAAATTTCGAGGACGAAATTTTCTTTAAGGAGGGTAGAATTGTAACATCCTAAAAATTTGAGTATCGATATGTTGCATGTTTTGGTGTTTAGCTTGTGAATGATTAATTTGTGTGCTTATTATAGTCATAAGAAGGCTCGGGATTTATTCGAAATTAGAATAATTGTAACATCCTGAATTAGGGGTTGTCAAAAATTTAATTAATTTCCCATGTGTATGCTTAAAGAATTAAATTCTAGGATCATTTGGCATGTTCTAAGGTCTAGAATTAAACCCGAGCTAGGCCTGGCTTAGTATTAAAAATTTTCTTTTTAAGTACCTAAAAGGAGGGAGCTAGGTGAGATAGGGCTTAAATAAAATTTTGGGCGAAATATGACAAAGAATGGGCTTGGTACAATTGGCTTGGTGCGCCTAAGGGTGATGCAAGGGAGGTCTTGGGTTCGAGACACAAGGGACGCAAGGAGCATTTTATTTTGGGCTTTTTGCGTTAAAAGAAAGAGGGCCGAGAAGAAGGTCTTATAAATAAATGTTGTGGTTTTATGACATGAAAGTCAGTTGGGAAAGATGGCATGGGGCGTTGGAAGAGAGGCCTGCGGCAGTGAGGTTCTAGGTTCGAACCAAGGGAGCTGCAAAAGGGTGCATTTTATTTTTGATTTTGGCATTAGGCGAAGGAAGCTAGTGAAGAAAGGTTTAAAAGAAATCTCGATAAGATTATGTCACGAAAGATGCCTTGGCCGAGTGGCTAAGGGCGCTGCATGGGGGGCAGTGGCAGCGAGGTCATGGGTTCGAAACCCATGTGCAGCAATGGAGGATTTTATTTTTCCCTCCCTTTCTTTTGGCCGGCGTGCACTAGTGGCCTCCATGGGTTTTATTATTTTTTTTGTTGTTTAGTGTTTTCAAAGGCTGCATATGGGGTAAGTCTATTTTATGTGGTTTTATTATTTTATGTTATTGAAAGTATGGGCTAGTTTTATCTATTTTAGTTTGTTTTGTTTATTCATGAAGGAAATTGTTGAGCACATGGTTCTTTTATTTTTATTATAATTGAAGAGGTGATAGGGATAAAAGGTGGGTTTTATTTTATTTATTTTATTGGTTTAAAAGGGTGGTGTAGAGTGAATTTAGGAGGAAAACAAGGGAGTGGGGGGGGGGAGCAAAAGGTGTTGGTCGGCTAGAAGGCTTTCAATTAAATGTGGATAATGTTTTTATTTATTTATCTATTTAGTTTAAAGTGTAGGATAATTATTAATTTTTTTAGTGGAGATAATGGTTGAACCATTCAAACTATTTTGAATGGATTGAGAAGAGTAAATTAAGGAATTTGACTAATTCAAATTAGTTTGAATTAGTGGTCTTGTGCTTTGGCCGAATTTCCTTAGCCTTTTACTTGGAAATTTTCGGCTAGTTTTGCAACCTTCATCTCTTTTCTTTCTTTTTCACCCTCTCCCAATACCGAAAGTCCAAGCAACCTATACCTTGCCGAAATTACCTTGTTCTCTCTTAATTTTATTGGTAGCCAAATGTTCTTTGGGTTCTCAAGCTTTTAATTTATTTTGCTTTCTTCTCTTCTTTTTGGATCTTTGGCCGAACCATATACCCTCTATTTCTCTCATGTTCTTTTTCATTTATGCTAAGCCGAATCCTAAGTGTTATTTTTAAGCAACCATAGTCGATTTTCCTTCTTTTCTTTTTATTGTAGTAGCCAAATCTCCCTGCTAATTTCTTAGTTGCTTTGGCCGAATATTAGACAAGGGTGGGAGCTTTTCTTTAATCGATTGGAAAGGGCTCCGGGATTTGTGAAGTATTCAGTCTCCATTCGTTAGCAAACGAACTTGGGCAAGGGAATCTTGTGCGGCCGATTGTTTAGGGCTATCGTTGGTGACAGGTGTGTGTACATACACACTTTATAACTAAATAATGTGCTAAGTATTTTGTGTATGCTAAATCGGATTTGTGTAGACTCGGATTTAATACAATAAAGGTATAAGCAAGGCTTCAGGTAAGTCCTTGTCAATATGAGGTTACTATTTGATGATTATGGAAGCATGACATATTTGGTATGTGTGGCATATAATATATGACTAATGATAAATCTGTTGGATGTTGTTAAATAAACATATTGGCATGATATCTGTTAAATGCATATCATTGATTGATGTGGGATTAAACGAGTGGAGGGGGAAGTGATATTCGTGTCGACGGACACCAGTGGTTTGGTACCACATTTCGTGACTACGGTCACCAGAGGTTTGGCACCTCATAGCGTCTCGTCCCGGTGGCTTAGCACCACAGTGGGTTGGCCCCATAGATGATAATATGGGATTGACGCCAGTGATTTGGTATCACACGTGGGTTGGCCCCACAACTTATGATTTGTGACTTCGAGTCACCAGTGGTTTGGCACCACAATATTGATGGATATCGTGACTTTGGTACGGGGTAGAGAAAGGCGTTATGGATGGCTAGGTTGGGTGCATATTAAACTTGTGCATGTTAATTTGTTACAAATTGTGTATGTTGTTGCACTAAATCAGGGAAGGGTTACACATTGAGTCTTGGTGACTCACCTTCTCCTTTAACATTTTTCAGGTGATACGTAGATCGCGGATGAGGAGCTGGATGGACTCGAGGTGGCCATGCAGTGGAAAATTGAATTTAATGAACTCTGAATTTTATTTTATCTTAATTGTTGGTTTTATTTTGTTTAAGTTGTAATAAGGCCTCCTAGTATTTTACTTTGACTATTTTACATGTTTTGGATAATTTGCTTACCTTACGTAATGATATTAAAATGGGTACATATGTTTTCTCAAATTCAAACGCAAAATGTTTTATTGTGCCATCGGGTACACTTGAATCTGTAACAACCTAACTTAATAAATTTTCAAATAAACCTAAGTATGGTTTTCTTTATACACCTCAACTATTTTTAAACAATACACTGTCTTTTATCAAAAAGTTAAATCGGCTTAAAGGGATTTTCAAAAATGTTTTCTCTGTAGCATACCAAATTCGGTCGTAATGTTTGGGCTGGGTTTGGGGTGTTACAATAAATTTTAGTAATGAGTACTTTATTGAAGTGGAACAAGTGACCCTGATGCTTAAGGGAATATAATTGGTAAAAGTTTGCATAAGATGAGCTAGTAGCAAGGTGGAGTTGGCGCCATGAGTGTTGTTTGAGGGGAGAGGTTTGAATCCCATGGATAGCATTTTGGTGACTTTTATTTTTGCACCTATATAGCATGTGTCGGTCAAGCCTTACTTATGGAAGGTTGGACTTTTTCTTTTATGGCAAGATGACTATTGGATAAGATAAGCTTAAACTTGGGGAAAGGAAATCCTAAGCTTATGGAAGGTAAGGGGGACATAAGGCATATCTTAAGGGCTTTGTTTTGGAAACTTTGAATGGCCTACTTGTCCATGAATTTGGACGGCTTTGTGGACTAAAGGGGGGAGCCGAATTTTGGTGGTAAGTTTTGGGTAAAGTTTGGTAGCTTGATAGAATTTTCTTTTGGTCATTTTGCTCTCCCAAAAACATCTTTCTCCCATATTTTCCACTCTTGGCCGAATGTGCTTGTGTTAGGAGAAAGCAATCTTTGCTTTGTTTCTTTTGGTCATTCTTTTTGACCATTTGGTCATTTTTGCAAAACCCCTCAAGTGTTTCATCTTGTATTTCTCTCCTAGTGCCAAAATTATCAACACAAAAAGCCATTTCTTTTTCCTTCTTTTTCCCCATTGCCGAATGCATATTTGTTCCTAAACTCCTCTCTTTTCTCTTCTCCCTATTCTCTTTTCCCCTCCATTTTTACTTATCATTCAAACATATTCTTCCTTCATTTTCCTTCCATGGCCGAATGTTTTTGATCATCCCCATAGCTGGATTTTGTTTTTTCTATCCTTTAAATCATAGCTGAATCTCTTTTTCCTCATAGACCTTATTCTCAATCATTTCTTCCATTAAGTTTTGGACAACCGTGGAGGGCCGAATCACCATCTCGTCAAAGTCATCTTGAAGTTATTCAAGTTCGGATCATATCTAGCAAGGAATCCTTTGGAAATCACTCGGAATTTTAAGGTAAGTCGAGTTCGCCCTTTTAAACCATTAGTTTTAAATTTCCGATATATTGTTAGGACTAATAATCCTTTGTCAATGGAGGCAAACAAGATTGGTTCGAAAAGAGTGGTGAATAGTGTTTGAAAAAGGGGTGGATTCGCTATTCCCTCTAGATTCAAGTGAAGGGCTGTTTCGACAATCCGAGATTTTCCACCGGGTTGTGGACCCTCATCCGACGAAAATCAATTATTTGAAGTCATTCGTACTCCTGAGCCTTTGACTTTTCGTGGTTCTTCATCGGGTTATGAACCATCAATCGGGGAGAAATCACAAATAGCTATTGTTCGAGATTCTGAGGGTAAAGATCTAGATTGTTTATCATTAGAATAGTTTTATATTAAATATTAGTGTTCTAATCAAGCATGATAAATATATAGGTATCGACGAGCGGGAAAGTATAGTTCTCACCGTAATCAGGTGTGTAACTTCACACTTATCTCACGGGTTATACTATGCCGTAGTAATAGAATAAAAATCGTAAATTCGATAAAATTGGAAAATACAGTATATTAGCACTTTTTGGTGTGAATGCATGAAACCGGTATTAAGGTTGTGGAAAAAATTACGGATTTGCCCTTAATGGGCTATATTGTTAAAAAGTGATATTTTGGGCCATATGATTAGTTTGATAAGTTGGCCAAGTGTGAAAATTGTGAAAAAGGCCTCATGTGTTAAATGGGCCAAATTTTGCTAGATTGTTAAATGGGCCAAAAGTTTGCTATATCGTTAAATGGGCCAAAGTTTGCTAGATCGTTAAATGGGCCAAATTGCTATTTTGACTAATGGGCCAAATTGATAACTTGTAATATGGGCTTTTTGTTGAAATTTACCTTATGAATATATCGTTATGCATTATATATATATACATGACTGCATGGGTTGGGATAATTGACGAAGAGAAGAAAGGCCTGTTGCCAAAATCTAGTTCGGTGGCTCTTCCACAAATATTTTAATTGGCTTAATGCCTCTAGTTCGGTGACTCTGTCACAATCTAGTTCGGTGGCTCTGCCACAAATTTTTAAAATGGCTAAATGCCCGTGATTGGTGTGTTGGCGGGGTGGGTTGACTTGATTCCCACAGGTGTGATGGTTGGTACGGGTGGTGTGTAGCGGATGGAAATTAGGCTTGGTTGGGAATTGCATATCACATGCATATGTATTTGATTTATATATTGTACATTTGTAAATGGGCTCAAGCCCAAATGAAATGCTTAAATGATTCTGGCCCAGTGAACAAGGTAAGTGGGTTACACATTGAGTTCTAAGTAACTCACCCTGTTTTTCTTACCCATCTCAGGTAATGGCAATTGATGGAGGCTTGGGCCGGGGATGACTTCGTGTGGAGGCCATACTACGAATGATGAGTTATAAAAACTTTGAACTTCTTTTAAATATTTTTATTTAAGTACTATTTCAATTGCGATGTAATAAGGCCTCTGGTATTATTTTTACTGATTTTCATTCGTGGATGGTTTTTAATATGTTTTAGTTACTTAATTGGGGTTGTTTAATTTTTTATAAATGTTTTCTTTAACTTGCGTCTAAAAAGGGGGTTGTTCTTAAATATCGCTTACTTGTAAAATTTTTGTGAAAACTCTTTTATAAATTTATTTCAACCAATTATTTAAGATTTTAACCAATTGTTTCTCTAAAGATGAATTTATAAACTCTTACGTTTTAAAATCATGGATTTCAAATTAAACTCGGTTTTTGTTAAACTCCATCTCCAAAATGGTTTTGAAGTTCTGTTTTCTTAAAATCATTAGCTAAATTGAGGTTTGATTGACTTGTGTGGCATTCTAAAACTGGTCTTAACGCATAGACCGGGTTTGGGGTGTTACACGCAGAGCTCGGGAACCAACACCACCACCATACCGACGCCTTCGCCGTAGGTACCCCATCCTCCACCAAACCCGCCCAAGAATACAGGGAGTACCTCTCACCCTTACTTTTGATTTCTATAAAAATATCTATCTTTGTACATTGAGGGCAATGTACATCTTAAGTGTGGGGGGAGGGGGTAAAATATACCACACTTTTTTCATTATTCTCAAATCCCTGAGGGTAAAAGTGGAATAAAAATGCCAAACTTTTTTCATTATTCTCAAATCTCTGATTTAGTCTTGTTTTTATGCAAAGTTGTTATATTACTAATTAAGATGAAAATTCTGATGATTTATGATGATTATTGACATGTTTTAGAATAAGTCATAGTTAATTGTATTATTGATATTTAATTTGAGGAATACTAGAGAGTCGAGCATGATAAGTCTGTTTTTCAGAAATAAACATTTTGATAGGTTGTTGACCTAAATTTGAATACTACCTTGAAATTTAAAATTCATAAGGATGATGTCAAAACACCCATAATTTTTGTGAGTATTTGAACCTTTTATAGCATACATTCTTTTTCGTGCTCATTTTTTGATTATAAGTGTGTCAACTATGAACTGTTATTCTAGAACTTGCCTCGTTTATACATGTTGAGACCACAGTTATGATTTAATATACAGAGATGATAAAGGCACCTAGGTTTTAACCCACTAACTCCACTAAATAGCCTACCTTCACAATTAACCCCTAGTGAACCCCGTTGATCCTAACAAACATTTTTTATTGACTCACCCACTAATATTAACCCAAAGCCTTTGTAATTGTTATCACCCTTTCTTTTGACTATCCCTTAATTGAGACTTGATTTGATCAGTTGTCAAAGTTTATTATTCTGATAGTTAAATTTATCATGTATTATTTAGTTTGTTCTTAAAAAAAATCCAAGTTATTCAATATTAGTAGTATGAAAAGAGAGCTTACACAATCAAAGACTGTTTTCAAAAGAAAAGCTCGTATTAGTTGGATTATTACTTTTCAGTTAATGAAATTTCGGAGAAGTTTTAGGTAGGTACTTGTCAATTCAATCTCGATTCTAACCCTCTAATTTCAGCCTGTGACCACACCTTTTACCCTAGCCCTGTTACAACCCTAACAAAGACCTTTTGATCTGTTTATCATCTCATATTACAGTGGTGGAGATTTGGTTTTCAGGCAAGCCTATGGGATTAACTTTTCAGGTTCGACTTATGAGAAATTTTTTCCTAAACCTTAAACACTTTAGAGTGATTTGAGTGAATCCTTAGTGAGGACATCAATCCTTGTCGGTTTTGAATTGAAAAGGTAGTCATTTAAATAAAGGGAGACACCTATGTTTTCAAGGTACAAAACCATGGCTTATTTCGTTTAAATCTTTAGGACTCTTTGAATTCAATTATCCATGTATGAATTATCTATGAATTATGATATAGCATTGTTGATAAGAATTGCAGATCATGGAAAGTTCGTTTTAATTGTAAGTTGAGAATTTTGCTTGAGGACAAGCAAAAGCTTAAGTGTAGGGGTATTTGATAAACCGTAAAAGTAACATATTTTAATCCCACATTTAGCTTACTTTTTGATGATTTATTCCTTGATTTGTATAAAAAGGTGCTTGTAATCCTTTCTTTTCATGTCTTAGACCTAGGAAATCACCCGAGGATGAAAAGAACACAAATTGGGCCTCAAACGGAGTAAATGGGCCTTAGCATGAAATTGACACGGCCTGGCCCATGGACCACACGGCCGTGCCTCGACGAACACTTAGAGCACGGCCTCAACCTCGCCTCACATGGCCATGCCTCACTTTAGAAGTCCGAACATGGTCTGGTCTCGATCCACACAGGCGTGTGACATGGCCGTGCCTCTGTCGCTGGAAAGAGCAATTTCAGTCGGAAAAGGATACTTAGGGAGAAAGAATCGCATTCCAAGAGCCTATATATATCCCCCAAGTACCACCTTTGAAAGGCATCGAAAGCTAGGCCAAGGAGCCAAGCCGAGAAGGTTAGAGTTAAGGAATAACACGAGGATAGCCAGTTGATCCATCCCAAGAAGCCGGAATTATACTCAAGGCGGTGGAATTCTCCTTCAATTCCTTCAGAGGGTTTTAGGAATTTCCTATGTTTTGTTTTATCTTTTCTCTTGCGATGTTTTCTTTATTCATTATGAACTAAACCCCTCAGATACCTGAAGGGGATGAAACCTAGACGAATCTTGTTATTTGATTTTTAAGTTATATGATGAATTAGTTAGTTTGTTCTTAATTATGTTGCTTAATCCAAATCTAATGTGCTTAGGTGGAGGAGGAATAGACCCTGCCTAAGAGAAGATCTAACATAATTAAGCGGAGTTGATCGAACGCCTAGAGATAGGGTTACGAGATTTTACCGGATTAGGGTGAAACCTAATATGGGAGTCCATTGATCGATTTACTACTGTCCTGGGGGGTTATTATAAGCGAACGAGAGTTCCACTAATTAACCTAGGGTTAGACGTTATTCGCCTCGAGAGAGGGTTTAATATAGGTTAGGGAGTCTTACGGATCAAGCTAAGTAAGTAGATCATATAATTGAAAGTTAGATAACAAGTGAAGTCTAGGTGGATTCTTCCTAAGGGTATCGTCGTAATCAACTGAGTTTTTCTTCTAGTTATTTCCCAATTCGTTCTTTTTGTCTTTGCGTCTTTAGCTTAGTAGTCGTTTAGATTAAATCAACTTCACTATATTTTAGGCTAAATAATAAAAAGAAAGTTAGTATTAATACTTTTAGTTCCTTTGGGTTCGATAATCCGGTCTTGCCTAAGCTATACTATTGTTCATGTAACATCCTCAATTTTTGGGCCTATGCGTTTAATGGGTGAACATCTGTAATGAGTTAATTTAAGTGTTAGGGGTCCAAATTGGGCTCAGGCTTAGGCAGAGGCCTTGGTTAAAATTATCTGTTTGGGCATTATAGGGTTTAAATGGTAGTATCTGTGTTTAAAACATCAAAATAGGCTTGTGGCCCAGTGGTCAGTGGTGCCACTTAGGGAGCAAGGAGGTGACGCCACACAAGGGAATAAGGGGCCCAAATTTAAGTTTCATGGAGCCTAATTCTTTTAGTTTAAGTTAGCTAATTTTCGACATTTGGGTTAGGTGGAGTGGATGGCAATAAGACTCAAAAATAGGAGGATTTATATGAATAAGATAATGTAGATATTATAGTTGATAATATGGAAGATAAAAGGAGAAAAGATAGGAGCTATCTACATGGCTAGGAGTTAGCCAAAATTTCTATAAATAGGGAGGGTTCTCTTCTTTATTTTGTGACATTTAGGGTTTCCACCTTTTCTTTCTCTTCTTTCTTCTAAAAAGCCGAAAACTCCATTATTCTTTTCTCTTCTTTATTCTAAAAGCCGAAAACCCCATTATTCTTTTCTCTTCTTTCTCCTAAAAGCCGAAAACTTCATTATTCTCTTCTTTCTTCTAAAAGCCGAAAACTCCATTACTCTCTTCTTTCTTTTAAAAGCCGAAAACTCCATCATTCTCTTCTTTCTTATAAAAGCCGAAAACTCCATTATTCTCTTCTCTTCTTTCTTCTAAAAGTCGAATCTCTATAGATTTCTTCAAATCATCTTCTCTTCCTGATTTTCGCAAAAAGCCGGAATCCTCTGGGAGTAGCCAAATCTTCTCTAGTAAGTAGATCTCTTAGATCTAAAAGCCGGAAACACTAGTCCCTAATCTCATATCTCTTTTCGGGATTTCAAGGCAGATAGCGGTGGTGTTGGCTGCGGATAGCGTCGACTTAGAGGGTCTCGTTATAATGGTAATCAGGTGTGTAGATCCTTATCACATAAGTTTTATTTTGTATTATACCTGTTAGGGGCTGAAAAGCCAGAAAATGAGGCTGTATGAACAGTCGTGTGTAGATCTCTAGCACACTAATAATCTGTATGAATATATATATGTTTATGCTATGGGCTAAAAGCCGAAAAATGGGTTGTGTAAACAGTCGCGATACTTAGAAAGGGTAGGCAAAGGATGCCAGGTATGTAACCATAGAAACTTCTCTATGTGTATCGATGTATGTGAAAGACTGTAATCTCTTAGGTAGTATATTATCTGATTTTGCATGAATGTATGCATGGGATGGGTTTGATATGAAAAGGGGAAGAGCATGATTGGTCACATAATGATCGGTGGTAGAAAACCCACGTAATGGAATGATTGGTCACATGGTGATCGGTGGTAGAAAACCCACGTAATGAAATGTTAAAGTCACATAGTGATCGGTGGTAGAAAACCCACGTAATGAAATGTTAGGTCACTTGGTGATCGGTGGTAGAAAACCACGTCAAAATTCCTGATTGATAGGAATAGGTAGTACGGCTGTCATTTTTGGTGTGTAGCGGATGGAGGGTTGATTGTAGAAATCCCCAAGGTGTGATGGTTGGTACGGGTTGGTGTGTAGAGGATGGAATTCTAGGATGGGTTGGGCTTTGCATCATTTATTATCTGTCATGTGATTATGATTGTTGCCATTGTGTATGGGCCAGGGCTCATAATGTGTTTGTGGGCCCAAGCCTTTTATGTGTTTTCGGGATTTACACACTGAGTCTTGGTGACTCACCCTATTATTTTTCCCTAACTTTTCAGATGAGCAGTAGATCATAGAGATGGGAGCCGAGACGGACTCGAGGGGCCATCAAGTTTTTATTTCTAAGGATTATTTTTGGTTTTTCCTTTAAGTTTTATTTTGGAAATATTTAGGTAATAAGGCCCCATAGTTTATATTCGCCTAAGTAGTTTTTTTTAATATTTGCAACTTATGAATTTATGTCAGGGGTTTATTTATACCTAATAATAATATAAGGTTTCTTTTCAAATGTCACTTATTTATTCAAATATTTTCTAATTAACTTACGATTTCCAAAACCAACTTAGCAAAAGATTTTAACGTTCAACCCATAGCATACCAGACCTGGTCGAAACGCATGGTGTTACAGTTCAATAGGTACACTTGCCTTTAATCGTTGTCAGAGTTAGTCTCCAGGTTCGATCATTCTTTTATAAATTTTAAAGCTCTGATTGCAGCGATCAATTATCATCATTTTTTTTAATCTTTTATCTCCCTATTAACACAACTCGGATTCGGAAGGATACACGGATCCAACCAACACAGCTTGACATCCAGTGCCTCATCGGATAAATCCGAAGGAAATAGTTGCACCCAATGCTATAAATAGGTTTGACACCCAGTGTCTCATCAGTTAAACCAAAGAAATTTACACCCAGTGCCTCATTGACTCGTAGTCGAAGTAACCCTGAACTCTTCCTATCCTATGACACGCCAACTATATCTGACTCTACCCATACAGTTAATAGGGTATTCATTACTCAATTTATTATCAATTAATCAAATCAAGAATTCCATACATATATCATAGCTCATCACCACATTAGTATAATTCCACATTACAAATAATATTTGATATATTTTATATTTTTTATTTATTCAATTAAGTTCTTTTCACATACAATCAATTTAAATCGGAATAAATTCAGCTTATTTTTATCGAATTATCACTTTATCACATAGCGTAACTTATTTCAATCCAATTCAAAGTCAATTTCTTAATTTATCGAATTATACTATCTTCAATTTTGTTTAATTTAATTTTCTATCTCACCTTTTCATACCGAAGTGTAAACGATCAAAATATCAATTAAACATATTGACAACTATAATTTTAAATACATAAAAATTTAACAAAAATATATCGTATGAACTTACCTAATACAACCAGGAAGCAAATTTGTTTGTAGGGACTATTCTGCAATTTCCCTTTTTTTTTACAATTTTCTTCTGTACGGTTCAATCATTGATCTATGTAATAATTAAATTAAATTTATTAAATTAAAATACATTATAATATTCATTTTTATGTATATAACTTATAATTTCCACTTTACAAATTTTCTCTGAACTTTTACACTTTGTTCAATTTAGTCTCTAACATCGAAACTATTAAAAATTTCACATTAAAGACCCAATACACATAACTGATTGTAATTAAATCCCTAATCAGCCTTTAATCACTTAAAAATTACAATATTTTCGTGCTAAGTTTAACATTTTTACATATTGGTCCTTAAATGCAAAACTAACAAAATTCACTTAACAAAATAGTCCTAAAATATTGCCAAGCTTCAAAATCTTCCATTTAACATCAAGAACATCCAAAAATCATAAATGAAGTTTTTAACAAACTTAAACAGTTTTGAAAACGGAGATACAGTTTAATTGCTAGTTGCAACGATTTAAAAAATATAAAAATTTATTAAAAACGGGTAAAGAAATTGCTTACATGCAATGAAGACAAATCGATCAAATTCTCCAAGCTTTCATCCATGGAATTTCAATCTTTGCAAAGAAGAAAGAATGATAAAATTGACCATCCACTTATGTTTTTATGTTTTATTATATTTTTACCTAAATTTAAAACTTTTATTATAATATTATTATGAAAACCAAGTATAAACCGACCATTAAACTAAAAAGTGGTATATTAGGATTTAAATCCTTAAAAAAAACTTTAACTAGGCACATAAGCTAATAATAATCAATAGTGATGAAGTTTTACGTCTTTTACGTTTTAGTCCTTTTTCTTTAATTAACCATCCAAATACTAGAATTTTCGAATCAAACTTCAATTCACCTATATAATAGCTCTGTAAATAGTTAATTAAAATATTCACTAGTTCAATTTACAAAAACGAGGTCCTCATACCTCATTCTCCAAACCAATTGACTTCCTGTACACACCATTTGTACCTAGACTAACTTACAAATTAATAAAATCTATTAAATCATTATTCACTATTATACTATATTTAACTCATAATTATTAATTAAATATATCTATGGACTCTTGTCAAAATTGTGGTCCCAAAATCACTATTTCTAACATCACTGAGAAACGGGTTGTTACATTCACCAAAACTTAACTTGGAGTATCCTGTTGTGGAGGTCACGATATTGAGCCTCATATTCACGATTCCAAGCCCTCAAGGTTGCGACTCCAAGCCAAATGTTGAAGTGAAAGGAACCCAATGGCTTATCATATAAGTTGAGACACTAACAAGACTGTGTCAGAACACCGAATGCCCCTTAAGCATTCTTCATGCCAACTGCTGTGGGTGTTGCGGCATCAAAGCCTGAGTGTCACGACATTGAATTTTGATGGGTAAAAAACTGCAGGGCAACTTTTTGTCTAAACAGGCTTAAGTCACTTTTCATTTAAAGGCATAATTGTTAATTTCAAGTTAAAATTTTTTTGCCTTTAAATGCTACATTATATCAATTATTTGGGAGGCTAGCTAGGTTAGAAAATTAAGTTCGAGATTAGACAATTTTTACTCTTATTTTCTTAGTTTAGGTTTTCATTTTTCTTTTCTTTTCTTTTTCTTTTGTTTTTGTTGTAGAGTTTTTGTTTCTTCATTTTTATTGGAACCTTGTGGGTGGAAATGGATTACATTCTTGCATTTCATCATATTTTTATCTATTAATGAGTACTTTTTGAACCCTTATCTTTTGTGTTTAATGCCTACCATGTGTTTGTTAAAATGCTTGTGTGGAATCTAGGTTTAATGATGTGCTGAATCATTTAATTAATTGGTTGACGAGTAGGTTACTTAACTAAGTTAGTATCTATGCCTTGATTAGTTGTTTGTTCAAGTGTATTAAATTGCATATTACACTAGAATTGTTGCCTTTAGCGGAAGATTTACATAGACGGGACCGAGAGAAGACTTTATCATATAGGACTTTGATACATTTGTGCCAAATAGTTAGACCTTGAGGATATCTATATGCCTAAGTGAGATTGAGAGGAGAGCTTAGGTGGTATCTTTTAGTTTAGGATGAGACCGAACGAATATTCCTAGTTGTGAGTGGCAAACAATATTATCATCATAGATTTATTAGCTTAGTTGGTAATTCTTGAATCATTCGACCATCATTTCAATCCATTTGCATTGTTTCTAGTAAAAAAAAGAAGAAAGTTTGTTTGGTGTTTTTATTTGTTAATTTAGAATTTGCTTAAAGCTCATTTTATTAGATTACACTAATAGTTTTCGACTCAACTAGATTATTAATTGCTTAACTCACAACTAATTTGATAAACAAATTTACCAAATTGACAATCCATTGGTTTCAATCCTTGGAATACTCCCTGTGTTTCATTGTAACACATATAAATATTAAAATTTACATGTCATACTTGTAGTAAAAGTCGCTTTTAAATATCTATAACTTTATGTTAATTATCTGCTCGGTGTTTGTACACTGATGTGCGCAGTCACATGTAGAGACTTATTTACCTTAAACCCGACTTGACTATTGTTCTAGTTTCACTCGACTCATCTCGAACCAAAATTTCCAAAAAAAAAAACAATAATCAAATCCTAACGGATCAAGTCAGGTTGGAACCTATTGAATTTATGTTTTTTATCATTGCTAGTTATAATAGGCGTTAATCTAAAATTTGATGAGGTTAATAATTGCTAGGGATTGAGCTGTATAAACAACAAAATGGTATAAGTGGAGAGGAACCAAGACAAATATTTTATGTGGAAAACCCTCAAAGAGGGATAAACCACGAGCAAAAGAGGTATCAAATTTTCACTAAATGAGTAAACAAACGAGAGTACAATATGAAGAAAATAAACCTAAAAGTACTAAACATACAATCCCAGACCCTGAAAACAAAGTCTTAACTCGAGAACAAAATTCTCTCCATAGTTACCACGAAACTTTCACCAAAACTCATATGCGACTACATCTTGTCGCCCTGAAGAAAAGCCCTTGCTGATTGGCATGTCTAAATCAGGGTTACAAAGGCCCTTTAAATAGGCTTAGATTATAGGTCTTATCAGACTAAAATAAACCTAAAGTAATAAGAGTCTAATTCGGAGAAGTTCTATTGAGCTGTACAAAACATGGTTGTGTAACATCAGGAATCGTCATGACATTGTGACATGAGGAAATTTCTCATTATGACGTTGTGACGACGCCATCACAATGTCTATTGCCAAAATTTATCGCGTCGTCCCGACGTCAAGGACCTCATCATCCCAACGTCAGGCCTTTTTTCGGTTGCTCGTCGGTTCTCGTTTAGGGTGCCTGCAACGTGTCCAATAAATTCGAGGCGCACCCTACAATAACGAAATGAAAGATACGACTAAAAGGTGTATGACTTAAGTAAGTTAATAAGAAATTGATATGATAACTTATTTTAAATATGTATGGCCTAAATGAACATGTCTATTGATATGAAGGTATTTGATAATGACGTATGCCTTAGCGAAGTAATGGAAATAAAATGTATAGTGCATAAAGAAAATGTATGAATACATGTATGAAAATGTTAAGAAACTATGGTAATAATAATGGTGTTGGATTAAACTCCATATGAACTCTCAATAAGATTCTTAAGCATGAATTTCCTAATGTTATTGGCTAATAAACCATTAAAATGTAAGTTAAGCCATATAATTCGATTATTGAATGAATCACATAGTAACATTAGAATGCGGTTTGAGTGGAATTAGAATCACTTACTTTTGAGGGGCATAACAATATTAAAGGATAGGATAAGTAGGTTTATCCTTGGTTACTTAGTGAGCTTATCAAGCTCATGCATTAGTTGTTTTAATCGTGTAGGTTTTGGATTCATCGTGATGTCTGAGGTTTCATTGGGCTCATCTTGAGGTTGTAGATTCGTAACCTCCCAAACCCAGCCCAGAAGTTATGGCCAATTCTAAGGCCACATTGGCCACCGAAATGGCCTAGTAAAAAATGATCAGATTATCAGAAACTTCCTTTTGAAAACATTTACCTATTTTTTGGAAAAACTATAGTGGGCTTCTCTTTATTTTATAGAAACATTACCTCATGCCAAGTCTGTTTAAAACCTAGTTATAAAAGTTCTTATTACTTTTGATTTTTTTAATTTTAATTTACTATCTAGAAATTCAAGTATGAATTTGCAATGGAAAATACAATGAACTTGATTTATTATTTATTATTTCTTTAAAAAACAATTTTATTTTGCTAGCTTATAATCACTAATGTGTAGGTTCATCCAATTATTTAACTTAACTATTTTTTAACAATAATGCATGCAAAATACCAAAATAACTTAGAATATCAAACCCATGCCACAATTTGTATAAAAAATTTACAGTCCTGAATAGTAATAAAAATTATAATATTAAACGAAAAATCTGAGGTGAGACCTCTATATGCCTAGTCCATTCCTCATCGTGGGGATTGTCTAAAAGATAAAATTAAAGGGGTGAGTTTTAAAAAGCTTCGTGTGAGTCTTAACAAAACAAATAGTAGAATGGCATATATTCAAACAATCACAATAGAGCATATAGCCATCAATATCAATGTCCATATTAGATCATGATAGTTCAGAAAATAGTGTACATGCATGGGCACTTTCAAATGTAAAACAATGCAAATGTCCTACTCATCCATTTGCTACACACCATGATCGCTGAAATCAGAGCTTTAAAATTTATAAAACGAATGATCAAACCTGGAAACTAACTCTGACAACGATTAAAGACAAGTGTACCTATCGAACAGTAGTATAGCTTAGGCAAGACCGGATTGTCGAACCCAAAGGAACTAAAAGTACTAATACTAACTTTCTTTTTATTATTTAGCCTAAAATAAAGTGAAGTTGTGTAACACCCCAAACCCGGTCAATACACCCCGACCGAATCTGGCATGTTACGGAGTGAAAACAGTTTGAGAACACAAGTGTGTCAGGAAACTTTCCAAGAAATTCTTTGGTCGTTTTAAAAAAAAACTGTTAAGGTGATGTTGAAATCGTGTAAAGGTTGTTTTAAACCTATGCTAGAAAGATTCACTTGATACTACAATTTTAGAAAACATTTAATATTTATTAAAACCGAGTGTGACAGGTAAAATCAAGTTATAAACCGTTTGCTTTTGAAGTTGTTTGAAAATTTAAGTTATACAAGCATTCAAGTTACCTTATTATTTTGTGAACTTTGTTACCCGATGGTAACGTTTTGCAAACCCGAAAGAGTTATAGTTTTGAAAACATGCTCTTTACCGGTTAATTTAACAAGTCTATAAATCCAATTTATGAGTAATATAATCAAAGTAAAAGTAAGTAATTGAAACCCAAAATAATACTAGCGGCCTTATTACAAAACCAAAAACCAAATTAAAAGAAAGCTAATAAAAACGAAATAGAAGTTTAAAGTCCAAAACCGAAACGGGGATGCATGGCCACCTCGAGTCCTCCTCGGCTCCATATCCGCAATCTATGCCTCATCTGCAAAATGTAAGGGAAGGGGTGAGTCACCAAGACTCAGTGTATAAATCCCCAACCCGATAATTCAAGTACTTACACAGGTCATCAGTAAAACATGCAGATTATGCAACCCATAACCTAGCCATCCAATCTCCTTTAACTACCCCGTGTGGTCAAAACCACTGGTGACCGAAGTCACAAATATATATATCGTTGTGGTCAAAACCACTGGTGAGCGTAGTCACAAATCAGATGATGGGGCCAACCCATCGTGTGGTCAAAACCACTGATGACAATCCCATAATAATCATGTGTGGCGAACCCACTGTGGTACCAAACCACTGGGACGAGTCACAATATCCATATGTGGTCAAAACCACTAGTGACCGTAGTCACAAATATCAATAGTGTGGTTAAAACCATTGGGACTCAGTCACAAATAATAATAATGTGGTCAAAACCACTGGTGACCGTAGTCACAAATCAAATGATGGGGCCAACCCATCTTGTGGTCAAAACCACTGGTGACAGTCCAAAATGAATCATCCCCCTCCTCTCATCAAACCCATCATCATGTTCATAACATACGTGTCATAATATCGAATGATCATGCAAATAACATATACCATAGCATTTAACAGATCACGATGATGTATACCAAGAATCACATAACAGGGGACTTACCCGGTTTCCAAGCTCATGCCCACAAGGCAAAGTCACAAATGCCAATGGTTATAACAGTAACATAATAAGCATTATTAAACTAATGAAGTGTGTAAGCGTTACACACCTGATTACACGCAAAACTATGCTCTCTACGTCGGTACTGTCGTTAATCGACACTACCGCTATCTGTCTACTGCTTTGCTCCGATGCCGGCCCACACCCAGGTGGCCAATCGCGAACAGCTGACACTGCCCTCCTCTTGAACTTAGGGGCTAGGGTCTCAGATCCAATCTCCCCTAACGTTCGGCTGACAACAGGATCCATAACGCCTAAGTCGACGAAACCCCGAGGCTCTAAGCGTAACCCACAACCAATGAACCCCGAAAGTTCACACAAGATGACGTCACAACACTCCCCTGCTTTCAGCCAAGCGCAACACTATTAAGCTAATAGCCCTTCGGCTTTTGATCAATTTAGAAATAGATCCCAAAACATTAAAGCACTTACCTCAATTAACAACCAAATCCCGAAAATCCACAAGTTCGGGTTGTACTCCTCCCTACAATCGGTTTTGACACATCATTTTGAGTCTAAAAGCCATTCGGCCATAATCATAAATCCCGAAACCAAAGGGATTATCGCTACCTTACCTTGATGATTGATTCGGCTCCTAACCACCACAGATCGGCACCCCTTAATGCTATTAGGGGTTTCGGCTACCTTTAAAGAATAAGAATAAAATTCAACACATAACTCTATAATAGAAAGATGATAGAAAAGAGATGGGGTTTCAATCCTTACTCGAATTGATCAAGAAGAGAAAAGATATCACCTACCACCAGATTCGGCTATTTCGGCACTGAGATGATGATGAGAAAATGCAAGAAAAGAAAGACTTCTTAGCAGAGTATTCGGCCAAAGTACATGAAAGGAGAGAAGAAGAAGAAAAATCACCAAGTTTCGGCTCTTGAAGATGGTAAGGGTGGAGAAGAAAACAAGAAATAAAAGGGGAAATTCGACTAAGGATTTGAGAGGGGAGAAAGATGAAATCGCAAGAAATGGGGACAAGGATGTGCGGTCAACTTTCGGCTTGCACAAAATGAGGAGAGGAAAAGATGAACAAAAGATGGTTTCGGCAATGAACAGAGGAAAGATGACGAAGAATGATGCAATGGAGAAGAAGGGTTTCGGCACAGGTGAAAGAATAGAATTTCGGCACAAGGGAGATTGAGAAAGGAAGAAAAAGATGTCGATTGGAAAAGAAAAGGAGAGAACTAAGTTTCGGCTCCTCAAAGAAAGCTGCAAACTTGGTTTGGCCAAATGCCCAAATTGCCGAAAAGAAGAGAATGCACTTGGGGATTCGGTTTTGGCACAACAAAAACCGGTTGCACCTCCTTTCCAACAGTTTAAAATTCGGCCAACACTCCCAAGCTCTCCCATCCACTCATTCAAATCAATTTGAATAAGTCATCTCCACATTTTCCTCCTCTCCATCCATTTTAAACCTGTTGACTAAATCCTCATCCATCCAACAGAGTCCCACCTGAGCACTCCACTCCCTCAGCTTTGGCGCAAAAAATTAATGGGCAAGGGGAGATTTCTGCAACTCGAACCAAGGCTCTCCTTTCCTGCAAGTGGCGTCACTCCCCTGACACCTTAGTGGCGCCTCCCTTGCCACTATACCAAGGCTCTTCTTGCGTCTAGAACCTCAACTAAATTCTTTTAACCCCTAATTCCTCTAGCTCCTACTTCTTAAGGGCTAAAACAAAAATTTTGGCCATGCCCCAGGACTATCCCGAGGTCATGCCTAGACCCCAAAACATATCAAACCAACACAGCAGACATACCATCACAAGCAAACACATACAAAATGCAGAGACCCCGATTTAAGGATGTTACAAGTTGCTTTAATCTAAATTAACAACTACTAAGCTAAAGACGCAAAGACAAAAACAACGAATTGGGAAATAACTAGAAGAAAAACTCAGTTGATCACGAAGATACCCTCAGGAACAATCCACCTAGACTTCACTTGTTATCTAACACTGAACCATACGATTTTTTCACTTAGTTTGATCCGTAGGACTCCCTAACGTATATTAAACCCTCTCTCGAGGCGAATAGTGTCTAACCCTTGGTTAATTAGTGGAACTCTCGTTCTCTTATAATAACCCCCTAGAATAGCAGTAAATCGATCTATGGATTCCCATATTAGGTTTCACCCTAATCCGGCAAAATCTAGTCACTCTATCTCTAGGCGTGCGATCAACTCCGCTTAATTATGCTAGATCTACTCTTAAGCAGGGTCTATTCCTCTTCCACCTAAGCACATCAAACTTGAATCAATATCCGTGAAATATTAACTCAAGAATTAAGCACACATAATTAAGAACAAACTAAGTATTTATCATATAATTCAGAAAACGATAACAAGATTCATCTAGGTTTTATCCCCTTCAGGTATCTGAGGGGTTTAGTTCATAACAAATAAAGAAAACATCTCAAGAGAAAAGATAAAACAAAACATAAGAAATCCCTAAATCTCTCTGAAGGAATTGAAGGAGAAATCCGCCGTCTTGAGTAGAATTCCGGCTTCTTGGGATGGATCAACTGGCTAACTTCGAGTGATTCCCTTAACTCTGACCTTTTCAGCTTGGCTCCTTGGCCTAGCTAATCGCTTTTCAAAGGTGGTACATAGGGGTTATTTATAGGCTCTTGGAATGCGATTCTTTCTCCCTAAGTATCCTTTTCCGACTGAAATTGTCTAAAGCCACGACAGAGGCACGGCCATGTCACACGCCCGTGTGACTCGTCTTCAAACCATGTTCGGATTTCTAAATTGAGGCACGACCATGTAAATCGGGGTTGAGGCCGTGTTCTAGATGCTCGTCAAGGCTCGGCCATGTGCTCTTTGGGCAAAGCCGTGTCGATTTCGTGATATGGCCCATTTACTCCGTTTTGGGCCCGTTTTATGTTCTTTTCATCCCCGGGTGCTATCGTGGGTATAAGACATGAAAAGAAAGGACTAAGAGCACCTTTTTACATAAATTGAGGAATAAATCATCCAAAAACAAGCTAAATGTGGGATTAAAATATGTTATAATTACGGTTTATCAAATACCCCCACACTTAAGCTTTTGCTTGTCCTCAAGCAAAATTCTCAACATACAATTAAAACGAACTTTCCATAATTCAGAATTCCTACTGACAATGCCTTATCATAATTCATAGATAATTTATACATGGATAATTCAATTCAAAGAGTCCTAAAGATTCAAACAATGATAAGTCTGTAACATCCTGAATAGGGCCTATGCATTTTCGGTTTAATTGTGCGAAATGTCAATCTCAAGTACTAAGAATAAATTTTTGATACTTTTGGAAACCTAGAAATGGGAATGGAAATGGAAATGAAAATGGAAATGAACATTTTTGGAAACTTGAACATTTTTGGAAACTTGAACATTTTGGAAACTTGAACATTTTTGGAAACTTGAACATTTTGGAAACTTGAACATTTTTGGAAACCTGAACATTTTTGGAAATGATTCAAAAATGGAAAGTGAACATTTCTGGAAACTTGGAAATGTAAGAAAAATGGCAAGTTACAGAGCTGATCGAAAATTTTAGGAAACTTAGAAATGATGCCGAAATGTCAAATTTTAAAGTTCAAAATAGGAAATAAGGGCTAGAGGGCCTTAAAAGAAAAAGTTGGAGAAGTTTGACACACAAACATGCTTGGAAAAGTGGCCTGAAGATGCCACTTAGGGCCTAAAGAGATGGCGTCACATGCAGGGAAAGGGGCCTGAGTTCGAATCACATGAGAAGCAAATAAATAAGTTTTATTTTTGCTTCCAGAAGGCTGAGGTGGACGGCATGGGTTTCTAGAAAAGGAAGAGTTTTATTTGCATAAATATGTGAATAATAAGTGATAAATAAAGGATTTTCTTTTAAGATAATTGAGGAGATAAATGATGGATTAAACACTTTTATCTTTTAAATAAAAGAGATAATATTATCAAAAAGAGGAGTGGTGGCCAAGTAAGGGACTCCTAGGCTGATATTTTCGGCTATAAAAGGAGGACAGGAGGGCTACTCATCAACTTTTGCTCCCTCTTCCTCTCTGCCGAAATTTTCCCTAGCTCTCTCCCCCTCTCTGCCAAATTTTTCTTTAAGCAAAATCCATCTTCTCTTCTTCTATTTTCTTCTCTGTTTCTACTGTCAAAGCCGAATCTTTGTTGATTCTAAGTAAAGGAGCAACCAACTACAACATCAAAAGGGTAAGATCGGTGGTCAATCAATTTTTATTCCTTTTCTTTCTATCGAAATCAAGGTACTAACCCTATTAGCAAATTTGGCCGAAACTTGAAGGGTCTTTCGGGATTTCTAGTACTATCAATTACAAGGAAGAGATTATCCGGGATTTGAGGATCTAATGTAAGATGTATGAATATTTGGTTAAAGGTTATGATTCATGTTTTCAAAGTTAGATTTAATCTAACACAAAGTTATAGGGATTTCGACAAGCATATAAAGGAATCCTCTTCAGATTTGGAATTTGTATGGTAAGTGATATTCGGCCAAGGCTTATTTTCTTGATATTTAGGATTATTTTCCATTATTTCAAAAGCCGGAAATTAACATGGTGACATGTCTAGTGATAGCCGATTTCAAGGAAAAGGAATACTAGCAAATTTTTGGGACTTGATCATCCAATTCGACAACAAGGTAAGTAATACAAATCCTACTAGGATTTGGTTTTTAAGCCAAATAGGTTTGTTAATATGTTTTATTGAATGGCCGAATATAGGAGTCAAAGATCTAGATCGATAGATCGTTCTTCGGGATTTCAAGGAATCTATTAAGCGAATCAGGTGTGTACTCACATTAATTTTCAATATATCATATGGCAATTATTTTTAATATATGAATATGCATAAGAATGTGAATGTGGCTAAGTACCACAAATGTGGTAAAAGTACCCAGGTACGTTTCCTACTTTCGATAGGATTACGATTATGTATATTGTTAACATGTGAATAATGAGAAATTAAGTATGTTATGCATGATATATGGGGCATTTGGGATATATGTGAAAGGGGAAGAAGGTGTTGACTTCGGTCTCACCAGCGGAATATGGTGACTACGGTCACAAAATTTGAATATGGTAACTCCGGTTACATTATCTGAATTTGGTAACTTCGGTTACATTATTTGAATATGGTGTCTAATGACACAAATTATATGGACGATGAGCGCGTCGACTGCAGCGACTGCCTTCGATGGTGTGTAGCGGATGGAGGGTCGACTTAGTAGTCCCCACGGTGTGACTGGCAGGTACGGGTGGTGTGTAGCGGATGGACCATTAGGCTTGGGTTTGGGTTGCATCATTTATTTATATGAACATGAACTTGATATGAACTTGTATGCCTGATTGTTGAATGTTAATGTTGTGTACACATTGAGTCTGTTGACTCACCCCGTTGTGGGAACTATTTTCAGGTGATGAACAGTGACGGACCGGGACGGTAGACCTTGAGGTGGCCATGCTCAATTTGAAGATTTTATTTATTTTGGACTTTATTTCTTATTAGTACATTTAATTTTATTATTGGGTTTTATTTGATGTAATAAGGCCATAAGGCCCAGTGGATTTTCTTTATTTTGCTTTACTTTTATTTATTATGTTACGAACTGTTTTGATTAAAGTTAAGTACAACAATGATTTCTCTAAAAACAAACCCTAAAAATTATTTTGTCACCTTAATAAAATTGGATTTTTAAATTAATTAAATGGGTTTCCCAACCTAAGCCCAATCCAAAACAATATTTCCTATAATTTTACAAATTTTCTCTAAGTAACAAAGAATTCGAAAACCGGTTTACTTAAGGAACATACCAGATCCGGTCCGGGCTCGTGGGCCGGGTGTGGGGTGTTTCAGCTTGGTATCAGAGCCAGGTTTTAAACTCTCGGCCTGTGGGCTCAGGCCCAAAATGTTTTCAAATCGAGCCCAAATGAGTTTCTTTGAAAATAAGCAGGTTTTCTAGCATGGCACCTAAGTCTCCGACCCGCAGTCCACCAGGTAAGTACCCCTAACTTTATGTGTGATTCTGTGATTTATGAACTGTATAAGGGTAGAAAAGGCATGGAACGTAGAATAGTATGATAGGAACTTGAACCCTAGGGCTAGATTACTCAAACACAAAACCACATAAGACTTAATGCACTAAACAAACCTACGGCTAAGTCATTGAGTTAGGGTGTGGTAACCCCTGTACGCATGTCTAGGATTGGATCCGGAAGAGCTTAGTACTTAAGCAGTCCTAGTGATTCACCTCCTCTTCGCAGGAATCCTACCTGGTGCGTAGCTTCGGTTCACTCTAACTCAGAGGGCTCAGTGGTGTGGCAACTTCTGTGCGCATGTCTAGGAATGGTTTCGGTGGGAGCTTGGTACTTAAGCAGTCCGCGTGACTCACCTCCTCTCCACTCGAATCCTGCCTGGTGCGTAGCTTTGGTTCACCCTAACCAAAGAGGGCTCGGTCATAGGCTAAACATAAAGACTAAAACCCGAAAAGGGAACTAGCCGTGTTTAAAAAAAAAAAAAGAAAGAGAACAAGACAATAAACCTTAGTTTTCAAAACTCTTAAAATTACTCTTCTAAATTTTTTTTTGAAAACTATCTTTACAAAATTTCCCGAAAATTTCAGATTTGTGAAAATTACAAAATGCCCTTAGTGGTAAAATTACCAAAATGCCCTTGATTTGCAAAATGTCAAACCTCTCAATGGTTTTGTCCAAACTTCATTATTTTATAAATGTTCACATACCTTGAATTTCAAACTATCAAAAATACTTTGATTTTGGAAAAATTACAAAATTGCCCCTAACTTACAAAATTACCAAAATGACCCTGACTTCTAAAAATTTTGCAACATCATCGTTTTGAAAAGTGCAACTCTCAAAACGAGAACCCTCAAAGTTTTACAACTTTTGAAATATCCCTAACTTATTAAATTTTACAAATTTACCCTGGTTTTGGAAAATTACCAAAATACCCCTGAGGTTAAAAATTACCGAAATACCCCCGGATTTTAAAATTTTCCAAATTACCTCGGGATTTTGAAATTACCAAAATACTTTTTGACGAAATCACCGAGGAACTCTTCCCTTTTGAAAATTACGAAAATGTCCCTGTAGGACAAAATTACAAAAATACCCCTGGGTAGTGGAAAAACATCAACGATGAAAACTACAACGTTTCTCTGAATGAACGGAAGTTCATACTTGTTTGATGGATGAATGAATGAATGGAAAGACTGTGTGTTTGTATGAATACGAAAGAACCACTCCTAAAACTCTTGTCATAAAATTTCTTCGCGAGTAAACAAGTGAAACCAAAGTACTAATACATAAAACTTCTTAATCAGATCTCGACGCCGAAATGAGCTCTAGAGGACATGGCCGTCGTGGACGCGGTAGAGGAAGAATGACTAGGTCAGAACCCGTTAGATCGGGTCAAGGATCCGATAATGAGGTACCACCACCCCCACCACTTCCAGCCGTTGGTGTGGAGCAGCAAGCTCAAACGGGGGATGATGCTGTGTCGCGGGCTGTGCTGCGAGTTTTGGAATTGGTGGCTGGTGCAGGAGGAAATTCGGGAACTCGAAAATCTGTGCCTGAACGGCTCTGAGCTAATGGAGCTGAGATGTTTCGTGGAGTGTCTGGAGTAGCACCCAGTACAGCTGAGTACTGGTTGGAAGCAACGGAGCGCATCATGGATGAGCTCGATCTGACTCATGAGGAAAAGTTGAAAGGGATGGTGGCGTTGTTACGCGATGAAGCGTATCAATGGTGGTTAACTGTGCGAGATGGTACCACGGCTGAAAATTTGACCTGGGAATATGTTAAGGAGGCATTCCAGAAGAAATATGTGGGAACCAGGTATACAGATGAGCAAAGAAAGGCTTTTCTGGGGTTGGTGCAAGGGAGCAAGTCTGTTGCAGAATATGAGGCAGAATTTCTGAGGTTGAGCCGTTATGCTCGAGGTGTAGTGGCAACTGAGCATGAACGCTGTGTCCGTTTTGAGGACAGACTGAGAGACGACCTGAGACTGTTGATAGCATCGCATCAGGAGCGGGAGTTCTCTTCTTTGGTGGAAAAGGCCAAGGTGGCCGAGGGAATCAAGGATTCTACCAAGCAGGCTGTGGATAAGAATAAGTCTAAGAGAGGTTTTGGACCATCTAGAAGGGTTCATAAGAGGCCTAGAAATGATGGGCCGTGAAATCAGCAAGCTGGTACAGGATGGCAGTATCGCCCTTGTGAGCATTGTGGAAAGAAGCACTTGGGAGAGTGCTGGAGAAAGACGGGAGGATGTTTCAAGTGTGGGTCCAAGGACCATATGCTTAAGGATTGTCCCAAGCAACCAGATGAGAACCGACCGACAGCTCAGAATGCTAGCCAGGCTGGTAGAAGCGGACAGCAGCCTCAAAGGGGTCGTGGTTCAGCCAACAGAGGTAATGGCAGAGGCCGTGGAACACAGGGCCGAGGTGATGCTAATGCAGAAGTAAGGCAACAGAGTTTGGTTTATGCGATTCGCCGGAGGGAAGATGGAGACGCGCCGGATGTTATAACCGGTACGTTCTTTATTTTTGACAAACCCTATTTTGCTCTAATTGATGGGGGCTCGACCCATTCCTATGTTGCATATAGTGTAGTGGAAACACTAGGTCTAGACTCTGAACTTTCTGATAGACAGATGACTGTAGTAAGCCCATTAGGTCAAACTATTGTGGTAGACAAGATCTTTCGAAATGTGCCCTTAGAGATTCAGGGAGTGAACTTTCGGGCAGACTTAATGGAGTTACCTTTCAGAGAGTTTGAACTTATACTCGGAATGGATTGGTTAGTAGAACACCGAGCCGTGTTGGATTGTGCGACTAAATGTATGGAACTAAGAACCCCGGAGGATGAAGTGGTAGTAATGATCGGAGAAAGGAGGAACTACTTGTCTAACGTAGTTTCGGCACTGAAGGCTGAGAAGATGGTTAAGAAAGGTTCCAAGGCATTCCTAGCCTTCGTAAGTGCGATAGGTGGAAAGGAAGAAGGTATTAATGGAGTTAGGACGGTAAGGGACTTCGTGGATGTATTTCCAGAGGAATTACCGGGAATACCCCCAGATAGGAAGGTGGAATTTGGGATAGAATTGCTACCAGGAACAGCTCCGGTGTCGATCCCTCCATACCGAATGGCGCCTAAGGAGTTAGTGGAGCTTAAGGCTCAAATCCAAGAGTTGTTGGATCGTGGGTTCATCAGACCCAGTGTGTCTCCATGGGGAGCACTGGTCCTGTTTGTTAAGAAAAAGGACGGAACTATGCGTATGTGCATAGATTATCGTCAGTTGAATAAGCTGACCATTAAGAACAAGTATCCTTTGCCAAGGATCGATGACTTGTTCGATCAACTGAAGGGAGCCGCAGTATTTTCAAAGATCGACTTAAGGTCGGGATATCATCAGTTGAAGGTGAAGGAGGCCGATATCCATAAGACCGCTTTTAGGACAAGATACGGCCATTTTGAATTTGTGGTGATGTCGTTTGGGTTGACGAACGCTCCAACCGCGTTCATGGACATGATGAATCGGGTCTTCCAACCCTATTTGGATAGGTTCGTCGTGGTGTTCATCGACGATATTTTGGTGTACTCTAAGACGGAAGAAGAACATGATGAGCATCTTCGAGTTGTGTTGGAAGTGTTAAGGGAGAAGAAGCTTTATGCCAAATTCAGCAAGTGTGAAAGGAGGTGGCATTCTTAGGACATGTGGTATCCGCAGAAGGAATAAGAGTGGATCCTAGGAAGATTGAAGCAGTGTTGGATTGGAAACCACCTAGGTCCGTGGCTGAAATCTGAAGTTTCATAGGCTTGGCAGGCTATTACAGAAGGTTTGTGGAAGGGTTCTCGTCAATAGCTGCGCCTTTGACCAAGTTGCTAAGGAAGGAAGTACCCTTTGTATGGACTGGTAAGCAGCAGGAGAGCTTTGAAAAGCTTAAAAGGGTGTTGATGGAAGCTCCAGTGTTAATTCAGCCAGAGGCAGGAAAAGATTTTGTGGTGTACTGTGATGCTTTGCATACGGGGTTAGGTTGTATACTAATGCAAGAGGGTAAAGTGGTCGCTTATGCGTCACGGCAGTTAAGGCCACATGAGGTTAACTACCCAACTCATGACTTGGAACTAGCAGCAGTGGTTTTCGCCTTTAAAGTTTGGAGGCACTACCTTTATGGAGAAAGGTCAGTTATCTACACAGATCACAAGAGCCTTAAGTATTTGTTGACTCAGAAGGAGTTAAACTTGAGGCAGCGAAGGTGGGTGGAATTACTGAAGGACTACGATTGTTCGATAGAATATTATCCGGGCAAGGCGAATGTGGTAGCCGATGCCCTAAGTAAGAAGGTTGTGTCGGATCTACGGGCTTTGTTTGCTCACTTAAGTCTGTATGACGATGGAAGCCTGTTGGCAGAATTGCAAGTCAAGCCCACATGGCTGAAAGAGGTGAAAGAGGGACAGTTGGCTGATAAGGACTTAAGTGCTAAGTTACAGCAAGTACAGCAAGGAGGATTAAAGGACTATGGCGTCAATGATGAAGGAGTATTGTGCTACAAGGAAAAGGTCTGTATGCCGAGGGATAAGGAGTTGAGACAAAGGATTCTTCGAGAAGCGCATGGTAGCCCTTATGCTATGCATCCCGGAGGCATCAAACTGTATAGAGATCTAAGGGAACAATTTTGGTGGTCTGATCTGAAATGAGAAGTGATGGAATTCGTGGGAAAATGTTTGACGTGTCAGCAAGTTAAGGCTGAACACCAAGTCCCATCAGGATTGCTTCAACCAATCGAAGTTCCCCAATGGAAGTGAGAGAGAATTACCATGGACTTCGTTAGTGGGCTTCCCCTTACGCCTACTAAGAAGGACTCGGTATGGGTGATAGTGGACCGTTTGACCAAGTCCGCGCACTTTATTCCAGTAAGAATGGATTATTCTCTTCAGAAGTTGGCTAAGTTATATGTGGCAGAGATTGTGAGGTTGCATGAAGTACCAATGTCGATCATCTCTGATAGGGACCCAAGATTTACGTCTCGATTCTGGAAGGCACTTCATCAAGCTTTAGGCACTAAGTTGGACTTCACTACGGCTTTTCATCCACAATCAGACGGGTAGTCCGAACGAGTTATACAAGTGTTGGAGGATATGTTAAGAGGCTGTGTAATGGATTTCCGAGGAAGTTGGGAAGATTACTTGCCTTTAGCTGAGTTTGCCTACAATAACAGCTATCAGGCTAGTATTCGAATGGCACCATATGAAGCATTGTATGGTAGGAAGTGTAGAACACCTACTTGTTGGACTGAGTTAGGAGAACGACGAGTTTTGGGTCCAGAGTTAGTGGCAGAAACTGAAGAGAAGGTTGAGTTAATACGGGCACGGTTGAAGGAAGCCTCTGACAGGCAGAAGTCGTACGCAGACCTTAAGCGGAAGGAGATCGAGTTTGAAGTGGGAGACCAAGTGTTCCTGAAAGTCTCGCCTTGGAAAAAGGTTATGAGGTTCGGTCGCAAAGGGACGTTAAGCCCAAGGTTTATAGGGCCTTATCAAGTATTGAAGCGAGTTGGGCCAGTGGCATACCAATTAGAGTTGCCACCAGAATTGCAACAGATGCACGACGTATTTCATGTATCCATGCTACGTCGCTACCGATCGGATCCATCTCATATAGTACCGGTTGAAGAGGTGGAGCTAAGGCCAGACTTATCCTATGAGGAAGAACCGATTCGGATCTTGGAACGTGATGTGAAAGTACTACGAAGGAAGTCGGTTCCTCTAGTCAAGGTGTTATGGCGCAATCATAGAGCGGAAGAAGCTTCGTGGGAGCCGGAGGAGACAATACGACAGCAATACCCTCAATTATTTTAGTTAGGAAATTTCAGGGACGAAATTTTGTTTAAGGGGGTAGAACTATAACATCCTGAATAGGGCCTATGCATTTTCGGTTTAATTGTACGAAATGTCAAGTCTCAAGTACTAAGAATAAATTTTTGATACTTTTGGAAACCTAGAAATGGAAATGGAAATGGAAATGAAAATGGAAATGAACATTTTTGGAAACTTGAACATTTTTGGAAACTTGAACATTTTGGAAACTTGAACATTTTTGGAAACCTGAACATTTTTGGAAATGATTCAAAAATGGAAAGTGAACATTTCTGGAAACTTGGAAATGTAAGAAAAATGGCAAGTTACAGAGCCGATCGAAAATTTTAGGAAACTTAGAAATGATGCCGAAATGTCAAATTTTAAAGTTCAAAATAGGAAATAAGGGCTAGAGGGCCTTAAAAGAAAAAGTTGGAGAAGTTTGACACACAAACAGGCTTGGAAAAGTGGCCTGAAGATGCCGCTTAGGGCCTAAGGAGATGGCGTCACATGCAGGGAAAGGGGCCTGAGTTCGAATCACTTGAGAAGCAAATAAATAAGTTTTATTTTTGCTTCCAGAAGGCTGAGGTGGACGGCATGGGTTTCTAGAAAAGGAAGAGTTTTATTTACATAAATATGTGAATAATAAGTGATAAATAAAGGATTTTCTTTTAAGATAATTGAGGAGATAAATGATGGATTAAACACTTTTATCTTTTAAATAAAAGAGATAATATTATCAAAAAGAGGAGTGGTGGCCAAGTAAGGGACTCCTAGGCTGATATTTTCGGCTATAAAAGGAGGACAGGAGGGCTACTCATCAACTTTTGCTCCCTCTTCCTCTCTGCTGAAATTTTCCCTAGCTCTCTCCCCCTCTCTGCCAAATTTTTCTTTAAGCAAAATCCATCTTCTCTTCTTCTATTTTCTTCTCTGTTTCTACTGTCAAAGCCGAATCTTTGTTGATTCTAAGTAAAGGAGCAACCAACTACAACATCAAAAGGGTAAGATCGGTGGTCAATCAATTTTTATTCCTTTTCTTTCTATCGAAATCAAGGTACTAACCCTATTAGCAAATTTGGCCGAAACTTGAAGGGTCTTTCGGGATTTCTAGTACTATCAATTACAAGGAAGAGATTATCCGGGATTTGAGGATCTAAGGTAAGACGTATGAATATTTGGTTAAAGGTTATGATTCATGTTTTCAAAGTTAGATTTAATCTAACACAAAGTTATAGGGATTTCGACAAGCATATAAAGGAATCCTCTTCAGATTTGGAATTTGTATGGTAAGTGGTATTCGGCCAAGGCTTATTTTCTTGATATTTAGGATTATTTTCCATTATTTCAAAAGCCGGAAACTAACATGGTGACATGTCTAGTGATAGCCGATTTCAAGGAAAAGGAATACTAGCAAATTTTTGGGACTTGATCATCCAATTCGGCAACAAGGTAAGTAATACAAATCCTACTAGGATTTGGTTTTTAAGCCAAATAGGTTTGTTAATATGTTTTATTGAATGGCCGAATATAGGAGTCAAAGATCTAGATCGATAGATCGTTCTTCGGGATTTCAAGGAATCTATTAAGCGAATCAGGTGTGTACTCACATTAATTTTCAATATATCATATGGCAATTATTTTTAATATATGAATATGCATAAGAATGTGAATGTGGCTAAGTACCACAAATGTGGTAAAAGTACCCAGGTACGTTTCCTACTTTCGATAGGATTACGATTATGTATATTGTTAACATGTGAATAATGAGAAATTAAGTATGTTATGCATGATATATGGGGCATTTGGGATATATGTGAAAGGGGAAGAAGGTGTTGACTTCGGTCTCACCAGCGGAATATGGTGATTACGGTCACAAAATTTGAATATGGTAACTCCGGTTACATTATCTGAATTTTGTGACTTCGATTACATTATTTGAATATGGTGTCTAATGACACAAATTATATGGGCGATGAGCACGTCGACTGCAGCGACTGCCTTCGATGGTGTGTAGCGGATGGAGGGTCGGCTTAGTAGTCCCCACGGTGTGACTGGCAGGTACGGGTGGTGTGTAGCGGATGGACCATTAGGCTTGGGTTTGGGTTGCATTTTATATGAACATGAACTTGATATGAACTTGTATGCCTGATTGTTGAATGTTCATGTTGTGTACACATTGAGTCTGTTGACTCACCCCGTTGTGGGAACTATTTTCAGGTGATGAACAGTGACGGACCGGGACGGTAGACCTTGAGGTGGCCATGCTCAATTTGAAGATTTTATTTATTTTGGACTTTATTTCTTATTAGTACATTTAATTTTATTATTGGGTTTTATTTGATGTAATAAGGCCATAAGGCCCAGTGGATTTTCTTTATTTTGCTTTACTTTTATTTATTATGTTACGAACTGTTTTGATTAAAGTTAAGTACAACAATGATTTCTCTAAAAACAAACCCTAAAACTTATTTTGTCACCTTAATAAAATTGGATTTTTAAATTAATTAAATGGGTTTCCCAACCTAAGCCCAATCCAAAACAATATTTCCTATAATTTTACAAATTTTCTCTAAGTAACAAAGAATTCGAAAACCGGTTTACTTAAGGAACATACCAGATCCGGTCCGGGCTTGTAACACCCCAAACCCGGCCCACGAGCCTTGACCGGATCTGGTATGTCACGGAGTAAAAACATTTTGAAATATTCGGGTTAACATTGGAAATCTGAAAATATTGTTGAATTTGTAAAACGATGTTTGCTAAAACTAAGATAGGTGGGTTTGATAAACACGATGGAGTTGAAAACTTTTCCTTTTCCTTTGAAACCATTTGATCATTTAGATTTTTAGAAATGTCCGGGTTATTGATAACTTGGTAAAATTTGCTACCCGATGGTAACGTCTTTGAAAACGCGTACGAGCACTAATTTTGAAAATGTTGCCTTTACCGATTTGCTTAACAGTTCATAAGTTCGTTAGAAATCAGGTAAAAACTACTACTTAATCATACGAATAATAATAATAATAATAAGCGGCCATATTACAACCCAATCGAATTTAGCAAATAGTAAACTTTAATGGTACGAAATAAAACGTCGAAACCGAGGAACAAGCATGGCCACCTCGAGTCCTGTCCGGCTCCGTCTCCGCGATCTACTCACCTGAAAAAGATAGGGAAAAGGGTGAGTCACCAAGACTCAGTGCATAGTTAATACACATGTCCCCACATACGGGCTTGGCCCATATCCACAGAACAAACATACACATGAATATGCAGTTATGAAGCCCAACCTAGCCATCCATACTCCTTTTTCTACCCCGTGTGGTACCAAACCACTGGTGGTGCCAAACCACTGGTGACTTAAAGTCACGGTATCCGTCAATACTTGTGGTGCCAAACCACTGGTGACTTAAAGTCACGGTATCCGTCAATACTTGTGGTGCCAAACCACTGGTGGTGCCAAACCACTGGTGACTTAAAGTCACGGTATCCGTCAATACTTGTGGTGCCAAACCACTGGTGACTTAAAGTCACAAATCAAATGATGGGGCCAACCCATCGTGTGATACCAAATCACTGGCGTCGATCCCGTATCTCAAATGTGGGGCCAACCCACGGTGGAATTAATCTACAGGGACGAGACGCTATGAGGTACCAAACCTCTGGAGGTGCCAAACCTCTGGTGACCGTAGTCACGAAATGTGGTACCAAACCACTGGTGTCCGTCGACACGATTTTTACTCCCTCTCATCAATCCCCACCATCATCATGCTCACATAACAAGTATCATGATCCCATATATCATGCATTTGTCTATAGCATAGCATTTAACAGCATATGATGGCATACACAACATATATCATAGATCGAGTAATAGGGGACTTACCCGAAAACCAAGCTTATGCCCACAAGGCAAAGTTACTACATGAGAGGTTATGAATATCATCATAATAACAAATTAGTACTAATAAAGTGTGTAAGAGTTTACACACCTGATTAAACGATCACCCACCTTGGGTATCCAACATCTTAGCCCTTATTTCGGCTAACATGCACAACATATACATTTACGACTAACACATATAAACAAGCAAGAGAACAGTGCGATAACTACGCACCTGACTTTAGCGAGATCCTGATTTATCGATTCTAATATCACTAAAGTCTCGAAAGCTTCTGTTTCTTTTATCGATTAGCCCCTAGAACACACAACCGAAATCGGTCACACTTTGTACCAAAAACATGGCCTTAGGCCGAATACCATAAGTCATTTACCTAGCTTATTTCCGTCCCAAAACACTATTTGCCTTGATGTTCAAAAATCCGAGAGCTCCCTTAAAGATTCCTTCCTTCAACTACACAAAAGAGCACACCAACATAGTTATTGAAGGTTTGGCCACAAGTAAACCAGATTAAGGTTTCGGCTACCACATCTTAACACTCTTCAAAACCTTCAAAACAAAGATTCTGCTAATACATGAACAAAGGCCCTCAGCCGAGATATGCATAATGCTTACCTAGCTTTTTCCAAGTCTCAAAAGATTTGCATGCCTTTGGTAGTTATCAACTCCTTGTGTAGCCAAAATCAATAGGCTCCTTTAATGCTTCCTTGTAGTTTCAACTACCACCTTGAGGATTCGGCCCCAAGGATTTTGAAATATAAAAGGGGAAAAGGAGGTCGAAAGATTCGGCAATAGTGCCTAGCATATTCGGCTAGCAACAATGAAAGGAAAATCATGCAAGCACATTAGCTAATCTAGCCTAGAGCTTCCTAGCTCCTTCTAAACCGAAGCTCAAGCATTTTTCTCTCTCAGTCAAGAACAAAAGGAAAGAAAGGAAATAAAACAAAGCCATGGCCACCACCCTAGCTAACACAAAACCGAGAATGAAATGCTCCTAGGTAGACCATATTCGGCCATGCTCAAGAATTGTCATGAAAACAAAACAAAATAAAAGGAAAGGTTTGGCCAAGTTCTCTATGCTACATACAAAGTCGACCAACAAGGTCCCAAGGGCTTCATTCGGCCATCCCTTTTGCATCACAAGCCGACCATACTCAAGTGGGAAGGCAAACAAAACAAAACTATGCATTTGACCATACTTTTCCCAAGCTCAAGGCTGACCAAAAAGGCTCCCAATTCCAAAGCTTCACTCGGTCAAAACAATTTGAAAATGAAGGAAAACCCAAAGCATGAAATTCGGCCGTGCTTTCCTACTTTCCAAGCTGCACATGCTCTCCCTTTTTACTAATTTCCTTACATAAATTTCCATTGTTTAATCCCTCCTTCATCACCTTACCCATCTTTTAAATAAAATAATAAAGCAATAAAACGTAAATGCCCATGCTTCCAAACGGCAATGCTTCCAAGACCAAGGCCATACTTTTGCAACTCCAATGCTGCACGTTTTTCATTCCCCAAAGCAAAAAAAAAAAAAAACCATCCTTGCATACTAAAAATAATATAACTAATAATAATAATAATAATAATACTATAATTATTATTCCATCATTTATCAATAATGAAATAAACTAACTCATCCTTTCTCATATTCAAAATAATAATAATAATAATATCATTATATATATTATCCCGTTATTCTGAGCAACTATAAAATAATACAAATAAAAGGTTTACACCCATGTTCTTGCAGCTTTGAAACAATCAACAGCAAAATAATAAAGACAATAAAAATAAAAGATTGAAACCCCATGCTTCCAAAATAAAATAAGGCAACAGCAGCTGCATGTGTGCATGCATTTAATGCCCATGCAGCCACTTATTCTCACGCCTGAAAAAGCCAAAACAAAACATCCAGGCGTTGTCCCCAGGTCTCGAACCCGAGACCTGGAGAGAACTTTCCAAGCCCCCCAGCCAGTCTGCCCGTGCGTCTTTCGTGACATAAACGCGTTGCGATTTTCTTTTAAGCCTTACTTTGCCAGTTCCCAGGTCTGAAAGCCAATCTAAAAAAAAATAAAGCGCCTCATGCGCAACTCCCAAGACTCGAACGCGAGTCCTCGAGGAGTTACCCTGGCTATAAGCGTTCCAACCGCTCGGCCCGATTGAATTTTATGCCAACAGACGCATTGAAAATTCTTTTAACCCTTACATCTCAAGCTTCCCTGAGACTTAACGCCCAGAAAAATAAAAACACTCGCGCGCCTTTATCAGGGCTCGAACGCCCGACCTCATGGAGCTCCCCTGGCCGCAGGCGCCTCAACCACTAGGCTACTGGTGCGTTCATGCCAAAATCTCGCTACAATTTATTTTAAAGCCTCCTTCAAAGCAGCGCCCTTTTTCAAAATAAAATACTTATGCCGCACCCGAGACTCGAACCCTTGACCATGCTTGGCGCCAATTCTTAAGTGGCACACGGAAGCCACTCTACTACTGGACTTTCATGTCCAAAACCTTCCGAAAATTTTACTTAAGGCCTTCTTGCCTATTTTCTCTTTTAGCCCAAAATTTTCAAAATTTCCAAAACACTCCCATTTCAATCCGAGAGTTTTAGGAACTCTAATAACACATCAAAACAAATCTTAAGGCCTATTAACACTTAAGATATGCTTCAAACACACAGCCCCTATTTTAGGATATTACAGGGCTCGTGGGCCGGGTGTGGGGTGTTTCAAAGTCAGTCATTTGTAATTCGAAAACGTAGGTGTCTCCCCTTATCTGAATAATTACCTTTAATTCAAAATTGACAAGAGTTGACATCCTTACTAAAAGATTCATTCAAATCACTCAAAGTGAATAAGTTTAAAAAAAACATTCATACGTCGAGCCTGAAAAGTTAATCCCATAGGCTTGCCTGAAAATCAAATCTCCACCACTATAAAATGAGATGATAAACAGATCAAAAGGTCTTTGTTAGGGTTGTAACGGGGCTAGGGTTAAGGTATGGATAAAGGCTGAAATTAGAAGGTTAGAATCGAGATTGAATTGACAAGTACCTACCTAAGAATACTGAAATAATATTTACATCAACTGATAATAATCCTAACAATACGAGCTTTTCTCTTTTTTTTTTTTTGAAAAATAAACTTTAACTGTATAAGCTCACCACTAATACTAAATATACTTCGATTTTTTTAAGAACAAATAATTATAATAATAAGAGGAACTTTTACAACTGAAATTTAGAACATAGTTAGGAACTGTTCAAAATCAAATCTCGACAAAAAGGGTGGTTAAAAAGGAATGGTGATAACAAATACAAAGGGTTTTGGGTTAAAATTAGTGGGTGAGTCAATAGAAAGGGTTGTTAGGATTAAACGAGGTTCACTAGGGGTTAATTTATGAAGGTAGGCCATTTAGTGGAGTGAGTGGGTTAAAACCTAGGTGCCTTTATCATCTCTGTATATCAAATCATGAATGTGGTCTCAACATGTATAAACAAGGCAAGTTCTAGAATAACAGTTCAAAGTTGACACACTCATAATCAAAAAGTGAGCACGAAAAAGAATATATGCTCTATAAGGCTCAAAATCTCCCAAAACTTATAGGTGTTTTGACATCAATCTCATAAATTTCAAATTTCAAAGCAATATTCAAATTTAGGTTAACAACCTAGAAAAAATTTTTATTCTGAAAAATTGACTTATCATGCTTGATTCTCTAGTATCTTTAAAATTTAATTATCAATGCACAATTATTAATGACTTAATCTAAAACATGTCAATAAAAATTATAAATCATTAGAAATTTCATCCTAATTAGTAATATGAAAAATTTACTTAAAAACAAGACTAAATTCAGGGATTTGAGAATAATGAAAAAAGTTGGGCCGGATTTGAGAATAATGCAGAAAGTTAGGCCCTTCTTTAGATAAATATTCACCCCCACACTTAAGATGTACATTGCCCTCAATGTACAAAGATAGGTATAACATTTATGGGATAAATCAAAAGAGAAGGGGAAAGAATACTCCCTGAATTTTGGATGGTGTCCTTGGAGGATGGTAGAGGTCGTGGTGTGTGTGTTTGAAGAGGTCGGTCTGGATGACAAACTTGTGCTAGATGAAGAAATTGGGGAGCTCGTAGAGGATTAGCCAGGGATTATTAAGACATATTTAAAATAACCTAAATATATAATTTAAAACAAGAAAGAAAAAGGAAAAGAGACTAAGAAGGAAAATAAAAATAAAAGGAGAGGTGGATGGACCGGAGAGTCCTTATTGATGGATGGTTCGCGAGGTGGGTGTGACTTCTAGGGCTGCGGAGGTGCTGGCGGTGGCAGAAGTGGCGTGATTCCCTAGCAGCTTGGCGAGCCTGACACTAAGAAACTAAAATAAGTTAAACTAAACTAAGCATAAGATTGTCAAAGAGAAGGAAATTGAAGCAAAAGAGAAAAGAAAAATGAAAACTAATTGGTCTCAAAGACATTTGGCTTGGTGAGTAGACGAAGCTGCCGGCATGAACTCATGTTGATCGTTCTTCTTTGAGAAGACTATTGTAACATCCTGAAATCCAGAATTTATGTTTGTGCATTATATCTTGTGATAGATTAGTTAAAAATATTAATTGTGTAGGTTTTAAGGTTCTAAGAAGGCTCGAGGTTGAGTTGGGCCTTAGTAAAATTTTTGTGTTTAAGCCCTTAAGGGGGAGAAGGTAAGTGGCATCAATGCTTATGGAAATAAGTGAGTAAATTGCTAGCATAAATGAGTATATGGTAAAGAGTATGTGGCGTCACATGAAGGGCTTTAGAGGAAGAGGTTCGAATCCCACTTGGTGCAAATTTTGATTATTTTTTTGTGCTATTCATCCATAGTGTCGGCCAAGGCTTCAATTATGGTAAGGAAGACTTTTTCTTTTAGGAAAGATGACTAAGGAAATAAGGAAAGGATGAGTGGAAGGAAAGAAGGAAAAAGAAAAGGAAAGAATAGGGAACATGTTGGCTTAAAGTGTGGAAGATGTTTTGGAAAGAATTATGGTCAACATTTTTCCTTTAGGCAAAGTGATGCACGGTTTTGGTTAAGGAATAGTGAGAGTCGAATTTCTCTTTTCTCTTTGGTCATTTTGGCAAAATTCTGGTGCATGAGAGGTTATTTTTCTCCTTAGCATTTTGGTGACCTTTTCTTTTTTCCAATTTCTTCCCTCTTTGCCGAAAACTCCAAAGCCAAAAGTGAAAATTTTCTTTTCTTTGTTTTGACCGGAACCTCAATGCATTTTGGTCATTCTTTCTTTGATAGCCGAAACACCTAGCCTAATTGTTCATCTTACTTCTTTGTTTTGCTGCAACACTCAACCCACTATTGTTCATTTTTCTTTTGTTAGCCAAAACTAACAAAGCACTCCTTCATCTTTTCTTTTCTTTTGATCATTTCATCAACCCTTTTTCTACTCAAAAGGCGAATATTGATCATCTTCTCCATCTTACAAGTTGGACTTTTCTTTCTTGATTAAACCGGGTAAGTGTTTCATTCAAATCTTTTCATTTTCTTCTCTCTTTAGCCGAATGAGTATTCCTCATCATTTGGTTATTTCATATTGTTTCTAAATCGAAATGGAGTTTTTCCATACTCCCTCATATCTTAATCGCTATCTTTTTGTAGTGTAATAGTGGGAAGGCCGAATCTATTACCTTTGATTCATCCATAGCCATAAACACAATCAGTGGGAATCGGTTTTATAATCATTAAGGTAAGGGATTCGTCATGGTTCATTATGATCTTTTTCGTTGACCAGTTAGTTTGCTAAACGGAATAGTGGTTGTGACTAATCGTTTATTTTTAGGGACTAAATCGCTCGATCTATCCACTTGTTGATTCGACAAAAATAGTGGTAAGCCGAACCCTTTTTCCTTAGACAATCGATATATATTGTAATATCGTTTTGATTAAGACTTTTTCCAATGGAGGCAAGCGGTATAGAATCGAAAGGAAAAGCGATTGGAGAACTCAAAAGGAGTGGATTTGCGATTCCTACTCCTAAGTTCAACCGAAGGGCGGTATCGGCGATTCGAGATTTTCCACCGGGTTGTGGACCATCATCCGGTGAGAATCGAAAAATAGTGGTTGTTCACGATTTTGAGAGTGCCGACGATCAAGAGGGTTTAATCCTTACCGTAATCAGGTGTGTAATCTCACACCGTTATCCCGTAGATTTAAGATTCGATATCATATTGGAAATAGATTGCTATTATTTTTATGATTAAAATCGTAATATGACATAAACCAGGAAATTGGCTTAAATTACATTATTTCGATAGATTTGTCAAAATCGGTAGTAAAACTGTGAGATTTATAAAAATGCCCTTACGGCCGAATTACGAAAATGCCCCTACGGGCTGAATTGCAAGAATGCCTTAGTGGGCCAAATTACAAAGTTCTATAATTGGCCGATTTACCGTAATAAGATATTGGATTAATGATTTTTGTACATATATGTGGATATTATGTTTAATTATGTATGTTGCATGTAACATATTGCATGGGTTGGGAATTAAATGTTGAAGAGAAGTGTAGCCTGGTGGCATTGCCACAAAAATGTTATTATGATGTTTACTTATGATTTCGGTGGCTTGGCCACAACTAAAATATTATAAATGGCAAATTTGCCTGCGAATATTATAAATGGCAACTTGCCTGCGAATTGGTGTGATTGGCGAGGTGGGTTGACTTGATCCCCACAGGTGTGATTGGCTGGTACGGGGGTGTGATTGGATGGATGGGTTGGGTTGCATACATTGCACTTATAGATATTCTGTTATACAAATGGGCTTTGGCCCAAGATTATGCTATATGGGCTCAGGCCCAAGTAATTCCCCTACTGGGAAAACAAATTTATCGATTTTGACAAGAACATCTTCGATAATGCCCCTAGTAATTCTAACCGTTTTATCAACTAATTGAATGCTCATCCTAGTTTGTTTGGGCTTCCCTAGACCTAGTCGTTTAAACAATGTATAAGGCATGACATTTATGCTTGCCCCTAAATCAACTAACACATTATCAATAGTTAAACTACCAATTAAACATGGAATAGTAAAACTCCCTGGATCTTTTAGCTTTCGCGGTAGTTTATTCTATAACATTGCTGAGCATGTTGCGTTTAATTCCACATGGTGCTCTTCATCTATTTTGCGTTTGTTTGTCAAGAGCTGTCTTAGAAATTTCCTCGAGTCTAGCATCTGAAAAAGAGCTTCAAGAAGAGGTAAGTTAATATGTAATTTCTTTAAAAGTTTAAGAAACTTACCGAACTGTTCTTCTGAATCGTCTCTTTTCGTCGCTTCGGGATAAGGTATACGAGGTTGGTACTCTTTGATTACCGATTTCGATTTTTCTTGCTTTACCTCTATTTTACCTTTGTCTACTTCTTGGTTTGGTTCGTCTAACCCTTTGCTATCATGATCTGCGATGGCTTGAATTTGCTCCTTAGGGTTAATCTCAGTATTACTTGGTAGACGTCCTTGCGGTCGTTAAGACATTAGCTTTGCGAGTTGCTCGACTGCATTAGTGACTTCCTTGACTGACTTAGTAGGTTCCCCAATTCGGTTCTCGTTGTTTTTAATTGTTCTTTTAGTTTCATAGAAATGATTTTCCGTGTTTTCCATAAATTTTGTTAGCATTTCTTCAAGGTTTCGCTTCTTCTCTTGTGGATAAGGCTAATTTTGCAAGTTTTGAGGAGGTTGTTGCCTTTGATTTTCATGATTTTGTTGACCTCCCCATGAAAAATTTGGGTGGTTCCTCCAACCTAGATTGTAAGTATTACTATAAGGATTATTATTGGATCTGAAATTATTACCTATGTAGTTCATCTGTTCGTTCTCTGCTTCTGGTTGGTAGGGTGGGTACTCAGGATTCGCCACGGTTCCACTTGCGTCGCACTGTATGACTGGATGTGCTTGCGAAGAACACAAACTATCAATCTTTTTATTCATCATCTCTACCTGTGTTGATAGTATGGTTATCACATCGAGGTTGTAAACTCCGGCTGATTTTGTTGGTATCGTCCTTGTAACCTGCCACTGATAATTATTCAGTGACATCTCTTCAATGAATTCGTAGGCTGCTTCAGGAGTTCTATTGTTCAGGGTTCCACCGGTGGCTGAATCGATTAGTTGTCTCGTTGAGGGGTTTACACCGTTATAGAATGTTTGGACTTGTAGCCACATGGGTAGACCGTGGTGTGGACACCTTCTCAAGAGATCTTTGTATCTCTCCCATGCGTTGTATAATGTCTCTAAATCCATCTGCACAAAAGAAGAGATATCATTCTGTAATTTTGCCGTTTTGGCCGGTGGGAAATATTTCAATAAAAATTTTTCGGTCATTTGTTCCCATGTAGTGATTGATCCTCGTGGTAACGAGTTTAACCACTGTTTGGATTTATTCCTTAATAAAAAAGGGAATAACCGAAGACGTATGGCATCATCAGAAATGCCATTTATTTTGAAGGTATCGCAGAACTCTAAAAAGTTAGCTATATGAGTGTTTGGATATTCGTCTTACAAACCATCAAATTGAACAAATTGTTGAATCATTTGTATTGTGTTAGGCTTTAATTCAAAATTGTTAGTAGCTATAGCAGGCCTAACAATACTTGATTCCGCTCCTGTTAAATGTGATTTAGCATAATCAAACATAGTTCGTGGAGCATTGTTCTCCCCCACATCATGTGGTTGTGGGTTATTCTCGCCCATCCCTTCAGTAGGATTGGATCTGCCTTCTTGCTCTTCCTCTGTGTAATTTAGGGCTCGCCTGATTTCTCCGCGAGTCCTACGAACGGCAGCTTCAATTTCACTATCGTATACCAAAGGTCCTGTCGGGTTCCTTCTAGTCATAAACTAGAGTACCTGCTAGGAAAAGAAAGAAAGAAAATTTAGCAAAAATTTAAAATTTAATAAAAATAAAAGCAAATTGCAAAAAAATAAAAAATAATGGCTAAAGTAATAAAAAATAGAGTGTTCTTAATATTTTAGTTCCCCGGCAACGACGCCAAAAACTTGATCGCTGAAATCAGAGCTTTAAAATTTATAAAATGACTGATCAAACTTGGAAACGAACTCTGACAACGATTAAAGGCAAGTGTACCTATCGAACAGTAGTATAGTTTAGGCAAGACCGGATTGTCGAACCCAAAGGAACTAAAAGTACTAATACTAACTTTCTTTTTATTATTTAGCCTAAAATAAAGTGAAGTTGCTTTAATCTAAATTAACGACTATTAAGCTAAAGATGCAAAGACAAAAAGAACGAATTGGGAAATAACTAGAAGAAAAACTCAGTTGATCACGAAGATACCCTCAGGAACAATCCACCTAGACTTCACTTGTTATCTAACACTGAACCATACGATTTATTTACTTAGTTTGATCCGTAGGACTCCCTAACGTATATTAAACCCTCTTTCGAGGCGAATAACGTCTAACCCTAGGTTAATTAGTGGAACTCTCGTTCTCTTATAATAACCCCCTAGAATAGCAGTAAATCGATCTATGGATTCCCATATTAGGTTTCACCCTAATCCGGAAAAATCTCGTCACCTTATCTCTAGGCGTGTGATCAACTCTGCTTAATTATGCTAGATCTACTCTTAAGCAGGGTCTATTCCTCCTCCACCTAAGCACATCAAACTTGAATCAATATCCGCGAAATATTAACTCAAGAATTAAGCACACATAATTAAGAACAAACTAAGTATTTATCATATAATTCAGAAAACGATAACAAGATTCATCTAGGTTTCATCCCCTTCAGGTATCTGAGGGGTTTAGTTCATAACAAATAAAGAAAACATCTCAAGAGAAAAGATAAAAAAAACATAAGAAATCCCTAAAACTCCCTGAAGGAATTGAAGGAGAAATCCACCGTCTTGAGTAGAATTCCGGCTTCTTGGGATGGATCAACTGGCTAACTTCGAGTGATTCCCTCAACTCTGACCTTTTCGGCTTGGCTCCTTGGCCTAGCTAACCGCTTTTCAAAGGTGGTACTTAGGGGTTATTTATATGCTCTTGGAATGCGATTATTTCTCCCTAAGTGTCCTTTTCCGACTGAAATTGTCTAAAGCCACGACAGGGGCACGGCCATGTCACACGCCCGTGTGACTCGTCTTCAAACCGTGTTCGGATTTCTAAATTGAGGCACGACCGTGTAAATCGGGGTTGAGGCCGTGTTCTAGATGCTCTTCAAGGCACGGCCGCGTGCTCTTTGGGCCAGGCCGTGTCGATTTCGTGATATGGCCCATTTACTTTGTTTTGGGCCCGTTTTATGTTCTTTTCATCCTCGGGTGCTATCCTGGGTATAAGACATTAAAGAAAGGATTAAGAGCACCTTTTTACATAAATTAAGGAATAAATCATCCAAAAACAAGCTAAATGTGGGATTAAAATATGTTATAATTACGGTTTATCACACCACGAGTTCCCCAGAACCCGTCATCCAAACACCAAAAGCAGTAAGATCTGTAGCTCGATGTGGATAAACCACTAGTAACAATATGCAGTAAAACTACCAATAATTTGCAGACAAGCTGCTAGTAAGTAGCGATAAGTCATTGATACTCCAACAATATTCTGGGGCGCAAATATACTGATAAACAATAATATTGTGGATAAACCGTCAATACTCCACGGAACTCCTCCGTCACCCATCAAATCCCAAAACCATGCAATGCAATATGACATGTAACAATTTAGAACATCATGCTTTATCGGTAACAATTTTCAGTACAATGGCATGCCATACATGCATTTAGTAAAACAATAGCAATGGTATGCTTTGCATACACTCAGTAAACAAACACCCAATTCTGACGGATAAAAAATTCTGGTGTATTATAGTAAATAGGCTGCCTGACAAAGTGTTATTCACCCAAATGATTATTTTAGTGTATGCATGTGGGTGAACTGTATCCGCCACATAAGAAAGTAGGAATTTTACTTCATGATATTTTGCTTTATTATGGAGAAATTCATGTTAAGAGATAAAGGGTAAGTTTGGAATCAGTATTCGCCAAAAGTATGGTACACCTAATTTTTATGTAATATTGTGCTAGGTAGACTTTAAGTAATCTGGTTAGAAACCAACTACATTGCTTAGCCTTATAAGTATGGTGGAGGGTACTTATTTATATTTCTCTTGGGAATTGTAGGCCAATAAAAAGGCAGGTTCTGATATGTATGACACTTGTTAAATTCCACTAAGTAAGTTGGGCCATATTTATATGTGAGAGATGAGTTCTGAAAGTGTTCTTATTTCTTCTTCCTCTTCCTAAGTGGTTTTTACTGATACCTTCCTCAAGTCTAAGTGTATCTTTCATCGATGATCTAGAAGTTATGGTTCTTTTATGGTCAGTGGTTATTTCGCATTAGGGTAAGTATTTCAGCTCTGCATGTTAAGTTCTAAATGAGTAAATCTATATATGGTAATTGAACAGTAAGATTGTAAGTATAAAGTTTCTACATGAGATTGTCAACGATTGTGATGATAGGTGTATGACAAGAGCAATATAGTTGGAGTTTAAGAGAATGATATTTTGTGGTGGTATCCGTTAAAATAAATGATGCATAATAATTAGCCCCTAGTAGTTCATACAAGATTGCAAAGAATCCATCAATGTATTATTAGAATGAGATCACTAAGTACTCTTGTACTTACAGGATTTGTTATTTCTTTTCAAGTATCTGAGAGGAGACTTTGCGTAGAGGGACGACGCCAGGAGTGCACTAAGGTGGTGGCGGAGTGGGCTATTATGCATACAGTGGATATGTGACGTAGTCTAGGAATATGCCTTTTAAGTTTGTATGAAATAAACTTCTAACTTGTAAATATTTGTATCAAGATTGATGTAATCAAATACATTTTAAACAATTCCCTTGCTTTTTTGTAATAAGTTTTTTAATTAAAATGCCAAAGAACAAGTTTAAAGAAATAGGAAATTGTAAATTGTTTTTTTTAAAGATTAAGTTTTGTGTAGTAACACTTGAAATTCGAACCCGGTGAATTGAGTTGCGTTTTGGGTGTTGCAAGTGGCATGCTTACATGGAAACAATATTCAATGTAACAATCAATAGCATGCAAAACATACAATCAGTTTCACAAGAATAATTAGTAAGCTACGAGTAAAGTAAAAATAGTACAAAGCACCCAATTACGTTAGTCATACATTTGGCTAACTTTTATGGTACCCACACTATGGATTACTTACCCCTTAAGGCTTTAGAACTTTTGGCCATTACAAATTTGTCCTCAATTTGCAATCGTCCACCACCTTTAAACACCTTACTAATTTAATACAATTCTCGAATGACACTTTGCCATTCGACCAATCATCAAAAGAACATATATTCATGCTATTAACAATTACCACACAATGAGTTAAGGACCCACACCTGATCATGCAAATTCACAACACTACTAAATTTTACAGTCCTAAGACTCAGATCTGTACCTAAAACATAAAATAATAGTTAAGAATCAACTCTTAACCACCTATAGGGTTCAGCCAAAACAGAGAAAAAGATTAGCTTTTCAGATCTAGTGTTAGAGATCTACACTTACTCTAATTTGGCTTACGAAGGGATTGCAAACAACTTTTCAATATTATTGTTGATCTAAACGATTTGGATCTGGACCTTTAATAAAAGAACACAAAAAGATAAGAGCAATGAGATTCAACCATGACACATGCACTAATCGGCCGTGGAGGTAATTAAAAGAGGAAAAAATGACATAGATCTGATAAAAAACTACACTTATGCTACCCGATTAGATCTGTGACGAAAGATGTGCAGAACCAATAGCAAATAAAAAAGAGAAGAGGTGTGATTTAGGGGCTTCAAGGATGGCAATGATATGGAAAATAACAGGTAGGGTTGATGGCAATGGTGATAAAACTGGCGGATATTCACTAGGACAGAAGCAACACGTTGGAAAAAAATCAGTTTGAAAACTATTTTTTTTGCACAGCGAAAAATAAAAATTTTGAAAACCGACTCAGTTTGTGATATTTATAGCAATAAACCATAGAACAAAATGATACATGTGTTTTTGGATAAGTGGATCCTTAATGTTTTTCAGCTTTCAACCAAACAATCTTCTCAGTTATTCTCGTACCACGAATTGCTTCACGTGTGAGCTCGAACCAATTAATTCAAAACACAGAACAAGAAAAAGTTTTCCTATTGGGATGAAAATGAAAATTCTCTCTTCTATAATAGAAACGGTAAAATTATTATTTTGAAAAATATATTTATAAGTTGAGAATAAATTATCTTTATTTTTTGGCATAATAACAATCTCTCAAATTTTTGTCCATAACTCTACCGATGCTATCTATTTATACGAAGAGAAGGTAGAACTCTTGTAGAGTTGTATAAGTTTATTTCCACTAGAAAAATGATATCCTAGTTTAACTAGGATATAGAGGGTGACAACCCTAGTTGGGGTTTTGGGCCTCTCTCACATCGAGTCCAATTACGAGTACTTCCTCGGCCTTTTTGACCCAGTGCTCTGAAATATGATCCAACCTGATTCAATTTTTCTATTTCCCAAAAATAAAATTTAATATCTACATATTAAATGATTTTCTCACCCTAATTTTATCCTCGGTAAAATTTTGACGATTTTTCCCATCAAAATTTTGACCATTTTACCCCTAGTAAAATTTTGAGAAAATTCACTCAATATGTCGCAACTCAACATGTTCATTATGACCAAATGATTTATATTCATTTTTGGGCTTCAAAATAGTCCAAAAACATAAACTCATTCTTCCATCATTTTTTAAGTAATCCTATATAGGATTGCAAGTTTCCATTTTTCATTTTCATTTCCATTTTTGAAAACCTGCATTCATTTCTCCATTTCAGGGAAAACCATAATCATTCTTGGATGTTTCCCATTTCTCTTTTTCTATTCATTTTGTTCATTCCCATTCAAAATCATAATTCATTTTTGGTTTCAATGAGCTAATGGAGGGACTGATTAAACATATGTGGTTGAGGATCAAATGATTTATAATTAAGTTTCAGTTTTTCACTTATTAATTATAAACTCATTTAGTCACGAAATCATTCTACTATAGTATCATGATTGAGCTCTCCTAAAAACATACCATTACGAAAATAACTACTTAGTGCTCGTCCAATGACCTTGTCATAAGTGTGTTACCCTTATAAGATATCCTTCATCTCTTTGGGATAATATATGTTATCCCAATATGATCCTATTTTATCTCATGTTAACCATTACATCTTCCTTCATCAAAAGTCAATCACAATCAAATAGTGATCAAGTCATCCATCACAAAGACGGGTGACTTATGGCCACGTTTACTTTTCATCAACCATGTAATGCCAACGAGAGGATATCATTTACCCATGCTTTGGGTTATGAATTCCACTTTTGTGAATGACGCTACATACTACAGAAGTTGTACACTCAATGCACCTGCGTTTACTTCCTTATCTATTTGGACTTAGGATTTTACTTACATCAAATTGTACGAATCATATATACATAGTCCACCATCCACATAGGATTTAGGTATGTCACACCATGAATGTCACAAGTGAATAAATCCATAAAAGGATCCAGGATTTATTCTGCTTAGGTCCTGTCCGGTATACTGTTAACCCAGTCAGTCACATCTATGTCTCTATCTTATGGGAGCCATCTGCTCCAATGCCCAAGAAAAGGCATCTCTCCAATTGGACTTGATAGATGACATATTAGTCTTTCAATCGGTTTGCTAATTTCTGATTAGACTAAGGACATGTTTAGGTTCATTTACAAATACAAGCTATCTTTTTTGTATTAGGATCAGACCACGTAATATCGCTTAGTATTAGTTAAACATTAGACAACTAGTGAGCAAGATTTGCTTCCATTTTGCTTTGCGTGAAAAAACCATGTGAAGACAATATACAAAGTATTAATGTAATTCATGAATAATTTTATTAACCAATCTGTTAAAAAAAATATAAGTGTACTTAGACTAGAATTCTAAACTCAAGGCACCAGATCCAACACAACAATGTGGGAGGAATTTAGGGCTTAATTGTGACACAATGGAGGAAGAAAAGAAAGAAAATGGAGAAGAATAGTAGAGGAAAATGAGAGAAAACGAAGAGAGGGATGACAAAGAAAGTGAAGAAATGAGCAAATGAGGCTAAACTGAAAAGAAAAATACAATATATACCTAGGGTTCTAGGTAAGGAAAGCACAACTAGGGTTTTGGCCAAAAATACAATAATTAAAAATTTTACAAGAGAGGAGAATTGAACTCAAGTCTGAAGGATAGCTTTACTACTTCTTAACCACTAGGCCAAAACTCACACTTGTTTAAACTCTTACAACATTTATTTTTAAAATAGTCGTGACACTTACTAAAGTTAGAAGCAAAAGTGCACAAAATAAAAACGATGCGAGGGAAGGGATTCAAACTTGGGTTTCATGTACAAATTCACTATCTCTCAACCTTCAAACTAGTAACTCATTTATTAAATAAAACTCACAAAGATGACCTTAAAAATTGGGGTGTGACAACTCTCGGTTCACAAACCTGATTTTACTATCCCAATTTTTGGGATGTGACAATATCATTTGTCTTGGATGTTTTTAACCTTAGAAATTGGCATGTACATAAAGACTTAATTTGGATATAATATTTTTAGAATTTGAGTTGTAATTCAAGTCATTTTGGTGTTATTAATCAAGCTTTATTCCATCATTCAACTTGAATGTGTTTATGACTTGAATTAGTGAGTCTAAATGAGTTTAGGAATTAAATTGTAATGATTTGAAACTCATTGATATGTTATGGTAATGTTTGGCGACGTTTTAGAGTGTTTTTAAACTAATTTTGAGCTCCAAGGGCCTTAGTATTGGTACTTGGTCTTTATGATATTTCAACAAGTCAAACATAATACAAATTGCTATAGTTCAAAGTATTTGTATTGACGCAACTTGGGAATTTTGTCCCAACCATAGTGCATGGCCCATGCCATTACACTATTTTGGAATGTTTCAACTTTTCAAAGGCTATTTTAGGTCTCGAGAACCACCAATAACCTTCAAACCACTTCAATTTTTTTTAAAAAATTGATTCTAAAGTCCCCAAGCCATTTTAGATTTCATTTTATGATTATATGAAAGTGTTTTAATGTAACACCCTAAAATCCGAGTATCGATTTATTGCGTATTTTGGTGTTTAAATTATGAAGGAAAAATTTTCTTATTTATTTTCGTGTTTAATATAGTCCTGAAGTAGAGTATAGAATTAAATGGGGTATAGAATAATTTTTTTTTTTAGTTTTGAAAATTTATTGAAGTGGATCAAGTGTCATTAATACTTAAGTTAATTTAAGTGTTAATAAGTGACACAAGATGAGTGCATGGCAAGGTGGTAATGGCGCATGGGTTTAAGCATGAGGGGAGTGGTTCGAATCCCTTGTTTAGCATCTAGATGAATTTTATTTTTAATTTTTCTGCACATGTATAGCAAGTGTCGGCCAAGTGCATATATGGTAAGTGTTGACTTGTTATTTTTGGTTAGTATATCAAAGGATTAAGGAAATTGTTAACTTTTGGAAGGGAATCAAGAAATTAAGGAAAGATATGAAGATATGGGTCAAGTATCAAGGAAAAGGTTATGGAAATAAAATCATGGCCATTTGACCATGCATAGGGACGGCAATATGGTCTAGGGGGGAGCCGAATTTTTGATGCTAGTTTGGCTAGGATTTGAAGTCTCTTTTTGTGTCATTCTTAGTTTTGCGCATAGTTTTGCAAATTCTCTCAACCTTTTTCCCTTTGGCCGAAATTGAACATTGGTAAGCCTTAATCTTGTGACCATTTGGTCATTTTTGCTTATTACTTTAGCATTTGTTTTGTGTGCCTTCTCTTTGAATGCCGAAATCACCTATACCAAAAAGGCCATTCTTTTCTTTCTTCTTCCCATTGCCGAATATACATCTCTCTCAAAATTCATCTTTTCTTTCTTTTCTCTTCCATTCTCTTTGAAAATCGAAACAACATCATCATCATTCTTCTCTCATCTTTTATTTCTTTTCACTCATATTTTCTCCATTATGTCTCCAATGGCCGAATATTAGTGTACCTTAACCGAACCATTTTCTCTTTTTCTTTGATTCTTCATAGCCGAAATCTCCATCATTCATAAGCATCATTCTCAAACCTTTCTTTTCAACCATGGAAAAATAGGTAAGGGTTCTTTTTTGTTTTCGTTTAGTTAATAGTATTTGGCCGAATCTTGAAGTGGTAAAAAGGATCTCTTTAGATCGAAATTATGGTTCACCCTATTAACGTTTTATTCATTATACGTTAGTGCGGTAACAGAAGATCGGAAATCAAGCGTTCGTGGGTAACATATGAAGTTGGAACCGATTTAAGTGCTAAGGGAACGTTTTGGGTCGACTCTCATTTTGTGGAACAAGGATTATCGTGGTAAGGAAATCCCATCCTTCATAACTCTTAGTCATATTTTACGATATATTATTAGGATGGATTAATAATCATTTGGTCTTTTAAGACATTCAAGATAGGGAAGAAGAGGGCGGTGTTCAGTCTTCGGAAGAGGGGAGGTTCCGTTATTCCCCTTAAGTATAAGCAAAGGACGATTTCGGGAATCCGGGATTTTCCACCGGGTTGCGGACGTTCATCCTGGGAGGATCAATTGTTTGAAGTTGTTCGTACTCCCGAACCCCTGTTTGTTCGTGGTTTTTCATCGGTTAGCGAATCATCGATCGGGGAGAAACCGCAAGTAGAAGTATTACGAAAATCTGAGGGTAAAATTCTAGATCGTTATGTTTAGATCGGTTTTATTATTAGATTATAGTGTTCTAATTATCATGATATGTATAGGTGTTGACGAGCGGGAAAGTCTAGTTCTCTCAATAACCAGGTGTGTAACTTCACACTCATTTTCGGGTTAGATATCAAATCGTAAGTAACGTGATAAAACCGTAAAAATGGTAAAATCAGAAATTTTGTGATATTAATACTTTTGAGTAAATGCATGAAAACGGTTAAAGTTGGAAAAATTGCGATAAATACTCTAGTTCGATAAATTGGGCCAAAAATACTCTAGTTCGATAAATTGGGCCATAAATACTCTAGTTCGATAAATTGGGCCAAAAACCCTCTAGTTCGATATATGGGCTAAAATTTCTCTAGTTTGATATATGGACCAAAGTCCGCTAAATTATTAAATGGGCAAGATAATAAATTGTTTTATCGGCCAAATGAAATGTTTAATTATAGACCCAATTGATGTTATGGATTATTTGATAAATTGTTATATGGCTATATTTTGTTATACACGCATGATTGCATGGGGCGGGGTATTTGATGAAGAGAAGAATGGCCTGTTGCCAAAAATCTAGTTCGGTGGCTCTGCCACAAATTTCGGCTTAATGCCTCTAGTTCGGTGGCTCTGCCACAAATTTGGCTAAATGCCTCTAGTTCGGTGACAATGTCACAATCTAGTTTGGTAGTGCACTACAAAATTATAAAGGGCTTAAGGCCTATGATTGGTGTGTTTGGCGGGGTGGGTTGACTTGATCCCCACAGGTGTGTTGGTTGGTACGGGGGTGTTAGCGGATGGAAATTAGGCTTGGTTGGGAAATTCATTTTACATGCATTTTAATTTATTTCATGTCACTTTATGATATTGATGAATTCTGCAAATGGGCTCAAGCCCAGCATAATATCTTGACGATCTGGCCCAATAATGGTGGTAAGTGAGTTGCACACTGAGTTCTTTATAACTCACCCAAGTTTATAACCATTTCAGGTAATGGAAATTGATGTGGACTTGGGCCGGTGATGACTTGGTGGAGGCCATACTACGAACTTGAGTTTTATAAACTATGAACTTTATTTAAGTTATTATTTTAATTACTATTATGGGTTTGATGTAATAAGGCCTCTAATTATGTTTTTATGGATTTTATTGTGTGGATGGATTTAACTTTATTTCCAAACTTTTAATATGAGATTTTCTTAAATCCATTAAGTTTTCTATAAAATATTGGGTTTTATAACAATTTTGGACACCTTAAATATTATAAATTCTTTCAAAGTTTTCTTTTACTATCTTGAGGTTTTGACTTTAATATTTCAATGATAAGTTTTCAAACAAGTATTTTCTTTTAAGTCATCAATTACAAAATCTCGTTCTAACTTTTTATTAAACTCTATTTTCAAAAAGTTTTGTAGCACTATTTTACTTTAACCACTCGAGAATAAATGAATGTTTGATTGGTGTGACAAACCAAATCTTGTCTAAACGCATAGACCGGGTTTGGGGTGTTACATTTAATGGTATCAGAGCCCAGTTTCAAAACTCGGCTGTGGTTTGGGTTCAACAATGATATTTGGTTGAAAAACAATTCAAAATTTTTAGATTTTTGATTTAAAGGTAGTATGGCACCATGAGCATCCCGCGCCAAGTCAAGTAAGTATCTGTATACTGATTGTTTATTATTATTATTATGATATGATCATAAGAAACACTCTAGAACTTCTAGTTTTAGGTGTTGAAAACCGTAGAGATTGAGACAATAGGATATGGTTGCGAAAACAACTCTATCTCTTTTATATCATAAAACATCGTTAATAAACAACTGAAATATTATTTCTGATTCATAAAACTCTTAATCAGATTAAATCGAATTAGTCGTTATGAGCACTAGAGGATGTGGTCGTGGATGCGGTAGACGTGGCCGTGGTAGAGGACGAGGTGTTAGGGGCGCAACTGAAGCGCCGGGTCATATGCTAGAAATGGATGCACCTGCGTCACTCAAGAGTGAGAAGGGATCACATGACCATATGGATGAAGATAATGCTGTAACACGAGCAATGCTGCGAGTCCTTGAAAGGGTCGCTGGATCCAGAACTGGGCCAACAACTCGTGGTTCGATATCGGAGCGTTTGAAATCGAGTGGAGCTGAGGTTTTCAGAGGTGTCTCTGGTGTAGCTCCCATTGTCGCGGAATATTGGCTTGAGGCAGTGGAGCGAATTATGGACGATCTTGAGTGCACTGTGGAACAAAAACTAAGAGGAGCGGTATCTTTGTTAAGGGACGAAGCATACCAATGGTGGCTTACTGTCCGAGAAGGCACTGATGCTGCATTAGTTAATTGGGAATTCTTCAAGGCTTCCTTTCAAGGGAAATATGTGGGAACAAGCTATGTGGATGCCCGAAGGAAGGAATTCTTGAACCTGGTGCAATGAAATAAGACGGTGGCAGCATATGAGGCTGAGTTCTTACGTTTGAGTCGCTATGCTCGAACGATAGTGGCAACGGATCATGAGCACTGTGTACGCTTTGAGGATGGTTTGAAAGATGAGTTGCGGGTTCTGATAGCCCCACAACAAGTTAGAACTTTTGCCAAGCTTGTGGAGAAGGCCAAGATAGCCGAAGAGGCTAAGAACTCGGAACGTCAGAATCGGGAGCAAGTTCGAAGCAAGAGAGATATAAAGTATTCGGGTTCTTCAAAAAGGTTTACGAAGAGGCCTCGGATTGAGGAGCCAGCTCAAGGTAGAACACCTGTAGCTGTTAATCAGAGTCGAGACTGTGCTGAATGTGGAAAAAGGCATTTTAGAGAATGCTGGAGGAAAACGGGTGCTTGCTATAAATGTGGCTCAACGGATCATCAATATAGGAATTGCCCTCGACGTATGGATACAACTCAGGAAGTTCGTACTACTGATGCACCATCGACAAGAGGAGCTCAGCAACCACCGAGAGGTCGTGGATCGGGTCATGGTGGTAATGGGGCTGGACGTGGTCAAGGTGCAGCGGGTCGAGGCAATGGTCCTAGAGGCAACACGGATGCAAGACAGCCAGGATTGGTGTATGCAGTCAGACGCCGTGAGGATGGCAATGCACCTGATGCTATAACTGGTACGTTCTTCATCTCTGATGTACCCGTTATTGCCTTGATAGATATTGGTTCTACCCACTCGTATGTTGCTAGCACCATAACTGGCAACTTGGATTTAGAATCTGAAATTTCCGATAGTGAGATGAAGGTAATTAGCCCTTTAGGACAGTCGGTGTTGGTAAATAAACTGTTTAGAGACGTGCCCTTAGAAATTCAAGGAGAAAAATTCCTGGCGAATTTGATGGAATTGCCTTTTGGCGAATTCGATATCATTTTGGGGATGGATTGGTTGGTTAAGCACCAGGCGCAATTGGATTGTGCCGAAAAACGGATGTCCATAAGAACCGTAGAGGACAAGGAGATAGTTATGATAGGTGAACGAAGGAATTACTTGGCAAACGTGATTTCTGCGTTAAAGGCGGAGAAGTTGGTGCGAAAAGGGTATGGAGCATTTTTAGCATTCATTAGTGCTTTAGATGCCAAAGAGTTATCAGTGGAAGATGTGAGAACAGTGAAGGAGTTTCCTGATGTTTTTCCCGAAGAACTTCCCGGTGTACCTCCAGATCGGGAAGTGGAATTTGGTATTGAGCTTTTGCCCGGAACTGCTCCAGTGTCCATTGCTCCTTATAGAATGGCACCGAAGGAGTTGTCGGAGCTTAAAGCTCAAATTCAAGAACTGCTAGATCGGGGTTTTATTCGACCGAGTGTGTCTCCATGGGGAGCACCGGTTTTGTTTGTTAAGAAGAAAGATGGGTCAATGCGTATGTGTATTGACTATAGGCAATTGAATAAGCTGACGATTAAGAATCGGTACCCTCTGCCGAGAATTGATGACCTATTTGATCAATTAAAGGGAGCCTCAGTTTTCTCCAAAATTGATTTAAGGTCGGGTTATCACCAGCTTAAGGTGAAAGAAGCGGATATTCATAAGACGGCTTTCCGAACTCGTTATGGACATTATGAGTTTTTGGTAATGCCGTTCGGGTTGACCAATGCACCAGCTGCATTTATGGATATGATGAACCGGGTCTTTCAACCATTTTTAGACCGGTTTGTGGTAGTATTCATAGATGACATTCTGGTATATTCAAGGAATGAAGAGGAGCATGACTCACATTTGCGAATTGTATTGCAGTTACTTCGAGATAATCAACTGTATGCCAAATTCAGTAAATGTGAATTTTGGTTAAGGGAAGTGACTTTCTTAGGTCATGTGGTATCAGCCGAAGGAATAAGGGTGGATCCTCGGAAGATTGAAGCTGTATTGGATTGGAAACCACCAAAGTCAGTAGCTGAGATTCGGAGTTTCTTGGGTTTGGCTGGTTACTATAGACGCTTTGTTGAGGGGTTTTCGTTGATTGCTGCACCCCTAACTAAGCTTTTGCGAAAGGGAGTAACGTATTTATGGACTGAAAAACAGCAAGAAAGTTTCGATAAATTGAAGAAGATTTTGACGGAAGCGCCAGTTCTGATTCAACCTGAGGCTGGAAAGGAGTTTACAGTTTACTGTGATGCGTCACATACGGGTTTAGGTTGCGTATTGATGCAAAGTGAAAAAGTGGTGGCTTATGCTTCTCGTCAGTTGAGACCACATGAAGTAAACTACCCTACTCATGACTTGGAGTTAGCAGCGGTAGTGTTTGCTTTGAAGATTTGGAGGCATTACCTTTACGGTGAAAAGTCTATCATCTATACGGATCACAAGAGTCTTAAGTATCTTCTTACTCAGAAGGAATTAAACTTGAGACAACGAAGGTGGGTGGAATTGTTGAAAGATTATGATTTCTCAATCGAATATCATCGGGGAAAGGCTAATGTGGTAGTGGACGCGTTAAGTCGTAAAGTGGTATCTGATTTGAGAGCTATGTTTGCCCATTTGAGTTTGTATGAGGATGGTAGTCTGATAGCGGAACTTCAGGTGAAGCCTCTGTGGTTAGAACAAATCAAGGAAAAACAGATATTAGACGGAAAGTTGGGACCTTTACTTCACCAAGTTAAAAATAGTGGAATAGGGGATTTTGGTATAAACTCGGAAGGTGTGTTGTGTTTTCGAGGAAGAGTTTGTATGCCTAAGGACTCTGATCTGAGGCAAATGATTTTACGGGAGGCGCATAGTAGCCCTTATGCTATGCATCCCGGAGGAAATAAGATGTATCGGGATCTTCGTGAACAGTATTGGTGGCCTGGGTTGAAGCGTGAGATCTCTGAATTTGTGAGGAAATGTTTAACTTGTCAACAAGTGAAGGCGGAGCATCAATTGCCGTCAGGTCTTTTGCAACCGGTAAAGATTCCTCTTTGGAAATGGGAGCGGATAACGATGGATTTTGTTAGTGGGTTACCTTTAACACCTACTAAGAAAAATTCTGTTTGGGTAATTGTTGATCGTTTGACGAAGACTGCTCATTTTCTACCAGTTCGTACGGATTACTCGTTGCAGAAGTTGGCGAATCTGTATGTATCTGAAATCGTGAGGTTGCATGGGGTACCCATGTCTATTATATCGGATAGGGATCCTAGGTTTACATCCCGGTTTTGGAAAGCTTTGCATGAAGCTCTGGGAACAAAGCTTAACTTCAGTACGGCTTTTCATCCTCAGTCAAATGGTCAGTCGGAAAGAGTAATTCAAGTTCTGGAAGACATGTTAAGAGGATGTGTAATCGATTTCAAAGGTAGTTGGGAGGATTTCCTACCGTTGGCAGAATTTGCGTATAACAACAGCTATCAGTCAAGCATTCAGATGGCACCCTACGAGGCATTGTATGGTCGTAGGTGTCGTTCTCCTATTTGTTGGACTGAGTTGGGCGAACGGTAGATGTTAGGTCCTGAGATGATTTCTGAAACGGAAGAGAAAGTAAAGGCTATTCGAGCACGGTTAAAAGAAGCCTCAGATAGACAGAAGTCGTATGCAGATCTGAAGCGTAGAAGTATCGAGTATGCTGTGGGGGATCAAGTTTTCTTGAAGGTCTCACCTTGGAAGAAGATTTTCAGGTTTGGGAAGAAGGGCAAATTGAGTCCTAGATACATTGGACCATATCGTGTGATGAAGCGAGTAGGTCCAGTGGCCTATCAGATCGAATTACCTTTGGAATTGAGCCAAATTCATAATGTTTTTCATGTGTCCATGTTGAGGCGCTATAGATCGGATCCTTCGCACATAGTACCGGTAGAAGAAGTGGAGTTGAGGTCAGACTTGTCTTTTGAGGAGGAACCAGTAGAAATCTTAGACCGAGATGTTAAGGTGCTAAGGAAGAAGATCGTGCCGTTGGTCTAAGTGTTATGGCATAACCACGGAGTGGAAGAAGCTACGTGGGAGCCTGAAGATGCAATTCGACAACAATACCCTCACCTCTTTCAACCAGGTAAATTTCGAGGACGAAATTTTCTTTAAGGAGGGTAGAGTTGTAAAACCCTAAAATCCGAGTATCGATTTATTGCGTATTTTGGTGTTTAAATTATGAAGGAAAAATTTTCTTATTTATTTTCGTGTTTAATATAGTCCTGAAGTAGAGTATAGAATTAAATGGGGTATAGAATAATTTTTTTTTAGTTTTGAAAATTTATTGAAGTGGATCAAGTGTCATTAATACTTTAGTTAATTTAAGTGTTAATAAGTGACATAAGATGAGTGCATGGCAAGGTGGTAATGGCGCATGGGTTTAAGCATGAGGGGAGTGGTTCGAATCCCTTGTTTAGCATCTAGATGAATTTTATTTTTAATTTTTCTGCACATGTATAGCAAGTGTCAGCCAAGTGCATATATGGTAAGTGTTGACTTGTTATTTTTGGTTAGTATATCAAAGGATTAAGGAAATTGTTAACTTATGGAAGGGAATCAAGAAATTAAGGAAAGATATGAAGATATGGGGCAAGTATCAAGGAAAAGGTTATGGAAATAAAATCATGGCCATTTGACCATGCATAGGGACGGCAATATGGTCTAGGGGGGAGCCGAATTTTTGATGCTAGTTTGGCTAGGATTTGAAGTCTCTTTTTGTGTCATTCTTAGTTTTGTGCATAGTTTTGCAAATTCTCTCAACCTTTTTCCCTTTGGCCGAAATTGAACATTGGTAAGCCTTAATCTTGTGACCACTTGGTCATTTTTGCTTATTACTTTAGCATTTGTTTTGTGTGCCTTCTCTTTGAATGCCGAAATCACCTATACCAAAAAGGCCATTCTTTTCTTTCTTCTTCCCATTGCCGAATATACATCTCTCTCAAAATTCATCTTTTCTTTCTTTTCTCTTCCATTCTCTTTGAAAATTGAAACAACCATCATTCTTCTCTCATCTTTTATTTCTTTTCACTCATATTTTCTCCATTATGTCTCCAATGGCCGAATATTATTGTACCTTAACCGAACCATTTTCTCTTTTTCTTTGATTCTTCATAGCCGAAATCTCCATCATTCATAAGCATCATTCTCAAACCTTTCTTTTCAACCGTGGAAAAATAGGTAAGGGTTGTTTTTCGTTTTCGTTTAGTTAATAGTATTTGGCCGAATCTTGAAGTGGTAAAAAGGATCTCTTTAGATCGAAATTATGGTTCACCCTATTAACGTTTTATTCATTAGACGTTAGTGCGGTAACGGAAGATCGAAAATCAAGCGTTCGTGGGTAACATATGAAGTTGGAACCGATTTAAGTGCTAAGGGAACGTTTTGGGTCGACTCTCATTTTGTGGAACAAGGGTTATCGTGGTAAGGAAATCCCATCCTTCATAACTCTTAGTCATATTTTACGATATATTATTAGGATGGATTAATAATCATTTGGTCTTTTAAGACATTCAAGATAGGGAAGAAGAGGGCGGTGTTCAATCTTCGGAAGAGGGGAGGTTCCGTTATTCCCCCTAAGTATAAACAAAGGACGATTTCGGGAATCTGGGATTTTCCACCGGGTTGCGGACGTTCATCCGGGGAGGATCAATTGTTTGAAGTTGTTCGTACTCCCGAACCCCTATTTGTACGTGGTTTTTCATCGGTTAGCGAATCATCGATTGGGGAGAAACCGCAAGTAGAAGTATTACGAAAATCTGAGGGTAAAATTCTAGATCGTTATGTTTAGATCGGTTTTATTATTAGATTATAGTGTTCTAATTATCATGATACGTATAGGTGTTGACGAGCGGGAAAGTCTAGTTCTCTCAATAACCAGGTGTGTAACTTCACACTCATTTTCGGGTTAGATATCAAATCGTAAGTAACGTGATAAAACCGTAAAAATGGTAAAATCGAAAATTTTGTGATATTAATACTTTTGAGTAAATGCATGAAAACGGTTAAAGTTGGAAAAATTGCGATAAATACTCTAGTTCGATAAATTGGGCCAAAAATACTCTAGTTCGATAAATTGGGCCAAAAACCCTCTAGTTCGATATATGGGCTAAAATTTCTCTAGTTTGATATATGGACCAAAGTCCGCTAAATTATTAAATGGGCAAGATAATAAATTGTTTTATGGGCCAAATGAAATGTTTAATTATAGACCCAATTGATGTTATGGATTATTTGATAAATTGTTATATGGCTATATTTTGTTATACACGCATGATTGCATGGGGCGGGGTATTTGATGAAGAGAAGAATGGCCTGTTGCCAAAAATCTAGTTCGGTGGCTCTGCCACAAATTTCGGCTTAATGCCTCTAGTTCGGTGGCTCTACCACAAATTTGGCTAAATGCCTCTAGTTTGGTGACAATGTCACAATCTAGTTCGGTAGTGCACTACAAAATTATAAAAGGCTTAAGGCCTATGATTGGTGTGTTTGGCGGGGTGGGTTGACTTGATCCCCACAGGTGTGTTGGTTGGTACGGGGGTGTTAGCGGATGGAAATTAGGCTTGGTTGGGAAATTCATTTTACATGCATTTTAATTTATTTCATGTCACTTTATGATATTGATGAATTCTGCAAATGGGCTCAAGCCCAGCATAATATCTTGACGATCTGGCCCAATAATGGTGGTAAGTGAGTTGCACACTGAGTTCTTTATAACTCACCCAATTTTATAACCATTTCAGGTAATGGAAATTGATGTGGACTTGGGCTGGTGATGACTTGGTGGAGGCCATACTACGAACTTGGGTTTTATAAACTATGAACTTTATTTAAGTTATTATTTTAATTACTATTATGGGTTTGATGTAATAAGGCCTCTAATTATGTTTTTATGGATTTTATTGTGTGGATGGATTTAACTTTATTTCCAAACTTTTAATATGAGATTTTCTTAAATCCATTAAGTTTTCTCTAAAATATTGGGTTTTATAACAATTTTGGACACCTTAAATATTATAAATTCTTTCAAAGTTTTTTTTTTTACTATCTTGAGGTTTTGACTTTAATATTTCAATGATAAGTTTTCAAACAAGTATTTTCTTTTAAGTCATCAATTACAAAATCTCGTTCTAACTTTTTATTAAACTCTATTTTCAAAAAGTTTTGTAGCATTATTTTACTTTAACCACTCGAGAATAAATGAATGTTTGATTGGTGTGACAAACCAAATCTTGTCTAAACGCATAGACCGGGTTTGGGGTGTTACATTTAAGTCTTGAAATTTTAAATAACTATGGGATTTTTTATAAGTATGTGCTTTGGTGGAACAAATTACTGAACAAAGCAAAGATTCATAATTTCCCTATATTTGGAACATATCGAAGCCAGAGATATATAATTCCTCATATAAGCATAGAGGGTTACTCATAATCATAATCATTGTTCTACATTTTTCCTATTAAAATCATATCGAGATAAACATTGAAGTCATTATCATTAAGGTTTTTGTAACCAAATATCATGCTTAACATTTCAACAACACTCTTTTATACCTATATCATATCATATAAATATGTTCTCCATTTTTCAATTAACGAATCATATAACACTCTTATCTTGGCAACTGAACTAAAATTTCAAATAATACATATTTCAAGCCAAATTTCCCTTAGGCCATGTTTTCTCCTCTTTTAAGAAAATTTAACATATATGATGTAACAACCCGTTTTCAGTGAAAGAGCAACAGTGGTTTCGAGACCACAAATTCAAATTCAGAAAATTTATTTATTTATTATTATTTTATGGTCTACAGTATGATAGAAATACCATTTACATAATTTGATAAAAATAGACTAAATTGCGTAAAGTGTAAAAGTTGAGTTCTAATAGCTAAAGGTATTAAATAGCTATAGAATTTTAAATTGGAGGTCCTTATATAGTAATTAGCCATTAAAGTTGTTAGTGGATAAGCATGAGTAGTCATCATTGAAAATTGAATGAATTATTAAGGTTAATTTTGAAAATTATTGATTAAAGTCATGATAAATAAAATAAAATAAACTATTATCATCATCTTCCATCGAAATTAGAAAAAGAAAGAAAATAAAACCTAGCCATGGAAGCTTGAAATTTAGGTAAGCTTATTTTGCTAAATTAGGTATGTATTTTTGTTCCGTTTTTTATGATTTTTATGTTTCCGGGATAGTTGTAGCTTAATTTAGCTAGTCCGAGGATTAATTTGCAAAACAATTAAAGTATTAGGGTTTTTCTATTGATGAAAATACTTGAGTTTTGAAGTTTGATGATAGAAAATGAATGTTGTTGTTAGATAAACAACTTTTGTAAAGAGAATTTTGATGAAATCATCAATTAGTGGTTAAACTGAAAATAGTGATAAATTTATGGTAAAATTTGTGAATTTTGTGAAATATATGGGCTACTATTAATATGTATAAAAATTGGCTAGGCTTGAGTAAGGATTAAATTGCATGAAATTCATTTTTGAACCTAGGGACTAGATTACAAAGGAATTGAAAGTACAGGGAAAAATAGTAAATTTGCCAAAATTCCATGTTGGATTAAATTGAATGAGAATTATATTTAAATGAGTTAATTCATTCGTATAGATCCTGTCAGACCTCATACAAACTTAAATCGAGGCAAAGAGATAATATCAGATTAGTTGCCTCCGTATCTACGTACACTTATCGAGGTAAGTTCGTGTAATTAAATTGTAAATTTATATGTTTTAAAGTGAATTATATGTATGTGATTTGTATAATTGCCATGTATAAATACCGATCGTATTTTCGACAATTACCGAGTCCCGTTTGAACCTTAGAAATTCATAGGATACAAATGACATGTCATTAGGGTTACCGATTTAGTTGAGGTCCTGCATGTGTTGTAGACACACCACAGTTCATATGAGCTTACCGATTTACAACTTGTGAAAGCTTACCAATTCTCAGCTCGGATGAGCTTACCGATTCAAAGCTCGTGAGACCATACCAATTTATAGCTCGAATGAGCATACATGTATATGAATTGACGGATTACACTTCAGCACACCTCGTGTGTACTACCTGCATATCCAATTATATTCTAAATGGTTCAACAGGCAATGTTATGTTATGAGACAATATGAGTTCTATACAAACTATTTCAATGTTTTCTGTAAAAATTCTTTGAGTACCTAATCTAGTACCAATTTGTTTCTAACGCGTATTTTGGGCCTCGATGGCTCGTATAAGGGACAATATGTTTAATTTCGATTGGTTTCTGACATGAATGTATATGATATGAAATGTTTGTTTATTTGATCTATAAACTTAAGTAATTCTCTCTAACCCTATTTCGACGATGGATACGGGTTATGGGTGTTACATTTATTAGTATCAGAGCTACGATTTAGTCTATTCTTGGACTCCCGTTGCATATACGAGTCTAGCTATACATGCCATCATTTAACCTGTGATAGTGTGATATCTCCTGACCGTTTTAAAATATGTTTTCATATAGTAATGACATCCAACCGAGCTGATTCTGATAAAGTAGAGAGTAACGCTCAAGCCTTCATTCAAGGAGTAGCTTTGAGTGGTTGAGTCCCGTTTCTGAGAGCTGAGAAGGAGAGGCTAAAGAAGCCTTCTTCCAGATGATGAATGAGTGGTTCACCGAGTTTGTACGAACGAACCTGGTTGCTCAACAACCTCCAGCCCCTCTTGTTCATCAACTGGTTTTGTAACACCCCCAAACCCGACCTAGAAGTTATGATCAGATCTGGCATGCCATATAGAAGGGTTGTTTAAAACTATACTTTCGTTAAAAAGCTCGTATTATTTTTGAAACTCCGAGCTTTGTAGTTTATGAAAAAACAAGGTTTTTTTTGCTTGCCATGATTTCCTAAAAACATTGTTATTATTATTAGTGTTTTTACTATTATTACTATCATTATTTCCAAAACATGTTTAAAACAGAATTCAGATTCAATGGATTTCGAAAGTGTGATATTTTGAGAATAACTTTCGGCGTTTAAGAGAACCTAGAGTTTTATCAAGTATAGTTTGCAAACTGCTCGTTAACATTTTGGAAAACAGTTATTAATGTTTTAGGAAAACCTCGTTTTGAACACTTAACACTAGATAATAACCGAATTAAAAATTAAAACCAAAATAAAATCCCAAAGGCCTTATTACAAAACATAAACCCATATTAAGGTAAAATTTATGGTAAAGTAAAACGAAGTTTACTAATGTTACGATGTATGGCCACCACAGTGTCCGCCTCGGCTCCAAATCCTCAATGCTGAGGATCACCTGCAAGGTTAAGCAGAGGGGTGAGTTACGAGAACTCAGTGTGTAATCCCCTAAACGGTCACGAACTGGGCCTGAGCCCACAGAAACAGACTGGGCCTTAGCCCAAACAGAAGCGAACTGGCCTGAGGCCCATACAGAATCGAACTGGGCCTTAGCCCTATTAGCATGGTAAAATAGATAATGCATGAAATGTAACCTAGCCCAGCCTAGTAATCCATCCGCTACACACCACCTGTACCAGCCCAACATACCTGTGGAGATTTCTACAATCAACCCTCCATCCGCTACATACCTCAATGGCAGTCACGCTGCTCATCGCTGAAATTGTGGCAAAGCCACTAGATTAACAGAATATACGTGGCATAGCCACTAGACTAAATGTGACAGAGTCACCGAAATATGTGGCAGAGCCACCGGATTACACTTCCCCGATCATCAATATCCCAATCCCATGCATCATATCATGACATAATAATTTAGTGCATGCATGAACGTACCAATATAGCAAATAAACAGAATACACAGTCATGCCAAATCTACCCGGAAGTGTATAATCATAAATTTACTCACCTGGCCTATTTCCAAACTCATCCACTAGGGTATTTCAGTAGCTTACCCATTAAGGGTATTTCGGCTTTAGGCCGACACACAGTATAATACATAACAAACGAATAAAGGCGTGAGATTACACATCTATTATTAACATAGATTGAATCCTCCAGATTACGCACCTAAGAATCCATATCCTTCACCATTAGTCTCAATCACAATATGACATAACTCTACGATTGAAAACGACAACACACCACACTATTTACCAAGAATATTCTTTGCTACCCTTGAATGTTGGTTACTCCCTTCGGCTACTAGATTGAGTCCCTAAAAGAAAACACGAGTTAGCAACGCTGCCCCAAGCCCAAAAAGAATTAGCTATACGACCCCAATACCTCATAGAATAGCACAAGAATTGACCACTCCATATTCGACCATCACTTTACCTACCAACCAACTTCCGAACTCCAAAGCTAAGAGAAAGATAAATGGCAGAAGAGAATGTCTTGATTCGGCCCTTAGTATTAAGAGTAAGCCGAATGAAATAGTAGCATTCGGCACTAGCAGCAAGACCCCAGAACTCTTGATTCAGCTATTGGCAAAAGAAGAGAGGAGCCGATTTAAAAGATGAAAAGAGAGACTCAGTTGATGAAGAAAAGAATAGAAGGAACACTGAAGAAGAAGAGAGAGTTTCGGCTATGGTGTTAATGGTGTAGAAAAAGATGCGAAAAGGAGAATGATGGGAAGTGAGTTTCAGCTAGAAGAAAGAAATGATGAAGAAGGAAAGAAGAGTAAGGTTTTCAATCAATTGGTTCGTGTAAAAGTAACCCAAAATGCATTAAGCAAATCGCACACAATTTGCACAAAATTGTAGAGAGAAAAACAAGAAAAGCCCAAGGAATTTCGACACACAATCTCTTCACTTGACCAAATATGCTACCTAACACCCCAGGCTGAATGTTCACTCCCCTCCCAAGGTCCCATTTTCGGCCAACTATCACCACACTCCCAAATCCCATGATTTTCTCCCTCACATGCTCCACAATACACTCTCCATCACCTATTTGAAATGTTAGACCAAGTCCAACTCCTCAATCTCCTCTCCACCTTCTATTCAAACCTGATTGACCAATTCAAACCCTCCTTGGTAGAGTCCCACGCCAACTCCACCTCTTCTCCCTCTTCGCCACAAAATAAAAGCCATATTTTGTAGCATGTGGGATTCGAACCCCACTCCACCCAGCTTCCACCTTGACGCCACAACCAACACACCACACACCTCACTTATGTTATCAAAACACAACCAATTATACTTAAGTCTTGCCTTTGATAGCTCTCCTCACTAAAGTACCCAAAACCAAAATTTGCCAGAACCTGGGCTCGGACCCGAGCCTCCCCAGGACCCCCAAACACACCCAAATAATAAGCTCATCAAGCACACCACAAGCAATAACCTAAAAACGCCAGACCCCTATTTTTAGGATGTTACAGGTTCCCATTATTCCTCAAAGTACGGAACCTATTAGAGTTGGTAAGCCTCCTATTGATAAGATCCGTAAGTATGGTGCTGAAGAATTTTGAGCTACTGCTGATGATGATCCTGAGAGAGCTGAACTCTGGTTAGAGAATACCATCAGATTTCTTGATGAATTATCTTGTCACCGGCTGAATGTCTTAAGTGTGCGGTATCTATATTAAAAGATTCAACTAACCAGTGGTGGAATACATTAACTTCTGTAGTTTCGAAAGAGAGGATTACTTGGGAATTTTTTCAAACTGAGTTCTGCTAGAAATATATCAGTTAGAGTTTTCTCGACCAGTAATGTAAATAATTTTTAGAGCTTAAACAAGGTCGTATGACAGTGTTTGAATATGAACGGGAATTTGTTTGTGATCGTGTCTGTCGAGTCTTAAAATTTATAAAAAGAATGATCGAACTTGGAAACTAACTCTAACAACGATTTGAGGCAAGCGCACCTATCGAACAGTAGTATAGTTAAGGCAAGACCGGAATGTCAAACCCAAAGGAACCAAAACTACTAGTACTAACTCTCTTTTTATTATTTAGCCTAAGAATTAAGTGGATTTATTTATCTAATCTAAATTAATTAACTACTAAACTAAAGATGAAAAGACAAAGAGAAAGAGTTTGGGAAAATAACTTGAGGAAAAACCAATTAAATAATACAACACCCATGGAAGAATCCACCTAGACTTCACTTGTTATCTAACTCTGAACCAGACGATTTATTCACTTGACTTGATCCGTAAGATTCCCTAAGTTATATTAATCCCTCTCTCGAGGCGACTAACGTCTAACCCAATTGAAATCTCTTTCTAATTAAAACACCCAGAATCGTATTAACTCGATCTATGGACTTCCATATTAGGTTTCACCCTAATCCAGAAAAATCTCGTCGCCCTATCTCTAGGCATGCGATCAACTCCGCTTAATTATGCTAGATCTACTCTTAGGCAGGGACTTTTGCTCCTCCATCTAAGCACATCATACTTGAATTAATATCCCGGAAATATCAACACAAGAATTAAGAACACATAATTAAGAACAAGTCAAATACTTATCATATAGTTCAGCAAACAATAACAAGATTCATCTTAGGTTTCATCCCCCTCAGGTATCTGAGGGTTTAGTTCATAATAATAAAAGAAAACATCTCAAAAGTAAAGATAAAACAAAACATAAGAAATCCCTAAAACCCCCTGAAGGAATTGAAGGAGAGATCCTCCGTCTTGTGTATAACTCCAGCTTCTTGAGATGGATCAACTGGCTATCTTCGAGTAAATCTCCACAAATCTGCCTCCTTTGGCCTAGTCGGACAGCCCCTGACTAAAGCCTTGGGTTCCCCCTTTTCTCGTCATACTTAGGGTGTTTATATAGGCTTTTGAATATGTTACTTTGCCCCTGAGTATCCAAATCCGAATGAAACTCTTCTTTCCCGCGACAGGGACACGCCCATGGCACACGCCCATGTAAGTCATGGTCAGGTTGTGTTCGATCCTGTTGAATTGGGCACGACCGTGTGGATTTGGGCCAGGCCGTGTCGATTTCGTGATATGGCCCATTTACTCTATTTTGGGCCCGTTTTCCGTTCTTTTCGTCATTGGGTGCTTTCCTGAGTATAAAACATGAAAAGAAAGGATTAAGAGCACCTTTTTACATAATTCAAGGCTTAAATCATCCAAAAGCATGCTAAATGTGGGCTTAAAATATGTTACTTTTACGGTTTATCAAATACCCCCACACTTAAGCTTTTGCTTGTCCTCAATCAAAATTCTTAACTCACGATTAAAGCGGACTTCCCTGATTCACAATATTCATCAATAATGTTTCATCATAATTCAAAGTTAATTCATACATGGATAATTCAACTCAAAGAGTCCTAAAGATTCAAACAATCAAAGTCATAGTTTTTATAGTATGAAAATATAGGTGTTTCCCTTCATCTAAATAATTACCTCTGATTCAAAATCGACAAGGGTTGATATCCTCACTAAAGATTCACTCAAATCACACAAAGTGTTTAAGGTTCAAAATTAAGCACTCAAAAGTCGAACATGAAAATTTAATCCCATAGGCTTGCATGAAAATCAAATCTCCACCACTATAATATGAGATGATACACAAATCAAAAGGTCTTTACAGGGTTGTAACGGGGCTTAGGTTCAAGGGTATGGAGATAGGCTGAATTAAAGGGTTAAAATCAAGATTGACCTGACAAATTACCTAACTAGAAATAACGGACTAATAATGAATAATTACATCAATTGAAAACTTGTACTACTAATAATAATACTCTGATATGAGCTTCTTCTTCAATAATTGGAATTTAACGTATAAGCTCACCTAATCACAAAACTAATAGTAACTATTCTTCGATTTCTTTAAGAACAAGTCAAATGAATTCAACTACTGAAATAATATGATTAGGCAACCGATAAAATCAAATCTCGATATAAGGGTGGTAAAAAAGAATGGTGATAACAAATACAAAAGGTTTTGGGTTAATATTAGTAGGTGAGTTATTAAAAAGGGTTATTAGGATCAACGGGGTTTACTAGGGGTTAATTATGAAGGTAGGCTTTTAGTGGAGTGAGTGGGTTAAAACCTAGGTGCCTTTATCATCTCTGTATATCAAATCAAATGTGTGGTCTCGACATGTATAATCGATGCAAGTTCTAGAATAACAAATCAATGTTGACACACTCATAATCAATAAAGTGAGAACGAAAAAGAATATATGCTCTTATAAGGTTCAAAAGCTCACAGAAAATTATGGGTTTTTGATATCAACCTTGTAAATTTCAAACTTCAAGGTAACATTCAGATTCAGGTAGACAACCTAAAAATTTTAAATTTTGAAAAATAGACTTATCATGCTTGATTCTCTAGTATCCTTCAAATTTAATCATCAATGCACAATTATCAATGGCTTACTCTAAAACATATCAATAAAATCATAAGTCAAAGGAAATTTCATTCTAATCATAATATGAGAAACTTACTTAGAGACAAGTTATCATTCAGGGATTTGAGAATAATGAAGAAAGTTAGGCACTTTCTCAAAATAAATATTCACCCCCCACACTTAAGATGTACATTGTCCTCAATGTACAAAGATATATATGCATTTTAAGAAAGAGAGGGAGGCGAGACTTCCTGAATTTGGATGGTTTCCTGGAGTTGGAAGTCGATAAGGGTGGTGGCTGCTGCCGAGCTCTGCGCTCGATGAAGAAATTAAGGAGCTCGTAGAGAATTAGCCAAGAATTATTAAGACACATTTAAAACAAACTAAATATATAATTAAAGACAAGAAAGATAAAGAGAAAGAAAATAGTAATGTAAATAAAATTAAAATGAATGATGAATGTAATATCCCGGGTTAGGGGCTGTTTCGTTGTTGCATGTTCTGCATGTTGTTAGTATGCTATGTTGCTATTTCTATGTTTTAGGGGCTTAATTATAGCCTAGGTGTATGCCCGAGTGTTAGGGAGAATTTTTGTTTTTAGGCTTTATAGGAGAGGAGCTGAGGAAGCTGGGGTTTTTATTTAATTTTTGGTGTTTAGTAGCACAAATGAGGAGCTAGCAAAGTGGCAAGGGGGACGCCACATGGAGCTTGGGTGTGACGCCAACTGCAAGGGGGAGGCCTTGTGTTCGAGCTGCGGAGAGGCCACTTTTTGTCACTCTTTTTGACGGCATGGAAGGAAGAGGTAGAAGGCAGTTCAAACTCTGCCTTGGACTTGGTCTTCTCATTCAAATGGTGGGTGGAGAGGGATTTTAGGAGGTTGACTAGTTCAACCAATTTGAATGTGCGGATGGGAGTTGATTGGGGGATCATGGCCGAATTTGGGAGAGTTTGGGGGGAGGAATGGACGGCATAGTGGGGTGAGTAGGTAGCCGAAATGCATTTTGGCATTTTGGCACTCTTTTTGATTGTTTTCGGTCACATTTGGTAAAGGAGAGAAAGCTCTTTTCTAGTCTTTTTGGAAAGCCGATTTTCTTCAACAAAGTAAGTCTTCCATTCCTCTCTTGAAACCGAAAGTGTAAGCAACCTATACCATAGCCGAAACTTGACTTTGATTCTTTTAATTTCATCATAGCCGAATGTGCTCATTCATCACTCTTTTTCTTTCAATTGTTTAAGCCGAAACCTATATCCCTTCTTCTCATACTTTTTCTTCTTTTCCTTCTTGAAACACTAAAGCCGAAATTTACCTTGCCTAAGCCGAAATTCCTATTCATCCCATCCATTTCTTTTCTCTCTTAAAACCGAAACACACCTACCATTTTTCCCATTTTTCTTTCTTCTCTTCTCAAGACCTTGACCGAATCTTTTATTTTTCTTTTGGCACAAGTCTTGGCCGAATCACTTGTGGTTCTCTTCTGGTGTGGGGTGGCCGAATATAGAGTGTTGGGTTTCTTGCTCCAACCGTTTGGAGGTTGGTAAGTTCATGGCCGAATGGTCATTATTTTCTTTCTCTTCTCAATCGATTTTGGTTTATTTAAGGGCCGAATATGGTCATTTTGGATGTATTCTAATTTCTTCGTTATAGGATCAGTGGATTGTGGAAGCAAGCAGGAGGAGCCGTTTCCTTCTGTCAATTGTTGGTAAGGGGTAAGTGATTGGTTGTTGATTAGTTTAATCATCTGGTTTCGATTAGGCCGTGTTTGATAAAGGATTAACTGTATTCTTTTCAAGGTGGTGGCCGATTGTCTTTAAAGGACCATTGTGATTCGGGGTTGGTTGGAAACCAAGTTAAGAAGTGAAGGTGGGGGCTTGAAATGACTCTTTTGGTTTTATTGGTTGTTGGCCGAATGTTGTAAATGTCTAACCCATATGTTTGGCCGATTGTAGGAGTTAGCAATCGAGGGATTTAGATCACTTTGGTCAGGATTTTTAGGCTCGTATTATCAGGTGTGTATACTAACACACTTATATTTAGTAATATTATTAATAACCTGTGTGATGACTAATGAGACAGTGGTGACTGTTATGATACCCTAATGGGTATGATTCTGGACTCGGGTAAGTCAGTATCATTACTGTTATAAATTTATTGATGATTTACATGACACCATGGTTGTGGTAATATGTGACATGGGATATGAGATTAGATATATTTGTATGACATGCATGGTTGTATGATATGCATGATTACATGAGCATGGTATGTTGATGGGTGATACGAGAGGAGGGAGCAGTGATATTTTGTGCTGACGAGCACCAGTGCTTTGGTAGCACACTTTGTGACTTTGGGTCACCAGAGGTTTGGCACCTCCAGAGGTTTGGTACCTCAGCGTCTCGTCCCAGTGGCTCAGTACCACAGTGGGTTGGCCCCACAGATGATTATACGGGATTGACGCCAGTGTTTTGGTAACACACGATGGGTTGGCCCCATCACCAGATTTGTGACTACGGTCACCAGTGCTTTGGTAGCACATTGTGTCTTTGGGACACCAGAGGTTTGGCACCTCATTGCGACTTGTCCCTGTGGTTTGACCACCGTGGGTTGGCCCCACTTGAGATATGGGATCGTCTGCTAGTGATTTGGTATCACACGATGGGTTGGCCCCATCATCATTGGATTTGTGACTTCGGTCACCAGTGCTTTGGTAGCACATTGTGTCTTTGGGACACCAGTGGTTTGGGACCACATTGACGGATATTGTGTCTTTGGGACACCAGTGTTTTGGTAACACATTGTGACTATATGTCACCAGTGGTTTGGCACCACCAGTGGTTTGGTACCACACGGGGTAGAAAAGGCGATATGGATGGTTAGGATCGGGTTGCATTAATCATGTTGCTATGTATGATGTGTGTTAGCATGTTGATTCTTTGGGAGCGGGCTTTACACACTGAGTCACTCGACTCACCCTATCCTTTGACATTTCAGGTGATTCGTAGACGCGAACATGGAGCCGGGATGGACTCGGGGTGCACATGCCATGCTGAATAAAGTTTTTACTCAGACTCTATAATTTTTGGTACTTTAGCTTATTACTTTAAATTGGGTTTTATTTTGGGTTGTAAAAGGCCTTTTAAGTTATGTTTTATGCTGTCTATGTTTTAAGTTGATTTTGATATGCCTTAACAAAATAACTCGGAATAAATTTTACTAAAATTTGGAAAGATAATGTTTTCAAACTATAACGCAATGTGTTTTTAAACTATACCATCGGGTATCACACTAAGTCTTTTTGATAAACAAATTCAACTGGTTTCCAATTCTAACTTGTAATTCACCTAAGTTTAAAAGTGTTTTATGTATCACTAAGAAACTACTGAGGTTTTAAATGGTTTAAACTCGTTTTAACTATACATTCTGGCTAAGTTTTCAAAATCTCCGGGTTTCGAATACATCAACTGTTTTTCAAATAAGACTACCCAAATTTGTTTCAAGTACACCATGTTTTCATCCAACTTTTAAACGAAAAATCTGAACCTCTTAGAAACAATTTTCCCCGTAGCATACCAGATTCGGACGTGGTGTCTTGTCCGGGTTTGGGGTGTTACAATTGTGGTATCAGAGCCAAGTTCAAAGGCTCGGCTGTGGGCCTGAGGCCCAAAATGGTTTCAAAAATCTGTTTTAAAGTGGTTGTTTTGGAAAGTATAGTTTGAAAGGCATGGCACATAGTCTCCGGCACCAGTTCGCCTAGATAAGTACCCCGTACTATTACTTGTGATTTGATTGGATTTGATGATTAGTAATAGTACACTACTTAGAGATTGAAACTGATAGGATTTTGTGAACTCGCGAGAACAAATCCTCATTAAATATTCATAAGACTTGCTTTTTAAACAAGTGGAATAAATACTGATGCATAAAATTCTTTAATCAGATACGTAGAAAGATTAGACATGAGCACTCGAGGCGGACGTGGTCGTAATACTCGTGGTAGAGGTAGGGGTAGAATGACTGTTTCTGAGCCTGTAGGATCTGGGCAGGGTTCAGAAAATGAGATACCGGTTCCGCCACCAGCTGGAGGTGGTGAGTTCCAAGATCAGACTGGAGACGACGCAGTGTCACAGGCGATGCTGCGAGTGTTGGAAAGGGTAGCTGGGGCAAGTGGTGGTGCAGGAGTTAGGAAATCAGTTCCTGAGCGACTCCGGGCTAACGGGGCTGAATTCTTCCGAGGTGTATCGGGTGTTGCTCCTAGCACTGCTGAATATTGGCTGGAGGCGACTGAGCGGATCATGGATGATTTGGACTTGACGGCTGAAGAGAAGCTGAAGGGGATCGTGTCACTTCTCCGGGATGAGTCATATCAGTGGTGGCTCACGGTTCGGGATAGTGTGGCAGCAAAGGATTTGACATGGGATTATTTTCGGGCTGCATATCAAAAGAAGTACATCGGGGCTAGTTATATTGACTCCCAGAGAAAGGCATTTCTGAGGCTTGTTCAGGGGAGTAAATCGGTTGCTGAGTACGAGGCTGAGTTCCTGAAGCTGAGTAGGTATGCCAGGGGCATTGTAGCCACTGAGCATGAGAGGTGTGTTCGTTTCGAGGATGGTCTGCGAGACGAGTTGAGGCTGCTGATTGCTCCTCAGCAGGAGCGCGAGTTTGCTGTCTTAGTTGAGAAGGCTAAGGTAGCCGAGGGTGTTAAGGAGTCAGTGAGGCAGAGCATGGACAGGAGTAGGCTTAAGAGGAGCTTTGGGTCTGCTGGTTCGTCGGGTAATCTGCAGAAGAGGGCTAGACCGAGTGGGCAGAATCAGTCTGCTAGGTTTGTTGCTGCTAGGCAGGGACCGCCGCAGTGTAATCAGTGTGGGAAATCTCATTGGGGTGGTTGCTAGACTGGAGGTAAAGGTTGTTTCGAGTGTGGTTCTCTGGAGCATCGTATTAGGGACTGTCCGCGTAGGATGGCCAGGATTCAGTCTGAGAGTCAGGGCCGTAATCAGTTCAGAGGTAATGGACCGCCACCGCAGAGGGGCCGTGGTAATGGCAGAGGTGGTTATGGATCTGGTCGGGGCCGTGGAGCACCGGGCAGAGGTGCGGGTAGTTCTGATGCTAGACAGCTTGGATTGGTATATGCTGCGAGGCGCCGAGAGGAGGGCGACGCACCGGGCGTCATAACCGGTACGTTCTTGATTTTTGGTACTCCTTATACTGCTTTAATTGATGTGGGTTCTACGCACTCTTATGTTGCCAGTAGTATAGTAGAGACAATGGACTTAGACTCTGAGATATCTTCTAGGCAGATGACTGTGATTAGTCCTCTAGGTCACTCTGTGGTAGTAGATAAACTGTTTAGAGAGGTACCCCTAGAACTCCAAGGGGTAGTGTTTGCTGCTGATCTGATGGAACTGCCGTTTGGGGAGTTCGATCTGATTCTGGGGATGGATTGGTTGGTTAAGTACCAGGCGAGGTTGGATTGCGCGGCTAAGCGTATGGTTCTTAAGATGGTTGATGGTGATGAGGTGGCTATGATAGGTAATAGGAGAAATTACTTATCAAATGTGGTATCTGCTTTGAAAGCGGAGAAGATGGTCAGGAAGGGCTGTGAAGCGTATGTGGTTCATGTGTATGCCTTGGAGGCTAAAGAGTCTGCTATTGAGAAGGTTCGTACTGTTAAGGAATTTGCTGATGTGTTTCCTGAGGAACTTCCGGGTTTGCCGCCAGATCGTGAGGTAGAGTTCGGGATTGATCTGTTACCCGGGACTGCGCCAGTGTCTATTGCTCCGTATAGAATGGCACCAAAGGAATTGGTGGAGCTTAAGGCTCAGATCCAGGAGTTATTGGATCGAGGTTTTATCAGGCCAAGTGTCTCGCCGTGGGGTGCGCCAGTATTATTCGTTAAGAAGAAAGATGGTACGATGCGGATGTGCATAGACTACCGCCAGTTGAACAAGCTGACGATTAAAAACAAGTATCCGTTGCCACGGATAGATGACTTGTTTGATCAGCTGAAGGGTGCAGCAGTATTTTCGAAGATTGATCTGAGGTCTGGGTACCACCAGTTAAAGGTTAAGGAGGCTGATATCCATAAAACAGCGTTTCGGACTCGGTATGGGCACTATGAATTCCTGGTAATGCCATTCGGGTTGACTAACGCACCGGCAGCGTTTATGGATATGATGAATAGGGTGTTCCAACAGTATCTGGATCAGTTCGTGGTGGTTTTCATAGATGATATTTTAGTGTACTCAAGGACAGAAGAAGAGCATGATGCGCATTTGAGGGTGGTGCTGCAGATTCTGAGGGAAAAGCAACTCTATGCTAAGTTCAGTAAGTGCGAGTTCTGGCTTAGAGAAGTGACGTTCTTGGGTCATGTAGTGTCGGCTGAGGGGATTCGTGTAGATCCTCGTAAGATTGAGGCAGTTTTGGATTGGAAGCCGCCGAGGTCAGTGGCTGAGATTCGTAGTTTTCTGGGTTTGGCTGGATACTACCGAAGGTTTGTTGAGGGTTTCTCGTTGATAGCAGCGCCGATGACTAAGTTGTTAAGGAAAGAAGTTCCGTTTGTTTGGACTGAGAAACAGCAGGAAAGCTTCGATAGGTTAAAGAAGATTTTGACTGAGGCTCCGGTTTTGATTCAACCTGAGGCTGGTAAGGAATACACAGTCTACTGCGATGCATCACATACGGGATTGGGTTGTGTGTTGATGCAGGAGGGTAAGGTTGTGGCTTACGCTTCTAGGAAGCTGAGGCCACACGAGGTCAACTATCCGACGCACGATTTGGAGCTAGCGGCTGTAGTTTTCTCCTTAAAGATTTGGAGGCACTACTTGTACGGTGAGAGATCGATAGTCTACACGGATCACAAGAGTCTGAAGTATCTACTGACTCAGAAGGATTTGAATTTGAGGCAGCGTAGATGGGTCGAATTGCTGAAAGATTACGACTGTTCTATTGAGTATCATCCGGGCAAGGCTAACGTGGTAGCAGACGCGTTGAGCCGTAAGGTTGTTTCGGACTTAAGAGCATTGTTTGCCCATTTAAGTTTGTATGACGACGGGAGTATTCTGGCAGAGTTGCAGGTTAAGCCTACTTGGGTTGAGCAGATCAGAGAGAAACAGTTAGAGGATGAGGTTCTGAATGCGCGAAGGTTACAAGTGCAGAATGGTGGTTTAGAGGGTTACAGCTTGTCTAGTGATGAGGTTCTGTGTTTTCAGGGTAAGGCTTGTATGCCTAAAGATGTTGAGCTGAGGCAGAAGATTCTTCAGGACGCACATAGCAGTCCTTATGCTATGCATCCTGGAGGTAGCAAGATGTATAGGGATCTTAGAGAGCAGTTTTGGTGGCCTGGGTTAAAGAAAGAGGTGACAGAGTTTGTTGGGAAATGTCTGACTTGTCAGCAGGTCAAGGCTGAGCATCAGTTGCCGTCGGGTTTGCTTCAGCCTGTAAAGATTCCTCAGTGGAAGTGGGAGAGGATAACCATGGATTTTGTTAGTGGGTTACCGCTTACGCCAAGCAAGAAGGATTCAGTTTGGGTAGTGGTGGATCGTCTGACTAAATCAGCTCACTTTATTCCGGTGAGGGTTGACTACTCACTTCAGAAGCTAGCGAAGCTGTATGTGTCAGAGATAGTGAGGTTGCATGGTGTGCCAGTTTCGATAATCTCGGATAGGGATCCCAGGTTTACTTCAAGGTTCTGGAAGGCATTGCATCAGGCTCTGGGTACTCGTCTGGATTTCAGCACGGCTTTTCACCCGCAGTCTGACGGGCAATCAGAAAGGGTTATTCAGATCTTGGAAGACATGCTGAGAGGTTGTGTCTTGGATTTCAGAGGTAGTTGGGAGGAGTTTCTACCATTAGCTGAGTTTGCCTACAACAACAGTTACCAAGCGAGCATCAGGATGGCTCCGTATGAGGCGTTGTATGGCAGGAAGTGTCGCTCACCTACATGTTGGACAGAGTTAGGTGAACGCCAGTTGTTAGGACCTGAGTTGGTAGCTGAGACAGAAGACAAGGTCAGGTTGATCCAAGCTAGATTAAAGGAAGCTTCGGACCGGCAAAAGTCTTATGCCGATCTTAAGCGAAGAGATATAGAGTTTGCGGTTGGGGATCGAGTGTTTCTGAAGGTCTCGCCTTGGAAGAAGGTTCTGAGGTTCGGGAAGAAAGGCAAGCTAAGTCCGAGGTTCATTGGGCCGTATAAGGTTTTGAGACGAGTTGGACCAGTAGCGTATCAGCTTGAGTTGCCAGCAGAGCTTAGCCAGATTCATGATGTTTTTCACGTTTCGATGCTTCGGAGGTATCGTTCAGATCCGTCGCATGTGGTGGCAGTGGAAGAGATCGAGGTGAATCCAGACTTGACTATGGAGGAGGAACCTGTGCAGATTCTTGATCGGGATGTGAAGGTTCTGCGTAGGAAGTCTGTGCCTTTGGTTAAGGTACTTTGGCGGAATCATGGTGTAGAAGAAGCGACATGGGAACCCGAGGATACGATGAGACAGCAATACCCGCAACTCTTTTGACCAGGTAATTTCGAGGCCGAAATTATTTTTAAGGGGGGTAGAACTATAATATCCCGGGTTAGGGGCTGTTTCGTTGTTGCATGTTCTGCATGTTGTTAGTATGCTATGTTGCTATTTCTATGTTTTAGGGGCTTAATTATAGCCTAGGTGTATGCCCGAGTGTTAGGGAGAATTTTTGTTTTTAGGCTTTATAGGAGAGGAGCTGAGGAAGCTGGGGTTTTTATTTAATTTTTGGTGTTTAGTAGCACAAATGAGGAGCTAGCAAACTGGCAAGGGGGACGCCACATGGAGCTTGGGTGTGACGCCAACTGCAAGGGGGAGGCCTTGTGTTCGAGCTGCGGAGAGGCCACTTTTTGTCACTCTTTTTGACGGCATGGAAGGAAGAGGTAGAAGGCAGTTCAAACTCTGCCTTGGACTTGGTCTTCTCATTCAAATGGTGGGTGGAGAGGGATTTTAGGAGGTTGACTAGTTCAACCAATTTGAATGTGCTGATGGGAGTTGATTGGGGGATCATGGCCGAATTTGGGAGAGTTTGGGGGGAGGAATGGACGGCATAGTGGGGTGAGTAGGTAGCCGAAATGCATTTTGGCATTTTGGCACTCTTTTTGATTGTTTTCGGTCACATTTGGTAAAGGAGAGAAAGCTCTTTTCTAGTCTTTTTGGAAAGCCGATTTTCTTCAACAAAGTAAGTCTTCCATTCCTCTCTTGAAACCGAAAGTGTAAGCAACCTATACCATAGCCGAAACTTGACTTTGATTCTTTTAATTTCATCATAGCCGAATGTGCTCATTCATCACTCTTTTTCTTTCAATTGTTTAAGCCGAAACCTATATCCCTTCTTCTCATACTTTTTCTTCTTTTCCTTCTTGAAACACTAAAGCCGAAATTTACCTTGCCTAAGCCGAAATTCCTATTCATCCCATCCATTTCTTTTCTCTCTTAAAACCGAAACACACCTACCATTTTTCCCATTTTTCTTTCTTCTCTTCTCAAGACCTTGACCGAATCTTTTATTTTTCTTTTGGCACAAGTCTTGGCCGAATCACTTGTGGTTCTCTTCTGGTGTGGGGTGGCCGAATATAGAGTGTTGGGTTTCTTGCTCCAACCGTTTGGAGGTTGGTAAGTTCATGGCCGAATGGTCATTATTTTCTTTCTCTTCTCAATCGATTTTGGTTTATTTAAGGGCCGAATATGGTCATTTTGGATGTATTCTAATTTCTTCGTTATAGGATCAGTGGATTGTGGAAGCAAGCAGGAGGAGCCGTTTCCTTCTGTCAATTGTTGGTAAGGGGTAAGTGATTGGTTGTTGATTAGTTTAATCATCTGGTTTCGATTAGGCCGTGTTTGATAAAGGATTAACTGTATTCTTTTCAAGGTGGTGGCCGATTGTCTTTAAAGGACCATTGTGATTCGGGGTTGGTTGGAAACCAAGTTAAGAAGTGAAGGTGGGGGCTTGAAATGACTCTTTTGGTTTTATTGGTTGTTGGCCGAATGTTGTAAATGTCTAACCCATATGTTTGGCCGATTGTAGGAGTTAGCAATCGAGGGATTTAGATCACTTTGGTCAGGATTTTTAGGCTCGTATTATCAGGTGTGTATACTAACACACTTATATTTAGTAATATTATTAATAACCTGTGTGATGACTAATGAGACAGTGGTGACTGTTATGATACCCTAATGGGTATGATTCTGGACTCGGGTAAGTCAGTATCATTACTGTTATAAATTTATTGATGATTTACATGACACCATGGTTGTGGTAATATGTGACATGGGATATGAGATTAGATATATTTGTATGACATGCATGGTTGTATGATATGCATGATTACATGAGCATGGTATGTTGATGGGTGATACGAGAGGAGGGAGCAGTGATATTTTGTGCTGACGAGCACCAGTGCTTTGGTAGCACACTTTGTGACTTTGGGTCACCAGAGGTTTGGCACCTCCAGAGGTTTGGTACCTCAGCGTCTCGTCCCAGTGGCTCAGTACCACAGTGGGTTGGCCCCACAGATGATTATACGGGATTGACGCCAGTGTTTTGGTAACACACGATGGGTTGGCCCCATCACCAGATTTGTGACTACGGTCACCAGTGCTTTGGTAGCACATTGTGTCTTTGGGACACCAGAGGTTTGGCACCTCATTGCAACTTGTCCCTGTGGTTTGACCACCGTGGGTTGGCCCCACTTGAGATATGGGATCGTCTGCTAGTGATTTGGTATCACACGATGGGTTGGCCCCATCATCATTGGATTTGTGACTTCGGTCACCAGTGCTTTGGTAGCACATTGTGTCTTTGGGACACCAGTGGTTTGGGACCACATTGACGGATATTGTGTCTTTGGGACACCAGTGTTTTGGTAACACATTGTGACTATATGTCACCAGTGGTTTGGCACCACCAGTGGTTTGGTACCACACGGGGTAGAAAAGGCGATATGGATGGTTAGGATCGGGTTGCATTAATCATGTTGCTATGTATGATGTGTGTTAGCATGTTGATTCTTCGGGAGCGGGCTTTACACACTGAGTCACTCGACTCACCCTCTCCTTTGACATTTCAGGTGATTCGTAGACGCGAACATGGAGCCGGGATGGACTCGGGGTGCACATGCCATGCTGAATAAAGTTTTTACTCAGACTCTATAATTTTTGGTACTTTAGCTTATTACTTTAAATTGGGTTTTATTTCGGGTTGTAAAAGGCCTTTTAAGTTATGTTTTATGCTGTCTATGTTTTAAGTTGATTTTGATATGCCTTAACAAAATAACTCGGAATAAATTTTACTAAAATTTGGAAAGATAATGTTTTCAAACTATAACGCAATGTGTTTTTAAACTATACCATCGGGTATCACACTAAGTCTTTTTGATAAACAAATTCAACTGGTTTCCAATTCTAACTTGTAATTCACCTAAGTTTAAAAGTGTTTTATGTATCACTAAGAAACTACTGAGGTTTTAAATGGTTTAAACTCGTTTTAACTATACATTCTGGCTAAGTTTTCAAAATCTCCGGGTTTCGAATACATCAACTGTTTTTCAAATAAGACTACCCAAATTTGTTTCAAGTACACCATGTTTTCATCCAACTTTTAAACGAAAAATTTGAACCTCTTAGAAACAATTTTCCCCGTAGCATACCAGATTCGGACGTGGTGTCTTGTCCGGGTTTGGGGTGTTACAATGAATGGACCGAAGAGTCCTTATTGTTAGATGGTTCACGAGGTGGGTGTGACCTCTAAGGCTGCGGAGGTGCTGGCAATGGCGGGAAGTGGTGTGATTCCCAAGTAGCCTTTAGAACCTCTAAGGCTGCTTTGAGGTGGTGGTCGTGGTTCCGGTGTGATTCCCTAGCAGCCTTTTGAACCTGACACTAAGAAACTAAAATAAAATAAACTAAATTAAGCATAAGATTGTCAAAGAGAAGGAAAATAAATAAGAAGATAAAAGTAAAACAAAAGATAAATGGTCTCAAAGACCCTTGGCTTGTCGAGTGGATGAATCGGCCGGCATAAACTTATGTAGATCGGTCTCCATGAGGGTGACTGTACTGGGATCCTTCCACTTCTTCAACATGGTTATGATGTGGTTCAATGGTTAGTGAAATGTTAGAGAAGAAAAGTGGAGAGAGGTTTGAGAAAGAAAAGGAAAAGAAAATGGTCTGGAGAAAATGAGGAGTGGGTGAGAAGAGGGAGGGGTGGGTGGTTTAAATAGAATTTCAAATCTGACACCTCCCCACGCCCGTGGATCGTGGGCGTGTTGAATCACACAGCCGCCTCGCACGGCCGTGTAGCTGGTCGCGTTGTTTTTCTCATGCCTATGTTAGGGTAGCCATGCCCGTGTGTGAGCAAACAGTGTCGTCCACGGTCGAGTCGCACGGCCGTGGGGTGGTGGTTGGAGTCCGTGACTCAGAGATTTGATTCGTCTGACTCGTACCATTTCTGCTGTGTTAGTACGGAGATTCGTGTGGTCCACACGGCCACAGCCACGGCCGTGTGCAAGGCCGTGTAGCCTGGAAAGCTACACTTGGTTAGCTTATAGTTAAATGCTAAAAAGGAAAAATAAGAGAAAGAGTAAAATTTAAAAAAAATGTAATGGGGTTAGTACTCGGGTTGCCTCCCGAGAAGCACTCGTTTAAAGTCTTAAGCTAGACTTACCTCTTATTCGCCTAATTATGGTGGTTTGAAGAGTTGAATATCTTCTCTCATACTATCAATTCTACGATAAAGTTTGAGTCGAGTAGCATTTACCTTAAAAGTGCCGAATTCAGAGTGAGTTGCCTCGACTGTTCCGTACGGGAAGATATTGCGTACCTCAAGAGGAATTTCTTTTTCTGTCTTTAGATTGGATGTGGTGATTCTAGGGTCTCCTTTATTTAACAGTACCCGGTCTCCTATTTTGAAGTGATTTGATGTTCCTATAATTTCATCTAGGTGTTCCCTCGGTGTTACTTCGTGTGGTTGTGATTTATCTTTTAAATATGTTTTCCACTCGTCTAGTTCATTAATGTGAAGCCATCGTTCCTCGTGTGATATTTCTTTATTGTTATGAGATACAAACTTTGGCTTGGTTGTGTGATTCTGTGGTGCTTCCTGCAAAGAGGGTTTAGCGGAAAGCTTATCAATAAAATTTATGTTCTCACCTTTGTCACTCGATGTCCTAGCTGAGTCGAGAGCTTGAAGAGTGACTATCTCTTCACCTACACAGAGTATGAGTTCACCTGTGTTGACATCAATTTTAGTTCTAGCAGTTGCTAAAAATGGTCGCCCTAAAATTAGGGGGATCGTGTTGTCCTCATCCATGTCTAAAACGACAAAGTCTACCGGGAATACGAATTTTTCAATCTTCACAAGTACATCTTCAATTATTCCCTAGGAACTCTAATAGTTTTATCAGCTAGTTGAATGCTCATCCTAGTTTGTTTGGGTTTCCCTAGACCTAGTTGTTTAAACAATTTATAAGGCATGACATTTATGCTTGCCTCTAGATCAGCTAATGCATTATTAATAGTTAAATTATCAATTAAGCATGGAATTGTAAAACTCCCTGGATCTTTCAATTTCTGTGGTAGTTTATTTTGCAACATTGCTGAGCACACTGCGTTCAGTTCCACAGGTGATTCCTCGTCTATCTTTCGCTTATTTGTCAATAGCTTCTTTAAAAATTTCCTGGAATCTGGCATCTGTAAAAGAACTTCAAGAAACGGTAAGTTAATATGTAATTTCTTTAAAATTTTAAGAAACTTACTGAACTGTTCCTCTGTGTCGTCTTTCGTTATTGCTTTTGGATATGGTATGTGAGGTTTGTACTCTTAGATTACTGATTTTGGCTTGTTATTGACCTCAACCATATCTTCTTCTACCACATTCTTTTGCTTCAAATTAGGCTCGTCTAACCCTACACTATCTTGAGCTGTTATGGCTTGAACTTGCTCCCTTGGGTTAGTCTCGGTGTTGCTCGGTAGTCTTCCCTGTGGTCTCTCAGAAATCTGCTTAGCAAGTTGCCCGAATTGATCCTTGAACTCCTCTGACAATGCCTTAAGTTTTGTTTCTACCTTCTGGAAATGTGTTTCTGAGGCTGCTATGAAGTTTGTTAGCACCTCTTCAAGGTTCGGCTTCTTTTCCTGTGGGTAGGGCTGTTGTTGGAAGTTTTAGGATGGTTGTTGCCTTTGATTTCTTTGACTGCCCCATGAGAAATTGGGGTGGTTTTTCCAACCTAGATTATAAGTATTACTATAAGGGTTATTGTTAGATCGGAAATTGTTACCCATATAGTTCATTTGTTCGCTCTCTATGCCCTGTCCGTAGGGTGGGTACTCAGGATTCACCACTCCTTCACTTGCGTCGACTGTATGACTGGATGTGCCTGCGAAGAACCATAGAAACTATCAAATTTTTATTTAGCAATTCTACCTGATTTGATAGCGCGGTCACTACATCAATGTTGAAAACTCCGACTGCTTTGGCTGGCCTTGTCCTTGTAACTTGCCACTGATAGTTATTCAGTGACATCTCTTCTATAAACTCGTAGGCTGCTTCAGGAGTTTTGTTGTTCAGGTTCCACCGGCAGCTGAATCGATTAATTGTCATGTTGAAAGGTTCACACCATTGTAAAAAGTTTGGACCTGTAGCCACAATGGTAATCCATGGTGTGGATACCTTCTCAACAATTCCTTGTATCTCTCCCATATGTCGTAAAGTGTCTCTGAATCTATCTGCACAAAAGAAGAGATATCATTCCTTAATTTGACCGTTTTGGCCGATGGAAAATATTTTAATAAAAATTTTTCGGTCATTTGATCCCATGTAGTGATTGATCCTCGTGGAAGAGAATGTAACCACTATTTGGCTTTATTTCTTAAAGAAAAGGGAAACAACCGAAGACGGATGGTATCATCAGAAACGCATTTATCTTGAAGGTATCGCATAATTCTAGAAAATTCGCTAAGTGTGTGTTAGGATCTTCATCCTGCAAACCATCAAACTGAACAAACTGTTGTATCATCTGTATAGTGTTAGGTTTCAGTTCAAAATTATTTGCAGCAATAGTAGGCCTAACAATACTAGACTCAGTTCCTGTTAAACTAGGTTTAGCATAATCATACATAGTATGCGAAGCATGATGTTCAGCCATCTCTAGAGGTGGCAGATTATTCTCTGCCATCTCTTCTGTTGTATTTATTTCAGCTTCTTGCTCTTTGTCTATGTAGTTTAGGCTTCGCCTTATTTCTCTGCAATTTCTACGAATGGTACCTTCAATATCACTGTTGTAAAGCAGGGGTCCTGTCGGGTTCCTTCTAGTCATAAACTAGAGGTACCTAAAAGGAACAAAAGGAAAGAAAGAAAATTTTAGAAAAATAAAATTTAATTGCAAAAATAAAAATAAATAATAAATATGGCTAAAGTAATAAAAATTAAGCTTTCTTAATATTTCAGTTCCCCGGCAACGGTGCCAAAAACTTGATCGTCTCTGTCGAGTCTTAAAATTTATAAAAAGAATAATCGAACCTGGAAACTAACTCTGACAACGATTTGAGGCAAGCGCACCTATCGAACAGTAGTATAGTTAAGGCAAGACCGGAATGTTGAACCCAAAGGAACCAAAACTACTAGTACTAACTCTCTTTTTATTATTTAGCCTAAGAATTAAGTGGATTTATTTATCTAATCTAAATTAATTAACTACTAAACTAAAGATGCAAAGACAAAGAGAAAGAGTTTGGGAAAATAACTTGAGGAAAAACCAATTAATTAAGACGACACCCAAGGAAGAATCAACCTAGACTTCACTTGTTATCAACTCTGAACCAGACGATTTATTCACTTGACTTGATCCGTAAGATTCCCTAAGTTATATTAATTCCTCTCTCGAGGCGACTAACGTCTAACCCAATTGAAATCTCTTTCTACTTAAAACACCTAGAATCGTATTAACTCGATCTATGGACTTCCATATTAGGTTTCACCCTAATCCGGCAAAATCTCGTCACCCTATCTCTAGGCATGCAATCAACTCCGCTTAATTATGCTAGATCTACTCTTAGGCAGGGACTTTTGCTCCTCCATCTAAGCACATCATACTTGAATTAATATCCCGGAAATATCAACACAAGAATTAAGAACACATAATTAAGAATAAGTCAAATATTTATCATATAGTTCAGCAAACAATAACAAGATTCATCTTAGGTTTCATCCCCCTCAGGTATCTGAGGGTTTAGTTCATAATAATGAAAGAAAACATCTCAAAAGTAAAGATAAAACAAAACATAAGAAATCCCTAAAACCCCCTGAAGGAATTGAAGGAGAGATCCTCCGTCTTGTGTATAACTCCGGCTTCTTGAGATGGATCAATTGGCTATCTTCGAGTAAATCTCCACAAATCTGCCTCCTTTGGCCTAGTCGGACAGCCCCTGACTAAAGCCTTGGGTTCCCCCTTTTCTCGTCATACTTAGGGTGTTTATATAGGCTTTTGAATATGTTATTTGCCCCTGAGTATCCAAATCCGAATGAAACTCTTCTTTCCCGCGACAGGGACACGCCCATGGCACACGCTCGTGTAAGTCATGGTCAGGTCATGTTTGATCCTGTTGAAGTGGGCACGACTGTGTGGATTTGGGCCAGGCCGTGTCGATTTCGTGATATGGCCCATTTACTCCGTTTTGGGCCCGTTTTTCGTTCTTTTCGTCATTGGGTGCTTTCCTGAGTATAAAACATGAAAAGAAATGATTAATAGCACCTTTTTACAAAATTCAAGGCTTAAATCATCCAAAAGCATGCTAAATGTGGGCTTAAAATATTTACTTTTACGGTTTATCAGTTTGATTGAGCAAATATGCTCAAGAATGTATTTCGACTGAGACTGCAATGTGTAAGTGGTTTAAAGATGGCTTAAACGAAGATATAAAACTATTAGTCAGGATCCTTGAGTTGAAAGAATTTGTTGTACTAGTCGATAGGGCAAATAAAGCTGAAGAGCTGAGTAAAGAGAAAAGACACGCTGAGACTGAAGCTAAGGATTCAAGCAAGAGATTAACGGGAAAGTCATACCAGTCAGTATCAAAGAAATTTAAAAAAACATCACTACCATTCTACTAATTCTGTGGGATACTCTAGTAGAGACAGAGTTACTTGACACTCCAGTCCTAAATCTCAGGCCACATCTGTAAGAAGTGTGGGTAATGGTAGAAACACAAGACCCAAGTGCAATCACTGTAACAAGCCATATTATGGTGAGTGTCGAATAACGAGCGGAGCGTGTCTCAGATGTGGTTCCTTTGACCACTATCTTAGAGATTTCCTGGAGAAATCTGAAAAAGATAATATTCAAACTTTGAGGCTGAGCAACACGACTGCAAAAGGTAGACCACCTCGTAATTCTAGAAATGTGAGTGGTAACCGTGGTGTGGCGAAAGACTCTACTGTAAGGTTTGAGGCACATACACTAGCTAGGGCTTATGCTATTCGTGCATGCAAAGATGCTTCTATGCCAAATGTTATTATCGGTACTTTCTCTCTTATTGATACTGATGTAAGCTTTAATTGATCCCGGATCGACTCATTCATATGTTTGTACAAATTTAGTGTCTAGTAAAAATTTACCTATTGAGTCCACTGAATTCGTGGTTAAAGTATTGAACCCTCTAGGCTAGTATGTGTTAGTTGATAAGGTTTGCAAGAACTGTCTGTTAATGACTCAGGTTTACAGTCTTCTGACTGATTTGATGCTATTACCATTCGATGAGTTCGATGTGATTTTAGGCATAGATTGGCTAACTCTGCATGATGGTGTGGTAAACTATAAATGGAAGCTTATCATATTGAAATTTCAGAATGGAGAGATGCTTCATATTAAATCAGATGAATTTAATGGGTTGCCTATTGTGATATCAGCTATGTTAGCGTAGAAATGTGTGAGAAAAAGTTGTAGTGCTTAGCTTGCTTATGTATTGGATACTAAAGTGTTTGAGTCGAAGCTTGAATCAGTGCCAGTGGTTTGTGAGTATTCTAATGTGTGTCCCAAGGAGTTACCTGGATTACTGTCGGTCAGAGAAGTCAAATTTTCTATAGAACTTGTATCGGGAACAACACCAGTATCGATAGCACCATACAGAATGACTCCTACAAGTTAAAAGAGTTGAAAGCACAGTTACAAGAGTTGACTGATAGGGGTTTTGCTCAACCTAGTTTTTGACCTTAGGGTGCACCGGTTCTATTTGTTAAAGAAAAGGACGAATCGATGAGATTATAGATTAACTATCGTCAGCTCAACAAAGTTACAATCAAGAATAAATATCCACTTCCTCTGATTGTCGATTTGCTTGATTAACTGATAGGTGCCACAGTGTTCTCGAAGATTGATATTCGTTTTTGCTATTATCAATTACGAGTGAAAGATTCGGATGTGACGAAAACGACATTCAGAACCAGGTACGGACATTCTCAATTTCTTGTGATGTCGTTTGGTTTATCTAACGCACCTGCATTATTTATGGATTTGATTAATAGAATTTTTAGGCCGTATTTAGATATATTTGTTGTGGTATTTATTGATGATATTATGATATATGCTCGAAATGAGACTGAACATACCGAGCATCTGAGAATTGTTCTGCAAACTTTGTGAGATAAACAACTATTTGCTAAATTTAGCAAACGTGAGTTTTGGCTTTAGGAAGTTGGTTTTCTGGGTCACATAGTGTTGGCTGAAGGCATCAGAGTTTTTCGAATAAAATTTCAGCGATTATTAACTGGAAACCACCGAGAAACGTTTTTGAAGTCAGAAGTTTTCTGGGATTAGTTAGTTATTACTGGATATTTGTAAAAGGGTTTTTGATGATAGCTACACCAATGACACAACTATTACAGAAAGATGTGAAGTTTGAATTGTCTGATAAATGTCAGCAAAGTTTTAATCAGTTGTGTAACACCCCAAACCCGAACTAAACACCACGTCCGAATCTGGTATGTTACGGGGAAAACGTTTTTGATAGCTCAATTTTAACGTTTCAAAAGCGGGGTAAAAACATAGTGTATTTGAAGAAAATTTAAGTAGGCTTGTTTGAAATCAGATGGTGTATTTGAAACCCGGATATTTTGAACTCTTAACCAGAATGTGTAGTTAAAACGAGTTTAAACCATTGAAAACCTTATTAGTTTCTTAGTGATACATAAAACACTTTTAAACTTAGGAGAACTACAAGTTTGAATTGAAAACCATTGGTATTTGTTTATCATAAAGACTTTGTGTGATACCCGATGGTATAGTTAAAAACACATTGCGTTATAGTTTTGTAAACACTATCTTTCCAAATTTTAGTAAAATTTTTTTTTTACCAACTTATTTTGTTAAGGCATATTAAAATTTAATTATAACATAAACAACTTAAAACATAACTTAAAAGCCTTTTACAAAACCAAATTAAAACCCAAATAAAAGTAAATAAACTAAAGTACCCAAATTATAGAGTCTGAGTAAAAACTTTATTCAGCATGGCTTAAGCACCTCGAGTCCATCCCGGCTCCAAGTCCGCATCTACGAGTCACCTGAAATGTCAAAGGAGAGGGTGAGTCGAGTGACTCAGTGTGTAAATCCCGCTCCCGAAGAATCAACATGCTAACACACATCATACATAGCAACATAATTAATGCAACCCGATCCTAACCATCCATATCGCCTTTTCTACCCCGTGTGGTACCAAACCACTGGTGGTGCCAAACCACTGGTGACATATAGTCACAATGTGTTACCAAAACACTGGTGTCCCAAAGACACAATATCCGTCAATGTGGTACCAAACCACTGGTGTCCCAAAGACACGATTGTGCTACCAAAGCACTGGTGACCGAAGTCACAAATCCAATGATGATGGGGCCAACCCATCGTGTGATACCAAATCACTAGCAGACGATCCCATATCTCAAGTGGGGCCAACCCACGGTGGTCAAACCACAGGGACAAGTCGCAATGAGGTGCCAAACCTCTGGTGTCCCAAAGACACAATGTGCTACCAAAGCACTGGTGACCGTAGTCACAAATCTGGTGATGGGGCCAACCCATCGTGTGATACCAAATCACTGGCGTCAATCCCGTATATTCATCCGTGGGGCCAACCCACTGTGGTACTGAGCCACTGGGACGAGACGCTGAGGTACCAAACCTCTAGAGGTGCCAAACCTCTGGTGACCCAAAGTCACAAAGTGTGCTACCAAAGCACTGGTGCTCGTCAGCACAAAATATCACTGCTCCCTCCTCTCATATTACCCATACATGTCATACTGGCTCATGTACAATATGCAATCATGTAACTCATGCAACCATGTCCAACATAGCATCTCATAGCATATATATATATAGTATAGATCATCATATCCAAAGTATCCATAATAGGATTTATAATACAGTAGGCTTACCCGGATCCGTACTCATACCCCCTTTGGGTATCCAACTATCCATCATACTGTTATGGTTTTTAGCAAGCAAACAGGTTTATTAACAACATTACTAAGTATTAGTGTGTTAGTTTACACACCTGATATACACGAGTCTTACAATCCCAACAAACGATCTAGGTCCCTCGATTAACTGGCTCCTAGAATCGGCCAAGCATAGGGGTTAGGCACTAAGACCATTCGGCCAAAGACATATACACTCAAAGGGATTAATTCCAATCCTTTACCTTGCTACTGGTTTGATTCCTTATCAACCCGAACCACAGCAGTTCTCTTTCCAACAATCGGCCAACCCCTAAAAGAGAACAGTTAATCCATTGCCATCCTTGACTTAATCGCACTAAACAGATAAATAATCCAATACTAACATAGCCACTTACCACTGCCTACTAATCAATTGACAGGAGAAACGGCTCCTCTTGATTGCTTGAAACCTTTGATGTCCTATAATGAAGAGATTAGAATCCTTCCAACATGACCATAATCGGCCCTTACTTTAATCAAAATCGATTGAGAAAAGAAAGAAAATAAATGACCATTCGGCCATGGACTTACCAGATTCCAACGATTGAAACAAGACCCACTGATATTCGGCCAAGTAAATCACTAGAAGAAAGGATGGATTCGGCCAACACCTTTAACAGGGAGAAGGATTCGACCACAGTGTTTTAACACACACCCCAAATTCGGTTTCAAGAGAAAAGGATGGGAAAAGGAGAAAGGAAGGTGTATTCGGTTTGTAAGTAAAAGAAATAGAGAGAAAGTCTTGGAGGTTAAAGTTTCGGCTTTACACACTATGAAGAAAAAAGAAAGACACAAGACATATTCGGCTACCAAGAATATGGAGAGGAACAAAGCACATTCGGCAAGGCTACTTGGACTTTCGGTTTTGAGCAAGAAAAGGAATGGAGAAAAATGCTTTGGAAGACAAGTTTCGGCTCAACAAAATGGGGAACAAGAAGATGGTATAGGAGAGAGCATTCGGCTGACACAAATCAAAAGAGAGTAAGGCAATTTCGGCTACCAATGTTCCAAGAGAAGAAAAGAAGAAAGTATGAAAAGAATGGGTGCTAATTTCGGTTCCAAAAGATGAAAGAAAGAGTGAAAGTGAGAGGACTTTTGCTTACCAAGATGTGACCGAAAAATGCACCAAAATGCAAGGTACATTCGGCTTTCCCCTCACCCACACTATGCCGTCACTTCCCCCTTCCAACTCCCCCAAAAATTCGGCCAACAATCCCCCCATGCACTCCCATCCACACATTTCAAATGTGATGACCAAGTCCTCCTCCTAAACTTCCTCTCCTCCCTCCATTTGAAAGTGAAGACTTGGTCCAAAGTAGTGTTCTAATTGCTCTCTACCTCTACCCCCATGCCGCCCAAAATAGGTGACAAAAAGGGGACTCTGCAGCTCGAACACCAGACCTCTGCTCCTTGAAATTGACGCAATACCAAGCTCCCCCTTGCCACTCTGCCAGCTCTTCACTTGTGCAACAAATTACCAAAGAAAACCCTTATACCCTAGCTCCAACAGCTCCCCTGACTTAACACCCAAAAACCAAAATTTTCCCATTCACTCAGGCATACACCTAGGCTACAATTAAGCCCCTAAAACACCGAAATAACCACATAGCACACTAAACACATGCAATAACATGCAACAACAAAACGGCCCCTAACCCGGGATATTACAAGTTGAAAGCCCTGTTGACCGAAGCACCAGTTCTGATTTAGCCTGAATCGGGTAAGGAATTTTTTATTTTCAATGATGCGTCATGGAACGGTTTAGGCTGTGTTTTGATGCAAGAAGGTTAGTAATAGCTTATGCTTCCAAATAGTTAAAGCCACATGAAAAGAATTATCCGACACAGGACTTAGAGTTGGCAGCTAGTGCCTTTACGTTGAAAATTTGGCGACACCATTTTTTTGTTGAAAAATGTGATATATTTACAGATCACAAGAGTTTAAAGTATTTGATGTCGCAAAAAGATTTGAATCTGAGACAGCATAGATGGCTCGAACTATTGAAAGATTATGAGTTTGTTATTCAAGTAGGACCCGATGATTGTTTGTTATTCAGAGGTAGAGTTTGTGTACTGATGAATACAGAGCTTATACAGAAAATTTTGCACGAAGCTCACAGTGATGGCTTGTTTGTTCATCCAAGGAGTAATAAAATGTACAATGATTTGAGACAGATGTGCTAGTCGCAGGGAATGAAACGTGTAACACCCTAAAAATCTGAGTATCTATATATTGTATGTTTTGGTGTTTAGCTTACGAATGAAAATTTTTCTTTTCTTCTTTTTCGTGTTTATTATATCCTTGAAAAGGGCATAGAATTATTCGGGTATGGAATAATTTTTTTAGTATTGAGAATTTAGTGAAGTGGATCAAGTGACCCTGATACTTAAGTTAATTTAAGTGTCTAAAATTAGCATAAGTTGAGCTATTGGCAAGGTGGTGTTGGCGCATGAGTAATTGCATGAGGGGAGATGTTCGAATCCCTTGGATAGCAATTAGATGACTTTTATTTTTGCACTCGTTTGACAAGTGTCGGTCAAGCAATACTTATGGTAAGGATGGACTTTTTCATTTATGGAAAGTAGACTAAGGGAATAATGTAAGTACTAACTTAAGGTATGGAATCAAGAAATTTTGGTATGATAAGGGGACATAAGGCTTGGATTAAGGGATGAGGTTTTGGAAACTTTTTAAGGTCTATTGACCATGTATGTGGACGGCATAGGGGGCTAGGGGGATGGCCGGATTTTGTTGTTGGCTTGGTAAGGTTGGGTGTTGGATGAGCATTTTTTCTTTTTGGTCAATTGGTGTTTCTTATCAAAATTTTTCTCTCAAAATTTGCTCTCTTCCTAGCCGAATATACCTTAAGCCTTGAGGAAACAATTGCATATTTTTACCATTTTTCCCTTTTTGACCATTTTGGTCTTAGTTTGATTACTGTCATCAAGTCTTTTTTTTTTCTCTTCTTTGTGACCAAAACCATATAGCCATTTTAGACCATTTCTTTTCTTCTCAATCTCACCATTGCCGAATTCTTCTAGCTTTCTTCTTCTTTCTCTTGTAATATCCGAAACCTTCCTTCCATATTCACCATTGCCGCAACACCTAAAACATCCCATCTCTTTTCTCTTTTGAAAAGGCCGAATCTTCTTCTTGTCACCAAGCCGAAACCTATCAACATCTAGTCGATTTCTTTCCCTATTTCTCCTTCAAAATCGATCACTATTCTACAGTAGCCGAATCTCTCTGTGGTTCCAAACAAGGGTACAAGCGATCTCAACGTTAGGGGTAAGGGTTAACTGTCATTCGATTTTCTTTCTTTTTCTTTTGGATTAGCCGAAATCTAGGGATCTAATCTCTATATATATTCTCTTTGGCCGAAACTTTGAAGGAGGATTTCGGGATCCTTTTGTAGCCGACGATTAAGGGGAGATTATTCGGGATTTGAGTATCCAAGGTAAGTGAAGTGTGATCTTAGGCCGAAGGCCATTTACTCGGGTTTATTGAATGTTAGAATCGAATCTAACATATACCATGTAGGAATTTCGACATCTTCAAGGACAAGTGATATTTCGAGATTTAGACAATCAAGGTAAGGGGTCTTAATATTCGGCCAAAGGCCATATTGTCTATTAAGGTTGGCCGATTCTGACTTTGGTCTTATAGGGGGAGTCGACTGTGAAAAAGAAGGAGTCTCGGTATCGATAGTATCGTACTCACTGTTATCAAGTGTGTAGCCCTACACTAAATTTCCAATGGATTGATAGTATTTATGTTAGTATGTGTTAATAAGAAATATGTTTGATAATGGCCGTGGGTACCATTCAGTGGTACATGGTATTCTGGTATGTTAACCCCTAATACTTCGTTAATAATGCTATAAGCATGGATATGAAATGTGTATGACTCCGTTATGATTTTGGGGTATAATGCATAAAATCCGAATAATATGTATGTTGCATGGGCATATGGGTGATTTTATTAAAGGGGAAGTGTTTCCGGTGGTTTTTACCACATTATCCGGTGACTTATGTCACAATATTAAGTATCTGGTGACTTCGGTCACATATTATGAATCCGGTGACTCTGTTACAATTATCCGGTGGCCATGCCACAAATTATAAGGGCGATGTGCAGTTGACTGCAGCGACTGCCTTCGATGGTGTGTAGCGGATGGAAGGTCGATTTAGTAATCCCCACGGTGTGATTGGCAGGTACGGGTGGTGTGTAGCGGATGGATATCTAGGTGGACTCAGGATTGCATGTCATTTTATATGTATATGTGATTTAATCTGTGGTTATTTGATTTGCTATGTTATGGGCTTATGGTTAAATGTGATTAAAATGGGCTTTGCTAAAATGTTATCGTTAAAACTATGATCGATTGGGCTTTTAGTGTACAGTTACACATTGAGTCTGTTGACTCACCCCTCGTGGGATATCTTTTACAGGTGACGCTTAGCGTGATGGACCGGGTCAGCGAGAACTAGGTGGTGGCTATGCTCAACTCAATATTTCGAGTTTTCTTTAAATTAAACTTATTTCGTTTTTTCTCTATTTATTTCGGGATTTATTTTGGGTTATGTTTATTGTAATAAGGCCACTATCAGTTGTTTTATTTATACGTTTTAAGTTTTTACTTTACTTCGATCAACTTCAATTAGACGCTTAAATATTTTTTTTTATAAACAACTTAAACTGTTTTGACATCTAAACACCTACGGGTTTCATAATAATAATAAGTTCTAAATTTGGTTTTCTTTTGACTTATAAAATTTTCTAAGATCATAAAGATAATGTTTTAGTAAAATACAAATCTAAATCACAAAACGGTTTTCAACAAGAACACACTTCAAATATATTTTTCTTCGAAATCAACCTATTTTTTTTAGATAACAAAATGAGTTTTACGCTAGGAGCATGCCAGATCCGGTCGGGGCTTGTGGGCCGGGTTTGGGGTGTTTCAACTTAGTATCAGAGCCCAGTTTTAAACACTCGGCCTTGGGTTTTAAAGTCCACAATGTTTTCAAAATTAAGCCCAAATGAGTTTTTTTTGTGAAAAGTTTTGGTTAAACTGTTTTTTTTTATGGAAGCATGGCACCCGAGTCCTCGGCCCAGGTCCGCCAGGTAAGTTCTTTTGTTGATAAAGTGATGTGAGTATGTTAATGTATGATACTTTAGTTGATAAGCCTAAGGAAACTATACTTTAGAGACACAGACCCTAGGTATATGTGTACTTCTACAGAAAAACCACTGATTAAAACTCTGTTGCATAAAATTTTCTTTAAACAAGAAAGTGAAAAGACTCTAATGCATAAAATTTTCGTAAAAACAGATAAGGCGCGAAGTAGACATGAGTTCTAGGGGACGTGGTCGTCGTGGACGCTGTAGAGGCAGAATGGCTGTGTCGGAACCAGTTGGGTCTGGTCAGGGTTCCGAAAATGAGGCACCGCCACCGGCTGTAGGGGCAGAATTTCAAGAGCAAACAGGAGGAGATGACGCAGTATTGCAGGCTATGCTGCGAGTTTTAGAGCGAGTAGCAGGAGCTAGTATGAGAAATGGGGCTCGAAAGTCAGTAGCTGAGAGACTTAGATCAAATGGAGCTGAGGTTTTTAGGGGAGTATCTGGGGTAGCTCCGAATGTAGCGGAGTACCGGTTAGAGGCAGTCGAGAGGATCATGGACGATTTGGACTGCACTGCTGAGGAAAAGCTGAAAGGTGCTGTTTCGCTGCTTCGAGATGAGGCCTACCAGTGGTGGCTCACTGTCAAGGAGAGTACCCCTGCGGATCGTGTGGATTGGGGGTATTTTAAGGTTAAGTTTGAAGGGAAATACGTTGGAGCTAGCTACATAGACTCTCAGAGAAAGGCGTTTCTGAATTTAGTACAAGGAAATAAGTCGGTAGCTGAGTATGAAGCGGAGTTTCTGCGGTTAAGTCGGTATGCTAGAGGGATTGTAGCTACTGATTACGAGCGGTATGTTAGATTTGAGGATGGGTTGCGAGATGAGCTGCGAGTGTTGATTGCTCCGCATCGAGAGAGGGACTTTGCAGTCTTAGTGGATAGGGTACGGATAGCTGAAGAAGTTAAGCAGACCGAGAGACAGAACCGGGACAGAGGTCAGAATAAGAATAAGAGGAGCTATGGGTCTTCAGGGTCATCTGGGAATTTTCAAAAGAGACCTAGAGTTGATGGGCCGCGGGGTCAGCAGGCTATTGTGGGAGGACAGTACCGTACTTGTGCTCAGTGTGGAAAGATGCACCCAGGAGAATGTTGGAAAAAGAAAGGGGGATGTTTTAAGTATGGGTCCAAGGATCATATGATTAAGGATTGTCCGATGGATACAGATAGGAACCGCCCTGCAGGTCAGGGTTTTAATCAGGCTGGCAGAGGTGGACAGCAGCCGTCGAGGGGTCGTGGTCCAAATGGCTGAGGTAATGGTTCTGGTAGAGGCCGCGGAACTCCGGGCAGAGGTGGTGGTAACACTGAGGCTAGACAGCCGGGTCTGGTATATGCAGTTCGTCGCAGGGAGGATAGCGATGCACCTGATGTCATAACGGGTACCTTTCTGATCTCTGGAATACCCTTTATTGCTTTGATAGATATAGGGTCAACTCATTCATACATCGCTAGTGAAGTATCTAGAACTCTGCATGTGAACTCTGAGACTGTACCTAGGAAGATGACTGTACTTAGTCCTTTAGGGCAGACAGTAGTAGTAGATAAGCTCTTTAAGGAAGTGCCTTTAGAAGTGCAAGGGACGCAGTTTCTGACTGACTTAATAGAGTTTCCATTCGGGGAATTTAATCTAATCTTAGGCATGGACTGGTTAGTGAAGTATCGTGCGAATGTAGATTATGCTGCTAAGCGCCTGTCATTGAGAACCTCTGACGATAATAAAGTGGTAGTGATGGGCGAGAGACGGAATTACTTGTCGAATGTAGTATCTGCCCTTAAGGCAGAGAAGATGGTAAGGAAGGGTTGTTTGGCTTTTCTGATGTTGGTCAGTGCCTTGGAAGCTAAGGAGGCAACTGTTGAAGGGGTCAGAACTGTAAGAGAATTCGTGGATGTCTTCCCGGAAGAACTTCCAGGATTGCCTCTGGATCGTGAGGTGGAATTTGGGATTGACTTATTGCCTGGAACGACGCCAGTATCTATCACTCCGTATAGAATGGCACCAAAGGAGTTGGTTGAGCTCAAGGCTCAAATCCAGGAGTTACTTGATGGTGGGTTTATCCGACCCAGTGTGTCTCCATGGGGAGCACCGGTCTTGTTCGTGAAGAAGAAGGACGAAACTATGCGTATGTGCATAGACTACCGGCAGTTGAATAAGCTGACCATCAAGAACAAGTACCCTTTGCCAAGGATAGACGACTTGTTCGATCAGCTTAAGGGAGCGGCGGTATTCTCAAAGATAGATCTACGGTCGGGATATCATCAGCTTAAGGTGAAGGAAGCAGATATCCATAAGACAGCTTTCCAGACAAGATACGGGCATTATGAGTTCTTAGTAATGCCGTTCGGATTGACGAATGCCCCAGCCGCGTTCATGGATATGATGAACCGGATTTTCCAACCCTACTTGGATCAGTTCGTTGTTGTGTTCATAGACGACATTCTAGTGTATTCCAAGTCTGAGGTAGAGCATCATGAGCATCTTCGGATAGTGTTGCAAGTGTTAAGGAAGAAGAAGCTTTATGCCAAATTCAGCAAGTGTGAATTTTGGCTGAAGGAAGTTGCGTTCTTAGGGCATGTGGTGTCTGCAGAAGGGATAAGGGTGGATCCTCGGAAGATTGAGGCAGTGTTAGATTGGAAACCACCTAAGTCTGTAGCTGAGGTTCGTAGTTTCTTGGGATTAGCAGGCTACTACAGAAGGTTTGTAGAGGGGTTTTTATCAATAGCTGCACCTTTGACGAAGTTGTTGAGAAAGGAGGTACCTTTCGTATGGGCAGATAAGCAGCAAGAGAGCTTTGAGAAGCTTAAGAGAGTTTTGACTGAAGCTCCGGTTTTGATTCAGCCTGAGGCAGGGAAGGATTTTGTGGTGTATTGTGAAGCTTCTCACACAGGATTAGGATGTGTTCTGATGCAAGACGAGAAGGTAGTCGCTTATGCATCTCGGCAATTAAGACCACACGAGGTTAACTATCCAACGCATGACTTGGAGTTGGCAGCGGTAGTCTTTGCTCTTAAGGTGTGGAGGCATTATCTGTATGGAGAAAAGTCAGTGATTTTCACGGACCACAAGAGTCTTAAGTATCTGCTGACTCAGAAGGAGCTGAATCTGAGACAGCGAAGGTGGGTGGAGTTGTTGAAAGACTATGATTGTTCTATAGAGTATCACCTGGGCAAGGCGAATGTAGTGGCAGATGCCTTAAGTCGGAAAGTAGTGTCGGATTTGAGGGCGATGTTTGCACATCTTAGTCTTTATAACGACGGAAGTTTGTTAGCAGAGTTGCAGGTAAAGCTGACATGGTTGAGTCAGGTGAAAGAAAGACAGTTGGTAGACGATGATCTAAGTGCTAAGCTACGGCAAGTGCAGAGTGGGAAGTTGGAAGATTATGGTGTTAATAGTGATGGAGTGTTGTGTTTCAAGGGTAAGTTCTGTATGCCGAAGGATGAAGAACTTAGGCGGAGAATCCTTCAGGAATCACTTAGTAGCCCTTATGCGATGCATCCTGGAGGTAGTAAGTTGTACAGGGATCTACGGGATCAGTTTTGGTGGCCTGGTCTTAAGCGGGAAGTTACAGAATTTGTAGGAAAGTGTTTAACGTGTCAGCAAGTTAAGGCTGAACACCAAGTTCCGTCAAGATTGCTTCAGCCGATAAAGATTCCGCAGTGGAAGTGGGAGCGAATCACCATGGATTTTGTTAGTGGGCTTCCCTTTACGCCTACTAAGAAAGACTCGGTATGGGTGATAGTGGATCGATTGACGAAGTCTGCACTTTTCATACCAGTGCGGGTTGATTACTCTTTGCAGAAATTGGCGAAGTTGTATGTGGCAGAGATTGTGAGGTTGCATGGAGTGCCGGTGTCGATTATTTCGGATAGGATTCGAGGTTTACGTCTCGATTTTGGAAAGCATTACATCAGGCTTTGGACACCAGGTTAGACTTCAGTACGGCATTTCATCCACAGTCAGACGGCCAGTCTGAGCGAGTAATTCAAGTGTTAGAAGATATGTTGAGGGGCTGTGTGATAGACTTCAGAGGAAGTTGGGAAGAGTTTTTGCCTTTAGCAGAGTTTGCATACAACAACAGCTACAAAGCAAGTATTCGGATGGCACCGTACGAAGCACTATATGGACGGAAGTGTCGCACTCCTACGTGTTGGACAGAATTGGGGGAACGTCAAGTTTTGGGTCCAGAGATTGTGGCGGAATCCGAAGAAAAGGTTAAGGTAATTCGTGTAACATCCTGAAATTGGGCCTAGTAGGATTGAGCCCAATGGGCCTTAGGCGTAGTAGCATTTAAAATTTTAGAGAACGGTATTAATGCAAGTTAGACTTATTAGGTAAGTGATTTTGGAAGGTTAGAGGGCTTCTAGGAAGTCTCGGGATCAAATTTAGGCTTTAGGGAAATTTTGGTTTTAGGCAGAAAAAACCCTGGAAGTTGGCAGGTAGGCCTTAAGAATAAAAAGTGGAGTAAAATGACACAAGTGGAGTGTATGGTGTAGTGGCAAAGTGACGCCACATAAGAGGCAAGGGGGTGACGCCACAAGGAAGGAAGGAGGTCCAAGGTTCAAGTCTTGGCGTCTGCATTTTGGTTTTCTTTTTACTTAGACCTTAGAATTTGGCTATAGATTTATATTTAGTTGCGCATGGTTTAAGACACAAGAGGAGCTTGTGGCCAAGTGGTTAGCGACGTGGATTATGTTGTAAGGGAGCCTGGGTTCGAATCTCATGAGAAGCAAGGGAGTATTTATTTTGCGGATTGGACGGCAAGAGTTTCAGTTGAATTTAAACTCTACTGACGAAGGGATCCCACATCGGAAAGATACAAAGAAGAAGGGTGAAGAGCTAGCTATATAAAGAGCACTCCAGGAGGAGAGTTAACATACCTTGGTGGGCGTTTGGGCACAGCAGTGGGCGCAGCGCGGTTTAACACCAGAGTCCTATCAGGTGTGTAACTCTCTCTACTCTAGTTGTAGAGCGGCAAATACCGAAGTGCCGATCACGGCAATAGTAGCCACACGAGCGTGCGAGCGCACGTGTGGGGCTTCGACGCGATAGTTGAGGCCAACAATAATATTCTTGTGGGTTGGGCTGCCTGGGCCGCGATGGGCCGAAGTGGGCCCAATGGGCCCGTGGGCCCAATTGAGTAAAATGTATGATGATATAGTATATAGTGAACTAGACTAGGTGGAACTTATATACGTGGCTAGATTTGTCTTAGGTGGGCTACACGAGTGTGTGGGCCCGAATGGGCCAGAATTGGGCTTTAGGCCCAATAGTCCAGTACGACCAGAATTGGTAGTTGAGTCGCTCGGGGCAACATTGGGCCTTCGGAAAGGCCATTTCAGGTACGAAATTACTGAAATACCTTTAGTGGGTAAATTACCAAAATACCCCTGAAAGGTAAATTACGAAAATGCCCTTGGTAGGTAAAAATTACTGTTATACCCTTTAGAGGTTGATTAGCTTGGTTATATCGTATTTGTTGTTCTGATTATGATGGTCATACGTTTCATGCGTTATCTTTGATATATGATTTACATACTTTGCATACTGCATACCCGAATTATTATGACTGATGAACATGGCATGGACATGGGTAGGATGAGAGGAGGGGGAAGATTGATATCAGTGACTTTGGGTCACCAGTGGTTTGGCACCACCAGTGGTTTGGTACCACACGGGGTAGATCTGGGAGTTTCGGATGGATAGGTTGGATGGGTTGCATGACATGCATATTTGCATATGAATTTGTGTACGAGCTTAACATCTTTTGGATGGGGATTTACACACTGAGTCTCGGTGACTCACCCCTTAGTTAATTATGCAGGTAATCGTTAGATCGCAAATTTGGGAGCCGAGGTAGACTTGTGGTGGCCATACAATGCTTTTCTCGTAAACTCGTTCTCTTAGTTAAACTTATTTGTAACTGGGATTTTTGTTATGTAATAGGGCCACTTTAACTGTATTTTTGGTATTTTATTTGGTTTAGCTTTTGATTTGTTTACTACTTATTATTAAATGATCAATATGGGATTTTCCTAAGATTATAATAAACCGTTTCTTATTCAAAATTACTTAAACTCGATTTTTCACAACAACTATAAAGAATACGAGCTTTTTAACGAACGCACAGCTTTGAGACATTCCTTTCATGTGACATGCCAGATCCGGTCGTAACGTTTAGGCCGGGTTTGGGGTGTTACAATTATGGTATCAGAGCCAAGTTCAAAAACTCGGCTGTGGGTTTTGGGTTCAAAAATGTTTTCAAAGGATGGTTTAGAGAAATATATATATCTTTTCTGTAAGTATGGCACCCGAGTCTCCGGCATCAAATCCGTAAGTTTCCTTTTTACTATATTCTATTATATGCAAAATGATTGTATTTATTCTGCGATGTGTGGATGTGATGCTTGAATATAGGAATTGTATGTATGTGTGAAAAATATCTGCTTGCTTCGGTGTTAGATAGTTGGTTATGTGAAGGGGTTTCAAGATTTAGTTAGAAAGTATATTAGTTTTATTAAGATCAGAGTGCGCAGCAAGAGCGTAGTCTGGTAGGTTGGGATGTACGACTGTTAGTTAGTTGGAAATTTCAAGGACAAAATTTCTTTAAGGAGGGTAGATTTGTAACATCCTGAAATTGGGCCTAGTAGGATTGAGCCCAATGGGCCTTAGGCGTAGTAGCGTTTAAAATTTTAGAGAACGGTATTAATGCAAGTTAGACTTATTCGGTAAGTGATTTTGGAAGGTTAGAGGGCTTCTAGGAAGTCCCGGGATCAAATTTAGGCTTTAGGGAAATTTTGGTTTTAGGCAGAAAAAACCCTGGAACTTGGCAGGTAGGCCTTAAGAATAAAAAGTGGAGAAAAATGACACAAGTGGAGTGTATGGTGTAGTGGCAAAGTGACGCCACATAAGAGACAAGGGGGTGACGCCACAAGGAAGGAAGGAGGTCCAAGGTTCAAGTCTTGGCGTCTGCATTTTGGTTTTCTTTTTACTTAGACCTTAGAATTTGGCTATAGATTTATATTTAGTTGCGCATGGTTTAAGACACAAGAGGAGCTTGTGGCCAAGTGGTTAGCGACGTAGATTATGTTGCAAGGGAGCCTGGGTTCGAATCTCATGAGAAGCAAGGGAGTATTTATTTTGCGGATTGGACGGCAAGAGTTTCAGTTGAATTTAAACTCTACTGACGAAGGGATCCCACATCTGAAAGATACAAAGAAGAAGGGTGAAGAGCTAGCTATATAAAGAGCATTCCAGGAGGAGAGTTAACATACCTTGGTGGGCGTTTGGGCACAGTAGTGGGCGCAGTGCGGTTTAACACTAGAGTCCTATCAGGTGTGTAACTCTCTCTACTCTAGTTGTAGAGCGGCAAATGCCGAAGTGCCGATCACGGCAATAGTAGCCATACAAGCGTGCGAGCACACGTGTGGGGCTTCGACGCGATAGTTGAGGCCAACAATAGTATTCTTGTGGGTTGGGGCTGCCTGGGCCGCGATGGGCCGAAGTGGGCCCAATTGAGTAAAATGTATGATGATATAGTATATAGTGAACTAGACTAGGTGGAACTTATATACGTGGCTAGATTTGTGTTAGGTGGGCTACACGAGTGTGTGGGCCCGAATAGGCTAGAATTGGGCTTTAGGCCCAATAGTCCGGTACGACCAGAATTGGTAGTTGAGTCGCTCGGGGCAACATTGGGCCTTCGGAAAGGCCATTTCAGGTACGAAATTACTGAAATACCCTTAGTGGGTAAATTACCAAAATACCCCTGAAAGGTAAATTACGAAAATGCCCTTGGTAGGTAAAAATTACTGTTATACCCTTTAGAGTGGTTATATCGTATTTGTTGTTCTGATTATGATGGTCATACGTTTCATGCGTTATCTTTGATATATGATTTGCATACTTGGCATACTGCATACACGAATTATTTTGACTGATGAACATGGCATGGACATGGGTATGATGAGAGGAGGGGGATGATTGATATCAGTGACTTTGGGTCACCAGTGGTTTAGCACCACCAGTGGTTTGGTACCACACGGGGTAGATCTGGGAGTTTCGGATGGATAGGTTGGATGGGTTGCATGACATGCATATTTGCATATGAATTTGTGTACGAGCTTAACATCTTTTGGATGGGGATTTACACACTGAGTCTCGGTGACTCACCCCTTAGTTAATTATGTAGGTAATCGTTAGATCGCGGATTTGGGAGCCGAGGCAGACTTGTGGTGGCCATACAATGTTTTTCTCGTAAACTCGTTCTCTTAGTTAAACTTATTTGTAACTGGGATTTTTGTTATGTAATAGGGCCACTTTAACTGTATTTTTGGTATTTTATTTGGTTTAGCTTTTGATTTGTTTACTACTTATTATTAAATGATCAATATGGGATTTTCTTAAGATGATAATAAACTGTTTCTTATTCAAAATTACTTAAACTCGATTTTTCACAACAACTATAAAGAATATGAGCTTTTTAACGAACGCACAGTTTTTAGACATTCCTTTCATGTGACATGCCAGATCCGGTCGTAACGTTTAGGCCGGGTTTGGGGTGTTACAATTCAGGCTCGGTTAAAGGAGGCATCTAACAGGCAAAAGTCGTACGCAGATCTTAAGCGGAAGGAAATAGAGTTTGTTGTGGGAGATCAAGTATTTCTTAAAGTGTCACCATGGAAGAAGGTAATGAGATTTGGTCGCAAAGGAAAGTTAAGTCCCAGGTTTATAGGACCTTATCGGGTTTTGAAGCGGGTTGGACCAGTGGCATATCAGTTAGAGTTGCCTTCGGAGTTGAAGCAGATGCACGATGTGTTCCATGTTTTGATGCTACGTCGTTACCGGTCAGATCCATCTCATGTAGTGCCAGTTGAGGAGGTGGAACTAAGATTATATTTGTCCTACGAGTAGGAGCCGATTCAGATTCTGGAACGGGATGTGAAGGTGTTACGGAGGAAGTCAATTCCCCTCGTCAAAGTGTTATGGCGTAACCATGGATCGGAAGAGGCTTCGTGGGAGTCGGAAGAGGCAATGCGACAGCAATACCCTCACTTGTTCTAGCCAGGTAATTTCGAGGACGAAATTTTCTTTAAGGAGGGTAGAGTTATAACACGCTAAAAATCTGAGTATCGATATATTGTATGTTTTGTTGTTTAGCTTACGAATGAAAATTTTCTTTTCTTCTTTTTCGTGTTTATTATAGCCTTGAAAAGGGCATAGAATTATTCGGGTATGGAATAATTTTTTAGTATTGAGAATTTAGTGAAGTGGATCAAGTGACCCTGATACTTAAGTTAATTTAAGTGTCTAAAATTAGCATAAGTTGAGCTATTGGCAAGGTGGTGTTGGCGCATGAGTAATTGCATGAGGGGAGATGTTCGAATCCCTTGGATAGCAATTAGATGACTTTTATTTTTGCACTCGTTTGACAAGTGTCGGTCAAGCAATACTTATGGTAAGGATGGACTTTTTCATTTATGGAAAGTAGACTAAGGGAATAAGGTAAGTACTAACTTAAGGTATGGAATCAAGAAATTTTGGTATGATAAGGGGACATAAGGCTTGGATTAAGGGATGAGGTTTTGGAAACTTTTTAATGGTCTATTGACCATGTATGTGGACGGCATAGGGGGCTAGGGGGGATGGCCAGATTTTGTTCTTGGCTTGGTAAGGTTGGGTGTTGGATGAGCATTTTTTCTTTTTGGTCAATTGGTGTTTTCTTATCAAAATTTTTCTCTCAAAATTTGCTCTCTTCCTAGCCGAATATACCTTAAGCCTTGAGGAAACAATTGCATCTTTTTACCATTTTTCCCTTTTTGACCATTTTGGTCTTAGTTTGATTACTATCATCAAGTCTTTTTTTTTCTCTTCTTTGTGACCAGAACCATATAGCCATTTTAGACCATTTCTTTTCTTCTCAATCTCACCATTGCCGAATTCTTCTAGCTTTCTTCTTCTTTCTCTTGTAATAGCTGAAACCTTCCTTCCTATTCACCATTGCCGCAACACCTAAAACCTCCCATCTCTTTTCTCTTTTGAAAAGGCCGAATCTTCTTCTTGTCACCAAGCCGAAACCTATCAACATCTAGTCGATTTCTTTCCCTATTTCTCCTTCAAAATCGATCACTCCTCTATAGTAGTCGAATCTCTCTGTGGTTCCAAACAAGGGTACAAGCGATCTCAACGTTAGGGGTAAGGGTTAACTGTCATTCGATTTTCTTTCTTTTTCTTTTGGATTAGCCGAAATCTAGGGATCTAATCTCTATATATATTCTCTTTGGCTGAAACTTTGAAGGAGGATTTCGGGATCCTTTTGTAGCCGACGATTAAGGGGAGATTATTCGGGATTTGAGTATCCAAGGTAAGTGAAGTGTGATCTTAGGCCGAAGGCCATTTACTCGGGTTTATTGAATGTTAGAATCGAATCTAACATATGCCCTGCAGGAATTTCGACATCTCCAAGGGCATGTGATATTTCGGGATTTAGACAATCAAGGTAAGGGGTCTTAATATTCGGCCAAAGGCCATATTGTCTATTAAGGTTGGCCGATTCTGACTTTGGTCTTATAGGGGGAGTCGACTGTGAAAAAGAAGGAGTGTCGGTATCGATAGTATCGTACTCACGGTTATCAGGTGTGTAGCCCTACACTAAATTTCCGATGGATTGATAGTATTTATGTTAGTATGTGTTATTAAGAAATATGTATGATAATGGCCGCAGGTACCATTCAGTGGTACATAGTATTCAGGTATGTTAACCCCTAATACTTCGTTAATAATGCTATAAGCATGGATATGAAATGTGTATGACTCCGTTATGATTTTGGTGTATAATGCATAAAATCCGAATAATATGTATGTTGCATGGTCATATGGGTGATTTTATTAAAGGGGAAGTGTTTCCGGTGGTTTTTACCACATTATCCGGTGACTTATGTCACAATATTAAGTATCCGGTGACTTCGGTCACATATTATGAATCCGGTGACTCTGTCACAAATATCCGGTGGCCATGCCACAAATTATAAGGGCGATGTGCAGTTGACTGCAGCGACTGCCTTCAATGGTGTGTAGCGGATATCTAGGTGGACTCGGGATTGCATATCATTTTATATGTATATGTGATTTAATCTGTTGTTATTTGATTTGCTATGTTATGGGCTTATGGTTAAATGTGATTAAAATGGGCTTTGCTAAAATGTTATCGTTAAAACTATGATCGATTGGGCTTTTAGTGTACAGTTACACATTGAGTCTGTTGACTCACCCCTCGTGGGATATCTTTTACAGGTGACACTTAGCGTGATGGACCGGGTCAGCGAGAACTAGGTGGTGGCTATGCTCAACTCAATATTTCGGGTTTTCTTTAAATTAAACTTATTTCGTTTTTTCTCTATTTATTTCGGGATTTATTTTGGGTTATGTTTATTGTAATAAGGCCACTATCAGTTGTTTTATTTATACGTTTTAAGTTTTTACTTTACTTCGATCAACTTCAATTAGACGCTTAAATTTTTTTTATAAACAACTTAAACTGTTTTGACATCTAAACACCTACGGGTTTCATAATAATGATAAGTTCTAAATTTGGTCTTCTTTTGACTTATAAAATTTTCTAAGATCATAAAGATAATGTTTTAATAAAATACAAATTTAAATCACAAAACGGTTTTCAACAAGAACACACTTCAAATCTATTTTTCTTCGAAATCAACCTATTTTTTTTAGATAACAAAATGAGTTTTACGCTAGGAGCATGCCAGATCCGGTCGGGGCTTGTGGACCGGGTTTGGGGTGTTTCATAACGTGATTTTTCTAATTCTGTATCTAGATGTTTGATATGTCAGCAAGTTAAAGCTGAACATCAGGTACCTTCAGGATTGTTACAGGCAGTGATGATACCGGAGTGGAAATGAGATAGAGTTACTATGGATTTTGTATCGGGGGTACCCCATCTCCGAATAAGAAAGATTCCATTTGGGTTATCGTTGATCGTTTGACGAAGTCCGCACATTTTATTCTGGTACATACAGATTTCTCCCTTGACAGATTAAGGGAGTTATATGTTTCGGAGATTGTGAAACTACACTGAGTGCCAGTCTCCATTATTTCGGATAGAGATCCACGATTCACATCGCGGTTCTGGAAAATGTTATAGGAAGCTCTAGGTACACGACTACATTTTAGCATAGCATTTCACCCTCAGACTGATGGTCAGTCCGAGCATGTGATTCAGATTCTTGAAGATATTTTTCGGTGTTGTGCTTTAGAGTTTGAAGGTAATTGGGAGAAATGCTTACCGTTAGTCGAATTCGCGTATAATAATAGTTTTTAGTCGAGCATAAAGATGACACTATGTGAGGCTCTGTATGGTCAGAAATACTGAACTCCATTATATTGGATTGAGCTCAGTGAGAAAAAGATACACGGGGTTGATTTGATTCACTAGACTGAGGAAAAAGTGAAAGTGATCCGAGATAGCTTAAAAGTAGCTTCGGATTTTTAGAAATCTTATGCAAATCTTAAACGTAAAGATATAGAGTTTCAAGTCGGTGACAAGGTATTTTTGAAAGTTTCACGCTAGAAGAAAGTTCTTCGGTTCGGTCGTAAAGGAAAGCTGAGTCCGCGATTTATCGGGCCGTATGAGATTACTAAGAGAATCGGACTTGTTACGTATCGATTATCTTTACCGTCAGAACTAGAAAAGATTCACATTGTCTTTCATGTATCTATGTTACGACGGTACCGATCTGACCCTTCACATGTTATCTCCCCGGCGGATGTCGAGATTCAGCCTGACATGACATACAGTGAAGAACCGATTAGAATTCTGGCACGAGAGATGAAAGAATTGAGAAATAAAAACATACCTTTAGTAAAAGTTCTTTGTCAGTGACACAAAATAGAAGAAGCTACCTAGGAACCCGAGCAAACTATGAGAAAACAATATTCTATCCTCTTTACTGGTAAGATTTTCGGGGACAAAAATTCCTTTAGGTGAGAGAGTTGTAACAGCCTTTTTTCAGTGAAATTGAAACAGTGGTTTCGGGACCACAAATCCAAATTATTATTATTATGGTCTATATTATGATATAAATATCGTATAAAAATTTCGTTAAGAAATTTTTACCGTTTACATAATTTGATAAAAAGGGACTAAATTGTGTGAAGTGCAAAAGTTGAGTTCTAATAGCTAAAGGTATTAAATAGCTATAGAATTTTAAATTGGAGGTCCTTATATAATAATTATCCATTAAAATTTTTAGTGGATAAGCATGAGTAGTCATCATTGGAAATTGAATGAATTATTAAGGTTAATTTTGGAAATTAGTGTAACACCCCAAACTTGGCCTAGAAGTTATGGCCGAATCTGGCGGTGTCACATTGGAGTGCTTTTTGAAAACCTTTCTTTTTTTTCCTTGTTGAAAAAAAAACTCGTTTGGAGGTTGAAGTCTTTTCGTAGAACTCATGTAACATCCTGAATTTTTGGGCCTATGCGTTTAATGGGTGAACATGTGTAATGTGTTAATTTAACTGTTAGGGGTCCAAATTGGGCTCAGGCTTGGGCTGAGGTCTTGGCTAAATATTTTGTTTAGACACTTTAGGGTTTAAAAATATTATATCTGTGTTTAAAAATATCAAGTTGGGCTTGCGGCCCAAAACAAGGGGCGCAGCAAGAGGGAGTTATAGTTGGCGTCAAGGGCAAAAGAGGAAGCCCAAGTTTTGGCCACTTGGAGCCCATGTTTTTGGGCCAAATTCGGCAACTATAAAGGACTAAGGGGGGACGGCACAAGGCTAAAATATAGGGATTTTTAATGTTTTTAATTTGTGGATAATAAGCTGATAAAGGAGGGAGGAGTTGGAGCTAATTAAGTCTCTTTTAGATGAGTTAGTAGATTAAGATAAAACAGAAAAGATAGGATTTATCTGCAAGGTTAGGTAAGTGCCGAAATTTCAATAAATAGGGGGGTAGCTCATCAATTCTGGCATTCAAACCCTACTCTTTTCTTCATTCTTTGTGCCGAAAATTAGTGGCTAAGTCCTTGTCATCTTTTTCTTTCTCTGCCGAAATCACCACTCCATTTTCCCTCTCTATTTTCTTTTCATTTTCCCATCTAGCCGAAACTCTCTGAAGCTTTATTCATTGTCGAATTCTCTGATAATTTCTTCCTCTTCCCTTTCAAATATTTTAGCCGAAATCTCTAAGCCTTCTCTTGATTTCTTTTTACTTTCTTTCTAAGCCAAAGCCGAAACACTCTATTCAGATCTTCTAAAAGTCGAAAACGCATCAGTTCATCTTTTTCAGGATTTCCATAAAAGCCGAAATCCTTAGATCTTATCTCCTGTGTTTACCGAATTCTATCTAGGGTATCTGCTTGTGCCGAATCTCGAAGGAAACTAAAGTTAAGTATTGATTCGTAAGATTTAAATCTTTTCATGCTTTTTAGGGATTCTAGCCGAATGGCTATAAGGAACTAATCTTAAGTTTTTCTCTTATTTGCGGTATTCCAGGATTTGAAGGGGAGTCACTCGCTTAGATCTCTAAGATAGAGTTCAGTAACACTCGAATCGTGTTACTTTCGGGATTTCAAGGTAAGGAGATCTATTGATTTTTAACGTGTAAATTTGGGTATTTATTAACCCTTGGCCGAATGTAGGGGAGCCCAAATCTTCGTATTTTTTCGGCTTTTGAGCAAGGTTTTAGACTAAGGGTTGTAGATCCAGATAGTAAGGATTTAACTAAGGGAGTAAAACTACGCGATATCAGGTATGTAACACTTCCACACCATTTAGATTGCCTGTTACAATATTTTTATTAATTTGTTATATTCTGATAAATGCCGAAATCTTGGCATAATGATTGAAACCCAATGAGGGTAAAAACGAATCACCAGGTTAGTGATCTCTGCCGTGACCTGTTGTAGCGGCTTCTGCCGTAACCTGTTGTAGTGGCTTTTGCCATGATCTGTTGTAGTGGCTACGGCCATGATCTGACGATGAGCAGCATGTCTACCATCAATGGTGTGTAACGGTGTGGGTTGATTGTAGAAATCCCCAATGGTGTGACTGGCAGGTAAGGGTGGCGTGTAGCGGATGGAAACCTAGGATTTGGGTTGGGCTTTGCATATTTTCTGATATATTATGTTCTGTTATATGTTCTATGGGGTTAAGGCCCAAATCTAATGGTGCATGAGGGTTGCACACTGAGTCTCGCGACTCACCCTTTTATTTAACAATTTCAGGTAACACCTAGTGCATCGGACCGGGCTGGAGAGGAGCGCGAGGTGGCCATGCGAGAGAGTACTTGTTCCAACAAAAGATTTTACTTAGAGTATTGTTTTTGGATATTTTGATTAAGGGTTTTAAATTTTGTTGTAATAAGGCCTTGGGCCACTAGATTATTAGTTATGTTTTGGTTTTATGTTGGGCTTTTAAAATTTCATGTTTAAATTAAGCTAAGACATGTATGAAATTTCGGTTCTTATTTAAAAAATTCACCAAGGTATTTTATAACTTTATATCTTATATAACTTAATAAATTATTAAGTTTTCGGTTTAAATATTTAAACCTGATAATTGTTTTCCAAAGTGCCACGTCTTATTATGAAATTCCCTTAGTGACATACCAGATCCGGTTGTAGTGTTTGGGCCGGGTTTGGGGTGTTACAACTCATGTTAAACCAGCATTTTGTTAAACAATTTAAAACATCATTACTTTTAAAACCTTGTTTGTTGAGGAAGATTAAAAATCGTTGCGGAAACATAGTGTGCTGAAAACAGTTATCATTTTGGGAAAATCGCGTTCTACTTCTAACATGTATAAAACATAATGATTAAAACCTCAGATTGAAAACTATAAAATTGGAGAGGCCTTATTACAAATATAAAAAAAAATCCAGAAAAAAATAATAATAAATAAAAGCCAAGTAAATGAAAATAGGAGCAGTACTATGGCCACCTCTGAGTCCCTCGCAGCTCCAAATCCACTAAGTCTGGGGATTACCTGTACAGTTAGACAGAAGGGTGGGTTTGTGAGAACTCAGTGTGTAATCCCTTATAATACAAATAGTCAGTTATACGGTATGCAGAAACAGACTGGGCCTGAGCCCATCACAAACACAGTATCAGGTGGGTCTTAGCCCATAACAGAACCAGGTGGACCTAAGCCCATTACAGAATCAGTATCAGATGCAGATATGCAGACAGAAATCCAGCCCAATCCAACCAATTCACCATGTAGGGAAAATTGACCCACCCAGCCAACACACCAAGCTTAGCACCGATTGCGGCACTAAGTCAACAGAATGGCTCGGCACCGTAGACAGAACGGCTGAAAGCCATAAATATCGTAGCATCACTGCCGGTTAACAGAACGACTAAAACCCATAAATATCGCAGCATTGCTGCCGGTTAACAGAACAGCTAAAAGCCATAAATATCGCAAAAAGGCTGAAAGCCTTGTACAGAACGGCAATGGGCCGTACACTTCCTCCGTAACTTTGTCCCAACCTCATGCAATATGTCATGTATGTCATGCTCAATCATCACAGGTGTATGCAGAATGACCATACTCAGTAACAGTCATTTAACATATATTACAAGCATATCAATCACACGACCACAGTCAAGTCAGTTAAAACACAGTCATACGATCACAATCAAGTCATGGCACAAAATCAGTCATTTACCCTCAGGGGCAAAATAGTAATTTTACCCTATAAGGGTATTTCGGTAATCCTACCCTTCAGGGGTATCTCGGTAATTCTATCCTACAATGGTAGTTCAGCAATTCTACCGTACAGGGGTATTTCGATGATTTTACAAAGCGAGGGTATTTCAATAATTTTACAAATCAAGGGTATTTCAGTAATTTTGTAAACCCCTCAGAAGGTCTACAGTCACCTCGAGCGACTCAAGTATTCTAAACAGAGATAATGATGAGAATGGGCCTAAGGCCCATTCTCGGCCCAAGTGGGCCTATACGCTCGTGTGGCCCATTTAGCCCAAATCTAGCCACAGATATGAGATTCACATAGTCCAGTCTAATATTTACTACACAATCATACAACTTATCCGATTGGGCCTACGGGCCCATTGGCCCTACATGGCCCATTTCGACCCATCGTGGCCCAAACAGCTTAAACCCACAAAAACACTTATGATGGCCTCAACTATCGCGTCGAAGCTCCCACACGTGCGCTCGCACGCTCGTGTGGCTACGATCGCCGTGTGACCGGCATTTCGACATTTGCCACTCTACAACTAGAGTAGTGCGAAATACACACCTGATAGGAATCTGGAGTTAATCCGCACTCCGAAGACTCCTATGCCCAAACGCCAACCAAGGTACGCTTACTCTCCTCATAGATCGCTCTATTTAAAGCCAGCTTCTCGCCTAACCTCATGTTAGCTTCCCGATGTGGGATCCCTCATTCAGCAGAGTTTAATTCCAACACAAACTCTGATCGTCCAATCTGCAAAATAAACACTCCCTTGCTTGACATGAGATTCGAACCTTTACCCTCTCCTATGCTCCAGACGCTACATGCCACCACAACACAAGCTCCTTTTGTGACTTAGAACATGCGCAACTAAATATAAGCCTATGGGCCAAAGTCTAAGTTCATTTAAAAGGAAATCAAAATGAAATGCAAGCGCCAAGACTTGAACCGTGGACCCCTTGCTTCCTCTAGGGCGTCACCTCCTTGTCTCCCATGAGGCGCCGTTTGCCACTAGACCACAACTCTTTTTGTGTCATTTTTCTCCACATTTTATTCTCAAAGCCTACTTACTAACTCCCAGGGTTTTATTCACCTAAAACCAAATTTTTTCCTAAAGCCCAGGTTTGATTTCGGGACTTCATAGAAGCCCCCTAACCTTCCAAAATCACTCACCTAATAGGTCCAACTTGTATTAGTGCCGTTTTCTTGTTCTCAAAAATTTTAAACGCTCCCATGCCCAAGGCCCAATAGGCCCAATTCTTCTAGGCCCAAATTCAGGGTGTTACAATTAGTGATTAAAGTTTTGATAAATAAAATAAAATAAACTATTATCATCATCTTCCATCAAAATTTAAAAAAAAAAAAAAGAAAAGAAAACCTAGCCATGGAAGTTTGAAATTTAGGCAAGCTTATTTTGCTTAATTAGGCATGTATTTTTGTTCCATTTTTTATGATTTCTATGTTTTCGGGATCGTTGTAGCTTAATCTAGCTAGCCCGAGGATTAATTTGCAAAACTGTTAAAGTGTTAGGTTTTGTTATTGATGAATATACTTGAGTTTTGAAGTTTGATGATAGAAAATGAATTGTTGTTAGATAAACAACTTTTGTAAAGAAAATTTTGATAAAATTATCAATTAGTGGTTAAATTGAAAATGGTGATAAATTTATGGTTAAATTTGTGAATTGTGTGAAATATATGGGCTGCTATTAATATGTATAAAAATTAGCTAGGCTTGAGTAAGGATTAAATTGCATGAAATTCAATTATGAGCATAGGGACTAGATTACAAAGGAATTAAAAGTATAGGGTAAAATGGTAATTTTGCCAAAATTTCATGTTGGATTAAATTGAATGAGAATTATATTTAAATGAGTTAAATTCATTCGTATAGATCTTGTCAAACCTCGTAAAGAGTTAAATCGAGGCAAAGAGAAAATATCAGATTAGTTGCCTCCGTATCTACGTACACTTATCGAGGTAAGTTTGTAACACCCTGAATAATCTAGTTTTGCTTTTGTAAATCTAGTTAGGTGTGAGAGGTCTTGGGTTCAAACCCCACTTCTATTAAATTTTGTTATTTTTGGAACTGAGCCTTATCCTTGTTCAATGGGCTTATATTAAATTGTTCAATGGTTCGAGTGGTAAGGGAGTGGGTGTGTTAGAGGTCTTGTGTTTGAATCTTTGTGTGAGTAAGGGAGATAATTTTTACTCCAGTTGTTTGAGAGTGTTTGGATGGAGATGGAATTCTGTAATGGTTGAAATTGAGGGGTTAGTGGGAGAGATTCGAGGGATTTGGGAGTTAATTTGATATTATCTTTATTTTATTCTTTTTCAAAATTTTCTCTCTCCCAAAACTTTTTGACGTCAATTCTTCTGTGTTATTTACCTTCTCTTCTTCTTCTTTCTTTGACGATTCTATTCGGTTCTCTGCTATTATAATCTTGTGTTTCGATAATACAGTGTACTTTGAGTGTCTTCGGTAATTGAGGTTTCGTTTAACTGCAAGTTTTGGTTCAGTTAATGGTTTGGGATTACTCGATTCGTGGGGTTTTTAGTAATGGAGTAATCTAAGAGGATATTAATTCGTGAGCACTTTTGTGCAGGAATTGACAGAGAACCTTTGGTTAGTGCTTCAGCTGTTTAATACGCTTTAGTGGTGGTTGTAGTCGACAGTAAGTTCATGCATTATTTCGGAATGATGAGTTGATTTGTAAATTAATTGTTAAGTGGTCAATGGATGACTGTTTCTTAGGTTTCGAAGGGCTCGGGGTTGCTGTAGTGTCTGAAACGAACCAGGTGTGTACCCGAAATGCGAGTTTCAGAAAAGCCGAAAATGGCCATTGTCGATGCCACACGGGCGTGTGGCTGGCCGTGTGGATGGTCGTGTGCGAGACACAACCATCTGGTCGACGTAGGCATGGCCATGCGCAAGATACGACCGTGTGGTAGCTCGAGGGTGGCCGTGTGGGCCATATGGGCCAGGTCAAGTTGGGCGTATGGGCCACACGGGTGTATGGGCCCACACAGGCATGATACACGGCCTTGAAGATTTTGGGCCAGGCCGTGTATGCCACACGAGCAAGAGCAATCTGGGCCCATTTTTCTGAAATTCTCTCTAGGGTCGCACGAGTCGCTCCGATCGATTGTGAGCCCACTGTAGGGTCGGTAAGATCTAATTAAATCCTAATTTATATGCTATAATATCCTGATATTTTGATCTGAGTAGGATACTGAAAGTATGCCTGACTGTACTACTAAACGTGTATCTGATATCTGAGTATATGCAAGTCGAGCATGTTAAATTTGTTATATCTATATCTGATTTCTGTATCTGTTATTGGGGTAAGAGTTGCACATGAGTAGTAAGTATTCTGTTCTGAGTTAATCGCCCATATTCTGGTAGCTTGGCTGCATATATTCTGATATGTGTCTTAATGGCACAATGTGGTGTATAGCGATGGGTGGGTGTTTTTGTAACCCCACATGGTGTGATAGGATGGCGGAGATGGTGTGTAGAGGATGGGGGTAGGATTTATGCATATCTACTTTTGTAAACATGGATCTGATTCTGAATCTGAAACTGTATCTGTTTTTGACTGTGTATATGCTTCTGTATGTTTGTATGCTTAATTCTGATGGGTTACACACTAAGTTTTCGTAAACTCACATTTGTTGTCTGTTTTGTTAGGTAATCCACATACTTAGGCAGATCTGTGCGACAGAGACTCAACGGTGATCACTCGTTCGTAAATTGTTAGGCTTAGCAATTTGTGGTTTTATTTATGTATTTGGTATCCGTTTTGAGAGTTTGTACTATAGGGTTTTAAATTGATGATTTTGGTTTGCTGATTTTTTGCATGCTTGGTTAAATGGTTTTATGAAATTGATGGTTTTTATGCACAAAGTGGTTTTCCTAAAAATACGATTCAGATTTGTAAATGTATCAATTATGTTAGACTTTCATTGTAAAAATAGGTTTTGATAAATAAACTAATTAATTAACGTTTTCGAAATGGATATAAAGTATATGAGTTCAATATCTGAAACGAATTTACGCAACTAAACCCATTCTTTATGTCTTCTCCGGATTCGACTATAACGTCTAGGCTGGGTTTGGGGTGTTACAAAGTTCATTTAATTAAATTAAAATTTTATATGTTTTAAATTGAATTATATGTATGTGATATGTATAATTGCCATGTATAAATACCGATCGTATATCCAACAATTACCGAGTCCCATTTGAATCTTAGGAATTCGTAGGATACAAATGACATGTCATTAGGGTTACCGATTTGGTTAAGGTCCAGCATGTGTTGCGGACACACCATAGCTCGTATGAGCTTACCGATTTGTAGCTCGTGAGAGTTTACCGATTCGCAGCTCATGAGAGCTTACCAATTCATAGCTCGTGAGAGTTTACCGATTCGCAGCTCATGAGAGCTTACCAATTCTTAGCTCGGATGAGCTTACCGATTCTTAGCTCGAATGAGCTTACCAATTCACAGCTCGTGAGAGCATACAGATTTATAGCTCGAATGAGCATACATATATATGAATTGGCGGATTACAGTTCAGTACACCTCGTTTGCACTACCCGCATATCCAATAATATTCTAAATGGTTCAACAAGCAATGTTTTGTTATGAGACAATATGAGTTCGATACGAACTATTACAGGTAAATACATGAAATACATGGAAATGATATTACATGATATATTGAAACATGAAATGGATGATACATGTATATGAAAATTACTTAGTGGTTATGTTCATCCATGTTTATTGGCTATTATATGTGTTTTACATGGCTAACATGTTGAGGATATGTGTTTAGGCTTTTGGCCAAATTGGTTTGGATATGTTTTGTATGCTTGGCTTAAATGTGATTAAATAGTAAGTCAATTTCTTTGTTATATGAACTTACTAAGCTTAAATGCTTACTCCGTGTTATTTTTCGTGTTTTATAGTTATTCAGAAGCTCGTTCGAGTTGGAAGCTTGTCAGAGCTATTTCATACTATCTATCGGCTCTTTTGGTACTTTCGGTAAATTAATATCGGTTATAATGGCATGTATAGGTTAATTTAGCCAATGTTGGCATATAAGTGTTTTGTTGAGATTAGCCACTTAAATGGCTCGTGTTTGGTATATTTTGATGTAAATATATATATGTGGTCTTATCATATTGATATTTGTTAGAATGGTATATTTGGTACCATTTGGGATTATACATATAAGTATTTGGTTATTTAGGTAAGTTTGGATAATTGGTTGACATGTTTTTAATTTGTAACTTGAGGTGCCTAAGGGTATATTGGTTGCATGTGGTGATAATACATGTTTAAAACTTGATTTTAGCTTGCTTTGAATGCCTTGTTATGACTTGGTTATATGCAAATTATTGAGTTTAGGTTGGTACCAAATTGGGTGAGAAATGTGGCTTGGAAAATGGTCTATTTTCGTCCACATGGGTAGAGACATGGGCGTATGTCTCAGCAATGTGTGACACATGAACAAGTGACACGGCCGTGTGTCCCCTGTATCTTCTTAAGAATGCAAGTCATATGCTCACGCGGCCTAGCACACGGGTGTATGACTTGGACGTGTGACCCAAGTCAGAGAGTTGCACGGGCACGGACAAGGGTTGGGACATGGCCGTGTGTCCCTATTTCGAATGTCTACACGGCCTAAGACACGGGCGTGTCTCTTAGCCTGTGAATCACACGGTCTGGCCACAGGGCCGTGTGACCCCTGCAGCTTTGAAAAATTTCAATGTTTTCTAAAAAAATTCTTTGAGTACCCGATCTAGTCCCTACTTGTTTCTAATGCGTATTTTTGGCCTCGATGGCTTGTATAAGGGACAATATGTTTAATTTCGATTGGTTTCTGACATGAATGTATATGATATGAAATGTTTGTTTATTTGATCTGTAAACTTCGGTAGTGCTCCGTAACCTTGTTCTGGCAATGGATACAGGTTAGGGGTGTTACATATAAAACATATCAATACACACATTCAATAAGGGAATTATAATAAGTTCCATGAGAACTTACCATCAAAAGCAGCAAAATAGAGAAAAGGCTCTTCTGATGGCTTCACTCTACAATCTTTTCCTTTCCCTTGCCAGAACTTCCTTTAGCACACTCTTTTTCTTCATAAATCATATAAACCATAATAAACACATATCAATAACACATGGAGCTAACACTAAATTACCATATTAGTGGCTTAACAACCAATTATGAGCTTTTAAATATAAAATGAGACAAAAAAAAGTGTTGCAAAGTGAAAACACGATAAATATTTGAAGAGAAAAGAGTGAAAAATGACAAGGAAAGAAATGGAGAGTTTTCTTTATCCCAATAGTGGTGGGTAGCTAATAAGGATGGAAGTTAGGGGTTCTTCCCTTTTTTAAAAAAATTTTAAAATACAATAATAATGGTAAAAAAGTCAAAGTCTCTTAATATGTGGTCAATATTTATTTTTAATGAAAAAAATGTTTTTTAATGTTCCAAAAATAAGCTCATCACCACACACACTTGTAAAAGTTATAATACAAATAAGTCAAATGACCAAAATACCTTCATGACAGAATTATCATTTTGTACCTCAACTCGTATTTGTACTCGATTGGGTCTAAAACTATAAAAATATCTTATAAAGATAACATATGATATTCCAAATACTCAAATAAAATAACTAAAAAAAAAACAAAATCAAATTTCCTTGTTGGATTACAGACTGAATTCTTGGAAAATCAATGTACGATAAATAAAAAATTTTGGGGGTGTTACATAAATATTACCAACATTGCTCTATTTTATATTTTACTACCACATTTTATCCTCTTCAAGTTATCTTCCCATCTAAATGTACTATATTCTCGAATTTTGCGTATAATTTTCCATATATTTTTTACTATCTTTGGATGATTTTCCACATGTTTAATACATCAAACTTGAAATTTTTCAGAAATAGTTGTAGCAACTCAATCAAGAGAAGTTGCTCTCAAAATATTATATGGCTTATTTCATTTTTTTAAAGTCTCCTTGTATTAGAGGAAAAATGTAACAACATGTTTTTCAGTGGTGTTTGAAATAGTGGTTTCGGGATCACAAATTCGACGAGTAAGTTTTTAAATATTATTGTTTAATATTTACGAGTCAAATATAATATTATATTTCATTTTGATTTGATAAGCTTTGGTAAGTGAATGAAAATTTAAGTATAAGTGGTTTGTTCCTAAAATCAAGTGGTTTTGGAAAATGAGATTTCAGGACCTTATTTCTGTAAACCGAGCCCGTAAATATTTTTATTAAATATTTTCAGAGTTATTATATAGGTATATTGAAGTTATGTCTGGAAATTTTACTAATTCAATAGTTAATTAAAGAAAAATGCCTCATGTTGCAATTAGACCATATTAAGTAGCTTGGATAGTTAGTGAGATTTTTTTAAGTATTTTATATGTTAAAAATTTATTAAATTAAAAATAAAACATGTTTTATAATAAATAAATAAAAAGTAAAAGAAAATCATTTTATTATTTTATGTTTTTGATAAGGAAAGAAACATCATAACTAAAGCTAGGTTCGAACATTGATATTTCCTTGTATGGTAAGCCATTTTCATCTATTTTTCATAATTTTTATGTTTTTGAGATTGTTGCAACTAGGTCCAACTAGTCTGTATCTCCTTTTTCAAAACTTTTAAAGTTTATTGAAATTACCATTGATGATTTTTGGATGTTCTTGATATTAAATGGAAGATTTTGAAGCTTAGAAATGCTTTAGGACTATTTTGTTAAGTGATTTTTGTGAGTTTTAAGTTTAAGGACTAAATTGATAAAATAATAAACTTAGCTTGAAATTATTGTGAAATTTCAACAATTACGGGCTATATATGTATAAGGAAAAATTCAGCTAGTTTGGTTTTGGGCTAAATTGTGATAATTGTAAAAGTTTCGGGTTTAGGACTAAATTTAAGTGTAAAGTATTGATAAAGGATTATATATGTGAATTTAAGTGTTTTAAAGTTGTAACACCCCAAACCCGGCCCAAACACCACGGCCGAATTTAGAATGCTACTGAGGAAAAAGTTTGAAAAGATTTTGACATAAAGGTGAAAACTTAATAATTTTCCGTCATTTGTAAAACATGGTATATTTAAAATTCTAAGTAAAACTAAGTCATTACAAATTCCCGGATTTAAAACTTTAATATGAGTCTTTACGATATGAATTGTTTGAAAGAAAGCATTCCCAGTTATTAGCTCGATAACTAATCCAACTTAAACATAATAAAATTCAAAATACTTTAAGTGGCCTTATTACAATAATGATTTACCCAAAAGTACTGAAAATATAAAATGCATAAAACAAATAAAACATCTCCTGCATGGCCACCTCGTATCCGCTCCAGCCCGGTCCAAGAATCATGTATCACCTGCATTGTTTTTGGAAAAATATGGTGAGTCAAATTGACTTAGTGTGTAATTATTTCACATGTCTCCACAAATGGGCTTGGCCCACATCCACACAGTCCACATACGTAATCATGCAAAATGAATCCCAACCCAACCTAGTGTCCATCCGCTACACACCCCCGTACCTGCTGCACACACCAGGGGATTACTAAATCACCCTCCAACCGCTACACACCTCCTTGGCAGACCTGCTGCTCAAGGCTGTGGCATAGCCACCGATCACCTAAGTGACCCCACATATCTGTATCCATGAGGTGACTCAAGGTCATCCTCAATCCACGGTGATGCACACAGCTATCATCCGCCCACGATTTGGCACATAGCCAACACCCCACCTTGATGAAGCACATAGCCAACATCAAGCGCCAATGTAGCTCAAGGCTAACATCGGACCACGTACATAAATATGTACACCCTGTCCTTCAACATTCACATCCCAGTCCCCATGTATATATATATGTATCATAACAAAACAATGTTAAGATGAGTATACATCGCATGCTTACCACAATTTTACACATAAATCACAGGTAGATTAATATCATTAAATACTGACCTGATTAACCGATTACCCACCATGGGTAGTCACCATATCAGCCATATTTCCGGCCACCACACATATCTTATACACATATATATAACAACACATACAAACAACAAGAGAGCAGTGCGATAACTACACACCTGTTTGGCAGGGTCGACTAAATCCCGAAACCCAAAGCCTAAACGATTTGCACCTTGCGATTTGATGAACTCCCTCCTACATAACTGTGTTAGATTCGGCTCTAACATAAATAAGCAAAAGTAATGGCCTTCGGCCTACCACTACCACCATTCTACCTCAATTGATCGAATCCCGGAATCACACGTTTGAACCTAACAGTCTGTCGAAATCCCTAAATGGAACCATATTAGTTTCGGCCTCAAGCTTAAAGATATAGAAAATATGTGGCCCCTTGGCCGAATATCACCACTTCCTTACCTTGATGGATCGAATCCCGAGAGATCTCTACTCCCTTAACGTTAGATTACTGAAATCCCGATATCACCTTTCATGGGTTCGACCATAGCAGAGAGAATGGAGTTAAATCTTTAACTTTCGACAATCAAGAGAGATAGAAGAAAAACGATTAAAAGAAATCTCTTACCCACTATTGAGAATCAATTGGAACAGATTCCAGCCTATGATACCTTCGGCTTTGAAGAAAAGAAGTGAAGCAAAGAAATTTGGGGAGGTTTAATAGAGGTTCGGCTATTGAGAGTTATGAAGAGAAAAGAAGAGTTGGGGTTGAAGAAGTTTCGGCAATGGGGAGATTGAGAGAGATACCTTGGCTTTTGAAGATGGTTGAATTGGTAAGAAGATGAAGAAGAAGAGAAGGTAAGGTTTTAGAGGTTTCGGCTTCTGGTCACAAAAGAAAAGAAAAAGAACACAAGTTGAATCCCTAGAGATTTTCGGCACAAAAGAGAAAGATGAGAAGAGAATCAATTTTGGCACACCTCTCTTACTATTACCAAAACCGAAAATGCCATCCTCCAAAGCTCCATATTCGGCCAACCCCTTTTCCCTCACCCAAATCCCTTAAAAATCTCCTCAAATCTCTCCCCTTATCCCTCCTCAAATCGCTCCACAAATCACTCAATCAACAAATTTGAACTTCACTCAAATTCCTCCATAATCCTCTCTGCACCACTCATTCAAAATAATTTGAATGAGTCAACCCTTATCACTCCTCTCTAGCCGAATTTTAAAATAAAATTGACCAAGTCTTAATCCTTATCTCCTCAGAACCCTTGTGTCGTCCACCTGTGCTCTTCCCTGTTGCAAAATAAAACTCCAAAAGCTTCCCTTGCTGCTTGAACCTAAGCCCCCATCCTCTGCTTGTGGCGTCACCTTCCAAGGCCCTAAGTGGCGCCTCCTTGCCACTTTACCAAGGCATTTCATGTGTCTAAAACTCCACCGTTTATTCCTTTAAGGCCTAGCTCCCCTAGCTCCCCTTTGCCCTGCTCAAAACAAAAATTTTCCTATGGCTCCTACCCAAGCCCAAGGTTTCCCGAAGCCCCCAAACACTTCCAAACAGCATACCAACACACAAATACCAATAAAAAACATAGCCCCCAAATCTAGGATATTACAAAAGTTTTTGAATTGGTTAATTGAATGAAAATATTATATTTAGCTTAATAAACAGATCAGTTGGTTGATAATCGTGGGAGAGGAAAAGTCATCGAGTAGTCATCATTAAAGTGTTCGTAGCTATTGTGTTTTAGGTAAGTTCATACGGTATTATTTTGTGTATTTCAGTAATCTTATTATTAAAAATTTTGTAATTTGATGGCATTGGTTATATCTGAAATATTGTGATTGAATTGATGAGAAAATAGATTGAAATGTAAATTGTTATACGATTACATGTATCGAGCCCAGATGAACATTGGATAGGATACAATTTGCATGCTAATAGGTTATATTGCACGCTGTACGGGATTGACTTGCAATGAGATGATGATTCCTAACTTGTTATTATCCACTGAATATAATGTAGTCCAACATTTATTGTAGACTATCATGTTATATTTACAGTGATTTCGGCGTGTTACCGAGGGCGGATGTTAGCTTACAAGCTTCGCACTTGGTGCCCCGACATGTTTCTAGAGGGATGTTAGTCTACGGGCTAGGCACTTGGTGCCTAGGCATGTTCTCGGTTGGTTTGACTCGTTTGAGCTTTTTGGCGCTTGGGTGGATAACTATGTATCCGTATCTGTTTATATCATTCATCGGGTAGATTTTCAATGGTTAAATGACCTGCTAATGAATTTTATAAATGTTTAAATGATTTTCGATATTATATCGTGACTTGGTATTGAATGATCTTGTATAATTGATTAGATTATGCAACTCCTGTATATAAAACTCACCTGTTGAATGATTTTTGTTGACAGGATTAACGTTTGTTAACATTGTGTTAAATGTATAAAATGAAATGGGTATATAAAACAATTATATGGAATGAGACATTGAATGGAAAGATAGATATAAATTATTGAAACGAAATGTGATTTACAAAATTATTGTGTTAAATGTGTAATATGAAATGGTTATATGAGACAGTTATACGAAATGATTATATAAAATGAATTTATGAAATGATTTTATGAATTGGTTATATGTAAATAATTATAAAGTGTTTATACAAAATGTTTATATAGATAGATATGTAAAAAGAGACATTTGAAATGTAAATATGAAATGTTAAATGATAGATGTTGAATGAAAGGTATACCTAATGTGTTTACTTGTATATGTTTTATAACATGATAAGGTTATAAGTTTTGTATATGTGAACTCACTAACCTTGTGAGACTTGTGATATGTATAGGTTAATAACAAACTCATGACCTTGCGTATGGATTTAATGGCAAATTGTTTAAGTTGCAACCTTCATGGTAAGTTAAAGCTTAAGTTTAATACGAACTTACTAAGCAAAGATTTTCTTACATCCCTTGTGTTTGATTTCTTGTAGATCATCAGAAGTTTATGTCGGTTGGAGGTTCAGGTCGGAGCTTACACTATCCGTTCAATGATTCGGTATAAATTGTGATTATTTTCATCTAGGTTATAAGTGGCATGTACTAGGAGTTTAAATTCACTTGTTATTAGACATGTTCGTTCAAGCTTTGTTATGTGATGTTGCGGTTGTGTTTATTTGGCTATTTTGTTATTTTTACCATATGTATATATGTGGTATGATTCATAACTTTGCAAGTTTTGTTTTGATTGTGGTTTAAGGTTATGAAATGCTTAATAGATACATGTTTTGTGATTTGGGAAATGATGTATGTGAATTGGATTTTAAATGTTTGAAATGAAGGTACATTGGTTATGCACTTAGATTGAATGTGAATTTGCATAATTTTGGCATGCTTTGATGTGTTTTGAATAGGTATAATTGGATGGAAAGGGTATAGTTTGGAACTTAAGATATGGATGTTGAAATAGCTTGGGTTTGAAGTAATTTAATGTACACACAGCCTAGGACACGGCCTCCCTACACGGCTGTGTGTCTTATTGATTTTTAGGTGCTTGATTTTTCACATGGGGTCAGTTTGTTACACAACCTGGAGACACGACTGTGTGACCCTATTTTGAATTGTACACGGTCTGAGGACGTAGGCGTGTGGAATAGCCACACAGCCATGTTTGAGACCACATGAGCTGGTTTGTTTCACACAACTTGTCCACTCGACTGTGCGACCCTTCTTTTTAGTTTTTTCCATATTTTTCTGGTTTGTTTCGAACTAGTCCCTGTTTGTTTCCAAATTTATTTTAAGGTCCCATAGGCTCGATTTAGGTTCTATTTTCGCATATATGTTGTGATTATTAACTGGATAATGATTTATGATATTAAAATTTGTTTTTTTAACTATTTTAAGATATTATCGAACTTATTTACTATCATACTATTAGTTTATGATGATTAAATTGAACTCTGAATTGTTTTGATTTATTATTGGACTTGTTAATTTTCGTAGCATCTCGTAACCTTAATCCGACAATGGAGACGGATTAGGGGTGTTACAAAAAATGTGTTCCAGTGGTTTTGCCCATTTGATTTGCTTTGATGTGTAAGATTTTTTTTTTTTGTTTAACTTATCATTACCAATTTATACATTAATAATATATCAAAAGAAGAAACAACAAATTAAGTAGTAGAAGGTCTTTGAAAATAACCTTTAACTCAAGAATTAACCCAAATCTCATAACATTCTTAATATGAAAAATGCAAAATTCAAATGTCATAATGATCGCCTATAAACATGTTATCATTTATAGTATAAATATCACACCAAAAATATATAAAGTTAAATCGGTGGTTTCCGCAAGCGTACGGGTCAAATTGTAATATTGATTTGTGTTACAATGGAACGTCGGTAAATATTCTGAGGATCGTACTCAAGGGATTGCAGATTGGAGAAATTATTATTAAATTAATTACAGAAAATAACTACTAATCTAATCTAGTCTCGAATTAGTAGTAAGAACCCAAATCAAAATATTAATTAAACTAATTAAATTCATTAACCTAAATTAACATAATGGAATTTCAGTGTTGACAATGCTAGCCTCTAGCCTATGATCGATTAAACCCTTAATTATCCAATTAAATAATCAATTATCCTCTATTGAGTTATTTAACACCCTTAGCTAAAAATACCCTTTCGGCTTATCTTCATTAAAGATTACCACCTAAGTCACCTTTCCACAAAGGATGCCCTCTTGGTCTTTCCGTTTGGCACAAGTTGTACACGACAGGATACCCTTCCGGTCTCATCTATCTCAATATTCTATTAGGGGCGTCACTCCCTAATATACTAAGTACTCTTGAATAAATAACCAATTTCAAATAAATAATCACTTAAAAGACAAATCAGTTTAATAATTGGATCCTGCAAGATATAAATAAATCACAATAATCTATCCTAATATTCATATAAACATTAATTGGCCATATTAACAAAAGATAAATAAACGAATAGAAGAAAAGAGATAAGAGAATGCTCACGTATATATATTGATGCGTGATCCCAATGCAATCTCCGCTCGTAATTTTCTTCACATTGGAATAGAAAATTTCTAACTAAGCAAACATAAAAAGAAAATTTAGATACAATATTTTGATAAATTCTTGGGTCTTAATATGAAAGTATCCCAAGAGTGTAGTGTAACGCCCCGAAAGTTAGGGGTTTGTAGTTTTGCTTAAATTCTTGTTGTGCTTATTTGAGTAGCTATTTGAGTGTGTTTGGGGGTCCTAAAGAGGCCTGGGTTCGAGTTTGAGCCTTGGAAAAATTTTGGTTTTTGACCCTAAAGTGGAGAGGGCTGTTGGCAGTAGGGATCAAGTATATTTGTGTGTGTTTATGTAGCACAAGATGAGCTTGTAGCTCAATGGCAGTGGCGTCTTTGGGAAGGCTTGGAGAGTGGGGTTCGAATCCCACAGGCTGCAAATGGAAGCTTTTATTTTATGACTTGAGAGGGGAGGAAGTAGAGTTCAGATCGAACTCTTCATGTGGAGTTGGAGACTGGGTCAAATATTTCAAACGGATGAATGAGAGTAAAATTAGGAGGAAAGAGTGGAGAGAATCAAGGGATAGAGGGGTGTGCAAGTGTTGGCCGAAATTAGGAGTGTTGGGGGGATGAGAATTTCGGCTAAGAGGTGGGTATGATGCAAATTCGACTTAGGGGATCTTTAGAGAGCATTTTCGGGTTTTGATTCTATTTGGCATTTTTGTATTCTTTTCTTCCTGAGTGTCTGTGCAAGTGGTCTTTTGGTACTTTCGGGATCAAGTGAGAGCAAGTTTTGGTGCCGAAATCTCTAAGAGAACTTCTTTTCTTTCTCATTTGTCCCCTTGCCGAAATCTCATTTCTTTTCTGAGAGAAAGATTCTTTTATTGTTGGCCGAATTCAATCTCCCTTCATTCTCCTCCATTTTCCTGTTACGTGCCAAACTGGTAAGCTTTGCTTTCATCTCTTTTCCTTATTTCTACTCATATTTCTTCTTCTTACCATTCCTTTCTCTTCTTTACCCCTAAGCCGTAACCACACTTCCACCTTTCTAATTTCTCCCTAAGCCGAATCTTTGAAGGCCAAACATTCCTTTCTTTTCGTTCTAAGTGGTTCTGAGCTTCTTCTATTCGTCGGTAAGTTGTGGCTACAACCGAATATAGGTTTGCTATTCCTTCTCTCATTCTTAGTTTGGGTTCTATAAGCCGAAGGGTTGGTTCTTTAGTTGCTATAGAATAGCATTTCTAATGTGCTCTTTTTGTCGATCAATGCTAGGGACTCAATTTCTCTAACCTCGGAATAAGGCCGATTACCTTGGTGTTGAGAAAGATCGTATCACGTGGTAAGAAAGGCTTGTTTGGTTAAGTACATTAGTATTTTGATTTACCTGAGGTAGAGACTAACTATTAACCAATTGTTTCATAGGTACCTTGGAAGTTTTCAAATCACACTCGTAATCAAGGTGTGTAATCTCACACCTCTGTTTAATCTGCTATTGCTGTGATCCATGAATCGGCTAAAAGCCGAAATACCGAAAAGCTGGAATACCGGCAACTGAGATCACTCAAGCGTGCGAGCACTCGTAAGGATAAACCGAGCCACCAGTGATGGCGATAGAACATTGGGAGTGTCACGAACACTCTCGTGGAACTGAGTCCATAATGGGCCTTGTTGAGCTGAAGCGGGCTAAATGGGCCCAACTGGTTAACGGGCCCATATGAGCGAAAACAGTGAAAAGTGACAGTTGATTGATGCGACTGCGAAGCCCGCAGATCCGAGACTGAAAATGAACAGAATGGGCCACACGAGCGTGTGGGCCCGTATGGGCTGAAATTGGGTTTAGGCCCAATAACATTATTTTGATCGAAAATGGAAACCGAGTCACTCGAGGGGACAGTAGGCCCTTGGAAAGGTCGTAATAGGTGTAAAATTACTGAATACCCTTGATGGGTAAATTACCAAAATACCCATGTGTGTAAATTATTGAAATACCCTTGATGGGTAAATTACCGAAATACCCCCGAGAGGCGAAATTACCATTTTACCCTCAAATGACTGTTTTACCCTTAGTGGTAGGATCATTGATGTATGAGTAGTAACTAGTTGATTTGTAACATCCCCAAATTGGGCCTAGTAGGATTGGGCCCATTGGGCCTTGGGCATAGGAGTGTTTAAAATTTTTGAGAACAAGAGAACAGCATTATTTCAAGTTGGGCTTATTAGGAAGGTGATTTTAGAAAGTTACGGGGTTCTATGAAGTTTCGGGTTCAAGTTAGGCCTTAGATAAATTTTGTGTTTAAGCCTATTAAGGAGAGATAGTAAGAGGCATCAAAGCTTATGGAAATAAGTGAGTAAATTGATAATATAATTGACCAATTAGTAAAGAGGTTATGGCGCCACATGATGTACCTTGAGGGAAGAGGTTCAAATCCCATTGTGTGCAAATTTTGACTATTATTTTTGCACTCTTTCCAAATGTGTCGGCCAAGCTTGTAAATAAGGCAAGTTGGACTTTTTAATTTTGGCAAGGTGGCTAAGGAAATAAGGAAAGGGTGATGGTAAGGTAAGGAATCAAAAGAAAAGGGCAAGTAAGGGGAACATGTGGCTTATTTCATGGAGATTGTTTTGGAAAGTTTGGGTGGCCAAACTTTTGACTATTAGGGGCATGAATGTGGATGGTTTTAGGGTTAAAGAGAGATAGCCGAATTTTGCTTGGTGCTTTGGTGAGACTAAAGTGTTGTTTTGGTCAAAAATACCTTTTGCATCAATTGTGTCTTTTTCTCAAAAATTGCTAGTCTTTGTGAGTTTTGGTTTTTCTTCTATTCTCTCCTCTTTGTCGAATCCTCCTAGCACAATTGTGCATTTCTCTTCTCTTTTGTTTGGTCAAGACATTCACCTCTTGTTCATCTTCTTCTCAAATCCATTCCTCCATAGCCGAACCCTTCTATCCAAAATCTCTCCTTTGCAATTTCTTTCTCATTCGAGTTGACACTCTTTCCTTTGATCAATCGAATTATAGTGGAAGGCCGAATCTTTGACTCATCCGTAGCCATTGTACAATCGTTGGGAATCGGTTTTATAACCATTAAGGTAAGGGATTCATCATGCTTCTTTTGGATCTTTTTCGTTGATCGGTGATTTTGCTAAGCGGGATAGTGGTTGTGACTAATCGAGTTTATTTTTAGGGACCAAATCGCTCGATCACCTATCCCTCGTAATAAGAGACTCAGATTGTGGTAACTGATTCAAGTGTAAGTAATACGTTGGGTATGAAATATTTTGGAGAGTGGAGGCTAACTTTTGGTTGGTATTGTTCTAGGGTCAACGAAGAGTGGTTCTTTAGGGAATCCTAATCAAGGTGTGTAATCCCGTACTTTCCGTATACATATTTGAAATGGTGCGTAATCTCACATCCCTTTGAATGTTGGCATGAAATATTCTGTGATTCGGTCGGAATACCGAAGAAAACCGAAAAACGGCATCCGTGACCACTCGGGTGTGCATATATTCGTAGTGATAACCATAGGTTGCAATAAAACAGTTTTGGTTAGTAGCAGTAATGTGATTTTGAAAAATCACTAAAAATAGGAGAAAAGGGATTAAAAAGTGAATAAGATATCAAATCAAATCTTACTGTGTCTATTTTAATATGGAAGAAACAGAGAAGGAAAATGAATTTTATATTCTTAGATATTTCAATTTTAGTGAGACTGGTTCTGATTGACTTCGTGGTTCCCTGATCTGTCTTGGAAAAATTGTATAAAATTGTACAAAGTGAATTATGGGTTATAATTTATATGTATAGATTCCTTAGTGAGCCTATTTTTATTAGAAATAAGTGGGAGCAGTATATGAAAACTGTACACTGAGATATTTGAATTTTGGGTAAGAGAGGTCAGAATCGTTGGACAGTGAAACAAGGGAAACTTTAAGGAATAAACTGTACTAAATGGTTAAGCCAAAAATTCTAGAAAACTTTTAGTAAGAAGATAGATGAGTCTAGTTTCAAGGAAAATTTACGGATTTAGATTTCGAGATTTCTAACTCAAGTTATAGTCAATTTAGCCAGTACGACGCAGATGGACAGTTTTAAATTGTTATGCCCAAATTAGTAGTTAAGTCTGGATTGCGAAATTACCGAATTACCCTTAGTGGGTAAATTACCGAATTACGAAATTGCCCTTACGGGCCGAATTATGGAAATGCCCCTAAAGGGCCGAAATACGAAATTGCTTATGGGTCTGATGGACATATTGATTAATGGGCCAATCTGATATTTTGCTAAATGGGCCAAAATGATATTTTGCTAAATGGGCCAATCTGATATTTTGCTAAATGGGCCAATCTGATATTTTGCTAAGTGGGCCAATCTGATATTTTGCTAAATGGGCCAAATCTGATATTTTGCTTAATGGGCCTTTTTGATTAATTGAGATAATGGGCCATAATTTTGTAATAAATATCCGAATAAATTACTGTTGTTATATTGTGATTTGTTATGCATTATGTACATGATTTTGCATGGGATAGGATAATATTGAAGAGAAGTTCTGGTGGCTCTGCCACATATTTTGGTGGTTCTGCCACAAATTTGTATAGTGGCAATGCCACGTAAATTCTGTTACTCTGGTGGCTTGTCCACAACTAAATTTGCTATAAATGGCTTAATGCCTGTGTTTGGTGTGTTGGCGGGGTGAGTTGACTGATGATCACCCACAGGTGTGTTGGTTGGTATGGGTGGTGTGTAGCGGATGGATTATTAGGATTGGTTTGGGAATTGCATTTCATACACATGTTATATTTGATACATTATTGTTATTGTAAATGGGCTTAGGCCCAAAATATTGCTAAATGGGTTCCGGCCCAATGGATAACGGTAAGGGGATTTCACACTGAGTTCTTGTAACTCACCCCCCTTTCTCTTAACCCTTGTAGGTAATGCTTGATGGTATGGACTTGGGCTATGGATGACTCGAGGGAGGCCATAATTCAGAAATGGTTTATTGGACTTTAGACTTCTTTCTCGTTTATTTTATTACTTTATTATTTTGGGTTAAATGTTGTAATAAGGCCTCTGGACTATTTTTATTTTGCTTTATGGTTGGGATGTTTTATTATTTTTCTTAAATTGTTTAAAAAGGGAATTTTCTGAAAACTTAAATAATGGTTTCCAAAATCGAATAACAAATGAATTTTCAAAATAAACTTTTACAAATATTTTTAACACGGATATTTTCTCTCGAACTATTAACGCTATTTTCAAAAGACTCGGATTCTCTTTCGAATTTTCAATGTCGTTTTCAAAAGTCACGGTTTTGTAAGATCATTAGTTCAAATTTATCGATTTATCAATCAAATCTTCGAGGTTAGTAGTATTTTATCAAATCAAACTTGTTTTCTTGATTTTAACAAAGCAATATTTTTTTTAGTATGAATAAAAAAGATTTAACATGTCTTGCTCGTGTGACATGCCAAATCCACTCATAACGCATGGGCCGGGTTTGGGGTGTTATATGATTAATGTCTATGATGATGCACTGTTTACATGATTTAATTATGACATGGCATATTGCATGGGTTGGGTTATGGATTTGGAGGTAGCACTGTACTGGTGGCTCTGCCAAGTTATACTGATTTAGTGGCTTTTGCCACGTTATACCGACTTAGTGGCTCAGCCACGTATACTGTTATTAGCAGCTGGTCTGTGTTATTGGTGTGCTGGTTGGGTGGGTTGACTTGGTCCCCACAGGTGCATTGGTTGGTACGGGTGGTGTGTTGGTTGGACTGGGTTGGGTACATATTTGTTCTGCATATCATAGGGCTTCGGCCTAGACTGTTACTGATTATGGCTTTGGCCCAGACTGTTATTGAATAGAGCTTCCGTCCAGACTGTTACTGAGTAGGGCTTGGGCCCAAATTGACACTGTATGGGCTCGGGCCCGAACTGTGGTTGTAATAAGGGGATTACACACTGAGTTCTTGTAACTCACCCTTTTCTCTAATTGTGCAGGTAATCCCCAGCTTTAGAGGACTTGGAGCTACGAGGGACTCGGAGGTGGCCACACATCTCGTATGTTCTTGGGTTGATCTAGTTACTTAATTTTAATTTACTTTACTTAAATTTTCGGGTTAATAATTTTTGTAATACGGCCATTGCATTTGTTTTTTTTTTTTTTGGTATTTCCTTACAAATTGCTGACTTATTACACACGGGTTTTCAAACAAAAACTACTGCTTTTAAAATATCACGTTTCTGCAACTGTTTAAATCAAACTTCTGTAACTACAAAGGTTTTAAAAACAAAATAATAGATGCATGGTAATACTATGAAAAGAAACGATTTCGAGTAAAACTAGTTTTGTTAACAAGCAACGGAAATTCAAGATTTTTGAACGATTGAAAATTTTTAATCTGTAGAAGAGTTTTCCAACATACACAAAGTTTGCAAACCACACCTGATGTGGCACGCTAGATCCAGTCATAACGTCTAGGCTGGGTGTGGGGTGTTACAGTGTAGTCCAAGGATTCAACTCATTTTTGTCTTATCATCGTCACATCATCGTGACGTAGGAAGACTTCTCGTCACAACATCACCACCGTGAAATCCTTCCAATCTTCATCACGTCGTTGTGATGAGAGGAAACTCATCGTCGCGATGTTGAGTGTTTTCTCAGCCTTGAAAGCTTTGTTGTTCTATCAGGTTCCCTTTTCTCGTGGCCCGATCACCAACCCTTGTATTCTGAAACTTGAATTGGCATCCTACACACTTAAATAGCCCATTAGTCATTCATAAGGCCCAAGTTGGCCTTACGAGTCATCAAAATGGTAGAAAATCAGTAAAAACACTTATTTTATTAATATTTATATCTTAACCTCCTAATACCAAAAATGCAATAATTAATTACAAAATGCTAAGAAAATAAGCTCGTTAGGTGTCGAAATATACTTAAACTACCACTACAATTGGTGGTAGGTACCTTGGTTCTATTCCCAGGTCAAATTTGAGGGGAGAGTCGGCTAGACGCTACCATGGGCTATTTCCTCCTCTCAAAGAGGATCTATTTTATCATATAGGAGTACACACTTTCCTCATTTTTAGTCATCCTAGAACAAGGCAAGTGTCTACTTCAAAGACCAGGAGAGTTCTATTGGCTCATCCTCACTACCTCTCTAGCATATACTCTTTCTCTCTAGTAAAGTTGGTGGACCCGTTTCAGAGGTTAGAAAATACACGCAGATTTCTTACTTGGACTCTACTCAATGAAGCTCAATCTAATAAGAAGTTTAATTTGTCTTGGGGGAGAGACCCAACCAGTGTCACTCATTTCTCCCTCTCTTTCCACCGGACTAGGATTTTCACCCCTTTATAAACCATAATTTACACATATTTTAACCCTATGCTTAGCTTATTTTTGGATGAATTCTCAGTAGATTTGATGAATTTGATGCTCCTAATCCTTTAATTTCATATTTTACACTCAGGAGAGCTTAGGGAGCCGAAAAGAACAGGAAACGGGCCAAAAAGGGGCAAAATAGGCCTACCTAGGAAATCAACACGGCCTGGACCATTGAACATGGCCGTCTGTTACGAGCAGGATCAAACACGACCTGGATGGCCGCACACGGGCAGATCACACGATCGTGTGTGACGAGCAGAATCGAAGGAGTCCACCACGAGCGTGTCCCTGCCGAACCCAAGTTTATTCCTTTTCGGAAAAGGCTACTTGTGGGACAAGAAAGGCATTCCAAAGCCTATATAAACACCTTAGGGGGCAACCTAAAAGAGGAGGTCAACAGGATGTCGAGTAGGAAGCAGAGTAGAAGGCAGAAAATACTCGAAGACAGCCATAGGGAGTAGCTTAGGAGAAGGATCTTCATCAAGATTGAAGATCTCCCATCAAGTTCTTTAGAAGATTTTGGGTTTTCTTATATTTTGTTGTTTTCTTTATTCAAAGATTTTTTCCTCTATCAGTATGAACTAAATCCCTCAAATACTTGAGGGGATGAAACCTAAGACAGATCTTATTATTATTTGATTTATAAGATAAAGACTTGTTCTTATTATTAATTTGTGAGTTCTAATTCTTGTTTTGATAATTCAGGTTATTGATTCAAGTCGAATGTGCTTATTCAGTGGAGCAAAAGTCCCTATTTAAGAGTAGATCAACACAATTAAGCGGGGTTGATTGCAACCCTAGAAATAGGGCGAAATAAATCTGCCGGATTAGAGTCAAATCTAATAAGGGGATCCATAGATCGAGTTAATGTGACAATAGGGGTTTTAATTAGAAAGATATTTCAATTAATCAACCTAGAGTCAGTTGTTTTTAGTCTTGAAAGAGATATTAACATAAATTAGGGATTTCTACGGATTAAGTCAAGTGAATAAATCATATGAATCAAAAGTAATAAGTGAAGTCTAGGTGGATTCTTCCTTAGGTATTGCCTTTATCATATAAGTTGTCTAAAAGTATTTTCCTAATTCTCTCTTTGTCGTTAGTTTAAAATAAATCACCCAATTCTTAGGCTAAATAATAGAAAAATTGTAATTACTAGTATTCTTGGTCCTTGTGGATACGATATTACCGGTCTTACCATAGCTATATGATCGTTAGATTTCAGAGTTTTAAATTTATATGAATGAGAATGATCGAACCTGGAAACTAACTCTGACAACGATTGAGGCAAGTGCACCTATCGAACAGTAGTATAGCTTAGGCAAGACCAGATTGTCGAACCCAAAAGAACTAAAAGTACTAATACTAACTTTCTTTTTATTATCTAGCCTAAAATAAGTGAAGTTGTTATCTAATCTAAATTTAACTAACTACTAAGCTAAAGACTCAAACAAAAAGAACGAATTGGGAAATACTATTGGGAAAACTCAGTTGATTACGACGATACCCTAGGAAGAATCCACCTAGACTTCACTTGTTATCTAACACTGAACCAGACGATTTATTCACTTGACTTGATCCGTAAGATTCCCTAAGTTATATTAAACCCTCTCTCGAGGCGAATAACGTCTAACCCTAGGTTGATTAATTGAAATCTCTTTCTAATTAAAACCTCTAGAATCGCATTAACTCGATCTATGGATTCCCATATTAGGTTTCACCCTAATCCGGCAAAATCTCGTCACCGTATCTCTAGGCGCGCGATCAACTCCACTTAATTATGCTAGATCTACTCTTAAACAGGGACTTTTGCTCCTCCACCTAAGCACATCCAACTTGAATCAATATCCCGGAAATATTAACACAAGGATTAAGCACACATAATTAAGAACAAATCAAGTATTTATCATATAGTTCAGAAAACAATAACAAGATCTGTCTTAGGTTTCATCCCCTTCAGGTATCTGAAGGGTTTAGTTCATAACAAATAAAGAAAACATCTCAGAAGAAAAGATAAAACAAAACATAAGAAATCCCTAAAACCTCCTGAAGAAATTGAAGGAGATGGATCAACTGGCTATCTTCGAGTGATTCCCACAAATCTGACCTTTTCGGCTTGGCTCCTTGGCCTAGCCTAGCCCTCTTTCAGGTTGCACTTTAGGGGTTTATATTGGCTCTTGGAATGTGTTTCTTTGGCCCTAAGTATCCTTTTCCGATTAAAATTTTTCTTTGCCACGACAGGGACACAGCGATGTCACACGCCTGTGTGAATGGTCTTTAAGCCGTGTTCGGATTTCTTTAATGGGCCACAGTCGTGTGAATCGGGATCAGGCCGTGTTCTAGTTGCTCAATGAGGCACAGCCGTGTGGTCTTGGGCCCAGGTCGTGTGGATTTCATGATATGGCCCATTTACTCAGTTTTGGGCCCGTTTTACGTTCTTTTCATCCTCGGGTGCTTTCCTGAGTATAAGACATGAAAAGAAAGGATTAAAAGCACCTTTTTTACATGAATCAAGGAATAAATCATCCGAAAATATGCTAAATGTGGGATTAAAATATGTTACTTTTATGATTTATCACTATACTGTAAACGATAGGTGCGCTTTCCTTTATTATGATCATAGTTAGTTTTAGACCACATCAAGATTTTGGCGCCGTTGCCGGGGACTAAGATATTAGGAACACTAAATTTTTATTACTTTAGCCATTCTTATTTTTATTTTCAATTTATTTTTATTTTATTTTAACTTGCTAATTTTCCTTTTATTTATTTTTGGCAGGTAATTTTAGTTTATGACTAGAAGAAACTCGTCAGGACCCTTGATTTCTGACAGTGAGATAGAACATACCGCTCATAGAAACCAAAGAGAAATAAGGCGAAGCCTACAATACATAGAGGAAGAGCAAGAGGACGATACCAATACTACCGAAGAGATGGCTGATAATAATCTGCTACCTCCTGTGGTTGCTGCAAATCCGGTGAATCAAAATCCTGCTCCACCTACTATGTATGATTATGCTAAACCTAATTTAACAAGAACTGAATCAAGTATTGTTAGACCTGCTGTTGCTGCAAATAATTTTGAACTGAAACCTAACACTATTCAGATGATTCAGCAATTTGTTCAGTTTGATGGTTTGCAGGATGAGGATCCAAACAATTATTTGGCAAATTTTCTGGAATTTTGCGATACTTTCAAAATCAATGGCGTTTCTGATGATGTCATTCGCCTTCGGTTGTTTCCCTTCTCGTTGAGAAAAAAAGCTAAACAGTGGTTGAACTCGTTACCACAAGGATCAATCACTATATGGGAACAAATGACTGAAAAATTTTTGTTAAAAAATTTTCCGTCGGCTAAAACGGCTAAGTTGAGGAATGATATCTCTTCTTTTGTGTAGATGGATTTAGGAGACACTTTACGATGCATGGGAGAGATACAAGGATCTACTGAAAAGGTGCCCACACCATGGATTACCTTTATGGTTACAGGTTCAAACCTTTTACAATGGTGTGAACCCCTCAACTAGGCAGTGGATTGATTCAGCCGCCGGTGGAACCCTAAATAACAAGACCCCTGAAGCGGCTTATGAGTTTATAGAGGAGATGTCACTGAATAACTATCAGTGGCAAGTTATGAGGACAAAGCCAACAAAAGCCGCCAGTGTTTTCAACCTCGGCGCAGTGTCCATGCTATCAAACCAGGTAGAGATATTAAGTAAAAAGATTGATGGCTTGTGTGGTTCTTCACAGGTACATCCAATGATGCAGTGCGATACAAATGGAGGAGGAATGAGTAATACCGAATATCCATCCTACAACCCTGGCATAGAAAACGAATAGATGAACTATATGGGTAATAATTCTAGACCTCAAAATAACCCTTATAGTAACACTTATAATCCAGGTTGGAGGAACCACCCAAACTTCTCATGGGGTGCTCAAGGAAATCAAAGACAACAACCCCCTCTAGGCTTTCAACAGCAACCGTACCCACAAGAGAAGAAGCCGAAACTTGAGGAAATGCTAACAAAATTCATCGCGGTGTCAAAAACTCGTTTCCAAAACATCGAAACAGCACTTAAAAATCAACAAGCGTCGATTCAAGGGCTCGAGAACCAATTAGGTCAGCTTGCTAAGCTAATCTTGAAACGACCACAAGGCAGCTTGCCAAGCAACACTGAAACTAACCCAAAGGAGCAACTTCATGCCATTACTACTCACGATAGTGAAGGTTTAGATGAACCAGAATTGAGGCAAGAAAACGTGGCAGATAAAGGTAAGGTTGAGGTAAGCCATAATATACCAAAACTGGTAAGTACAGAATACCAACCTCGTGTGCCATATCCCAATGCAACGAAGAAAGACAGCACAGATGAACAATTCGATAAATTTCTTAAACTTTTAAAAAAATTACATATTAACTTACTGTTTCTTAAAGCTCTTCCGTAGATGCCCAATTCAAAGAAATTTTTAAAAGAGCTTTTGACAAACAAATAGAAGTTAGACGAGGTGTCACATGTGGAGCTAAATGTAGTGTGCTCAGCAATCTTACAAAATAGACTACCACAAAAGTTAAAATATCCAGGGAGTTTTACGATTCCTTGCTTAATTGGTGGTTTATCTGTTAATAATGCTTTAGCAGATTTAGGGACAAGCATAAATGTTATTCCTTATAAAATGTTTAAACAGCTAGGTCTTGGGAAACCCAAACAAACTAGGATGAGCATTCAATTAGCTAATAAAACCATTAGAGTTCCTAGGGGTATAATTGAGGATGTACTAGTGAAAATTGACAAATTCATATTCCCAGTAGTCTTTGTTGTTTTAGACATGAATGAGGATAGTGATGTTTTTAGCAACTGCTAGGACCATTATTAGTGTTGATACATGGGAAGTATTAATTCGTGTAGGTGATGACATGATTAAACTCAATGTAACATCCTGAATTTTTGGGCCTATGCGTTTAATAGGTAGGATATGTTTAATGTGTTAATTTAAGTGTTAAGGGTCCAAATTGGGCTCAGGCTTAGGCAGAGGCCTTGATTAAAATTATCTGTTTGGGCATTATAGGGTTTAAAAGGTAGTATCTATGTTTAAAATACCAAAGTGGGCTTGTGGCCCAATCTTAAGAGGTGACGCCACACAAGGGAGTAAGGGGCCCAAATTTAAGTTTCATGGAGCCCAATTCTTTTAATTTAAGTTAGCTAAATTTTGGGCATTAGGATTAGGTGGAGTGGATGGCAACAAGGCTAAAATTTAGGGGTTTTAATGTTTAAAATATGTGGATAATAAGCAGATAAAGGCTATTATTTAGGAATTTATTTTATGAGGATAATAAGCAGATAAAGGCTAAAATTTAGGGATTTTAATGTTTAAAATATGTGGATAATAAGCAGATAAAGGCTATTATTTAGGAATTTATTTTATGAGGATAATAAGCAGATAAAGGCTAAAATTTAGGGATTTTAATGTTTAAAATATGTGGATAATATGCTGATAAAGGAGGGAGGAGTTAGAGATAATTAAGTCTCTTTTAGATGAGCTAGTAGATTAAGATAAAGGAGAAAAGATAGGATTTATCTGCAAGGTTAGGTAAGTGCCGAAATTTCTATAAATAGGGGGAATATCTCTTCAATTTCGGCATTTGGGGTTTTTCTCTCATTCTTTTCTCTTCTTCTCTGAGTAAAAGCCGAAAACTCCTAAAGTTCCATCTTCTTCTTCATTCTCTGCAAAAGCCGAAATCTCTAAGCCTATTCCCTCATCTTCACTTTGATTCAAAAGCCAAAATTACACCTATTCTTCTCCTTAATATTCATTGGCCGAATCTCCCTTAGCCATCTTTTCAATTTTTAGTTCTTTCAAAAGCCGAAAGCGCGATAGATCATCTTTCCGGGATTTTTCCTAGAAGCCGAAACTCATAGATCTCTAAGTTATAGAATCGTGTTACATTCGGGATTTCAAGGTAAGAGGATTTTTTTATTCATATATATAAAATCGGGTAGAATACTAACTATGGCTGAATATAAGAGAGGCCTATTTTCACATCTTTCCGGCTTTTTGAAGCAAAGCGTAGATCAGTTTAGCAAGGGTATCTACGTTAATAAGGTGTGTAATACTTCCCCACCATCTAGATCTAATCATAAAATGCATGATCATAAGATTTATATGTTTTGATAATTGCCAACATCTCGGTTTATTGATGAAAGCCCAAGGAGGGTAAAAGTGGATCACAGGTTAGTAAATAATCTGTTTAAATGTTATAAGTAAAATGCTTGTATGTGATTGCATGGGTTGGGTTGATGAAAGGAGGAAGTTATACGTTATATGTGTAGTAGTTTTTACCGTGATCTGATGTAGCAGCTAATGCCGTGAACTGTTATACGGGCTTCGGCCATTAAATGTTATACGGGCTTCGGCCATTATATGTTGTAAGTGCTTCGGCCATCATATGTGGATGAGCAGCATGACTGCCATCTTGGCGTGTAGCGGTGTGGGTCGATTGTAGAAATCCCCAATGGTGTGAATGGCTGGTATGAGGGCGTGTAGCGGATGGAAACCTAGGCAAACGGGTTGGGCCTTGCATATTATTTGTTATTAATTTTTATTATGATAATTACACTGTTTATTTTGTTTAATGGGCCTAAGGCCCAAAAGCTAGTGGTGCATGAGGGTTGCACACTGAGTCTCGCGACTCACCCTTTTAATTAACATTTCAGGTGATACCTAGTGCTTCGGACCGGGCTGGAGAGGAACGCAAGGTGGCCATGCAGAAGAATATGTAGATTTGGCAAAAAGAGACTCAAGTTATTATTTTATAATTTTAATTAATGGATTTTAAATCTCGTTGTAATAAGGCCATGGGCCACTAGTTTATGTTTTGTTTTATTTTGGGCTTTAATTACTTTTAGTTATTTAAATTCTTATTGAACTAATGCATGTATTTAAATTTGGGTTTTTAATTTATAAAGGCATATTTTATTTAAACTATCACTATTAAATTTTTCGAATAAAAAGATAAACTTTAGAAAAATATTTTCTGAAAATACGACATGTTTTCCAAAATTTTCTTAGTGACATACCAGATCCGGTCGTGGTGTTTGGGCCGGGTTTGGGGTGTTACACTCAAAGCATGTGATTCTGACAGAATATCTAGTGATCAGAATAATACAAGTCCTGTTAATATAAATAAACTTAACGTTCAATCTTCTTTGCAGGAAATATCTCGGGAAAAGATAACAGAGCCGTGGTCTAGCATTCATATTGAAAATAAAACTGTTCATGAGGAACGAAGATTACAAATCGATGTACTAGATGAATGGTAGACACACGTCAAAGCAAAACCGAAAAAACACGATGAACCAAAGCAAATCCATGTCAAACTTAAGGATGGGACAACCCAATTTAAGATCAGGGATCAGGTATTGTTGGATAAGAAAGACCCTCGAATCACCACTTTGGACCTTAATACAAACGAAGAGATCCCTTTCACAGTACTAAATGTCTTCCCATACGGAATAGTCGAGGTAACTAATCCTAAGTTCGGCACTTTTAAGGTAAACACCACTCGACTCAATCTATATATCAGTAATCGAATTGATAGCAGGAGAGAGGAGTACCAACTCCTCAAACCACCATGATTATGCAAATGAGAGGTAATTCTAGCTTAAGACTCTAAACGAGCACTTCTCAGAAGGCAACCCGAGCACTATACTCAGTAACATCCATATTTTTTTTTTATTTTTAGCATCTAACTAAGAACTAACCAAATTAATAGGCGCATGTTTCTCTCTCCACACAGCCTTGCACACGGGCGTGGCCATGGCCGTGTGGACACTACGAAAAGATACATGGGCGTGGCAGAGATCGTGCGAAAATAGGACAAAAATTGTCCCCAAGACACGGGCTCTGACTAAACGCCACAGCTGTGCGATATGGCCGTGGTCGAAAATGAGAAAGTAACACGGGCGTGCAACATGCCCGTGTCCCTAAACCATGGTTGAAACTGAGAAATCTACACGGGCGTTCGAACACACCTGTGTCTGTAGGCCGTGGTCGATACTGATCAATCAACATGGGCATGGAAACCCCCTACACGGCCGTAGGAGAAACGAACAAAGCATCACACGGCCGTGTGACCTACCACGCCCAAGGCACACGGGCGTGGGCAGTGACCAGATGCCACGATTTCTATTTAAACCCTCTTCTTCTGTTCACTTTCTTCCCCAATTTTTCTTCTCAACCCTAGCCACCACACCCCTTTTCTTTTCCAATTATCTTTCTCCCTTCATTTTCCTTTCCCACTCTACCTTATTCCTTCTTTACACCACCACACCAACCACCATCCTTGCCACCGTACACAATGACTAATACTAGAGGCAAGACCAAGACCACCACCCCCATGTTGGAAAAACGAAAGGATCCTGGCGCGGTTGCCCCGTGCGAGACCACTCTACATAAGTTCATGTAAGCCGCTTCAGTGACTCGACAAGACAAGGAGCTTTGAGTCCATTTAATTTTTCTTTTTCTCTTATTTTCATATTTAAATTCTTTCTTTTTATATTTCTTGTCTTTAATTTTTATTAGCATATTTTGATTTCTTTTTATCTCTGGATGTCTATTATCGAGTAACCATAACTACGTCCATTAATACAACCCCCCTAAAACTTTATTGATGTCCCCACAATTTCAAAAGGTTCAAGGGGCTATTAAGGAACGACCACACCACCACCGGAGCATCCACCTCCCCTGCCCAACCTTTTTCTGTTTCTTTTCCTTGACTCCATCCAAAATTCAAGAAGTTTCACTTCTCTCCCTATCTTATGATTTTATTACTATATTAATATTATCTATCTTTATAAATTGAGGACAATGTACATCTTAAGTGTGGGGAGATTAATTATAGTATTATTTGAAAATCCCTGAATTATGCCTTGTTCTTAAGTAATTTTCTCATATTACTATTAGAATGAAATTTCTATTGATTTATGTTTTTCATTGATATGTTTGGATTAAGTCATAGGTAATTGTGCATTGATGGTTTAAACTTTAAGACATTATAGAATCAAGCATGATAAGTCTATTTTCAGAATTAAAAATTTATTAGGTTGTTTCCCTAAATTTAAATATTACCTTGAACTTTGAAATTTACAAGGTTGACATCAAAAACCATAAATTTTGTGAGATTTTGAGCCTTTAAAGAGCATATATATATATATATATATATATATATTTCTTTTCTTGCTCACTTTATCGATTATGAGTGTGTCAACATTGATTTATTATTCTAGAACTTGCTTCGATTATACATGTCGAGACCACACCCTTGATTTGATATACTGAGATGATAAAGGCACTTAGGATTTAACTCACTTACTCCACCAAAAAACCTACCTTCATAATTAACCCCTAGTGAACCCATTTGAATTCTAATAAACCGTTTCCTGACACCCTTAATATTAACCCAAAAACTCAAATCTTTTTGATTCATTAAGAATTTTCCCTATTCAATAACCCTTTTTGTCGAGATTTGTCTTGAACAGTTGCCTGACTATGTTCTCTATTTCAATTGTTAATTTCTTACTTGTTCTTATTCTAAAAAAAAATTGGAAATTTATTCATTATTAGCTTAAGCTTGAACGATTAATGTCACATCTTTAGAAGAAGCTCATGTTATTAGTGATAAGTTTTCAATCAATGTAATTATTCAGTATTAGTTCAATTTTTCTAGTTAGGTAAATTGTCAATTCAATCTTGATTCTAACCCTCTAATTCAGCCTTTATCCACACCTTTAACCCAAGCCCCATTACAACCCTTTGAAGACCTTTTGATTTGTGTATCATCTCATTTTATAGTGGTGGAGATTTGATTTTCATGCAAGCTTATGGGATTAACTTTTCATGTTTGACTTTTGAGTGCTTAATTTGAACCTTAAACACCTTGAGTGATTTGAGTGAATCTTTAGTGAGGATGTCAATTCTTGTCGGTTTTGAATCAGAGGTAAGTATTTAGGTAAGAGGAAACACCTATGTTTTGGTGCTATAAAAATTTATGACTTGGATTGTTTGAATCTTTAGGACTCTTTTAGTTAAATTATCAATGTATAAATTATCTATGAATTATGATGAAACATTGTTGATGAGGATTATAAATTGAGGAAATTAATTTTAATTGTAAGTTAAGGATTTTGCTTGAGGACAAGCAAAAGTTTAAGTGTGGGGATATTTGATAAACCATAATTTACACATATTTTAACCCCATGCTTAGCTTATTTTTGGATGAATTCTCATTAGATTTGATGAATTCGATGCTCCTAATCCTTTAATTTCATATTTTACACTCAGGAGAGCTTAGAGAGCCGAAAAGAACAAGAAACGGGCCAAAAAGGGGCAAAATGGGCTTACCTAGGAAATCAACATGGCCTGGACCATTGAACACGGCTATGTGTTACGAGCAGGATCAAACACGGTCTGGAAGGCTACACATGGGCAGATCACACGGCCGTGTGTGACGAGCAGAATCGAAGGAGTCCACCACGGGCGTGTCCCTACCGAGCCCAGGTTTATTCCTATTTGGAAAAGGCTACTTGTGGGCCAAGAAAGGCGTTCCAAAGCCTATATAAACACCTTAGGGGGCAACCTAAAAGAGGTGGTTAACAGGACGTCGAGTAGGACGCTGAGTAGAAGGCAAAAAATACTCGAAGACAGCCATTGGGAGCAACTTAGGAGAAGGATCTTCATCAAAATTGAAGATCTCCCATCAAGTTCTTTAGAATTTTTTAGGTTTTCTTATGTTTTGTTGTTTTCTTTCTTCTAAAATGTTTTCCTCTATCAGTATGAACTAAATCCCTCAAATACTTGAGGGGATGAAACCTAAGACAGATCTTATTATTATTTGATTTATAAGATAAATAATTGTTCTTATTATTAATTGTGAGTTCTTATTCTTGTTTTGATAGTTCAGGTTATTGATTCAAGTCGAATGTGCTTATTCAGTGGAGCAAAAGTCCCTGTTTAAGAGTAGATCAACACAATTAAGCGGAGTTGATTGCAACCCTAGAAATAGGGCGACATAAATCTGTCGGATTAGAGTCAAATCTAATAAAGAGATCCATAGATCGAGTTAATGAGACAATAGGAGTTTTAATTAGAAAGAGATTTCAATTAATCAACCTAGAGTCAGTTGTTTTTAGTCTTGAAAGAGATATTAACATAAATTAGGGATTTCTACGGATTAAGTCAAGTGAATAAATCATATGAATCAAAAGTAATAAGTGAAGTCTAGGTGGATTCTTTCTTAAGTATTGCCTTTATCATATAAGTTGTCTAAAAGCATTTTCCTAATTCTCTCTTTGTCATGTCTTTAATTAAGTTTTAGTTTAAAAGAACTCACCCAATTCTTAGGCTAAATAAAAGAAAAATAGTAATTACTAGTACTCTTGGTCCTTGTGGATACGATATTACCGGTCTTACCATAACTATACTATAAACGATAGGTGCGCTTGCCTTTATTGTGATCATAGTTAGTTTTAGACCACATCACCCCTTTTGTTCCTACCTAGAAGTCTAAAATCAACCTTTTAAAGGCTTAGAAAGAGGGTCTAGAAGATGGTGCTAACTTCAGCGGTCGCACCCTGACGAAGAGGTGTAACGCAAACTAGGGAGTTACTAAGCTTTTGAGGAGTGTATAAGGGAATCCAAGTCTACCATTCAAGCGTACCTTCCTCCTTATTCTTCCTGACTAACCCCTATTCGCCTTGACTCTAGGGTCCTTCTTACCAGGTTTCAACTTGCCATCGTTCTTGCATTTTCTCAGAGAGCTCAGCAAAAAAAAAAAAAAAAGGCATGGACACTCATTCAATGGATTATGATATTTTATCTTTTTTGTATCTTTGCCTCAATAATATATTTACTTTTTTAGTACTTTTAATTTTCAATCAATGTATCACTTATCCTTACCTTATGTCTTTCTCCCTATTCATTTGCTTTTACTTTCATTTTCCTCACCAATTTTGGCCATCACATTTACACACTCAGTACATAACAACTTAAATGAACAAGGACTCAAGGGACTCACCCAGATCAATAATAATTCACATAAGGGGTACTCATTCAAATTTCTAGGTCCAAAGGATCGCCTAAACCTTTGCTCTGACACCACTAAACTTATAACACCCCCACCCAACCCATTCTCGAAATCTAGGTAATGGCGTCACAACTGAATCCATTTCAGTTATAAAATTTAAATATATTATTCTAAGGCCAAACAACATTAGCAAAACATTAAATAAAGTTTTAAATCAGAGATAAGTGTCAAAATAAGGTTCGTTATTCCTACTCCGGACACTATGGAAATAGATAATTACAACATAGATGCCCCAATAGCAAAGTTCCTATAAGTACCCCTTGCTGTGTGTATGACTCTACACAATAACAATTCCTCGACCCCACACGATCTGGCTTGGTCCCTCCTTGAGTTCCTTATACCATAAGTCCTACAACCACAGGCCAAAACCTTTATAAGTTTGAATGAACTTAGTGAGTTTCTACATTACACGATAATAGACCCATCTCCCAGGAGTTAAATAGAAAATAATCAAATATAAATAACTCCCTACTGGTGAGAGTAAACTCTCTTAAACTCGTCATAATGGACTTTATTCGATTCCTAATCCTATCCTCTGGCAGATAAATCGTTGAACAATTTCCTACCGGCCATTCTACTAGCCTTCTCTAATAGTTATTATGAATGTCTCACCATACGTACGAGCTCTTTTCCTTTCTCTTACTTAAGCCTACGCGGTTCTCGTCTTCTCACTATTATGTCCTATTAATATGGCCTCTCGTATTACCTTCATAAAAGTCCTTAGTGAGTATCATCAATCTATTTAATTTGCGAAGACTCTTTTCTTATATTAATTCCAAGTGACTTGCTCACCTATCGTCTATAGGTATGATTATCAATGTCCCACGCTACCCTGGCGGGTTAAATCCTGCTTAGTATAAATAATGGTCGAATTACTTCTTTGAAATTCACTTGGGTGAATTACTATACCCTTAAGCATAGCATACCTTTCTACTACATCCCACTATGACCTTTAGTACTTATCCGAATGCCCTTGTATAGCCATCTGAGTTCACGATTTCTCTTTCATACTGCATTCCCTCATAACTCACCATTTGGCTGATACTTCCTTAAAGATTTCCCCTTAAAGAGGAATACTCCTAATAGACACTTATGCCACCCCAAGTATCATTCTTTGTTAATGGGTTCTAACCACCCCTCCCTTCTTTAGGGACTAACCGACGTACATATGATACACTAGTCAAAAGTGTTTCTCAGAGTGCCCTTTGCATTCTTTAAAGGTGGGTCTTTATCTACGATCCTTGGTTAACCATTTCTCACTCACTTGTACACTAGGCATCACTACTACATCAACTTTCGTGACTATCCCTATTGGGTTACCTCCCAAATACTTTACTAGCTTTTACAATTTTCATTCTAGCAGTCATTTCCCTCTTTATATTTCCCTTTTTTATCAGCAGATTCCTTCGACCTAATGGCTATCTACTGCAGGCCTATACTTCCATTTTCCTTATAACCCATTTATAGTCGTAGCAGATTCTCTATGTTACCATAGTCGATCCATGGTCTTACACAGTATACCCCTCCCATGTTTATCGCCTTGACAGACTCCATTAGTTGCCATAGTCTAACTATGGTCCTTTACTTCAGTATCCCCATGTCTATCGTCTCGATGAACGATCCACGATGCCATAACATCTCATGTTTAATGTCCCAACGAACTATCTCATGTTTAATGTCTTGTCAAACTATCCCGTGTTTAATGTCTCGACGGGCTATCTATGATGCTATAACATCTTTCAGCTATGGTCTTACACAGTTTAACCAATGTTTACCATCAAGGTGGACAAGTAGGATACCATAGCATCTTTCAGCTATGATCTTAGTCCTGTTTACTATGATGTCATAGCGCCTTCCAGTCATAGTCTTACTCATTTATAACATCTTTTAGCTATGGTCTTACATAGTTTAACCCATGTTTACTATCAAGGTGGACAAGTAGGATACCATAACATCTTTCATCTATGATCTTAGTCCTGTTTACTATGATGTCATAGCGTCTTTCAGTCATGGTCTTACTCATTTATATCATGATGCCATAGCATCTTTCAACTATGGTATTATTCATTTTAGGCGCATAGCCTCTGATCGATCTCATGGCCTAGCCATGATATTTGTTGTTTACTCTTCCCATTGCAACCCATCTATTCTTCTATTTCACCATTCCTAGCCTTGATGCTCGAACACCATAGTGTCCATTTCGCAAGGCCCAAAGATTTGTTCATCATGGGTGCACATAGCAACACCGTATAGTGGCATCTAGCAGAATTTACTCTTTCCCATTTTTCCTTCCTAACTTCGCCTAAACCCAACAATGTTTCCCTTACATACATTACATGCATTTTATAACTAAACACTATGTGTAACAGCCCGTTTTTAGTCAAATCAAAATAATGGTTTGGGAACCACAAATCGATTCTTCATTGGAAAATAGAGCTAGGGATTCCACGACTTCATTTCGTTCAATTAGGTATGTATTTTAATTCGTTTTTTATGATTTCTATGTTTTTGAAATCGTTGCAGCATAGTCTAGCTAGCCTAGGGACTATTTTGCAAAACTATTAAAGATTTTGAATGTAGCCATTGATGAATAAATGAGTATTTTGATATTTAATGATAGATTTTGAATGCTTTTTTAATAGATATACAAGTTTTGTTAAGTGATTTTTATTGAAAATGCAAATTAGGGATTAAATTGTGAAATGTGGAAACTTTGTGGTTAAAATGTGAAATAAATGAAAAACATAGGTTGCTAGGGGTATAAAAGTAATTCAGATAGGCTTGGGTTGTGATGAAATTGAATGAATTTTGCTTTACGAGCCTAGGGACTAAATTGTAAAAGTTGTGAAATTCTTGGGGTAAAAGTGTAAATGTGCTTAAATGTGTGTTTTGGATAAAATTGAATAGAGATATTATTAACTAAGTTAATTTTGAATATATTTAGATCAAGAAAAGTGGAATTTGGATCTAGATCGGGGAAAAACTAATGTTATCAACTAATCGACTTATTTCATCGTTTTCACATCCGAGGTAAGTTCGTATGTGATAAATTTCATTATAAATGTATTTTAAATTCTTTGATATTGTATAAGTTGTGAATACGAGACTTCGGGTAAGTTCGACAATAAGTCGAGGGTAATTCGGCATTTGAAATCCCAGTTGAACCTTGGGAATAGTTTAGGATACTAGTGACATGTCCTTAGGAGATACATTGAGTTGGCTTCGGGCCATGATATTAGCACTTTGGGTGTGAGTTATACCGATTTGGATTCGGGCCATGAATATTGGCTGATTTTGCTTTGGGTCATGATATTAGTACTTCGGATATAAGTTACCTTGATTTGGCTTCGGGCCATGATATCAGTACTTCGGATATAAGTTACCTTAATTTGGCTTCGGGCCATGGTATAGGTACTTAGTGTGCGAGACTCCTGAGTATCCTACTTCTATTTTGAATAGTTCAACAGGAAAATGAATGATGTGGTTGAGAATGAGATTGGTACGAGATGGTACATGTATGTGCATAAACCATATTATCTTTGAATCGAAGAAATGGTGAAGCAAATATATAGTTTTGTGAATGAGTAATTGAAAGGTTTGTTAGTTGATGTGAATTCATGTATTTATAATCAACTGTTGAATTATGTGTTTATGATTATATAAAGTTTATTTCATACGAGCTTACTAAGCTTTATAGCTTACATCGTTTAATTTTTCTATGTTTTATAGTGAATTCAAAGCTAGCTCAGATTCGGGGATCGTCGGAGATTTCGGCACATTATCCTAGAATCAATTTGGTTTCCGAACAGTGGTTTCGGAACCAAAAATTTGAGGTCAGAATAATTATTTTATTATTATTTTAATGTTTATAGCATGATAGTATGATTGTGTGAAAGTTTCGTTCAGAAATTTAATGTTTGAATGTTTAATTTGATAAAAATGACTAAACGCGTAAAGCTTAAAACTTGTGTTCTAATAGCTAAAGGTGTCCAATAGCTATAGAAATTTAAAGTAAAGGTCCTTATGTGGTTATTAACCCATTTATAACAGAATGGATGTTAATGGTGTAACATCCTAAAATTTGGAATTTTTTTTTTTGTGTTGCATTGTTTTTGGTGTTAAACTTGTTAAATTATTAATTGTGTATGTTTAGGAGGTCCTGAGAAGGCTCAGGATTTATTTGGACCTAGTGAAAGTTTTTGGCTTTTAGCACTTTAAGGAGATGGAGTAAGTGACCTTTAAGCATATGGAAATAAATTAGTAAATGGTTAGCATAAATGAGCAATTGGTAAAGAGGTTATGGCGCCACATGTAGTACCTTGAGGGAAGAGGTTTGAATCACTTTGTGTGCAAATTTTGACTAATCTTTTTGCACTCTTTCCTTAAGTGTCGGCCAAGAGGTATATATGGCAAGTTTGACTTCTTTATTTTTGGTAAGGTGGCTAAGGAATTAAGGAAATGTTGAGGTTGGGGAAAGGAATCAAAAGGAAAAGGTAAGTAAGGGGAACAAGTGGCTTATTTCATGGAGAATGCTATGGAAAGTATGGTTGGAAAAATTTTGACCCTTATGGCTATGCATGTGGACGGTTTTGGGGGTAGATAGGTAGCTGAAATTTTTACTTTGGCATTTGGTAGAGTCTTGGTATTGTTTTGGCCAATAATCTCATTTGCAACTTTAGTGTCATCTTCTCCCAATTTGCTATTCCCTTTTACCGAAATCTTCTAGCACAATAGTGCATTTTTCTTCTCTTTGTATTGGTCGCATATTCAACTTTTGTCCATCTTCCTTGATAGCTTAAACTTCAAGTGGATTATAAGCAAATTCTTCTTCTTTCTTCTGGATTGCCGAATGCACCTAAACCATTGAGACAAAATTGTTCACTCTTTATCCTTTGGAAGAACCGAAACCCCAAAAATACACCTTTTTCATCTTTCTATTCCTTTTCACAAAAGTTTTCAACCCTTTCTTTTCTTCTCAAAATCCATACCGTCTATAGCCGAATATCATTGTTCATTTTTCTCCATAACTGAAACCTTTTCATCATTTATTATTCATTCCTTAATCAACCGGTAAGTGTTCTTTCCAATGTTTTATTTTATTTCTCTTAATGCCGAAATATTGTTTTGGTTGGAATGGTCATTTTGACTGAGATCACCACCTTCTTTCTCTCATTAGAAATCATTTTCTTCCTCGTAGAGATATAGTAGAAGGTCGAAACTTGGATTTTCCGAAGTCATCATATCATCACTAGAAATCGGTTCTAAAATCTTTAAGGTAAGTGTTATTCAAGGATTCTATAAATCATTCATATTCGTTAATATGGTGATGATTAACTGATATTATTTATAGGGGTTAAATTGCTCGATCTACCAAATCCTTGATCACTCGGAAATTAGTGGTAAGCCGATCTTCACCATTTCGATAGCCCATATTTTATTGTAATACTGATTGTTTAAGATCTAACCGAATGGAGACTTGTGGTACCGTTTTGAACTGGAAGTCGAGTGGAGATCTCAAAAGGAGCGAATTAACGATCCCTACTCCTAAATTCAAGCGAAGGGCTGTTTCGGCGATTCGAGACTTTCCTCCGGGTTGTGGACCCACATCCGATGAGAATCAACTATTCGAGGTTGTTCGCAATTTTGAGGCATCAGCGATTCGGGATTTTCCAACGGGTTGTGGACCGTCAACCGAGGAAAACCGACGAATCGTAGTTGTTCACGATCTCGAGGGTAAACTTTAGATCGTTTGTCTTAAAGTAGATTTATTAAATTGCGTACGTTGACTAATCGAGCGTTATAAAATTTTAGGTGACGACAATCGAGAAAGCGTAGTGCTCACCGTAATCAGGTGTGTAATCTCACACCATTTTCCGTGGGTTAGAGATTAATGTCATATTGGTAGTAAATCGTTTGATTAAAATCGTATTAAGGTGAAACCGGGAAAAATTGGCTTAGATCTCATTATTTGATAAAATTGATGAAATCGGTATTAACACTGTGAAAGATTACAAAAATGCCCTTAATGGGCCAAAACGATATATTTGCTATGTGGGCCAAATCGATATATTTGCTATGTGGGTCAAATTGATATATTTGCTATGTGGGCCAAAACGATATATTTGCTATGTGGGCCGATTGATATTTGCTATACGGGCCGATCTGAAAATTTGCGAAAATGGGCCAAGATGATATATGCTTAATGGGCCAATTTTGATAAACTGCTATAATGGGCCATAATTTTTGTAATAAATATCCGAAATGAAATTCTGTTGTTTTATTATGATTTGTTAAGCATTATAAACATGATTTGCATGGGATGGGTTATTGTTGAAGAGAAGTTCTGGTAGCTTGTTACAAAATTTTGGTGGTTGTGCCACAAATCTGAATAGTGGCAATGCCACGTAAATTTTGTATTTCTGGTGGCTTGTCCACAATCATATTTGATATAAATGGCTTAATGTCTGCGATTGGTGTGTTGGCGGGGTGGGTTGACTAATGATCACCCACAGGTGTGTTGGTTGGTACGGGCGGTGTGTAGTGGATGGAATACTAGGCTTGGTTTGGGAATTGCATTTCATATTCATGTTATATTCAGTACGTTATTATTAGTGTATATGGGCTTAGGCCCAAATATTTGCTTAATGGATTTTGGCCCAGTGAACAACGGTAAGTGGGTTACACACTGAGTTCTAGTAACTCACCCCCGTTTTCCTTATCCCTTTCAGGTAATGATCAGTGATGGAGACTTGGGCCGTGGATGACTCGGTGGAGGCCATACTTCGTAAACGGTTAAATTTGGATTATAGATTTCTTTTAGAATTTTTAATTACTTTGCTATTTTGAATTAAGGTTGTAATAAGGCCTCTGGGTTTCATTTATTATTTGATGAATTTATAAACTGCTTTAAGTATTTCAAATTGAGATTTTATTTTTTTTTAAAAAAACTTAAATAAATGATTTATTCAAAAATGAATATATAAAAAGGATTTCATAATCATTTTCATATTTTTAACTCGAAAATTTACTTTTAAGATTTTCATCAATTCTTTTCGAAAAATATTTTTATTTCTTTTAAAATTTTCTTGAACTGATAACGATATTGTTCAAAGTTACGATTTATATAATCTTACATCTCAAATTGCCGATTTATCAATTAAATCTTTTACTAAATAAATACTTCGTCAAAACTTTGAAATTTGTTTTACTTAAAAAGGAATCAAAGTATATCTATTTTGTGTGACATGTCAAATCTGGCCTTAACGCATAAGCCAGGTTTGGGGTGTTACATTTTATGGTATCAGAGCCAGGTTCAAAACTCGGCTGTGGTTTGGGTTCAAAAACATTTTTTTCAAAACTGTTTTAGAAATGTAAAATTTAGAACGTATGTTTTTAAAAGATGTATGACACCATGGGCATCCGGCATCAAGTCAAGTAAGTGTATGTTATTCTATGATTATGATTATTGTGATATGACTATAGGAACACTCTAGAACTTTTAGTTTTAGGTATTGAAACTATAGAGATTGAGACTATAGGATGCGTTTACGAAAACGACTTTACTCCTTATACCTCATAAAATATTGTTTAGTAAATATCAAAATAATCTACTGATTCATAAGACTTTTAACCAGATTAAATCAAATTAGCCAATATAAGTGCTAGAGGACGTGGACGTGGTAGACGTGGACGTGGTAGAGGCCGAGGTGCAAGGGTTGCATCTGAAGCATCGGGACACATGCCGAAAATGGACGCACCTGCGTCACCCGGGACTGAGACTGGATCACATGACCGTATGAGGGAGGACATTGCTCTGTCCCAAGCAATGTTGCAAGTTTTAGAAAGGGTTGCTGGGGCTAGAATTGGGCCAGCAGCTCGTGGATAAATTTCGAAACGACATAGATCAAGTGGTGCTGAGGTTTTTAGGGGTGTCTCGGGTGTAGTCCCAAATGTAGCGGAGTACTAGCTCGAGGCAGTGGAACGAATCATGGATGATTTGGAGTGCACCACCGAGTAAAAACTGTGAGGATCTGTGTCCTTGTTGAGAGACGAGGCGTATCAATGGTGGCTTATTGTTCGGGAGGGCACTCAGGCCGATCGCGTTACTTGGGATTTCTTCAAAACTTCATTTCAAGGAAAGTATGCTGGGGCTAGCAATGTGGACGCCCGAAGGAAGAAATTCATTAATCTGGTTCAAGGAAGTAAGACCGTGTCAGCTTACGAAGCGGAATTTATGCGTCTGAGTCGTTATGCCCGAGGTATTGTGCCAACTGACTATGAACGCTGCATGCGTTTCGAGGATGGGTTGAGTGATGAATTGCAGGTATTGATAGCCCCACAACAAGAAAGGAATTTTGCCACACTGGTGAAGAAAGCGAAGATAGCCGAAGAGGCTAAGCACTCGGAGCGGCAAAACCGAGAAAAAGATAGAGGCAAGAGCAAGAGGGACTTTAAGTTCTCAGGTCCTACTAGAGGGTTTCAGAAGAGGCCCAGGAATGATGAGCCAGCTCGAGTTAGGGCAACAGCTGTTACCAATCAGATATAGCCATGTGCTGACTGCGGAAAATGACTCCCGGGTGAATGTTGGAAGAGAACCAGCGGTTGTTTCAAATGTGGTTCTAAGGATCATTAGCTTAAAGATTGTCCTCGACAGACCACTCCAAATCAGGAAGCTCGTAACTATGATGCACAGCCAGCTAGAGGCGCTCAATAGCCACCGAGAGGCCGTGGGCCAGGTCGAGGTGGTAATGGTGGAGGACGAGGTCAGGGTGCACCGGGTAGAGGTGCTAGTTTCAGGGGTAACGCGGAGTTGAGGTAGCCAGGGCTGGTATATGCGGTCAGACACTGAGAGGATGGCGATGCACCTGATGTGATAACCGGTACGTTTTTCATATCTGATGTACCTGTTACTGCTTTGATAGATATCGGATCCACCCATTCGTATGTTGCTAGTGCTGTATCTGGAAATCTGAACATTAGATTTGAGATTTCTGCTAGAGAGATGACGGTAATTAGTCCTTTAGGACAGTCTATGTTGGTTAATAAATTGTTTAGAGATGTACCCTTAGAAGTTCAAGGAGAAACATTTTTTGCGGACTTGATGGAACTGCCTTTCGGTGAGTTCGACCTTATTTTGGGCATGGACTGGTTGGTGAAACACCGTGCAAACTTAGATTATGCTGCAAAGCGGATGACGATAAGAACTTCGAAAGATAAGGAAGTAGTGATGATAGGTGAAAGGAGAAACTATCTATTGAATGTGGTATCTGCTTTAAAGGCGGAAAAGTTGGTGCGAAAAGGGTGCGGAGCATTCCTATCCTTCATTAGTGCGTTGGATGCCAAGGAATTGTCAGTGGAAGGTGTTAGAACGGTGAAAGAGTTTTCGGACGTCTTTCCCGAAGAACTTCCTGGATTGCCTCCGGATCGGGAGGTAGAGTTTGGCATTGAATTATTGCTAGGAACTGCTCCGGTGTCCATTGCTCCATATAGAATGGCGCCGAAGGAGTTGGCGGAGCTTAAAGCTCAAATTCAGGAGTTGTTGGATCGGGGATTCATTCGACCGAGTGTGTCACCGTGGGAAGCACCGGTCTTGTTCGTCAAGAAGAAGGATGGGTCGATACGTATGTGCATCGATTATAGGCAGTTGAATAAGTTGAAGATCAAGAATAGGTATCCGTTGCCGAGAATCGATGACCTGTTCGACCAACTGCGAGGAGCTTCAGTTTTCTCGAAAATAGATTTGAGATCGGGTTATCACCAGCTTAAGGTCAAGGAGGCAAATATTCATAAGACGGCGTTTCGAACTCGTTATGGACATTATGAGTTCTTAGTGATGCCATTTGGGTTGACCAATGCACCAGCTACATTTATGGACATGATGAACCGGGTCTTCCAACCCTATTTAGACCGGTTTGTGGTGGTGTTCATAGATGACATCTTGGTTTACTCGAAGAATGAAGAAGAGCATGATTCACATCTGCGAATAGTGTTACAAATATTGCGGGAAAAGCAACTTTATACCAAATTCAGTAAGTGTGAATTTTGGCTGAAGGAAGTGACCTTCTTGGGACATGTTGTGTCGGCCGAAGGAATTAGAGTTGATCCCTGAAAAGTAGAGGCCATGTTGGATTGGAAACCACCGAAGTCAGTGGCCGAAATTCGGAGTTTCTTAGGGTTGGCTGGTTATTATCGGTGTTTTATTGAGGGGTTTTCGTTGATTGCTGCACCCCTAACTAAATTATTGCGCAAGGGAATACCATTTGTGTGGTCAGATCAGCAGCAAGAAAGTTTCGAGAAATTGAAGAAGATTCTGACGGAAGCGCCAGTACTGATTCAACCTGAGGCTGGAAAAGAGTTTATTGTTTACTGCGATGCATCACATACGGGCTTGGGATGTGTGTTGATGCAATGTGGAAAAGTGGTGGCATATGCATCTCGTCAGTTAAGGCCGCACGAAGTGAATTATCCCACTCATCATTTGGAGTTGGCATCAATGGTGTTTGCTTTAAAGATTTGGAGACGCTACCTATACGATGAGAAATCGATCATTTATACAGATCATAAGAGTCTAAAGTACCTCCTTACCCAAAAGGAGTTGAACTTAAGATAGCGGAGATGGATAGAACTGTTGAAGGATTACGACTTCTCAATCGAGTATTATCCCGGAAAGGCTAACGTGGTAGCAGACGTGTTGAGTCGTAAGGTGATATCAGATTTGAGAGCGATGTTCGCTCATCTCAGCTTATATGAAGATGGTAGTCTGCTAGCCGAACTTCAGGTGAAGCCTGCGTGGGTAGGTCAGATTAAGGAAAAGCAGTTATCAGATGAAAAGTTGGGTTCCTTACTTCAGCAAGTGGAAAGTGGTGTGAAAGGGGATTTTGGAATGAATTATGATAGAGTATTGTGTTTTCGCGGAAGAATTTGTATGCCCAAAGATTCGAAATTGAGGCAAATGATTCTGCGGGAGGCGCATAGTAGCCCATATGCTATACACCCCGGGGGAAATAAAATGTATCGAGACCTCTGCGAGCAGTATTGGTGGCTAGGGTTAAAACAGAAGGTTACTGAATTCATGAGTAGGTGCTTAACATGTCAGCAAGTGAAGGCGGAACACTAATTGTCGTCGATATTACTACAACCGGTGAAAATTCCATTATGGAAATAGGAACGGATAACGATGGACTTCGTTAGTGGGCTACCCTTATCGCCTACTAAGAAAGATTTCGTTTGGGTAATAGTGGATCGGTTGACTAAGACTGCCTATTTTCTACCTGTTCGTACGGACTACTCATTGCAGAAGTTGGCCAAGTTATACGTAGCAGAGATTGTGAGATTACATGGGGTACTAGTGTCTATTATTTCGGATAGAAACCCTAGGTTTACATCACGGTTTTGGAAAGCCTTACATGAAGCCTTGGGAACCAAGCTTAATTTCAGCACGGCATTTCATCCTCAGTCAGATGGTTAGTCGGAGAGAGTAATCCAGATTCTGGAAGACATGTTAAGGGGCTGTGTGATTGACTTCAGGGGTAGTTGGGAGGATTTCCTACCATTGGCAGAGTTTGCTTATAACAATAGCTATCAATCCAGCATCCAGATGGTACCCTACGAGGCGTTGTATGGTCGTAGGTGTCGTACTCCTACTTGTTGGACCGAATTGGGGGAGCGACAGTTATTGGGTCCTGAGCTGATATCTGAGACGGAGGAAAAAGTAAAGATAATTCGGGCACGGTTAAAGGAAGCTTCGGATAAACAAAAATCTTATGCGAATCTGAAGCGTAAGGATATTGAGTTTGCGGTGGGAGATCAAGTCTTTCTAAAGGTCTCACCTTGGAAGAAAATCTTCAGATTTGGAAGGAAGGGCAAATTGATCCCTAGGTTTATCGGACCGTACTGTGTGTTGAAACGTGTTGGGCCAGTGGCTTATCAGCTTGAGTTACCTCCGGAGTTGAGTCAGATTCATAGTGTATTTCATGTCTCAATGTTAAGGCGTTACCGATCGGACCTGTCTCATATAGTACCGGTAGAGGAAATTGAGATAAGACCTGATTTGTCGTTTGAGGAAGACCAGTGCAAATTCTAGATCGGGACATTAAGGTACTGAAAAGGAAGACCGTGCCGTTAGTCAAAGTTCTATGGCGTAATCACGGAGCGGAGGAAGCTACGTGGGAGCCTGAGGACACTATTCGGCAACAACACCCTCACCTCTTTTAATCAGGTAAATTTCGAGGACGAAATTTTCTTTAAAGGGGTAGAATTGTAACATCCTAAAATTTGGAATTTTTTTTGTGTTGCATTGTTTTTGGTGTTAAGCTTGTTAAATTATTAATTGTGTATGTTTAGGAGGTCCTGAGAAGGCTCGGGATTTATTTGGACCTAGTGAAAATTTTTGGCTTTTAACACTTTAAGGAGATGGAGTAAGTGACCTTTAATAATATGGAAATAAATGAGTAAATGGTTAGCATAAATGAGCAATTGGTAAAGAGGTTATGGTACCACATGTAGTACCTTAAGGGAAGAGGTTCGAATCACTTTGTGTGCAAATTTTGACTAATCTTTTTGCACTCTTTCTTAAGTGTCGGCCAAGAGGTGTATATGGCAAGTTTGACTTCTTTATTTTTGGTAAGGTGGCTAAGGAATTAAGGAAAGGTTGAGGCTGGGGAAAGGAATCAAAAGGAAAAGGAAAGTAAGGGGAACAAGTGGCTTATTTCATGGAGAATGCTATGAAAAGTATGGCTGGCAAAATTTTGACCCTTATGGCTATGCATGTGGACGGTTTTGGGGGTAGATAGGTAGCTGAAATTTTTACTTTGGCATTTGGTAGAGTCTTGGTATTGTTTTGGCCAATAATCTCATTTGCAACTTTAGTGTCATCTTCTCCCAATTTGCTATTCCCTTTTGCCGAAATCTTCTAGCACAATAGTGCATTTTTCTTCTCTTTGTATTGGTCGCATATTCACCTTTTGTCCATCTTCCTTGATAGCTTAAACTTCAAGTGGATTATAAGAAAATTCTTCTTCTTTCTTCTTGATTGCCGAATGCACCTAAACCATTGAGACAAAATTGTTCACTCTTTATCCTTTTGAAGAACCGAAACCCCAAAAATACACATTTTTCATCTTTCTATTCCTTTTCACAAAAGTTTCCAACCCTTTCTTTTCTTCTCAAAATCCATACCCTCTATAGCCGAATATCATTGTTCATTTTTCTCCATAACCGAAACCTTTTCATCATTTATTATTCATTCCTTAATCAATCGGTAAGTGTTCTTTCCAATGTTTTGTTTTATTTCTCTTAATGCCGAAATATTGTTTTGGTTGGAATGTCATTTTGACCAAGATCACCACCTTCTTTCTCTCATTAGAAATCATTTTCTTCCTCGTGGAGATATAGTGGAAGGCCAAAACTTGGATTTTCCGAAGTCATCGTATCATCACTAGAAATCGGTTCTAAAATCTTTAAGGTAAGTGTTATTCAAGGATTCTATAAATCATTCTTATTCGTTAAGATGGTGATGATTAACCGATATTATTTATAGGGGTTAAATTGCTCGATCTACCAAATTCTTGATCACTCGGAAATTAGCGGTAAGCCGATCTTCACCAATTCGATAGCCCATATTTTATTGTAATGCCGATTGTTTAAGATCTAACCGAATGGAGACTTGTGGTACCGTTTCGAATAGGAAGTCGAATGGAGATCTCAAAAGGAGCGGATTAACGATCCCTACTCCTAAATTCAAGCGAAGGGCTGTTTCGGCTATTCGAGACTTTCCTCTGGGTTGTGGACCCACATCCGGTGAGAATCAACTATTCGGGGTCGTTCGCAATTTTGAGGCATCAGCGATTCGGGATTTTCCAACGGCTTGTGGACCGTCAACTAGGGAAAACCGACGAATTGTAGTTGTTCATGATCCCAAGGGTAAATTTTAGATCGTTTGTCTTAAAGTAGATTTATTAAATCGCGTAAGTTGACTAATCGAGCGTTATAAAATTTTAGGTGACGACGATCGAGAAAGCGTAGTGCTCACTGTGATCAGGTGTGTAATCTCACACCGTTTTCCGTGGGTTAGAGATTAATGTCATATTGGTAGTAAACCGTTTGATTAAAATCGTATTAAGGTGAAACCGGGAAAAATTGGCTTAGATCTCATTATTTGATAAAATTGATGAAATCGGTATTAACACTGTGAAAGATTACAAAAATGCCCTTAATAGGCAAAAACGATATATTTGCTATGTGGGTCAAAATGATATATATATTTGCTATGTGGGTCAAATTGATATATTTGCTATGTGGGCCAAAATGATATATTTGCTATGTGGGCCGAGTGATATTTGCTATATGGGCCGATATGAAAATTTGCGAAAATGGGCCAAGATGATATATGCTTAATGGGCCAATTTTGATAAACTGCTATAATGGGCCATAATTTTTGTAATAAATATCCGAAATGAAATTCTGTTGTTTTATTATGATTTGTTAAGCATTATAAACATGATTTGCATGGGATGGGTTATTGTTGAAGAGAAGTTCTGGTAGCTTGCTACAAAATTTTGGTGGCTGTGCCACAAATCTGAATAGTGGCAATGCCACCTAAATTCTGTATTTCTGGTGGCTTGTCCACAATCATATTTGATATAAATGGCTTAATGCTTACGATTGGTGTGTTGCGGGGTGGGATGACTGATGATCACCCACAGATGTGTTGGTTGGTACGGGCAGTGTGTAGCGGATGGAATACTAGGCTTGGTTTGGGAATTGCATTTCATATTCATGTTATATTCAGTACGTTATTATTAGTATATATGGGCTTAGGCCCAAATATTTGCTTAATGGATTTTGGCCCAGTGAACAACGGTAAGTGGGTTACACACTGAGTTCTAGTAACTCACCCCCGTTTTCCTTATCCCTTTCAAGTAATGATCAGTGATGGAGACTTGGGCCGTGAATGACTCGGTGGAGGCCATACTTCGTAAATGGTTAAATTTGGATTATGGATTTCTTTTAGAATTTTTAATTACTTTGCTATTTTGAATTAAGGTTGTAATAAGGCCTCTGGATTAATTTTTGGTTTCGTTTATTATTTGATGAATTTATAAACTGCTTTAAGTATTTCAAATTGAGATTTTATTTTTTTAAAAAAAAAACTTAAATAAACGATTTATTCAAAAATGAATATATAAAAAGGATTTCATAATAATTTTCATATTTTTAACTCGGAAATTTACTTTTAAGATTTTCATCAATTCTTTTCGAAAAATATTTTTATTTCTTTTAAAATTTTCTTGAACTGGTAGCGATATTTTTCAAAGTTACGATTTATAAAATCTTACAACTCAAATTGTCGATTTATCAATCAAATCTTTTACTCAATAAATACTTCGTCAAAACTTTGAAATCTGTTTTACTTAAAAAGGAATCAAAGTATATCTATTTTGTGTGACATGTCAAATCTGGCCTTAACGCATAGGCCAGGTTTGGGGTGTTACAAGTGGCATGGCATTTGGAGAAATTATTAAGTATTTTAAAGGTTAATTATGTGAATTGGTTAATAAAGGTTAATTAAATAAAACCAAAAGAATTTATTCATGCATTCATCTTCTTGAAATCGATTCTTCATTGGAAAATAGAGCTAGGGATTCGACGACTTCATTTCGTTCAATTATGTATGTATTTTAATTCATTTTTGATGTTTTCTATGTTTTTGAAATCGTTGCAGCTTAGTCTAGCTAGCCTAGAGACTATTTTGCAAAACTATTAAAGATTTTGAATGTAGCCATTGATGAATAAATGAGTATTTTGATATTTAATGATAGATTTTGAATGCTTGTTAATAAATATACAAGTTCTGTTAAGTGATTTTTATTGAAAATGCAAATTATGGATTAAATGTGAAATATGGAAACTTTGTGGTTAAAATGTGAAATAAATGAAAAATATGAGCTTTTAGGGGTATAATAGTAATTCGAATAGGATTGGGTTGTGATGAAATAGAATGAATTTTGTTTTACGAGCCTAGGGACTAAATTGTAAAAGTTGTGAAATTCTTAGGGTAAAAGTGTAAATGTGCTTAAATGTGTGTTTTGGATTAAATTGAATAGAGGGATTATTAAATAAGTTAATTTTTAATCTATTTAGATTAAGAAAAGTGGAATTTGGATCTAGATCAGGGGGAAACTAATGTTATCGACTAGTCGACTTATTTCGTCATTTTCACATCCGAGGTAAGTTAGTATGTGATAAATTTCATTATAAATGTATTTTAAATGCTTTGATATTGTATAAGTTGTGAATAAGAGACTTCGGGTAAGTTCTACAATGACCCGAGGGTAATTCGGCATTTGAAATCCCTGTTAAACCTTAGGAATAGTTTATGATACTAGTGACATGTCCTTAGGGGATGCATTGAGTTGGCTTCGGGCTATGATATTAGCACTTCGGGTGCGAGTTATACCGATTTGGCTTCAGGCCATGAATATCGGCTGATTTTGGCTTCGGGCCATGATATCAGTACTTCGGATATAAGTTACCTTGATTTGGCTTTGGGCCATGGTATAGGTACTTAGTGTGCGAGACTCATGAGTATCTGACTTCTATTCTGAATGGTTCAACAGGTAAATGAATGATGTGGTTGAGAATGAGATTGGTATGAGATGGTACATGTATGTGCATAAACCATATTATCTTTGAATCGAAGAAATGGTGAAGCAAATATAGTTTTGTGAATGAGTAATTGAAAGGTTTGTTAGTTTATGTGAATTCATGTATTTATAATCAATTGTTGAATTATGTGTTTATGATTATATCGAGTTTATTTCGTACAAGCTTACTAAGCTTTATAGCTTACATCGTTTAATTTTTCTATGTTTTATAGTGAATTCAAAGCTAGCTCGAATTCGAGGATCGTGGGAGATTTCGTCACACTATCCTACTATCGATTTGGTACTTTTAAGCTTATGTTTTGAGTATATGGCATGTATAGGGACTTTGAGTCATTTTGGTATATGTAGCATGATTATGGCCTTTTGTGTTGACTTGTAAATATTAAGTGTTTGGTTTTATGTTAGCCATGTAAGTTGGCTTATTTTTGCAATTATGTGATGTATATATATATGTATTAATGCCTCTTAGTGATGTGGTTCATGTTTGCTTGGGAATGGCTTGTTGAATGCAACTTTCAAGGTAACTAATGGTTGATGAATTGAGAATGGTGTGCTTGTGGTTTTATGCTAAGAAATGCTTAGTTGAAATGGTACATATGAATGCTTTGGAAATGTGAATTAGCATGATTTGAGTAGGCAAAATATGGTATTATAAGTATGTTAGTTGTTGATATTGAAATGGTACATTTTAGTTTTGGTTGTGGTTGAGTTGGATGCCAATATATGCTATGAATGTGTACCAATTGAATTGTGTAGGTGTGTGCAATTTGGGGTGGCAAAATGGCTTGGTAAATAGCCTATTTTTGTCCACATGGGCAGAGACATGGGCGTGTGTCTCAGCTGTGTGTGACACACAGTCATGTTACACAGTCGTTTGTCCCTTAGTGTTGAATTAAAATCAAGTCAGTATGTTCTACACGACCTCACACACAGGTGTGTGACATGGCCGTGTGGCATAAGTTAGTATATGTAACATCCTAAATTTATGGGCCTATGCATTTAGTGTAGGGATAGGATTAATTTGTTAATTTAAGTGATAGGGGTCCAAACTGGGCTCAGGATTAGGCAGAGGCCTTGATTAAATTATTAGATTGTGCATTATAGAGTTAAAAGGTGGTAATTATGTTTAAAATACCAACATGGGCTTGTGGCCCAACAATAGGTGGCACTGTAAGGGAATTAGAAGGTGGCGCCATCAACAATTAAAGAGGCCCAAGTTTTGGTCGCAAGGAGCCCATGTTTTTGGGCCATTTTCGTCACTTAAATGAGAGCAAGGGTGAAGCCACAACAAGGGATTTAAGGGCCCAAAAATTTAAGTTTAATGACGCCCAAATCTTTTAATTTAAGTGAGTTAAATTTCGGCATTAAGACTTGATGAGGTGGACGGCTACAAGGCTTAAAAATAGGAAGATATATTTGGATTTATAATTGATAATATAGAAGATAAAAAGGAGAAAAGATAGGAGCCTATCTACAAGGAGACTGATGGCTGAAAATCCACCACTAAGAGGAGTAAAGAATTCGGCTACAGCATGGCAAAGGGGTGCCTAATTTACCCTCTCATTTAGCTTGAATTTTAATTAACTAGGAAGGGCGTTTTCGGTTTTATAAAGGAGATGTCGAAATTCCTATAAATAGGGGGATAGCTCCTTGATTCTGACAATTAAAACCCTAATTCTCTCCTTATTCTTGTGCCGAAATTCCCTAGCTTCTCCCTCTCCAATTTCTTTTCTCCAATTTCTTCAAAAGCCGAAACTCTTCTTCACTTTTTCCTCCTTGTGCCAATTTCTCTAAAAGCCGAAGCATCCATAGTCTTTTCTTCTATTCATCCTACTTGAGAATTAATTCTATACTTCCGGCATTTAAATCTTCCATTGGCATTGTCGAATCCTCTCTCTAGTGCTAGTCGAATCTTCTATGCTAAGGTAAGTGTCGATTTTTGATTAGTTCTCATGATCTATTCCCAGTTTTTAAAAGGCAAAAGTCGAAAGCTAATAGTTTAATGGTTTTATGATGGGCGGCAATTCGGGATTTGAAGGAAGCTTGGTCAATTAGATCTAAAAGCCGAAAATAGCTAGTCTCCACTTTCGGGATTTTTAAGGTAAGAAGATTTTCCTAGATTTCTATTAGATTTCATCATTATATACAAGATCTTAATGTTATAATGAGGATTAATGATTAAATATTGTGATAGTAGTTCTGATAAGGACTTGTGATGGAATTAAATATGGATCAGGCAAAGGAGAAAATCCCTAAGTTTAAGAAAAAAGCAGTATCTGCCATTCGAGATTGGCCACTTGGTTGTGGACCGGCTTCTGAACAACCCCTTAGGCAGATAGCAGTAGTGTCGACTAAGGATAGCGTCGACATAGAAAGCATCGTTTTATCAATAGTCAGGTGTGTAGATCTCTAACACACTATTAAACCTGTATGTATGTCTATTTGTATATGTTATGGGCTAAAAAGCCGGAATGAGGCTGTGTAGACAGTCGAATGGAACCCTAAAAGGGTTAGGCAAGGATGTCAGGTACGTAAACATAGAACTTTCTATGTGTATCGAAAAATATATAAGTCTGCATGATGTTTTCTTTATGTATGTATGCATGGGGTGGGAATGATGATATTGAAGGGGAAGTGCATGATAGGTCACTTGGTGATCGGTGGTAGAAATCCCACATAATTTAAATGTAACGTCACATAGTGATCGGTGGCTATGCCACGTTTAATGATTCCTAATTAATAGGAATAGGCAGTACGGCTGTCGTTTTGGTGTGTAGCGGATGGAGGGTTGATTGTAGAAATCCCCAAGGTGTGATGGTTGGTACGGGATGGTATGTAGAGGATGGAAATCTAGGATGGGTTGGGTTTATCATTATGTATTGCTTATCATGTGCTATGATTGTTACCTTTATGTATGGGCCAGGGCCCATAATGTGTTTATGGGCTCAGGTCAATGTGTGCTCTGAGATTTATACACTGAGTCTTGGTGACTCACGCTTTCCTTTTCTCTACTCCTCCAGATGAGCAGTAGATCGTGGACATGAGAGCTGAGACGGACTCGAGGGACCATCAAGTTTTTATTATTTTCTTTTTATAGACTACTTCGGTTTTTCCTTTAAGTTTTATTTTATTTTTACTTGGAATTATCAATGTAATAAGGCCCCGTAGTTTTATCCAATTAAGTAGTTTAAATGTTCTGCAACTTATGAGATTATGTCCAAGGTTTTATTATACTTAATAATAATATAAAGGATTTTATATTTTGAAATGTCACTTATTTATTCAAATATTGTCTAATTAACTTACAATTTCCAAAACCAACAAAGAAAAAGTTTTCAATGTACAAGCCGTGACATGCCAGATCCGGTCGAAACGCATGGGCCGGGTTTGGGGTGTTACATTTTGGTATCAGAGCCCAGTTCAAAACTCGGGCTGTGAAATGGGTCTAGTACTGTTTTAAAAGTTGATGAAAAAAATTGATTGAAGATATGGCCTTCGAGTCTACCGGCACCCAATCCACCCAGGTAAGTATTCTAAACTCCTGATTGTGATATAAATGTGGGCTTAATGGGCTTTATGGGACGTAGACTATCTAGATTAGAACTTGATGGACTCTAGGCTTAGACGAACAAGTCCTCAATTTCATAAGACTTAATTTCTTTGACCAAACCCGTAAACGAGTCGCAAGACTAGGGTGTGGCAACAGGCATACGCATGTCTAGGATTGGATTTAGGAAGAGCTTGGTATTTAAGCAGTCCTAGTGACACACCTCCTTTTCGCTGGAATCTCACCTGGTGCGTAGTGACTGTTCACCTTGGCCGAATTAGGGTGTGGCAATGGGCATACGCATGTCTAGGAGTGGATTCAGGGAGAGCTTGGTACTTAAGCAGTCCTAGTGACTCACCTCCTCTTCGCTAGAATCTTACCTGGTGCGTAGTGACTATTCATCTTAGCTACGAGGACTTGTTGATGGGCTAAACCTTATAATTAAAACCCGAAAGGGACCAGCCACCCTATTTGAAAAAAAATCCCCAAAGTTTTGTAAAATTTTCAAAATACACTTGATTTGTGAAAATTCCAATCAACTGTAAATTTATACCTATGTTTTGAAAATTTACCCGAAAATCTCATGTTTACAAGAGTAACCCGGATTATGAAACTAGATGTTCCAAAAGTACCCCTGTTTTTAAAAAAAAACACAACAACCACAGCAACAACAACATCAAAATATCCCTGATTTGCAAAATTATCAAACTACCCCTGATGTGCAAAATGACCAAAATACCCCCAAATCTTAAAATTACCAAAATACCCCCGAATTTTAAAATTTTCGAAATACCCCGGATTGCAAAGTTATTGAAATACCCCCGGATTGCAAAATTACCGAAATACCCTCAGATTGCAAAATTACCAAAATACCCTTATTTCACAAAATACCAAGAAACCTTATTTTGAAAAATTATGAAAATACCCCTATAGAAAAAATTACAAAAATACCCCTGGGTAGTGGAACAACGAAAACACCCTTACGTGATGAATGTAAGTTCATGGATGTTATCTGTAGGTTGATGATTGAATGTATGTGTTTACTAGAATTAGAGGATAAGAACTTGAGACTGAATTGTGAATGCGAATTCGAAAGAACTACTCTAGAACTACTATTCATAAGACTGTTCGTGGTTAATCAGTGGAGGAAAGCTAATAATTCATAAAATTTCTAATCAGATAAAAGCGAAGCGGTAGAATGAGTACAAGGGGTCGAGGACGTCCGCCACGTGGTCGTGGTAGGGGTAGGATGACAGTGTCGGAACCAGTAGGATCTGGTCATGGTTCTGGAAACGAGATGCCGGCTGTGGAGGAGGAATTCCAGGATCAGACTGCCGGAGATGACGCGGTATCTCAAGCAATGTTAAGGGTTTTAGAGAGGGTTGCTGGGGCTGGTATGGGCACAGGAGCCCGGAAATCTGTGCCTGAACGGCTTAGGGCCAATGGGGCAGAAGTGTTTAGGGGAATTTCTGGTGTAGCCCCAAGTTCAGCTGAGTATTGGTTGGAAGCGGTAGAACGCATAATGGATGATTTGGATTTTACGGAGGAGGAGAAGTTGAAAGGAGTTGTATCTCTCTTGTGGGATGAAGCCTACCAATGGTGGCTTACTGTTAAGGATGGTACAGTGGCTGACCGTATCACCTGGGATTTCTTTAAAATGGCGCTTCAAAATAAGTACATTGGATCGAGTTATGTGGATGCGCAGCGCAGAGCATTTCTGAATTTGGTGCAAGGGAGTAGGTCAGTGGCTGCGTATGAAGCTGAGTACTTACGCCTTAGTCGTTATGCTCGTGGGATGGTAGCCACGGAGCATGAACATTGTATTAGGTTTGAGGATGGCCTGAGGGATGATTTGCGTGTTTTGATAGCCCCACAGCGGGAAAGGGAATTCACTGTCCTAGTGGAAAAGGCTAAGATAGCCGAGGAGGTTAAGCGGACTGAAAAGTTAAATCGGGATAGAGATAGGGGAGGAAGTAAGAGGAATTTTGAATCGTCAAGGGCAGTTGGGCAAACTAAGAAAAGACCTAGGTCAGACGGGCCGAAACAGGATGAGAGACCTGCTGCTAACCAGAAACAAAAGTGTGCTCGATGTGGTAAGTTCTATACCGGTGAGTGTTGAGCAGGCACTGGGAAGTGTTTTAGGTATGGATCTACGGACCACCAAGTTAGAAACTGTCCGCAGCAACGGGGCAGTGAAGGGCCCACAGGTCAAGAGAATGCACCGCCGGGAAGAGGAGGTCAATAACCATCAAGGGGCCGTGGTCAAGTCAATGGTGGCAATGGCACAGGACATGGTCGTGGAGGTGCAGGTTATGCTGAGGCGAGGCAGCCAGCCTTGGTCTATGCAGCACATCGCCAAGGGGGCGAGGACGCTCTAGATGCAAATACCGGTGCGTACCCTACCATAGTATACTAAGTGTTTATTTTGGCTATAGAATTAGAGTGCGCAGCGAAAGAATAGTAGTGAGACTTAGGTAGTATGATTACTAGTTAGTTGGAAATTTCGAGGACGAAATTTCTTTAAGGGGGTAGAACTGTAACATCCTAAATTTATGGGCCTATGCATTTAGTGTAGGGATAGGATTAATTTGTTAATTTAAGTGATAGGGGTCCAAACTGGGCTCAGGATTAGGCAGAGGCGTTGATTAAATTATTAGATTGTGCATTATAGAGTTAAAAGGTGGTAATTATGTTTAAAATACCAACATGGGCTTGTGGCCCAACAATAGGTGGCACTGTAAGGGAATTAGAAGGTGGCGCCATCAACAATTAAAGAGGCCCAAGTTTTTGTCGCAAGGAGCCCATGTTTTTGGGCCATTTTCGTCACTTAAATGGGAGCAAGGGTGACGCCACAACAAGGGATTTAAGGGCCCAAAAATTTAAGTTTAATGAAGCCCAAATCTTTTAATTTAAGTGAGTTAAATTTTAGCATTAAGACTTGATGAGGTGGACGTCTACAAGGCTTAAAAATAGGAAGATATATTTGGATTTATAATTGATAATATAGAAGATAAAAAGGAGAAAATATAGGAGCCTATCTACAAGGAAAGTGATGGCCGAAAATCCACCACTAAGAGGAGTAAAGAATTCGGCTACTGCATGGCAAAGGGGTGCCGAATTTTCACTCTCATTTAGCTTGAATTTTAATTAACTAGGAAGGGCGTTTTGAGTTTTATACAGGAGGTGTCGAAATTCCTATAAATAGGGGGGATAGCTCCTTGATTCTGACAATTAAAACCCTAATTCTCTCCTTATTCTTGTGCCGAAATTCCCTAGCTTCTCCTTCTCCAATTTCTTTTCTCCAATTTCTTCAAAAGCCGAAACTCTTCTCCACTTTTTCCTCCTTGTGCCGATTTCTCTAAAAAGCCGAAGCATCCATAGTCTTTTCTTCTATTCATCCTACTTGAGAATTAATTCTATACTTCCGGCATTTAAATCTTCCATTGGCATTGCCGAATCCTCTCTCTAGTGCTAGCCGAATCTTCTATGCTAAGGTAAGTGTTGATTTTTGATTAGTTCTCATGATCTATTCCCGATTTTTGAAAGGCAAAAGTCGAAAGCTAATAGTTTAATGGTTTTATGATGGGCGGCAATTTGGGATTTGAAGGAAGCTTGGTCAATTAGATCTAAAAGCCGAAAATAGCTAGTCTCCACTTTCGGGATTTTTAAGGTAAGAAGATTTTCCTAGATTTCTATTAGATTTCATCATTATATACAAGATCTTAATGTTATAATGAGGATTAATGATTAAATATTGTGATAGTAGTTTTGATAAGGACTTGTGATGGAATTAAATATGGATCAGGCAAAGGAGAAAATCCCTAAGTTTAAGAAAAGAGCAGTATCTGCCGTTCGAGATTGGCCACTTGGTTGTGGACCGGCTTCTGAACAACTCCTTAGGCAGATAGCAGTAGTGTCGACTAAGGATAGCGTCGACATAGAAAGCATCGTTTTATCAATAATCAGGTGTGTAGATCTCTAACACACTATTAAACCTGTATGTATGTCTATTTGTATAAGTTATGGGCTAAAAAGCCGGAATGAGGCTGTATAGACAGTCGAATGGAACCCTAAAAGGGTTAGGCAAGGATGCCAGGTACGTAAACATAGAACTCCCTATGTGTATCAAAAAATATATAAGTCTGCATGATGTTTTCTTTATGTATGTATGCATGGGGTGGAAATGATGATATTGAAGGGGAAGTGCGTGATAGGTCACTTGGTGATCGGTGGTAGAAATCCCACATAATTTAAATGTAAGGTCACATAGTGATCGGTGGCTATGCCACGTTTAATGATTCCTAATTAATAGGAATAGGCAGTACGGCTGCCGTTTTGGTGTGTAGCGGATGGAGGGTTGATTGTAGAAATCCCCAAGGTGTGATGGTTGGTACGGGATGGTGTGTAGAGGATGGAAACCTAGGATGGGTTGGGTTTATCATTATGTATTGCTTATCATGTGCTATGATTGTTACCTTTATGTATGGGCCAGGGCCCATAATGTGTTTATGGGCTCAAGTCAATGTGTGCTTTGAGATTTATACACTTAGTCTTGGTGACTCACGCTTTCCTCTTCTCTACTCCTCCAGATGAGCAGTAGATCGTGGACATGGGAGCTGAGACGGACTCGAGAGGCCATCAAGTTTTTATTATTTTCTTTTTATAGACTACTTCGGTTTTTCCTTTAAGTTTTATATTATTTTTACTTTGAATTATCAATGTAATAAGGCCCCGTAGTTTTATCCAATTAAGTAGTTTAAATGTTCTGCAACTTATGAGATTATGTCCAAGGTTTTATTATACTTAATAATAATATAAAAGATTTTATATTTTGAAATGTCACTTATTTATTCAAATCTTGTCTAATTATCTTACGATTTCCAAAACCAACAAAGAAAAAGTTTTCAATGTACAAGCCGTGACATGCCAGATCCGGTCGAAACGCATGGGTTGGGTTTGGGGTGTTACAGTATACCCTACAGGTTTGGCACGACCTAGCACACGACCTGGCACACGGGCATGTATGGCCATTTGTAGGGCACAAGGGCTAGCTACACGGGCGTGTGTATTGGCCGTGTGACCCAATTCAGAGAGCTACACCGGTTAGGACACGGGTTGGGACACGGGTTGGGACACGGCCATGTGATCCCATTTCGAATGTCCACACGGCCTGTGACACGGGCGTGTCTGTTGGCCGTGTGAGACACATAGTTTTTGAGAAAAAAATTTATAAGTTTTGTAAAAGTTTCCTATGTTGTCGGTTTAGTCCCGAACCATTTCTAAAGCATGTTTTGAGCCTCGTAAGCTTGTATTAGGGACATTATGATTGATGTTGAATGATGATTGCATGAAATGTGAAAATGTTTGATAAATGTATGTGTAATTGTATGATAAGTCCGGTAATACTCTGTAACCCTATTTTGGCTTTGAATACAGGTGAGGGGTGTTACACTATGGAACCATGTATATTGAACTAGGATGGCAGATACTTACAAACCCATTCAACCTTACAACATACTTAGCATTTCAGAGGTTGAGTGCAAAAACTCACCTGATACTTCTTCGCCTTGTCCGCTTAGATTTTCCAAATGCTGGAGCTTCCCTTCTCTTGAAAGTTAAGTAAGACAACCAATTCAAAGGTTAAACTTACTAATCTCAATTTAAAACTCAATTTTCCAAAAACATACAGAATCCTTAAAATGGTTTCTAGAAGCCCTTAACTTTGGTTCCTAAATCTTACGTATACTAAAGTATTCAAAACCTTAATAGCTTATTGGATTTTTCACTTTTTTGACTTAACCCTCACTATCATCGCTCTATGCAAAGCTTCTATGGCTGTCTCTCATTCAGAGTAACCAAGGAAGAAGATGAGGAAGAGAGGAAAATGAAACAGAATGGAGTTGAGTCCTCCCCCAAAAAGTCATTTCCCAACTATGTATTTAACCCTTCATGCGTAGACTTCCACCACATAACAACCATTCATCCATAATCATTGTGTCTCCCACTAAGGAACCAACTGGTTCTAACCTAACCTAACCAAACCAAAAATTGGATTCCAACAATGTCAAATTTTGTTTCTATCTTTTTCAAATTTCCCAATAAAGACTGCCAACTCTTGGCTTATTCCAATTGCATCCTTGAATTGTCTATTAATTTTCGGACTTTATGGAATCTGAGAGTGACACAAATGCATCACTTAAAATATGTGAATCATGTGCACTACCTTTCCAACTAGCTAATACATAGGATAATTTCAAATCAAAGGTGATGACAATCAATATGTTTTGTGTTATTCTCCCTTTACGACTATGAAATTTTCATTAAATGTTAAGTGGAACAAATGCATGAATATGAGTTCCATCTAATGGTCCCACAAAATCTTTGAAGTAAAGGTAAAGCCTTATCTTGTTTATTATTTCTAAAGAAGTCAACTCATTAAGTAATTTGATGACAAGTTAATATAATTTCAAGATAGCTCTCAACATAATCTTAAATTAACTTTGGATTGTCTTAGTTGATTTATAATATCTTGAATCAATCACTTGGACATCATGACCGATTATATATATATAAAAAATTAGAACCTACTCACTAACATTCACTAATCTAGCTTATTGTAACAAATTATTCCTAGTAAGAAGGTTGATCAGTCTCTATGTTTGCATCATTTTACCTTCATTTTACACTTAATTTGACTTTGTTCTTAAGTAATTTTAAGTTTTTATTGTTTTACTTTTCAATAAAGTATATTAATTTTATACGAATCATATTTGTAATGTTTTTAGCATATTTTTAGAATTAGGTCTATTTTGGAGTTTTTATAGTGTCTTTATAAAAATTCTCTTGTCAAGAACTTATCTAATGTTCATTTCGTAGCAAAATCATAACTAAAAACTGAAATGACCCAAAATGAACGAAATTAAGGGAACCAATCAAGGTGTGTCGTGACAAACAGCCAAATTCCAAACCATTTGCAATCTTGCATGTGATGTGACACAAGCTTTTGTGTATAAAGACACAAGGCCTAAAATTAAGGATAAGGATACTGTAATGCCCCAAAATTTTACAATTTTTTGTATGCAACTTTCTTGATAATCTTATCCAGAAATTTGAAAAGAAAAATTCAATTTGGGTGGGTTTAATAATTTTTGGGGGTGTTTGGAAGCCCTTGGAAAACACATCAAGTTATTTCTAGAGTTTTGAGTTTAATCGAGTATAAATATGAGTTGAGGGGGGAAATGGTAATATTGAAACTAAGGGTATTTTGGTCATTTAAGACTTAAACATGATTAAATGTTAAAATTTAGAAATAGAAATTTAGAAACAAATAGAACTCTCTATTTTTCTCTTCTTCTCATATCCTGCTCATTTTCTTCAAGAACCTCCATCATATTTCTTCACTTTGTTGCAAAAATCTCTCATAAAAACTATATTTTAACTTTATTTCTTCATCATCCATATCAATCTTTCACTTAAGTTTATGAGCTTAGCGTAGAAATTTGGGGTTTTGGTAAGAACTCTTTTTTTTGTGTGTGTATTTTAACATCTCATTTCATGTTTATAGGCCTTGTATGAGTTGTTGAGCCATCGATATGGCCATGACATTAGTAATATGGGTATATTTTATTTTTTATTAAATAGAAGAGGTAGAAAGGGAAACTGAAGCAAAGAAAAGGGAAAACTTGTAGATGGAAAAAGGGAGAAGAAATTTACCTCTTTTTTCTTATTTTGATTCTTAAGAACTTTTGGAAATAAAATATATGACTTAATTTTATAACATTGTAACTATATTTATAATAAATAATAATATTGGGTATTTTTTATTAATCATATTTATTTTTCTAAGTAAAGAAATGTCAGTGTTGAGAATTATGTTATGTCCATAAATCTCAAATTAAGAGTGAGTAAGTAATATTAATGTTATATCCATGAGAAATAATTAGATTGCAACCTTATGAAAACTACGATATGTGTATTTATAATGAAGTGTGATTTTGAATCTTTCTCCAAAGGAGTGGATTAGTAATGTGAGTATTCATGGATAACACAATAAGTAATGAGTGTTAACTTATGTATGGCATTATAAATCCTACTTAAAATAGGAGTGTGATATATGTAATCTAAAGTAAATAAGACTTTTCCCTTGTAATCTTGGTGAAAGAGTTAGGATACAATTGGCATGCCACTAGGGTTAATGAGCGCTTAGTGGATGAAGACAACATTAGTGAGAAGGCAACGAAACTTTCCTTATGGCATGGCACTTTTGTTCATAGCAATAGCCCTAAGTGACATGGTGTTCAGTTGGATGCACTTTAGTACAAATCAGTGTATTGGTGTTTGGTTGGAATTTGAGTGTTTGAAACGTATTTCATTAAGATTACCAAGGGAAAACTACTTAAAATTTGATAATTGAAATGAATTAAGTGTCAAGAAATGTGTTTATAATCATGTAAATGTTTCTTTTGATGTTGTGATGTTTATGTTCATCATAGTGACTTACTCAAGTGAATTGTGTTTTGATTGATAGATAGTTAGCAACTTCTATTTTTTCTTTATAGATATCATTTTATTTGAACATGGTAAGTTTCATGTTTTAATTTCATTAGTTCTTACTAAGCTTTGTGCTTAAGACGTTGTTGTTTTTGCGCATAAGTTAATTTGAAATTTGTGGCTTAGCCTATTTCGTAGTTCACATCTCCACACCATTGACATTTTATGAGAGTGTGAAATTTTTGCATTTATGTAATTGACTCATAGTGGCATGTACTAAAGAGTCCTTAATTTATGCATATATATTAGTTTCATACTATTTTTGGTCTTGTATTTGAATGTTACATTTTACTTTCATTTTTGTAACATAGTTTGTTGGCTTAAGCCTTGAGTAGCTATGACCTTAATTTGGACAACGTGGGTGCATATTTACTCCTTTTGATGTGAAGAATGTTTTAAATATTTATTAAACTTGTTTAGAATGAACACATGAGACCGTCATATGTTTTTTTATATCATTTCAATGATTTTATGTTGTAATGTATGGTTGAACATGTGTTGGGGATGATTTTTATATGTATTTGAATGATTACTAAGCATGTTATATGTATGCCGTGATTGGATGGAATTTGGGGGAATTTTGAAGTGTTTCTAGGACGTCTAGTGGGTAACGTTGCAACTTTGCATTCCTCACTTTGTAACATCGCTAACCAACATGTGGTGTCGTGACGTCACATGTTTTGATGACACGACTTCACACCTTGTTTTAGCCCTATACATTGCCTTGTCCTATTACACTATTGTGACCAATTTTGGCTCTCAAGGGCTTTTTTTTTTTACTTCGGACACATCCAATCACCCACAAAATGATTTTACATGATTTTAAATTGTTTCCAAAACCCTCAAATTGTTTTAATTAAATTTCTATGATTTTACAAAAATGTTTAAAGCTCAAAATTTTAAATAACTCCGAAGATTTCATTTTTTATATGCTCTAGTAGCATTTTCTATTCGTATTGTATGTCAGAATGGTGAGGAGTGTTACAAATGCCAAATGTCATCATTAGTGCATTGTGATAGAAGGCATCCATGTGTCACAATACAAATCCACGAGTCAACATTGTAGATCATTTTAAGGGCAATTTGATCATTTCACTCAAAGCCCAAAATTTCCTTATAAATAGATACCTCTAGGTCATCATTTGCAAGGAGGAATGCCTGTATAGGTCTCCATTAAGGTTATATATATTCTTTTCTTTTTAGATTTCCTCCCTCACTTGTATATATATGAATTTCCTTTTATTTTGTTGTTTTTCTTTCCTTTTCAAGCTTGTAAGTAAATTTGAATATTGAAGCATTCAAGGAATTATATCTTGAATATACGATTGTAATTTCAAGACTATATATGATTTTATAATCTCACTTACATATTTTATTTTTATGTTTTTTGTGTTCATTCTTTTCAAAATGTAATATGCTTTTACAAATAAAAATTTATTATATTTTTATAATAAAATAATATTGTTAATATATTAAGAAAACCAATCCACTACCTATTTTAGAATATTGTATCTCAATCAATGTGTTTTGTTTTATAAAATTTAAGTGCAAACAATCTACAAATTTAGATTCTTAGCCTATGTTTAGATTGAAGGTGGAGATAAAAAAGGAAAACAAAGCAATGGAAAAGATCACCCTTTCCCTTGTTTGGATAGAAAAAGATTGTGGAAACTAAAACTCCACCCTTAAAATCCAAATTTTCATATGGAAATGCTTTAGAAAAAAATTGCCAACTAAAAAGCTTCTTGGTCATAGAGGCTTCAATCTCTAATTAATGCTTGAGTGCCCTCTATGCCATGAGCAAAATGAGTAAATTAAGCATTTGTTGCATCAATGTTGTGTGGTAAAAACATATGGAGAACAATAGTAGAAATCACATGTTCAACTAAGCTTGGAACACTGGTTGGATTGAATGGCTTGATGTCAACCTCAACTCTAATAAATGGTTAATTAGATTGAAACTCCCCTGGTCCACTACATTCACCTATATATTATGAGAGATACGACTAGCTAGAAATAACATAGTATTCAAGAATGAGCCAAGAATTGATTTCAAAGTGGACAGTGCACTTGAAAAGCAGCAGTATTTTTTGTTTTAGCCGACAAGGAAGTTAAGACCAAGATACCTAATTGCATACCCATCCAATGGAGGAAACTGAAACCAAGTTTCATTAAAATTAACAGGGATGGTTATATTTTCTAATAATCTCCCACTTGGACCACATATATATACTAATTACTCTATGATTACATGTCATTATATAACCTTATGAACTCAAAACTTTACTATCATATCCAAAAGGTATTCCGAACAATCTCATCCATTAATTATGTCAACATAGAACCAATGCGACTTTTGTTACATATATCGTAATTAAATCAATCCCTGATCATGTATATTAACACAACCAAATGATATAGATCAAGTATGGATGTGAAGCTTGGAAATTGCATGCAATATGATCCAAACATATTTATTTTCAACTGGTCCTCTGTAACATCCTGAAAATGGGCCTATGCATTTTTGATTTAATTATATGGAATGACATGCCTTATGTGTTATAAATGTATTACGAGCATTTTTGGAAACTTGGAAATGTAAGGAAATGTTAAGTTTAAAATGGGAAAGTAAACATTTTTGGAAACTTGGAAATGTAAGGAAATGTTAAGTTTAAAAGGGGAAAGTAAACATTTTTGGAAACTTGGAAATGTAAGGAAATGTTAAGGTTAAAAGAGGAAACTAAAACAAGGTGGTCTTAAGAAAATTCATAGAGGAGATATGACACAGAAACGGGCTTGGAAAAGTGGCAGAGAGACGCTGCTTAAAGCCTGTAAATGACGCCACATGCAGGGGTGATTGGGCCAAGGTTCGAGTCGTGTGGGAGGTAAAAGAAGGGTTTTCTTTCTTTTGCTTGTTGACGTCAAAATGGGGAGGTAATGGACGGCTTCAAGGCACCTAGAAGAGGAGTTCTACCCTTATTAAAATTCGGCTAAAAGGGGTGTGATAAATGTGGATTTATTTCTTTTTATGGATAAAGAAGAGATAATAGGGGGTTATTTTTATTAATTTTTGATTAAGAGATAAGAGATAATTGAGGGATTAATTCTAATATTAAATAAAGTGATAATTAAAAGATAAAATTATCACATAGGAAGAGTGGTGGCCAAGTAAGGGACTCTAGCCTAGTAATTTCGGCTAAGGAAGGAAGAGTAAGGCCATTCTTCATTCGGTCTTTTCTCTTCAAGGAAGCCTCTGCCGAAATTCTCTAGCAAATTTCTCCATTCTTTTCTTTCTTTCCTCTACCGAATTCTCTCTGCTCATCATCCTCTTTTCCTTTTTGAATTCAATCAAAGCCGAACCCTCAAAGTAACCATTAGCCGATTTCTTCATAGTCTCAAAAGCCGAAACTTGTTGATCACACTTAGTCCATAGCCGAATCTTTGAGGGGCTTCAAGCAAGGGTGCTGTCGACTTTGGTATTAAAGGTAAGGACCAATTGTCATTCGGTTTCTATTCTTTCACTTCTAGACTTGTCGAAATCTAGGACTAATCTCATTGATGTTCATGGTTGCCGAAACTTGGAAGGAGTGTTCAGGATCTAGCAAGTTGTCGACTTCAAGAAGAGATACTTTCGGGATTTAAAATCCACAAGGTAAACACATCTGGTATTTGGCCATAGGCCATTTAATAGTGATTAAGTGTTAGAAATTGATCTAACATGTAGTTATAGGGATTTCGACAGACATCTAAGGCAAGGAATACTTTCGGGATTTGAAAATTGTAAGGTAAGTGCATAGGTCCAATTGGCCAAGGCTCTATTCTGGTATGTAAATCTGTTTCCTATTCGTTTAAAAAGCTGGAAACTAATTAGCTAAATGTTTTGGTGCCTAGCCGATTGCAAGGGAGGAACTCTGTGAAGTTCGGGATTTGATTTGTAGGCAAATCAACAGCAAGGTAGGTTTTAAGTGTACTAATCCTACTGGGATTTGGATTTGTGGCCAAATAGGCTTTTGGTTTAAATATCAAATGTTGGCCGAATGTAGGGATTAAGATCTAAGGCAGTAGATCGGATTTTGGGATTTGAAGTGAATTGCTAAGTTAATCAGGTGTGTACCCCATACTAAACCTTAATAGTTTTATGGCTTTAAATTATTGTATGTGATTATAAGAATGTGAAAATAAGGCTAAGGTACCATGCAATGGTACAAAGAAATCAGGTACGTTTTCCTACTCCTACTAGGAATATGTTAAATATCTGTTATGACACACATACGAAATTATAAGAATGTGAAATAAGAAATTGGCATGTTAATACATGATATGTATGATAAGGGGCATATGGGTTATATGAAAAAGGGGAAGTGAATGTGGTGACCTAAGACCACGATAAGTGAATGTGGTGACCTAAGACCACGATATCTGAATATGGTGTCTCATGACACAAAATATGTATCTGATGGCTATGCCACAATATTTATAAAGGCAATGAGCACGTCGACTGCAGAGACTGCCTTCGATGGTGTGTAGTGGATGGAGGGTTGACTTAGTAGTCCCCACGGTGTGCAGGTTGGTACGGGTGATGTGTAGCGGATGGCATATAGGTTTGGGTTCGGGTTGCATCATTTTTTTTTCTATCTGTTATATGAACATGTATGATAATGTATGCCTGAATTATTAAATTTTAGTGTTGGTTACACATTGAGTCTGTTTGACTCACCTCGTTGGGGAACTTTTTCTTCCAGGTGACGATCAGTGATGGACCGGGCCGGCAGAAGCTCAGGGATGGCCATGCTCAGCAAAAAATTCATTTTTATTCGGACTATTTTATTTTAAGTACTTTGAATTTAAATTTTGGGAATTATTTTGATGTAATAAGGCCATAGTTGAAGTACTTTATTTTACTCTTAATTATTATGTACGAATTGTTATCACGTAAAGTTTAAGAAAATTTATTTTAAAACAAACACTAAATGTTTTGTCACCTAAAGTAAAAGATTTTTAATAAAATAAACTTGTTTCCAATTCAAGCCCAACCCAAACCAATCTTTCTTACAAAACACACAAGTTTTTCCTAAGTAACAAAAGAATTTTGAACCGGTTTACATCGAGGAACATACCAGATCCGGTCAAGGCTAGTGGGCCGGGTTTGGGGTGTTTCAGCTTGGTATCAGAGCCCAGTTTTAAACTCTCGACCTTGGGTTTAAGGCCCAAAACGTTTTCAAAAATTGAAGCCCAAAAGAATTTGTGAAATTTTTAAGCAGGTTTTCTGGCATGGCACCTAAGTCTCCGACCCGCAGTCCACCAGGTAAGTACCCCTAACCATTGTGTGAATTATAGTATGAACTGTAGAAGGGTAGAACTGGAATGGCACGTAGATTAGTATGATAAGTACTTGAACTCTAAAACTAATTTACCCCAACAAATTACATAAGACTTAAATGATTAATTAAACAAACCTGTGTCTAAGTCGCCGAGTTAGGGTGTGGCAACCATTGTGCGCATGTCTAGGATTGGTATTCGGTGGGGGCTTGGTATTTAAGCAGTCCGCGTGACTCACCTCCTCTCCACTCGAATCCTACCTGGTGCGTAGCTACGGTTCACCCTAACCAAGAGGACTTATTCATAGGCTAAACCCCTAACTAAAACCCGAAAGGGAACTAGCCGTATTTTCATAAAAACCCTGGTTTTAAAACTCTTAAATTACCCTTTTGATTGGCAAACATGATTCTATAAAATTTTCTGAAATATTCTTGATTTATGAAAATTACTAAAATACCCCTATTTGCAAAATTACTAAATTGCCCTTGGTATTAAAATTTCCATATCACCCTCGATTTCAATGAAATTTCCTTACTTTGTAAAAGTATCGCCAAACCTCTATTTTGCAAAAGTCCAAAATATCCCGATTTGGAAAATTTCTGAAATTACCCCTGGTTTACCACAATTACCAAAATGACCCTGATTTTCAAAATTTTTGCAACATCACCGATTTGGAAAACAAATTCTCAAAAAAAAAGGAACCCTCAAGTTTTGCAAATTTTGAAATACCCTCGATTTACTAAGATTTACAAATTTACCCTGGTTAATTACGAAAATACCCCTGTAGGGCAAATTATGAAAATACCCCTGAGTAGTGGAAAAACAACAACAATGAAAACTACAACATTTCTCTGAATGAACGAAAGTTCATAATTGATTGATGAATGTATGAATGTAAAGACTGTGTGCATGTATGAATACGAAAGAACCACTCCTAAAATTCTTTTCATAAAACTTCTTCGCGGGTAATCAGTGAAACAAGGACTAATTCATAAAATTTCCTAAATCAGATTAAAGCGCAATCGTTAGAGATGAGTTATAGAGGACGTGGTCATCGTGGACGTGGTAGAGGAAGAATGGCTGTGTCGGAACCCGTTAGGTCGGGTCAAGGATCTGACAATGAGATACCACCGCCACCACCACCCCCAGCTGTTGGTGTCGAGCAGCAAGCTCAGACGGGAGATGATGCTGTATCGCAGGCTGTGCTGCGAGTTCTTGAAATGGTGGCTGGTGCTGGAGGAAGTATGGGAGCTCGGAAATCTGTACCCGAGCGACTCCGAGCCAATGGGGCTGAGATGTTTCGTGGAGTATCTGGTGTAGCTCCCAGTACAGCTGAATATTGGTTGGAAGCAACCGAACGGATTATGGATGAGCTCAATCTGACCCCTGAGGAGAAGTTGAAAGGGATGGTGGCACTACTACGCGATGAAGCGTATCAGTGGTGGTTAACAGTTCGGGATGGTGCCACAGCTGAGGATTTGACTTGGGAGTATGTTAAGGCAGCATATCAGAAGAAATATGTTGGCACACGGTATATTGACGAGCAGAGGAAGGCTTTTCTGGGGCTGGTTCAAGGGAACAAGTCCGTGGCAGAGTATGAAGCTGAATTTCTGAGGTTAAGCCGTTATGCTCGAGGAGTGGTGGCAACGGAACATGAGCGATGTGTCCGGTTTGAGGACGGATTAAGGGATGATTTGAGGTTGTTAATCGCACCACATCAGGAACGGGAGTTTTCTGCCTTAGTAGAGAAAGTTAAGGTAGTTGAAGGGATTAAAGATTCTGCAAGGCAGAACACTGATCGGAACAGGCCAAAAAGAGGTTTTGGATCGTCTAGATCATCTGGGAATAATAGGCCTAGAGTTGATGGGCCGCGAGGTCAGCAGGCTGCTACAGGAGGGCAATATCGTACTTGTGATCAGTGTGGGAAGAAACACTTAGGAGAGTGTTGGAAAAAGACTGGAGGATGCTTTAGGTGTGGGTCCAAGGACCACATGATTAAGGATTGTCCTATGAGGCCAGATGGAAATCGACCAGTAGCTCAAAATGTCAATCAGGCTGGTAGAGGTGGTCAGCAGCCTCAGCGAGGTCATGGTCCGAATGGCCGAGGTAATGGCGCTGGAAGAGGACGTGGAACACCTGGCAGAGGTGCTAATAATAATACTGAGGCAAGGCAGCCAGGCTTGGTTTATGCGATTCGCCGGAGGGAGGATGGCGACGCGCCGGACGTTATAACCGGTACGTTCCTTATTTGTGGCAAGCCTTATTATGCCTTAGTTGATGTGGGCTCGACCCATTCTTATATGCATGTAGAGTAGTTGAGACTCTAGATATATCCTCTGAACTTTCGGATAGGGAAATGACGGTAGTAAGCCCATTAGGTCAAACTGTAGTGGTGAATAAGATGTTTCGGGGAGTGCCTCTAGAAATTCAAGGAATAGTATTTGCTGCCGATTTAATGGAACTTCCCTTCGGAGAATTTGATCTCATCCTTGGTATGGACTGGCTAGTGGAACATCGGGCTGTGTTGGACTGTGCAGCTAAGCGAATGGAATTAAGGACCCCGAAGGATGAGGTGGTCATTATGATAGGAGAAAGAAGGAACTACTTGTCTAATGTAGTTTCTGCACTAAAGGCTGAAAAGATGGTTCGGAAAGGGTGCAAGGCGTTCTTAGCCTTCGTAAGTGCGTTAGATGGGAAGGAAGAAGGTGTCAATGGAGTTAGAACGGTAAGGGATTTTGAAGATGTGTTTCCGGAGGAATTACTAGGAATACCCCCAGATAGGGAGGTGGAGTTTGGAATTGACTTGTTGCCGGGAACAGCTCCTGTATCAATTGCTCCGTACAGAATGGCACCAAAGGAGTTGGTGGAGCTCAAGGCTCAAATCCAGGAATTGCTGGATCGTGGGTTTATTCAACCCAGTGTGTCTCCATGGGGAGCACCGGTCTTGTTCGTGAAGAAGAAGGATGGAACTATGCGAATGTGCATAGACTATCGTCAGTTGAGTAAGCTGACCATCAAGAACAAGTATCCTTTACCAAGGATTGACGACTTGTTCGATCAGCTTAAGGGAGCGGTAGTATTCTCAAAGATCGACTTAAGGTCAGGATATCATCAGTTGAAGGTGAAGGAGGCGGATATCCACAAGACAGGCTTTAGGACAAGATACGGCCATTATGAGTTTGTTGTAATGCCGTTTGGATTGACGAACGCCCCAGCCGCGTTCATGGATATGATGAATCGGGTTTTTCAACCCTACTTGGATAGGTTCGTCGTTGTGTTCATCGACGATATCTTGGTATACTCCAAGTCTGAAGAGGAGCATGATGAGCATCTCCGAGTTGTGCTACAAGTGTTAGGGGAGAAGAAGCTCTATGCCAAATTCAACAAGTGTGAATTTTGGCTGAAGGAGGTTGCGTTCTTAGGGCATGTGGTGTCTGCAGAAGGGATAAGGGTGGATCCTAGAAAGATTGAGGCAGTGCTAGATTGGAAACCACCTAGGTCTGTGGCTGAGATCCGTAGTTTCTTAGGTTTGGCAGGCTATTACAGAAGGTTCGTGAAAGGATTTTCATCGATAGCCGCACCTTTAACAAAGTTGCTAAGGAAGGAAGTACCCTTTGTATGGACAGATAAGCAATAGGAGAGCTTTGAGAAGCTCAAGAGGGTTTTGACGGAAGCTCCAGTGTTAATTCAGCCGGAGGCAGGAAAGGATTTTGTGGTATACTGTGACGCTTCTCATACGGGGTTAGGGTGTGTTCTAATGCAAGATGGAAAAGTAGTTGCTTATGCGTCTTGACAGTTAAGGCCGTATGAGGTTAACTACCCAACCCATGACTTGGAATTGGCAGTAGTGGTTTCACTCTTAAGGTTTGGAGGCACTACCTTTATGGAGAAAAATCGATAATCTACACAGACCACAAGAGTCTCAAGTATCTGTTGACTCAGAAGGAGTTAAACTTGAGACAGCGAAGGTGGGTGGAGTTACTGAAGGATTACGATTGTTCGATAGAGTATCACCCGGGCAAGGCAGATGTGGTGGCAGACGCCCTAAGTCGGAAGGTTGTGTCGGATCTGAGGGCGATGTTTGCACATCTGAGTTTGTACGATGATGGAAGTCTGCTGGCAGAATTGCAAGTCAAACCAACATGGTTGAATGAGGTCAAGAGAAGTCAGTTGGTGGATGAGGATCTAAGTGCTAAGTTACAACAAGTACAGAACGGAGAGTTAGAGGATTATGGTGTTAATGATGAGGGAGTATTGTGTTTCAAGGGAAAGGTCTGTATGCCGAAGGACGAAGAGTTAAGACAGAAGATTCTTCAGGAGTTGCATAGTAGCCCCTATGCTATGCATCCTGGAGGAAGTAAGTTGTACCGAGATTTGAGAGAACAGTTTTGATGGCCTGGTCTGAAGAAAGAAGTTACAGAATTTGTTGGCAAATGCTTGACGTGTCAGCAAGTCAAGGCTAAACACCAAGTTTCGTCAGGATTGCTTCAACCGATTAAGATTCCACAATGGAAGTGGGAGAGAATTACCATAGACTTCGTTAATGGGCTTCCCCTTACGCCTAATAAGAAGGACTCGATATGGGTGGTAGTGGACCAATTGACTAAGTCCGCGCATTTTATTCCGATAAGGGTTGATTGTTCCTTGCAAAAATTGGCCAAACTGTATGTGGCGGAAATTGTAAGGTTGCATGGAGTTCCGGTGTCAATCATCTCAGATAGGGACCCAAGGTTTACGTCTCAATTTTGGAGGGCACTTCATCAAGCTTTAGGCACTAAGTTGGACTTCACTACGGCTTTCCATCCACAATCAGACGGGCAGTTTGAATGGGTAATCCAAGTTTTAGAGGATATGTTGAGGGGCTGTGTGATGGATTTCAGAGGAAGTTGGGAGGAATATTTGCCTTTAGCAGAGTTTGCTTACAACAACAGCTATCAGGCCAGTATTCGGATGGCACCGTATGAAGCACTGTATGGACAGAAGTGTCGCACACCTACGTGTTGGACAGAGTTAGGAGAACGTCGAGTTTTGGGTCCAGAATTAGTGGCAGAATCTGAAGAGAAGGTGGAGATAATTCGTGCACGGTTGAAGGAAGCATCTGATAGACAGAAGTCGTATGCGGATCTTAAACGGAAAGAAATCGAATTTGATGTGGGAGACCAAGTATTCCTTAAAGTTTCGCCTTGGAAGAAGGTGTTGAGATTCGGTCGGAAAGGGAAGCTAAGCCCAAGGTTTATAGGACCTTATCGAGTATTGAAGCGAGTTGGACCAGTGGCATATCAATTGGAGTTGTCGCCGGAGTTGAAGCAGATGCACGACGTATTTCATGTGTCCATACTACGTCGCTATCGATCGGATCCATCTCATGTGGTACCAGTCGAGGAGGTGGAGCTAAGACCAGACTTATCCTACGAGGAAGAACCGATTCAGATTCTAGAACGAGATGTGAAAGTATTACGGAGGAAGTCAGTTCCTCTAGTCAAAGTATTATGGAGAAATCATGGATCGGAAGAAGCTTCGTGGGAGCCAGAAGAGGCAATGCGACAGCAATACCCTCATTTATTTTAGCCAGGTAATTTCGAGGATGAAATTATTTTTACGGGGGGTAGAACTGTAACATCCTGAAAATGGGCCTATGCATTTTTGATTTAATTATATGGAATGACATGCCTTATGTGTTATAAATGTATTACGAACATTTTTGGAAACTTGGAAATGTAAGGAAATGTTAAGTTTAAAAGGGGAAAGTAAACATTTTTGGAAACTTGGAAATGTAAGGAAATGTTAAGTTTAAAAGGGGAAAGTAAACATTTTTGGAAACTTGGAAATGTAAGGAAATGTTAAGGTTAAAAGAGGAAACTAAAACAAGGTGGTCTTAAGAAAATTCATAGAGGAGATATGACACAGAAACGGGCTTGGAAAAGTGGCAGAGAGACGCTGCTTAAAGCCTGTAAATGACGCCACATGCAGGGGTGATTGGGCCAAGGTTCGAGTCGTGTGGGAGGTAAAAGAAGGGTTTTATTTCTTTTGCTTGTTGACGTCAAAATGGGGAGGTAATGGATGGCTTCAAGGCACCTAGAAGAGGAGTTCTATCCTTATTAAAATTAGGCTAAAAGGGGTGTGATAAATGTGGATTTATTTCTTTTTATGGATAAAGAAGAGATAATAGGGGGTTATTTTTATTAATTTTTGATTAAGAGATAAGAGATAAGAGATAATTGAGGGATTAATTCTAATATTAAATAAAGTGATAATTAAAAGATAAAATTATCACATAGGAAGAGTGGTGGCCAAGTAAGGGACTCTAGCCTAGTAATTTCGGCTAAGGAAGGAAGAGTAAGGTCATTCTTCATTCGTTCTTTTCTCTTCAAGGAAGCCTCTGCCGAAATTCTCTAGCAAATTTCTCCATTCTTTTCTTTCTTTCCTCTGCCGAATTCTCTCTGCTCATCATCCTCTTTTCCTTTTTGAATTCAATCAAAGCCGTTCCTCAAGGTAACCATTAGCCGATTTCTTCATAGTCTCAAAAGCCGAAACTTGTTGATCACACTTAGTCTATAGCCGAATCTTTGAGGGGCTTCAAGCAAGGGTGCTGTCGACTTTGGTATTAAAGGTAAGGGCCAATTGTCATTCGGTTTCTATTCTTTCACTTCTAGACTTGTCGAAATCTAGGACTAATCTCATTGATGTTCATGGTTGCCAAAACTTGGAATGAGTGTTCAGGATCTAGCAAGTTGTCGACTTCAAGAAGGGATACTTCCGGGATTTAAAATCCACAAGGTAAACACATCTGATATTCGGCCATAGGCCATTTAATAGTGATTAAGTGTTAGAAATCGATCTAACATGTAGTTATAGGGATTTCGACAGACATCTAAGGCAAGGAATACTTTCGGGATTTGGAAATTGTAAGGTAAGTGCATAGGTCCAATCGACCAAGGCTCTATTCTGGTATGTAAATCTGTTTCCTATTCGTTTAAAAAGCCGGAAACTAATTAGCTAAATGTTTTGGTGCCTAGCCGATTGCAAGGGAGGAACTCTGTGAAGTTCGGGATTTGATTTGTAGGCAAATCGACAGCAAGGTAGGTTTTAAGTGTACTAATCCTACTGGGATTTGGATTTGTGGCCGAATAGGCTTTTGGTTTAAATATCAAATGTTGGCCGAATGTAGGGATTAAGATCTAAGGCAGTAGATCGGATTTTGGGATTTGAAGTGAATTGCTAAGTTAATCAGGTGTGTACCCCACACTAAACCTTAATGGTTTTATGGCTTTAAATTATTGTATGTGATTATAAGAATGTGAAAATAAGGCTAAGGTACCATGCAATGGTACAAAGAAATCAGGTACGTTTTCCTACTCCTACTAGGAATATGTTAAATATCTGTTATGACACACATACGAAATTATAAGAATGTGAAATAAGAAATTGGCATGTTAATACATGATATGTATGATAAGGGGCATATGGGTTATATGAAAAAGGGGAAGTGAATGTGGTGACCTAAGACCACGATATCTGAATATGGTGTCTCATGACACAAAATATGTATCTGGTGGCTATGCCACAATATTTATAAGGGCGATGAGCACGTCAACTGCAGCGACTGCCTTCGATGGTGTGTAGCGGATGGAGGGTTGACTTAGTAGTCCCCACGGTGTGCAGGTTGGTACGGGTGATGTGTAGCGGATGGCATATAGGTTTGGGTTCGGGTTGCATCATTTTTTTTTTTCTATCTGTTATATGAACATGTATGATAATGTATGCCTGAATTATTAAATTTTAGTGTTGGTTACACATTGAGTCTGTTTGACTCACCCCGTTGGGGAACTTTTTCTTCTAGGTGACGATCAGTGATGGACCGGGCCGCAAGAAGCTTAGGGATGGCCATGCTCAACAAGAATTCATTTTTATTCGGACTATTTTATTTTAAGTATTTTGAATTTAAATTTTGGGAATTATTTTGATGTAATAAGGCCATAGTTGAAGTACTTTATTTTACTCTTAATTATTATGTACGAATTGTTATCACGTAAAGTTTAAGAAAATTTATTTTAAAACAAACCCTAAACGTTTTGTCACCTAAAGTAAAAGATTTTTAATAAAATAAACTTGTTTCCAATTCAAGCCCAACCCAAACCAATCTTTCTTACAAAACACACAAGTTTTTCCTAAGTAACAAAAGAATTTTGAACCGGTTTACATCGAGGAACATACCAGATCCGATCAAGGCTCGTGGGCCGGGTTTGGAGTGTTTCATCCTCCTTAAATCTTAGTGTGATCAAACCTTACCAAAATTAGAGTGTGAATAACCCAAATAAACTTTATTTCTATAGAGAATAAACTTAATAATCGTAAACTAAAATAACTGGAAATTTATCTATAACAGAAAAAGCATTTAAAATTACAAACTCCTACTAAAATTCAATGAATGACATTACACCCATATGAACAGTGTGCTCTTATAAAACCTTGGGTGTAGTTTCTTAGTAAGCAGGTCTGCAATCATGGAGTTTGTCCCAAAATGCTTTATAGGCACCTAACCACTTTGAGCTTTTACTTTAACAGACAGGAACTTAAAGTTTATGTGCTTTGACTTTGATATGCTCTTGTTATTATTGGAATAAAGGACTACCAATTATTGTCACAATTTGCACCCTAGTGACAAAATTTTGCATCAATATTCCATCAAAATCAAAGTTTGTATACCTAATGATCTCTAACTTATCAGACCTCCAATATGTGAGCATAAAATCTTTTGTTCTCTGAAGATACCTTATAACCCTCTTGGTTGCTATCCAATGGTCCATACTAGGGTTATTTAAATATCTACCTAACATCCCAACAATGTACTCAATTTCCGGATGCGTACATACTTGAGCATACATTAGACTCCACATTCTTGAGACGTAGGGAATCTTAGACATTTCCTCAATCTCAAAATCATTCATGGGGTATTGGTTGAGACTTCAATTATTGTTGACAAGCAGTATGTCATTAACATATAAAACCAAATATAAAACCTTCCTCCTACTGAACTTGTGGTATATACAATTATCGACCAAATTCATCTCTAAACCGAATGAGATAATCATTTGGTAAAATTTGTAATACTATTGACGAGAAGTCTGCTAAAGCCTATAGATGGAGTTCTTTAATTTGAAAATCATTAACTTTGCATCATCAGACATAAAGTTTTCTAGTTACACCATATAAGTGTATGATCAATGTTATCACTGAGAAACCATTAACTTAACATTCATCTTATTCAACTTAAGGTCAAAATATTCCACTAAAGACATTAGAACCCTTTCTCTAGTAGACCTTCTTAATGGCATTCGTTATTGAGGATGTTGAGTTTATTCTTTTGGAACAATCATCTCATATTGAACAGGGATTTTTTCAACATTGTCTTGTTAAGGTTCTGGATTCACTTCTTGATCAATGATAGGTATGAGAACCCGAATATCGTCAAAAGTGATAGCAAGAACTGAGTTACAATCCAATTCCTCCTCAAAAGCATTGTCTCTAACCTTATTTCTCCCTCCGAACTCAACACCCTAAAAAATTATTACAGTTCATGTCTAAAAAATATTCCTATTTGTGGGATCATAAAACTCATAGGCCCTAGGTCGCTCAGAATAACCAATAAAGTAGTTGTTCACTATTTTGGAGTCCAATTTCTTTTCATGTGGCCTATAAGGCCTTGCCTTAACTGGACATCCCCAAATGTGAAAGTGTTTTAGACTAGGCTTTTGACTTATCCAAAGCTCATAAAGTGTTTCTGCAGCTACTTTAATGGGTACTCTATTCAGAACGTAAGTTGCTGTCTTTAGAGGCACTGGCCAAATGAGTACTTTTAGACTTATCATGTTTCAACTTTTTTCCTCTTGCACACAATGAGAAATCAGCTCACTTAGAGTCCATTTCTCCTTTTGACAGTTGTAACTCATTTTAAATTGGTTAAACTGTGCAGGAAGTGATACCAAAATCATAAAAACAAGCAATTCATCAGAAAGCTCGATCTTAAGTGCCTTAAGTCTTGAAGCAACATGGAACATCTCCATAATGTACTCCCTCACGTTTACTTGACCCTTATACTTTACTGACATAAAAGAAGTCAGAAGTGATGCCATCTCAACCTTATCATTTTTGGCAAAACATTTCTCAATTTCGTCAAGGAAACCCTTGGCTTGAGTAATCTTTTCAGATTTTGTGCCCCTAAAGGCTTTTAGAATGTTGTGCTCATGATCATTAGACTGATGCGGTTTGAACGATCCCACCTTTCAAAATCCCTTTTAGCATCATGGGTGCTTACTGCAATGAGAGGTGCATGTTGTTCTTCCCTTAGTGAAAGTTGTATGTCCATACAACCAAGCACCATAAGTAAGTGTATTTTCCATTCCTTGAAATTAATCCCATTAAGCATGGGTATAGAATTTACATTAGCATATATTGTGGCAGCATAAGATGAACTAGCTGAATATAAAACAAAATAGATAAAAACAAGCTCACATGAATATTCATAAGTAAACAATAAATTCAAAATAGTGGGTAATCTCATCTCAAGATACCAAATTTTCAACATTAATATCAAGTCTTTTGACAGTTATATTAACAGTAAGTGATACTCTTGTTGTAGTAATCAAACATTGACAATAAATCATGTCAAACAATGAATCAATCTTTGAACTAATTTATTGCTAACGTAAAGTACTTTATAATTGTCACAAATTTATCACCACAGGTGTCATTGAAATTCTACCAAATATTAACCCACCTTTGGGCCAATTAATAAACACATGAATTACAAAAGCATATAATAATCTTCATATTTTAAATAAACTAATCTACGCAAAAGAGGTCACTTTGGTGGCATTTTATTTCAACTAATCTATTTAAAATATTAGACATCCTTAATTAAAACCCAAAGCTAAGATCTGAATTTATTTGTTTCAAAATATTTCTTTTAATTTCATCTTTCAATCAAATTAAAAGATAATGGTATATTTATATTTATATATGTATATATAATTATCCTAGAACAACATACAATGATGTTGGTAAATATAATAAAAGGTTGAATAAATAAAAAAACAACCTCACGTAAGACTTCAAATTTAAACCTAAATAATTTGAATAAAGGTAAACCCCGTCTCAAGATATCGGACACTCCATTAATATTTCATCTTTGGACAAAATATTAAATTGTAAGTGATATATTGGTGTAGTAATCAAACACTGATAATAAGAATATGTCGAACAATAAATCTTCCTTTGAGTCAATTTATTGCTCACATGTAAAACCGAATAATCGTCACATGTTTATTACAACATTTGCAAATGTAATTTTGTTAAACATTAATTTGAGCCAATCTATATTAACGTAGCTTATGTTACATGCACACAACCTTTTATATTTTAAAACAAAATAATTTCAATATCAGAGGTCACTTTGGCAACTTATTATTTTAATTAATTTATTTTAATACATATAAATATACAAATATTCAAATTTAAAATTTACCTAATAGTCAAATGTGAAAACTAAAATTTATAATTGCACTACAGTTTTCGAAATAACCCAAAATAAGGTTGTCTTAATGCCATCATCAAAATCGAAAACCTTAATTTTTTAACTGATTTAATTAAATAATGATGATGAATTAGTCATAGAATAAAAATAATTCCTTTTACCGACTAGACAATGCCATTACTAATGCTTAAAAAAAAGCATAATTCTTTTAGATTTGCATTAAAGCATCCAACATCAAAATTCTCAGAAAAGAAAAATATGGAATATGCAAATAAACAAACAGCAATAGAGCATGCTCTAAAGGAAAAACAGATCTAGAATTGGCAATCAAAAGTCAATGGAACAAAGAAACCAAATAAAAATTCTTACAAAACCTCAAATTCCCAAAGTATAAACAACATGTTTGTTATGAATTATTCACTTACCATATGTAAATCATAGAGAAAAACAGAAAAACAAAGAAGTATAAAATTAAGTGACCAAATAAGGTAGATCACCTAAAACAATACTTAAAATATATTAAAATCTATAAACCCCTATATATATGTCTACGATACCTTAAAGAAATAATAGACTGATATTATATATGCATATATCTTGGTAGCATGCATTTATCCAATTATCGACAGAATCACCTTCAAAGCCATACCATTACAAAACACATACACTGAATGTGTTCCAAAACAATATATATATAGTTTAATCAAATAAAAAACCGTAAAAAAAAAGAACAAATATATTCAATTTCTTTATTTAAAATATCTTAATTTTAATTGAACAAAAACTCGTGTTTAATCGATAACCCATATAAAGAAAAAATTGCTTTGACTTTTCAAAGCAAAAACCCTAGGTTACACTAAATCTTCAATTGAATTGATGTAGTACGAAACAAAAAAAAAATTCATAGTGGAAATCAATATATGAATTCGATTGTAAATTGTCTCAAACATTATCTAACACTCCTTACCCAGCCTAGTTGCAGGACCCGAGTAAAAAGATGCTACAATAACAATCAATAATTGATAACTACTTTACTAAACAATACTTAATTATTGATAATTGAAATCCTATAATAATAAAAAAATATTAAAATTTAAACTCTATAAGTACTTAATTTTAAAATCCAAGCATATAAGATGATATATTTACAAAATCTCCAAAGTTTTAACGAACATAATGAAAATCCGTAGTTGATATCGATTCTAGATCGATACCTTTTTGAAAATCAATACCAAATTTGAATATTGTTTTCTTTACAAAATAAGGGTATCGATAATTATTTTAGGGTATTGATATTTTATAAAAAAGTATCGATACTCAAATAAAAATTGATACCATTTTGGCATTCTGTTTATTTTAAAATTGTTCATATGACCAAGTACCGATACCAAATGCCAAAGTATCAATACCTATATTCAAAATAGTAACATCTCATCTTTAAAAGTTCATTTCATACCAAATTTTCCTATCACAGAAAGGACATTATTGTTTCCTATTCAAACACATAAAAATCTAACCAATGTGCCTTTATTGACATCACAATTCAATATCCCAATCAAAATCACATTTAATGGCAATTTAGATTTCAATCAAAGTTCAGAAGTACTTATAATATCTCATGCCCAATCTACCATTACTATTCAATTCATTCAAGTCTACTTCTATTATATTCTAGCCATTCACAATTAGCATTAAACAAAATAACCAAAACTCATTGTTAAGGACTTTTACATACCAAATCCAAGGCACAAATATATATATATACTCATACATATGATCCAAAATCTAATTAGGATATCATCATTCAAACATAAGAAGAACCACAAATGACAAGTAACCATAACATTTATAATCACCTATTACATGCCATATAACCCAAATATAAATATTCAAGAACTACCAAAAGATATCTAGATAGTGTGATTTTTTCGAGTTGATCCGATCGCCCAATTTCCACAAAATGTAATCTACAAGAAAACAAAAGAAATAATACGAGTAAGCTTTACTAGAGCTTAGTAAGTTCAACTGTTAAAAATAATAAACTTACTGTATAAACTTATATAATTCACACATTATCATTTTACAAACTGATCATGTTAATCACAACCATTCATCAGGTGAGTCTTACTAGCAATACACTTAATGAATAATCTATTTAATAATATTAGGCCATTCAATATCATCTCAAGTTAATCATACAAGAATTCATATAACCATTTAAAATTTCCCCGATCAATAATATAACGGGATCTAGATACATAGTTAACCATCCAAAATGCACCAGAACGCTTAAATGAGTTTAACCAACCAAGAACACACCTTGGCACCAAGTGCCTAGCCTATAGGCTAACATCCCTCCAAAACACACCTAGGCACCAAGTGTCATGCCCGAAGGCTTTACATCTGCCCCCGGTAACACACTAGAATAACTATAATATAACTTGAAAGTCCGCAACAAATGCTGGACTTCAGTATATTCAGTGAACAGTAATGAATCAATAATCATTCTCTCAACACAATCAAACTCGTACAGCGCACATTAAAACATATTGACATGCCAATTGTATCCTATCTTACGTTCATCGGTTAGACATCGAATAATAATATTCAAGTCAATTAATTTCTCAGCATACAACAACTTATTTCAATTCAATTATAAATATTCAATTCATAGTTAATATAACATTTAATTTAATATGAAATTAAACCGTACAAAATTACTTGGGCTAAACTACATAGATAGTGAAAGTTTAGAGACTACTCAACAATTTTCCCTTTTCCTCAGTTATCTACTTGTTCTTGATCTATAAAATGATTTATTTCAATTTATTAGCTTCAATTTCATTTAACATTCAATTTAGTGCAAATGATTTCCTATTTACAAATTTTCATATTTTCCCCAAGCTTTTACATTTAATTCAATTTAGTCCCTCATATTAAAACGAGTCTATTTTCACAATTGGTCATAAAATCCATGTGTTGAATTCAATTATACCCACATACCAACCACACATGCTGAAATTTTTCTAAGAAAACTATGCTTACTTTAATTTATTTTCAATTAAATCCCTAACCTAAAAATCATACAAAATCACTTAACCAAAATTTTCTATTTAACACCCAAGCATAGTAATCCACCATTAAACTTCAAAAACTCACAAAACTCATCAATGACATCTTCCAAAACTTTTAACATTTTTACAAATTAAACCCCGAATTAACTAGATTAAGCTAAAACAATTCCAAAAATATAAAATTAATAAAAAAGGATGAAAATGCACTTACATGAAAACACATCAAAGGGCCGAATATTCAAACTTCTACCATGGCTATTCTCTTCTCCATTTTCGGCAATGAATAAGAAAGATGATAGATTTTTGTTTTGTCTTTAGTTTATGTTATTTTAATTTCCAATTTACTAATTTACCATTAAATATTAACTTAACAACTAACCAAAATTTAGTCCATATTTGTCCACTAATATCTTATATGGTTTATTTACTTTACAAATCGACCCACTCACAATTAATAGCCATTTAACACCTTTAACTATTAGCACTAACTTTTTAAACTTTTACAATTTAGTTCTTTTTAATTAATTAACCACCTAAACATTAAAATTTCTTAACCATAATTTAACACGACACTATTGACTTTGTAAATATTAAATAATTAATATTTACTGATTGAAGCGTTAGAATTGTGGTCCCAAAACCACTGTTTTCGACATCACTGAAAAATGGACTGTTACACATTAATTCTTATATATCAATTGAATTCCATCGCATAATCCTTCTACGTGGGTTCGATTTTAATTCCGATGTTAATAAAACTCTAAAATTCCAATTAATCATAATCAAAACCCAAGGATTTTATTATGAACCTTAAAGATTAAAACTTAAAAACGATTCATTCTAAAAAAATAAAGAAACTTAATCAATTCACAATGGTTTAACATGACGAGGCTTGGATGTCATTTGTTTTAAACTGTAAAAACAAGATCTGATATAAACTTAAAGATATAAACCAGGGTCTGTCATGTAAAATCATTAAGAACAAAACTAGATGCAGAAGCGTACCTAAATCCGTGGATTTCTTGAAATTTTCTGATGTTATGGTTTTGATCTTTCAAATTAGCACCCAAGTATTTTTGAGAAGGTGACTCTCTCTTTTCTAAAGATGGAATATTAAAAAAGTTACGTATACGTAATTTGAAGACCATAAATCTAATGTATATAACTTTTGCACATTAACCCTAATTTTTATTCAGCCCATCATCAATTAGAAATTAGTTACTAAAGTATTTACACATATTTAATCCATACTTTATTTAATAACTAAAGCCTAATAAACTTTAACCAAATTAAATCACTTTTAATTTGGACTAACCTTTTATGATAATAAATAATAACATGTAATAAATAATATATATAACTTTTGCACATTACCCCTAATTTTTATTCAGCCCATCATCAATTAAAAATTAGTTACTAGAGTATTTACACATATTTAGTCCATATTTTATTTAATAACTAAAGCCTAATAAACTTTAACCAAATTAAATCACTTTTAATTTGGACTAACCTTTTATGATAATAAATAACATGTAATTACTCTTATTATATACAGGGGCGAATCTAGGGAGGGCCCTAAAATGTAAAATTGTTATTTAGGCCCTTGAGATTTTTTAAAAATTTTAAATTAGTAAAGGTAAAATTACACTTTGGCCCTCCTAAAATTATAAAAAATTATTTTAATCCTTTAAAAATTATAAAGATATAGACTATAAAGAATTAAAATTTCATCCGGCCCCTTACAAAATTGTTCTGGCTTCGCCTCTGATTATATATATATATATATATATATATGATAGTAATATTTTCTAACATAGTAATCATCTGATGCAAACTTTGATTAACGATTGTAAGACTCTTACTCTGCTTCTAGCAGTGGACCCTGAAACATATATTTAGGGAAGCAAACCGTGGTGTTGATACCATGGCGCGTAAAGGAAGCAGTCTTCAGCTGCTAACTGCCTTGGATTGTGATCCTTTTGTGAACTATCTTTATGTTTGTAATGAAACACCTGTTGAGCTTAGGTCTATTTCGTTGGCTAATGCCACTAGTTCTATTTTGTATCAAACCTATGCTACGACGATTTAGTAATATAAGCTCTGCTTTATGGATAAGTAATTATTTACTTTCTTTATCTTTTCACTTGTTTACTTTCTTTTTTCTTTCTTACTACTTTTAATCCAAACAGTGTTAAATTATACCCTAATTCTCCGTTTAATAATTATTATTTTTATTAGAAGTGATACTTAAACTATTATTTTATTTATAGTGAATCTTAGTTCAATGACAAAGTTGAGGCCCTAGAAATTTTGAAATCTTAGATTTGAGTGTCTCTTTTAAAATCTGTAGGTTTATCTTATGATTAATGCTATCATTTGAATAAAAAAACACTATCATTTTATCTCATTTTACGTTAAAAAGTGTATGGCATTCATTAAACTTGTATTGTGTGTTACAATTTTATTGACAAATATTACTTTTTTTAATTATACAGAAACATAATTATTAGTTTAGTTAGAAAATTATGAAAATTACTAATAAAACTACAAATTTAATACGAAATTCTCACAGGTAGGATTGCAAACCCCAAGTTTGTCTATGAAGAGTAGATCTAATTGCATTAGTGTGTATACTTGATTTCTTCTATTTAATACTAATTGATAGGGCCTCATTAATAAATGCTACAAGATCTTGTGCATTGGAATCCACAGTTATGGACCTGAATCCATTAGTATGGAACATTTTCTTTTCCAAGTGAAATCCCCTAGTATATAAAAGAGTGAAAAAGTGATATTCGTTGTTGTGGAATAAGAAGTCTTCGTATATTAATACATGTATTTAATTTATTCGGGGCTATTAGAATGGGATCCACTTTTTGGGGAATATAAGTCGTAGCAATAATAAGAATATTTCTAGTGGAACATCTTTCACAGTCCTTGGAGAGATAGTTCACTAATAGACCGATGGATAAGTAATTTGCCTCATTCACATCTAGATCATGAATGTTTAGAATCCATATTATGTAATGAGACATTGCTTTTGGTAGTTCAAATTGGAGAGTGATATAAAATCAGTCTATTTTCAACATCATATCCATAGTTAACACATTCATTATAGTTAGAAGTTTTAGACACATTCTATCATGTCTTTCACTCTGAAATCATTTTTCTATCAAATTACACAGTGCATTTTGGCAAGAAAAAAAATTGAATAAATAAGCTAGATATGAAAAAAGAAAAAGGAAAATTATGAGATGTGATGTGATGTTTGCTGACTTTATCCGTTAACTATGATCTCAGGAGTTAAATCTCTGCTCATGAAAATAAAACACATTTCATGACCAACTGTTTATCTTTTTTAAAAATACCCGCTGCAAGTGAGAGGATTAGTTACCATGAACACCTTAGTTTCAACATAAAATAAAGAAAAGAATACCAACCATGAGTGAGTCGTCAGCAAAGCTTGTGTAATCTGAACATTTGCCGGACTTGGCGATCGATAAACCTTAGCCCACAGGATTTGGCCTGGGGTAAATGAGCCCATAAAGCAAAGCTTGAAAAACACGGCCTACTTTACTCTCCATTTCAGTAACGGCCGTCGAAACTGATTTTGGATAGTTTAGCACTATAATAAAACTAAAACTAAAAAGAGTCTGAAAATTAAAATATCAAAGAATTATTTTAAATGATAAATATTTTTTTAAAACACCAAAATTTAATTTAAGAAAAATATAAAATTAAGATAATCGAAATCATAAATTGTTCGCACAGCAGTGACCAATTTCAGTCTCACCAACCCATAACCGTCCGTCTCTCAATGCGGGACCCACACCACCTAGAAGAACACGCACAAACCAGTGCTCCGTGCATTCTACGCGGTCACCCCGTGCGTCGAGGGCCAAATTGCCGACGTTTTCAAGCAAATTATAAAATAAAGGAAGTTAAAAGAAGGGAAAAGAAAAGATTAAAAAAACTAATGATTGCCGTGTCGAAAAGGTCGTAAAGAGGCAAAATTTTATAGATCTAGAAAAATACAAAAGAAAAAAAATAGAAAATTTAATAATAGTAAGATCAAAACCAACATATAAGAAAAAAGAAAAAAAGAAAAAGGACATGATAGAGGGAGAAAGAGAGACGACTCTCTGATCACAATCTTCGACGGAGAAAATGAGCGAATTTTAGAGAGAGAAAGTTAATAATCTTCTCCTTTGCTGCTTAAAAGTTCACAGCTTTCCCTTCTTGAGGTAAACATACTCTTTTATTTATTTATTTTATGGATTAGTGTGAGATTTAGTAAAGTTTATAGCCTTCAATCTGTTTATGGTTTTCAGTTCCGATTCGAATTTATATTTCGATTTGGTTATAGGCATGGTGATGGTTCTATTTGTACAGAACTATAGTTTTTTTTTTTTTTAGTGTCTGATCAGTGCTGGAGAGAATATTTTGAGTTCTTTTTTTTTTTAAAAAAAAAGATTAGACTGCCTACTCTCACTGCATGTTATTATTACTAGTTAATTTCGATGTTGTCATTTCAACCATATAAATTATTTGTTTTATCATGGATTTAAGTAAATCGGTATTCAAATTGGATTTTCCTTGTATGGGATCACACTTTGTTGGATTGATTTAAGTAGTTTCGTGGAATGTTTGTTTGATCTGCACCATTTCCTTCGCATATTTGTCTTGGAATCTGGAGCGTTATTTATAATTCATGTTTAGGGTTCTAGATTTGCTTCAGATGCATTATAACTACTGCTTTGTATCTTCAATTCTTTTGTTTAATTTGCCCCCCCCCCCCCCGGAAGAAAATGTCTCAGATGTATGATTCAGTTGAAATGTTTTTTACAGCTTCAATTCTGTTCTCTGTTGCGCTAAAAGTTTTATTGAAAGTTCTTAGAAGGTGAGAATCCAAATAGAAAATTAACTTCAAAAATTCTATTATGAGGTTCTCAATTAAATTTAGGGTATTTGTGCTAAATATATGGTATGATTCAAGTAGAAGAATTACTCCTCCCGAAAAATTAGACTGGGTTCATTTATCGTAAAAAATATTGTGCTCTTTCTAAGTTGTGGTTTGTATTTAATTCCATTTATGCGCATCAATATAATAATGCAATGCTTGATTGAATTGTCTTTTAAACAAATTGGTTATTTATTAGTGTGGACGGTGTTGTTTCTTAAAATAGTCTATTGTAGTGGAATGGCAGTGCTAGTTTTTTTCATTATAAAACGGTGCTTTTCTCTCAATAACTAATAGTGAATTCTCATACAAACTTTCAGGTTCAAGTTAAGGTCTTTGCAATGCAAACTTTGCTGTTGGCTATGGCAGGCATGTGCTGATATTGCAGTAGCTGTGATAATCATGGCATATTGCCTTGGTTTTTTTTCCTGGAAAATTTTATCTAAATGGAGAGAAATCTAGGAAAAGGCTTAATGGATCAACAGAAGAACCATGAACAAATTCGATACAATAATATGGAAGCTGGAAATGAGACTCTTGAGTCTGCAAACCAAAGATTTTTCCATGATCCATCTAGTAATATTAATACTAACATCCGACCTCCTGATTATAGTATGACGGCTGGAGCCAGACCAGTTTTGAATTACTCCATTCAGACAGGTGAGGAGTTTGCTCTGGAATTTATGCGGGAAAGGGTAAATCCCCGGCAGCATTTTGTTCAGAATGCTTATGGTGATCCTAACAGTGGACCTCTTTATATGGATCTAAAAGGCATTCTGGGAATTTCTCATACAGGTTCTGAAAGTGGCTATGATATCTCTATGCTGAATACAGTAGAAAAACCCTGTCCCCAGGAGTTTGAGAGAAAGGCCCCTTCTGTGCATGAAGAAAAAAGTTATTATGATACCATGCGGTCAGTTTCTCAGTCCTCTTCAAGGAATGACATTAGTCAGGGGCATCAAGGTTTTGTATCCAGAAATGCATCGCTTAGCTCCTCTACTAAGGTGAAGTTCCTCTGCAGCTTTGGTGGTAAAATTTTACCACGTCCCCGTGATAGGAAACTTAGATATGTTGGGGGGGAAACACGTATGATTAGATTAAGCAGGGATATTTCCTTTCAAGAGCTTGTTCAAAAAATGTTAGCAATTTATGACCAAGCCCATACAATAAAGTATCAGTTGCCTGGTGAGGATCTTGATGCATTGGTCTCTGTATCTTGTGATGAGGATCTGCAGAACATGATGGAGGAATGTAATGTGCTAGAAGAAGGAGGACCCCAGAAACCCAGGATATTCCTTTTCTCTAGTAGTGATTTGGAGGATGCTCAGTATGGCTTGGGCAGTGTAGAGACTGATTCTGAGATGCAATATGTTGTTGCTGTCAATGGCATGGACCTAGGATCTAGAAAAAACTCAATTGCAGCAAGTGCTTCCGAGAATAATTTGGATGAGTTACTTGGTTTGAACATTGTAAGGGAGGCTGGTCGAACTGTAAGTGAAGCAGCTGCTACTGGTTCTGCTTCTTTGACAACTCATGCACCTTCATCAACAGTCCAATCTTCTCATGCACCTTCTTCAACCCTACAATCTTCTCAACCTGTTTTGGTGAGTTCATCTAACACTTATGAATCTGGTTCACAGCCATGTTCAGAGGCAAAAATTCGTCATGGAGAAGTTAGCCACTCTTCCACTCCCCAGATGGATGGGAAGAGTAATGTTCCTTTTTCTCCTCCATTGCAGTATAGTTATGGTTCTCAACCTTCTAACTATGTGATGCCTGGAGAAAGTTTAGTCTCGATGCCGGTCCAGGGGCATGTGACCCCCCAGGTGGGTTTGGCTGATATGGGCTTTCAAGTACAAGATCCAGAAGTATCTATAAAAGAGGTGAAACTAAAAAGAGATAGCTCAGCCCCGAAAATTGCTGAACCTGAAAAGGTACGTTCCCTAGACAAAGCTCCTCCAACAAAGGAGCCAAAAATGAAGAGAGATGCATCTCTCCCTAAGATCAGTGAAACTGAAAAGGTTCGGATATCAGAGAAAGAGTACAGTGTCCCTTCAAATGCACATGACAGTTCTGTTGCAAACCATATTTTCAGTGAGGAAGCATCTGTTACCATGTCAGTGCCAGACACTGTCTCATCTTCATTTCCTGCAAAAAATTTCAAAAAGACCCAGGAAGCTGTTCAGAATGTAGTTTCGCCTGAAGTTGTAACTGAAGGGAGAAAGAATGTTGAAGATGACCACTTTTACACAGGTAGTGGGCCCTTTACATCTGGTGCTGGTGGTTCTGAGGCTGATCCAAATGACTTTAGCTGCCTTGAGCCATCTGTGATTCCACAGCGAGTTTTCCATTCAGAGAGAATCCCTAGGGAGCAGGCAGAAATGAACCGTTTATCAAAGTCTGATGATTCTTTTGGGTCTCAGTTTCTAATGTCTCAAGCACATTCTGATCCTTCCCAAATAATTAGAGAAGCAGTTGACAAGATTCATGATGGGAATTTGTCTCCTCAAGCTGATCAGTCTGTCCAATCTGCAAATCCGAGGTCTAAAAATCCTCGGACTGTTATGGATGGGCTTGCTGAATTTGAAAATTACAAAGGTTTTGCTGATAAAATCATCTCTAATATTTCTGAGGAGGGGCTTGAGTCAACTAAGGAGAAATCTGAATTGAAACAAGTCTCAGTTAAGAGCACTGTTGATGAAGCAGCAGTTGGGTTAAATCATCCCACAGCAGGTCAAAGAACTTCTGTTAAGCACCTTGATGATCCTTCTTTGAAGCCGTCTGATTTTGAGCGAATTGAGAAGGATGAAAACAAGAATGCAGGAAATCACACTAAGGGGCATAACCAACCTTTGGTGTGGGCAGAGAACCCAACTAGAGCAACTTCCAGTGTACCGCCTGCTGGTTCTGTATGCAGCTCTGAGCATGGAGACATACTTATTGATATTAACGACCGGTTTCCCCGTGACCTTCTGTCTGATATATTCTCAAAAGCAAGAATGTCCCAGAACCTCTATGGTATCAGTCCATTCTCTGGTGATGGAGCTGGACTGAGCTTAAACATGGAGAATCATGAACCTAAGCATTGGTCATACTTTCGTAATTTGGCTCAAGATGAGTTTGTTAGAAAGGATGTTTCCCTCATGGATCAGGATCATCTGGGTTTCTCATCTCCACTTACAAATATTGAAGTTGGGGCTCCAATTGATTATAGCTATCCACCTTTGAAATCTGCTGGTGGAGTTTCCTTAGCTCAAATTAAGCCAGACATCAGTTTTGATGAGGACATTAGGCAAGAGTCAGTTTCTGTTGCTGCTACTAACAACTTGGATATAGGCTCAGAATACAAGAAGTCTCCACTCGAGGGTGATGAAAGTGTACGAGCTGGGCAAAGCCTTCAAGTACCTGAATCTGAGTTTGAGGTACTAGTGCCAGTTGATTTTGATTTATATCCCTTAGCTTCTGAAGATAATTTTCACATTTGCCCTCATTTTCTAAATTTTTTCTGACTTCAAGGATGGGAAATTGGATATTCAGAATACTGGTGTACCTCTTGTGGATCATTGCCATGGAGAATTTGATATAAGCACATTGCAGGTATATCTTGCGTACTTAATTATCTAATGTCTTAGTATGGAAAGAGCTGGTGAATTTTAAATTTGCTTTTTGTTATGTTTAGGAACATGAATTTGAAAATTTTGGATTTGGATTTCGTTTGCTGTATAAATTGTTACAATGAAATGCATACCTTGTGAATAAATTAGTTTGGTTTCAGTATATATATTTGGATAGTATAAAAAGCATGAGTTTGTGAAATTCAAAAATTCCTCAAGAATTTCAAAATCACTACTAAATAGGCATCGAACAAATCATTGGGTATGAGAAATAATCATGAATGCTACATTTGTATGTTGTTAGCACTTAATTTTTACTATTTTTGAAATCCAAATCTAAATTTTTAAATCCAAGTTTCCAAATGCTACCTTTATGTTTTCTAAAATTTCCTTCTTTAATAAAGCTTAGCCAGAATTTGTAGAACCTCATTGCCAATGGCAGGAATGCAGCTGCTAATGATCACTTTCTAGGTGTTACACACTGATTGTAGGCATATCATTTTGTAGAAAATTAGAGATATATTTCATCTATCTTTCTGCTAGTTAGCTTACAAATATATAGAGAGAAATTATCCTAAGGTAGGACATAATCCCTAAAAAACAGTGACAGCCTAAGAATCAGTAATTAGGATTAGTTTCTATTTACAGAAGATCTCCTAGTAATCTATCCTTAATTTTAGGAATTCCAACACTCCCCTTCAAGCTGGAGTGTAGATGTTTATCAAACCCAGCTTGCCAACTAGTTCTTCAAACATATTTCTGTTCAAGCTTTTTGTTAACACATCAGCAACCTGTTGTCTGGTGGGTAGATAGGTAACACTCACTTCTCCTGAGTGTATTTTCTCTTTTATGAAGTGACGATCTATCTCAACATGTTTGGTACGATCATGATGCACAGGATTGTGAGCTATACTGACAGCAGCTTGGTTGTCACAAAACAACTGCATAGGCCTAGTATAAGAAACTTTTAGTTCCTTCATTAGTCTTTGTATCCAAACTCCTTCACAAATACCATGCGCTAGTGCTCGATACTCTGCTTCTGCACTTCTGCGTGCTACCACAGACTGCTTTTTACTCCTCCATGTCACTAGGTTACCCCAAACATAGCTACAATAGCCACTGGTAGATCGTCTGTTGTTGATAGAACCTGCCTAGTCAGCATCCTTATAGACCTCCACATTTCTGTTGTCATTTTTCTTGAAGTATAGGCCTTTGCCGGGAGTCCCTTTTAGATACCTTAGTATTCGATATGCAGCTTCTAGGTGTTTCTCCCTTGGGGCATGCATATATTGACTTATAACACTCACACTAAAGGCAATGTCTGGATGAGTGTGAGCTAGGTAGATAAGTCTCCCTACTAGTTGTTGATATCTCCCCCTATCAACTTCTTCTCCATCCTCATCAGTACCCAACTTTAGATTAAACTCCATAGGAGTTTCAGCTGGTTTGCAACCCATCAAACCAACTTCTGATAGCAAATCGAGGACATATTTCCTTTGGGAGATGGAAATACCTCTTTTAGACCTTGCTACCTCCATGCCAAGAAAGTACTTAAGATTCCCCAAGTCTTTAAGTTCAAATTCTGTTCCAAGAAATTCTTTCAACCTCTCAATTTCACTTGTATCATCTCCTGTCACGATAATATCGTCCACATAGACAATGAGAATGCAACATTTTCCTTGCTCCGAGTGCTTGTAGAACATGGTGTGGTCTGCCTGTCCTTGAGTATAATGTCTGCTCATCATAGCCTTTGCAAATCGACTGAACCACGCCCTTGGAGATTGTTTCAGCCCGTACAATGACTTTTTCAATTTACACACTTGGTCCTTGCTTTCTTCAAACCCCGGAGGAAAATCCATGTATACTTCTTCATTTAACTCCCCATTGAGGAAAGCGTTTTTAACATCCAATTGAGTCAAGTGCCAATTAAGATTGACAGCGAGAGATAGGAGAACTCGAATGGTGTTAAGTTTGGCAACCGGTGCAAATGTCTCTTCATAGTCAAGCCCATAAGTTTGGGTGAAGCCCTTAGCCACAAGTCGAGCCTTGTATCTATCAATATGGCCATCAGGTTTGAATTTAGTAGTAAAAATCCATTTGCAGCCTACTGTTTTCTTCCCTTTAGGCAGATCCAAAACTTCCCAAGTTCCATTATTCTTGAGGGCCTCCATTTCTTCCATTACAGCTTGTCTCCATTCATCTGATTCAAGTGCTTCTTCTATAGTTTTTGGAGTTTTTACAGAATCAACATTAGTCACAAATGCTTTATAGGACTTAGGTAAGTTACCATATGATACAAACCGAGAAATAGGGTGTTGAGTGCAGCTCCTTGTGCCTTTTCTCACTGCTTGGAAGATAGATGGACGGTGATGGAGGTGAGACTTCAGTTTCAGTAGTTTCAGAACAGTCCTCGGGTGGAGATGGAATAGGCACTGCTGTATCAGTTTCAGGACGGCGATTTCGTCGGGAGTAAACCTGCAGTTCAGGCACCTGTTCTTGCTGTTTTCCTTGATTAGAAGGCAGTCCCGATTCGGTATTAAGATCAGGTAGGATTGTGCTAACTGTTTGGTTTATAGGAGAAGGAGAAATAGTATCTATATTGAGGGTAGTGGTAGGATCTTGAGGGGGTATGATAAGAAGGGTATTAAGGGTTTCATCTTCATTGAAAGTCTCCCCCTGAAGATGAGAGGCTCCAAAATATGGTTCATTTTCAAAGGTCACATCCCGAGAGACAAACATTCAGCGTAAAAAAGGTGAATAACACTTATAGCCCTTTTGAGTGGAAGAATAACCAATGAATATGCAGGTGTGGGCTCGAGGGTCAAGTCTGGACTGATTTGGTTGATGGTGATGGACAAAGGCTTTGCAACCAAATATTCTGGCTGGAAGGTTAGTAACACGGAATACGGGAAAGGATTTTAGGAGGGTATTTAGAGGTGTTTGAAAGTTTAATACCTTTGAGGGCATTCGGTTTATGAGGTAGCAAGCAGTGAGAACAGCCTCTCATTTTAAAAATAGCTTTCTTTATCGGTTCATTTTAAAAATAGCTGTCTTTATCTCCTTGCCTGAGCCAGCATGCTGCCAATTACATCACCTTGGACGGTATTCACCACTGTGATATCTGCTTCTATCACTTCCTCATCTCAGTATTTGCTGATAAATTGAATACAGACTTGGTGAAAAATGTTTTTCAGTGTGCTGCTAGGTTGAATTGTTCTGCATTTTGTGCCTCTAATCCCAATATTATTGAACAAAGTTGGTCACTATTTCTATCTCCATGTTGGCTAATTTCATCAAATGTCATGGCAGATCATTAAAAATGAAGATCTGGAAGAGCTAAGGGAGTTGGGTTCGGGTACGTTTGGGACTGTCTACCACGGAAAATGGAGAGGAACAGATGTTGCCATCAAGCGAATAAAAAAAATCTGTTTCACTGGTCGTTCATCTGAGCAAGAGAGATTGGTGAGTTTTCCTTTTGTTTCTTGGCATTCTGTGCATCATCAATGGAGATTGATACTTTTTACACTTCGCCTAATATCATTACTAATAATCAACATTAAATACTTTTCAGACTGTGGAGTTCTGGCGTGAAGCTGACATCCTTTCAAAGCTTCACCACCCCAATGTAGTGGCCTTTTATGGTGTGGTGCAAGATGGACCTGGGGGAACACTAGCCACTGTCACGGAGTTCATGGTGAATGGCTCTCTTAGACATGTCTTGCTTAGCAAAGACAGGTAATATTTTTAAATATGGTTATTTCTAGAATGTACTACTTCCATTGCTCCGGAGAACTTTTTCCTGTTATGTACTTCTTCTTTTTTAATACTTTAAAAGTTTTTCTAATTGTCTAGGCAACTTGATCGTCGTAAGCGACTCATTATTGCCATGGATGCAGCATTTGGGATGGAATATTTACATTCAAAAAACATTGTACATTTTGATTTAAAATGTGACAACCTGCTTGTCAACTTGAAAGATCCTGTACGGCCAATTTGCAAGGTAATTTGAGTGATCTTGTTATGTATAAATTTGTAAATTTTATGGTGCATGTGTCCCAGTTACGTGTCTCTTCTTGTGTGATAGGTAGATATTGGCTTCCAATTCAAACCTAAGTTTAAATAAAGATGATGATGTCTGTGCAGGTTGGAGACTTCGGGTTGTCAAAGATAAAAAGGAATACCTTGGTTACTGGTGGTGTGAGGGGAACTCTTCCATGGATGGCCCCAGAGCTGTTGAATGGCAGTAGTAGCAAGGTTTCTGAAAAGGTACGATGATCTTGTTTCAGAACTTAGATTAAGTTTGTTTAGATCTTAGTTCATATCTGGTTTTACTGCAATCCTGCATATGCTGGCAACAAATTTATTATTATGCTTCAAAGAAGGGACTACCTCTCAATGATTCTGTTTGTCATATTATTTTGGATGGCTTTTAACAAGTTGGTTTTAAGCAAGTTATGTACTCTCCATTATCTCAAGTTGTCTATAATGAAATGGGAGGTTTGTAAGGCTTTATTGGATAAAATTTACATAACAGATCCATGCCTCAAATCTAGGTTTCTTCCTAGAAGTCCACCTCCACCATCCACTAAGCAAGGAGCACATGGTTTTTATGCAAATATTACTTTCCTGTATTTTGTCATTTGCAGGTCGATGTGTTCTCATTTGGTATTGTTCTATGGGAGATTCTTACTGGCGAGGAGCCGTATGCCAATATGCATTATGGAGCAATAATAGGTGTGAAATCTCAATTGCTGTTTCCTTTTTGGTACACGTGCTTTTACTTTGTCATATGTTTCAGTTCTTCTCCATATTAAGTTCTGCTGGAGGGTCCCTTACCATAATTTTTTTTTAAAAAAAATTGTTGCCTTGAATTTCTTATTTTTCATAAAATTTCTTCTGTTAAATTTATCATTTTTCATGTGGATAGTTTAAATCCATTTACTTTTGCTGGTGTCAGTCTTATGTAATAAACTATAGTAGCATGGAGAAAGTATTGAACACATTCCTGTGCACATTCATGGTGAATTGACTACATTCATGGTGAATTGACTATGTTATCATGGTAGTTAGTGGTTTTGATTACCTCATTTCCATGCAGGAGGCATAGTTAGCAACACGCTCAGGCCACCTGTACCAAGCTACTGTGACCCAGAATGGAAGTTACTAATGGAGCAGTGTTGGGCTCCGGATCCCGTGGTTCGACCTTCATTCACAGAGATTGCTAGACGCTTACGAATCATGTCATCAGCATGCCAGACAAAACCACAAGGTCATCAGATGCAGAACCAAGCGTCCAAGTAAAATGTTTCTCAAATAATCCCCTTATTTTGATGCTAGATGCACTCATTAATGACATTATGATAGTATATGTTCTTTTACATACTCCATAAACGTGTGTATTATTTTATATGAAGGGTAAGGGAGGAGGATCTCCCATTGAGTTTAAGAAGGGGCCTGTGAGATATGATATGATATGATTGTGTTTTGCAAGTCAAAAAAAAAAATGTTTATATGTAAAGCTCTTATTATTTGTGTCACTGTCAATATCCATTTTGGTGCTTGCTTGTAACTAAAGTTCAATACAAATGTGTTTTTTTGCTTTGTCAGTGTTCAGTGTACCTAACTATTGGCCTGCCCCATCATTCAGCCGATAAAAGGTATAAAATCTTGGCCTAATGAGTTTACGCAAATTCTAAAGTCTGTTCTGTTGAGTCTGCCACAAATTATCTGTTCACCTTCTATTCAGAAAAGTTGAAGCATGTGTTTTATCTCCCACGGTAATTAGTAGTTGAGTTTTTGAGTTGGAAAGTATGATTACACGATTACCACTCACATTTCCTATATATATATACTTAAGTCTTACAACATCTATTATTTCCATCTTTTCTGTTCTGAATTATTTATTCCAATATTTAAGTACTAGAAAATTATTAACCTTTGAAGATATTTACTATAAAATCTCGAGTGAGTTCACCTATTATTGAAAAGTAAAATAAGATAATTTGTAAAGCAAACTTTTAATATTTCTATTTTTGAAAAAATAAATGCAAAACCCATTCGTGTATCTTCCATTTCCTAAAACAAAAATATTTAGATTAAAATATCCTACTTTTTAAAATTTAAGTCCTTATACTTAAAAAATTAAATCCTATTTTTATAATTTTTAAAAAAATTCAGCTCAATCATTAAACATGCTAAGGGTAGGTTTAGTTCACTGTAATTGAATAGAGTTGAAATAGAATAGAGCTGTAATTAATAATTTAACTGTTTGGTTGAACGGAATGAAATAGAACTGTAATAGTATTTTTGTGTTTGGTTGAATGGAATGATGTTGTAATAGCATAAGGAAAAAAAACTAACACCATGTTTGGTTCGTTGTAATGGAATAGAGCTGTAATTGAATAGAGGTGTAATGGAATAGAGCTGTAATAAGTAATTCAACTGTTTGGTTGAATGGAATGGAATAGAGCTGTAATAGAATTCTTGTGTTTGGTTGAATGAAATGATGTTGTAATAGCATAAGGAAAAAAACTAAAATGACCAGAATACTCTTAACATAATTTTTGTTAGGTAGATTATTATTGTTATTGTTATTAAATTTTAATAAGGTTATTATTGAAAATAATTTAATAAAATAATAAATAATTTAATCATATTTTAATATAATTATTATTAAATATAATTTAATAAAAAATATAATTTAATAACATGCTTAATATAATTATTATATGAATTAAAAAATTAAAATATAATACTATAAAAAATATATAATCTATTTTATTATTTTTAAACTGCAATACATATATGTGCTAAAATATCATTACTGAAACAATTAATTTAATTACTCTACAAAAAAAATATTAGAAGTAATTAGTTTGCTTCAAAAATAACTCATTTATTTAAAATAACTCCATTCATGTTACAGAAAACTCAATGCTCAATTTGCTTCAAAAATTCATACATCGACCTTCAACTCTATAACCATTATCTCATATTACATTCCTTCCTAAAACCAAATAACTAGGACACAAACCAACTTCTTACTATTCCGCAAGTTAACTGGTCAGTAAATTAATCTGCCATCCCACAACCAACTCAAACTCCACACAACGTCAATCGGCTACCATAAATAGATCTACCTATCCAAGGATCAGCAACCAGAGGCCCTATATTTGTTTCATCCTTATCTTCTGCTGCAAAATAAGTCGGGAACGGAAGCATTGAAACATCGGGTTTCTTGTAAACAGAATCCTTTATGAAGACAAAGTTCCCTTTAGCACCTGGGACCTGTAAACAATAACCAACTCCCTAAACAATACTGTCGATAAAAAGTTATACAGAATACAACAGATTAGATGGTTAAGAACTTCGAATGCAATGTAACTTGTTCCCATCCTTTGAAGGGGGTTAGTCCCTTATTTCTATGACAAACATCGGATTTGGAAGCTTGCAACTGTTGTGCAAAGGCTATAGCCTCCTAATTTTTTCCATTCAAAATGCTTAAGCACTTAAGATAAGAAAACCATACCTGACCCCTCACCCACATCAAATTCCTTGCAGGATCTATCTTGTATACCCACACATTTTTAACTGTTCTCGTCTTCGCACCCATGCGCCCAGGCATCTTTTTCCCTTTAAATACCTACATAACAATAATTGATTGTCAATTATGACTCAAGGACATTCCATATGGTAAAGACTGATAAACAAATGGATACAAGAGTTGTAATGAAGATTAGGTTGACAATGCATAAATGCGATAATGCATCAATGCCTTGACCTGGCTCCATGCAAAAGTACAGTAAAACCACAACATCAATGACTTGGTAATTAGAACTGAGTAGTAACCAACTACAGAGTTTGCAAAACCATTTTTCCCCTCAATTAATTACATCAGTCAAAAACATCAGCAAAAAGTCTACACAAAAATAACTATGCAGAATAAAATCAAATTATTGGATTGAATCAATCATATCAACAAGGGCAAGAAAAGAATCCTGCACGGAAAGCTGTAATAGGCCTAATGATTTTGTTTTCAACAATAAAGTTATTAGTTCAGATAAACATAACTTCTTTAGTGTTTTTGAGAAATATAACTGAAAAGCCTGCTCAAATAGTAGGAGGTATAGGGGAAAAACAAATCTTGTTACAAGAATGAACCAATCAAATTAACATAATAATAATAATAATAATAATAATAATAATAATAATAATAATAATAATAATAATAATAATAATAATAATACTGGAATAAAAATACCTTCTTTATTGCCTTAAGCTGCTCATTCAACAAGTATCGGCGTTGTTCACCACTTATCTTTTCCTCGATTGCTTTCGCAATTGATTCCTAAAAATATGCTTCAAATGATTTAGACCTACTCAAATCAAACAACAACAACAAAAAGGTTTAAATAACATAAGAGGTGCAAGGAGATTCAATGGCATCAAGTACCTGAATCTTGCTGATTTCCATTTCCTTTTTTACTAATTCCAGTGTAAGTTGCAATCGCTTATGCACCTAATGAAAACAGTACAGAACAGTTTAACAAGAAAAAAGATAATTACTCCAATCTCCAAATATATAAAATCAAACAAACAGGTCAATGCCTATTCCAGGATAATTCACATAATAGATGTTTGAGACTTGTGATATCCTCAAATATAAAACCAACTAAACCAGAAATAGATCTCAAAAAAGATCAGTAATCAATAGTACATTGTATCCAGTGCACTTACATCCAACTCTTCAAGAACTTGTTGGCATTGCAATTTGTTTGCACCAGATATTGCAGCTCCAAAATCTGCTAACCTTGGAAAATTGGAATCACCTATATGCTGCAAAACATTGAGAAGGCAAAAAAGAAAAAAGATTTCACAATTAAGTCGCTAAAGTTAATTGAACAACCCAACAAATAGATTTTGATAGTGATATGATGTACATATAACAATCTCTATTCAACAAGATAAATGGTTGCATTAAAAAGTTGAGAAGGCAAAAAAGAAAAAAGATTTCACAATTAAGTCCCTAAAGTTAATTGAACAACCCAACAAATAGATTTTGATAGTGATATGATGTACATATAACAATCTCTATTCAACCCTAATCTCGATTCCATTAAAAAAACAATCTGCTAAAAGATAAATGGTTGCTGCAAAATCATGTGAAAATCAATATTAAGAAATTACTTGGAATTTAGAAAGCTTTTGAGGAGTAACACCAACAGGCTTGAAGTTGGGTTGCAAAGAACGGGTAGAAGCGATCGTTGTTTCTCTTTTATTGTCTTCATCTTCTTCCTGCTTTTGATTTCCCATGTCTTCTCTCCTGCCTTTCAGCTATGCCCAACTATTAGAACCGCAAGGCGTTTGGGTTGAAACTGAATTTAGAAATTACTTGGAATTTAGAAAGCTGTCTCTCTTTTTTTTTGGTTGACTGAAAAAGAACAAAATGGAAAAAGATGGAAATGGGTTTGGGTTTTAGTACCTGGAAGGGATTCAAGGAAAGCAGTGATGGGAGGAGCATCGGAGGAACAAGAAAACAACGTCATTGCTGTAGAGAAATCTCATGCTGTCCATCTTTTGCTCTAGCAGCGTTGGACCGATAAATTGCAGTGAAACGAGAGAGTTTGACGGCAGATGAAGGAGAAGATGAAGGAGGGCAAAATTTGGAAAATGGGAAAAAGATACCGAACGGAATAGCTATTCAGAGATGTGGGCAAGGAATGGCTATTACAGCCTTTAGCTGTAATAAGGCCTGAATGGAATCAGGCTGTAATCCTTTTACAGCCAAACCAAACGTTGGTTTGGTTGTAGGCCTACCGAATATTCGTATTCCCCCAACTAAACATGGTGTAAAAGCAGAAATTTTTTTTAGATAGATGATTATTGTTATTATTATTAAATTTTAATAAGATTGTGATTGAAAATAATTTAAATTTAACCATATTTTAAAATAATTATTATTAAATATAATGTAATAAAAAATATAAATTAATAACATTCTTAATATAATTATTATTATATGAATTTAAAAGAATCAAAATATATAATACTATAAAAAATATATAATCTACTTTATTATTTTTAAACTGCAGTACATATTTAATGTGCTAAAATATCATTAGTGAAACAAATAATTTAATTACTCTACAATTATTTGTTTCAAGTCTATGCAAATAATTGATTAATGGTTCGAAAAATTCATTCACCAGATTTGCTAAAACAAACGCCTTTCAACAAAGCCTATTCTATAAGTTTGTAGGTAAATACGAACAAATTCAACGAAAAGCTTATAGGAAAACATGTGAAAAGGTAAAGGACTGATACAAGTAGAAAAGCCATAAATATGTGCATGGTTATAATTTGCTAAAGGGCTCGAAGAAATACAAATCTTGATAGGCTGGTGGGGTTCGCTCCTTTATCCTTTTTTGCGTGATCTTAATATCTACTTAAAACTAACAAGTACAAACATGCTCCAAAGTCTATTAGTTCCAAATCTATTTCAGAATGCATTTTTTGTTCAACATAATGCTAAAACTAGTTGATTCACGTTTCTTCAATGACACAGGAGGGTGACAAGGTTGAAAACTAGAATAATTCCGTACATTGTTTTTTTACCTAAGTACTAGTTGTCTTAGCTTTCTTGAGTTTGATGTTAGACTTCTTGGGTTCTTCTTCATCGTCTTCAGAAAAGCCTTCAACCAATTCATCAGGGACATCATTGGGAATGTTGTGCTTGGTAATATAATCCTTCAATATGCTTATACTTTCTTCTTTCATTGAAGACAACTGCTCAGACAGAGCACCGACCTTTTTTGCATTCACTGTGTAGAATTCAGAACCAAGCCTAAGTGAGGCTTTAACTTTCGGTTGACCCTTCATTATCACAATCTCTACAATTTTTAGGCAATTCAATAATTAGTAGAATCCCACCAAAATTGGCATGAAATTTATTAATCCAGAAGCCCCATAATAACTAGAACAGAGATGAGTATGAAGGATTCTTCCCATTATAACATTATTATTTTTCCTGATGGTGAGTCACTAAGAGCGGGGAAGCTTCTTTTAGTCATGCATAGAACTGGTGGTTTAAATTCATAACCTATTTTTGTTCATGCATAAACCAGGACTCCAAAAGGAAGTTAGGAAGTTTCAGCTGCCATGGTAACTTTTATATGCATTTCATAGTTTCAACTTGTGCACAAGATTGGTGCTCTATATTTGTAATTCTTTTCTGCTTATGCACAAGATTGGCCAAAGGGAGATCAGCAGTTACGGTAATGCTTGAATGTATTTTAGGCTTTCAACATATGCACAAGACTAGAGATCATGAGAATACCTTGTCCCATAACATAGCACTCTTCAGACCCTTTTTGTCAAATTTTAACATCTTACCAACATTGAACACACTAAAGGTTGCTTAAATATGTTAACAGAACAAACACCAATCATAACAATTTCCACCAGCTCTTGCAAAAATGGAGAAAGCATCACACAAGCAATTAATCTAGCAAATATAGCATAGAAACACAGGACTAAAAGATCCTTAAAGCATATATCTTATCGCTTTCTTAACTATTCTATGTCAAGCAATTGATTTTGGCAAAACCTATGAAATGGGTGCACTGAGTTACATCTAGACAAAATCATACATAAATAGACAGAAAAATCTGCACTAAAATATCCCAAATAGGTGCACTGTGGAGCTTTAAAGTCCTTCTATCTGCAGCAATAGTAATAGCATATGCTAATTTTATGAATTTGTAAGAAACACGGAATTGGCACAAACCTCGTATGTCATTGTCTTCCACTTCTCACCACATGCCTTCCCAATCTGAAACAATATCGGGGAGGATTCGTTAACATATACGTTAAATACACAAAGATTCATTTTCTAAAATAAGATTGTGTTTTTAAACCATAACATACATCGCGCATTGACTTGATATCCGGATTCTGCTCTTGAAATTCCTTACGAAAATCCTCCCTTGAGTATAAGAAAATGAAAAAATTTGTTAGTTTAATGTCTCTCACAGGACATTCACTTTCTGCAACAAAACTAGCAGGCAAAATCATTTGATATAAGAACCAAAGCTCACTTTCCAGAACACACAGGCACACACATATATATATGTATATATATTGGATATACATTCCCTCCATTACAGGCAAGGAAACACAACCCATTTGCAAGCCTAAAAAACCAACTCAAAATTTTGCATAAAAAAGACAGTCAAGAAATAAGCAGATAGGTTTTAGCTCTTACACGACAAGGGCACAAGAACAAAAGTATGAAATTTGCAAGCAGGGGAATGTTATAATCAACCAAATGTTAACCAATACTATGAACAAAAAATGATTCATAAGCAATACTCACAAGAAGTAAAAGAAAGAAGTGGGGGGTTTCTTAGGCATTTTAGCATCGATTTTTATTTTCTTCTTCAACTTCGATTTGGGTCTTGACTTCGACTTGGGTCTCTTTTCTCTCTCGCTAATAACACTCTCTTCAGCTGTCTTATTCATTTTCTCACTTGATTTTACCCTTAACGCCATTTGACTAACAATTTTTTTTAAAGCAAAAGTGTCTATTGTTAACCCCAAAAATTCCTAACAAGCAAAACAAACTAAGAAAGCCATAATTTATTCTGCAAAAAATATTATAAAGCAAAGGGGTAAGAGAGAAATACTGATTGGAGGCTGTTGATGGGTTCTTAGCGGAGGTAACAGAGGTTGAAGATGAACGATCATTTTTCGACTTTGAAGGTTTCTTCGCCATTTTTTTTCTCCTTTCTATTTTTAAGACAGGTAGGAGATGGATACAAAGGCCCAGAGCTTGTGCTTTGCTTAGTGTTGGCTGGCTCTCACCAATGAAGTAGTTGCCACCACAACTTGACTGTTTCTGGTGGGAAGGAGATGGGATTTGGACTTCCGTGGGTGAGGGTCAGTGCCAAATTGCTAATGAATTGCTCTCAGAGACTAAACGAAGAAAAGAAACGTAGTGGAAAAAAAGGGAAACGTAGGAGAAGATGAAGCTGAGGGCAGAAAATGGAAAATAGGAAAAACAAAATCGGAAACAACGGATGGAATCCATATTCAGTGTTGAAGGCAATGAATGGCTATTACAGCCAATGGGTGTAATAGGGCCTGCATGGATTCAGGCTGTAATGGCATTACAACCAACCAAACTAATGTTTGGTGGTGGGCCCACCGAATTGGGGGGAATGCATTAACCAAACATGCTGTAATAGTTAGGTGATTGTTTTGGGAGTTTACCTTTTTTATCAAAATTTGTGAACCTAGCATTTTAATTAAGCTACCCTCATATGACTAGGCCTGATCATGAGTTGAGTCACTCGCCAAGCCGTAAAGGTCCGCTCAAGAAGTGGGAGGGTTACGACAAAAATATGGACCCAACAAATGAGCTTGGACAAAAAATAAGGTCCTTTTTTGAAATGGGTTGAGCCTCTAGTAATATATTTTGGTTCAATTCAAATTTGCCCAATTTTTTCCACTATTATTTATTGTTGTTTTGCTGCTGTTTGCTGCAATTTTGATTTTGTTTTGATACAATCTTATTGTTATATTGCTACTATTTTGTTATTATTTGGATATTATAAAACTCTTATTTTATTATTAATTTTGCTACTATTTTAGAGTTATTTGCTTGCTAAGTTACAACTATCATAAGTGTTATTTAAGTATAAAAACTTTTTCTTAATATATTTTCAATTGGTTGGGAAACATATATTTTAATGTTTTTAGTATATTTGATGTAATATATTTTTTTATATATAAATATATTTTTTAAATACGGGCTGAGCCAAGCTCAGATTTAGAACTTTTTATCTAGATCGATCTTGGAAAAAAAATGTTTTTATCCAATCTTTCAAAATGCCAAAATTTTTATTTTGTCAACGTGGTAAACATTGACAAAAAATAAATGCATGAAGTTCACAAATTTTGATGGAAACATTAACAAAAAAATAAATAAATTGAGTTGTCAAAAATTACTAAGAAAGATAATTATTGGATTAATATTTTTAAATTAAAAATATTCAATTTTTAAAATTTTAAATACAAGGATTAAATCTCAAATTATATAAAAATAAGCACATATTTTAACCAAATATTTACAATCATGATCTTAAAAAATTTGAAAGATTTAACTTTTAACAAAAATTATCCTCCATCGTTTCAAATCTAGGAGCAAAATATTTATAAGGGTAAGCTACATTAAAGGTCACTCTAAAATAGAGTTTATCTTATTTTGGTTATTATATTTTTTTTCTTAATTTAGTCACTTTAATTAAGATAATTGTTTGAATTAGTCACTAAAATTTCATTAATTCATTAACAGATTACTGATATGGCACATTAATCAATTGAATGATGACATGTGACACTTTTTTTTTTTTGACTAATGTCTAAGAGTCTTTGTAATTATTTCAAAACATTTATTTTTATTCCTTTCTCCTCTATGTAGCGTATAAATGGAGAAACTAGAATTGATCCCACGACACTATACACATTCATTTATTCGGTTTAGATAAATATATTAAGTAATATTGGTTTATTATTTTAAAATATAGAAAAACAGAATTCTTCGGCAAGACAATGAGAATTCTTCTTTAAATCCTTTTACAAAACATGCATGAAACATAAAAATTAAAAATCATAACGGAGATTCGGTATGCCTGACTTTTAAGGAATGATTTTGTGAACATATGCATACCAAGAATTGGATGATAAAGACGCTAATTATAGGCTTATAGCAAACCACTAATTTGTTTTTAAGAAAGTACAGTTGCAGCGAATTTTGGACCAAAAGACCTCACTATCTAGCGATGGGAACCACATCTGTCTCCATCTCCAAAGAGGTCATCTCACTCTGGACCCAAGGATCATTTCTTCCAACACCCATTTCTAAAGCAATGCATTCCTTCAGTTATGCTAATACATAACTGATATTTGGCCTTGGCTTGGAATAAATGTATGTGCATAGTGTCTTCGTGGGATCAGTTCTTGTTTTTCCATTTTTGAACTACAAAGAGAAGAGAAAGGAAAAAAAAAAGTTTTAGAATAATTACAAATAGGTCCTTAAGCTTTAGCTTAAAGTAAAAAAAAAAAGTATCACGTGTCGACATTCAATTGGCTAATGTGCCACATCAACAATCCACTGTGGATTGTTACATATTCTTAGGATTGAATTTAGCGTTTTAATTTATATTCTTTCCTTCTTTATACTATATAGACTTGTATATAAACACTCTATCTAATGAGATGAAATACAAGTAATTTCTCTTCATTCTATTCTCGTATATTTCTTTTCTCTGTTCCCAATAACATGGTATCAGAGCTTTTCGATTCAGGTTTATGTGTTCGCTGTTTTGCTTGAATCGCAAAGGGATTAGGTATTTTTTTCGTGGGTTATTTTTAAGGAGATTTTTAGTCTACACCGTTGGCACGTGGAGGAACGCCACCATGTCAAGAGATGATATGTAGTTTCTGGTGGTTTGAATCACTGTGTGTTGGGCTAACGCACCACCCAAATAGCAAAGGGCGTGTGAGTGGTCTTCTTGTCACCATACTTTGATTTTGACGTCGACTCAAGATTTTGACCAAAGCCCAGTGGTCGGGTTATCAATCAGAGGTGGTTCGAGGGTGCTTTGGATTTTTTTCTCATTGTTTTGGTACTATTCAGAAGTACTGTTTGGGTACTATTCATGAGTATTGTTCAACACTGCTTGAGCACTGTTTTGAGATTGTCTTTTGCGGGTTTCGCTACCTTTCGTCATATAATGACTTTCTTTTCTTCATTTGCAGATTCAGTTAAATCTAATGCATGTTTTATTTCCTCTTCATCTAAATCGGTTCATAGATTCAAGAGCTACAAATTACATGACAGGTAATCCCAACCTTTTCTCTACCTTTGAGTCACAAAGTTCACCTCCTGTTACTATTGTTGATGGATCCACCAATAAAGTTTTTTGGTTCTAGAAGTATTAACCTATCTTCATCCATCACCTTATCATTGATATTAAATTTACCTAACCTCACCTTTAATTTAATATCTGTCAGTAAACTTACTCATGACCTAAATTGCACCATCTTGTTTTTTCTCAATCATTGACTTTTACAAGATCTTGTGACGAAGCGATGTAACGACCCAAATTTCAGTAGTGTTGAAAAATGTGATTTTGGAGCTCCATTTCTGTAAACTGATCCATAAATATAAAATAAAAATATTTATGGAGTTAATATGAAAATATAATAAAGTTTAATTAAATAATTTAGCCGAAAAAATAGTAAATTAAAATTCAACGACTAATTGTAAAAGTTCAATTGTTATAGAGTTTTAATTAAGAAAAGGTTTGAAGACCTATATAGCAATTATCCAAAGGGCCAAAAGGTTAATAAACCAATTTTTGGCATGAGCTAGCGGATGATGATGTTATTAGATTAAATTATTATTAGATTATGCTTAATTATGTTTTAGTTAATTAATTAAATAATATTAATTAAATTAATTAAAAGGTAATCCATGTATAAAAGAAAAAAAAAGGAGTATAAATTTTCATCATCTTCATTCTTCTCATTGTCCACCATTATTTAGAAACAAAGAAAGCTTCAAGCTCCCTCAATACATTCGGCCAAGCTAAAATCTAAAGGTAACTAAGCTATTTTTTATGTATTTTTTATAGATTTATGATCATGGGAGTTTGATTTAGTTAGCCTATATAATAATTTTCCCAATTATTGAGTTTTTAGCAAGTTTCCATTGTTGAGAAATTGATGAATTAGGCTTGAAATTGATAGAAATTAAGCTTATATCATGATATGGACTAAATTGTAAAGCTAAATAAGCTTGATAGTTAACTTTGTGACATTAGGGAATAAATTGAATAAATTGAAAATATATCATGAAATTATGCTATGAATAGAAAGTATAGGGTCCCTAATGAAATAATGTGAAATTGAATTTTGATTTTATGCTAAATATCGAAAAATATGTATATCCCGCATATAAAGACTAAATTGAAAAAAGTGTAAAATATGCTTGGTTTTTTATTTGAATGTGAATTGGATGAAATTTGATATTGTTTATTTTTTAAATTGTCGTATGTAGCTAAGGACGACGCTAGGCCATCGAGTGGGAAAGGAAAAGCAAGAGTTGTCGACAAGTGAAACAAGCATTCAATTTGTACTTTTATGATTCAAGATCAATATATTTGTTTTCATATTCATGTTAATTGAATGGTTGAGTATCGAGGTGAGTACATGATTGTTGTTTAAATTAATTCATTGTGATTGATATTGGGCTGAATTGAACAAAATAGAAAGTAGCATGATTTAATTTATACATAATATGTGATATGAAAATGGATTGAAACATGTTATGTGATATGAGAAAGTTGAGAATTGATGATGAATTGAAATGTGATTATGAAATTAAATGAGAAATGATATATGTATGAGATTGAATAATGTAATTGCACATTGGTACCCTATTAACGGTTCGAGAAGAGTTGGATATAATTGACATGTCATAGAGTTAGATCGAGTTCAATGAGTGCAGGCCACACATTCTGCTTCAATTATATACTGATGAGCATTGGGCACATATTACTTCGAACCTTCTGACGAGTGCTAGGCACACATTATCCTTGATTATGTACCCACGAGCGCTGGACGCATATTATTTCGGATGTTTCGATGAGTGTTAGGCACACATTTTACTTTAGTTATACTGATGAGTGCTAGACACACATTTTACTTCAATTATACTGATGAGTGTTGTGCACAAACTTATGCTTTGAACGTTATGATGAGGCACTAGGTGCCAAATTGGTGTGTTAGTTAGGCGATCCGTGTATCCATCCCGAGTTTGAGTCTAGTTATTATGGGGTTATAAAGTATGAACTCGATAATTGACAATGAATTAAAATGATATAATGAAATGGTATCAAATATGAATATATGTGAATATGATTTGGAAAAAATATGGTTCGAAAAAGGTTTTCTTGCATAGCAAAAAATTAAAATTTTGAAAACTAAGTTGGTTTGTGATATTTATGACAATAAAAATTTTCTCGAAATTGCACCTGTGCTTTGGATAAAAGGATCCTTGCCGTTCTTGGTTTTCAACCAAATGACCTTCTTCACTATTCTTGTACCGCGAACTGTTTCGAGTGTGGGCTCGAACGAATTCGAATCAAACACAAAAACTAGAAATTGTTTACTTTACTTTCAGTGAGAAAGTAATTTTCTCTCTTTAATAGAAACTAGTAGAATTGTTATTCCGAAAAAATAAAATTTATACTTAGAAATTAAACTCTCACTATATTCGGCAGAATAACAATATCTCAAAGTTGTGTAAAACTTATTATGTATTTAGCCCTATCGGTGTCATTTATTTATAGGGAGAAGTAGTGAAACCCTTATTGAATTAATTGAAGTCTATTTAATAGAAAATAACTTCCTAGTTGAACTAGGAGAGAAAGGGGAGACAACCCTAATTAAATGTACTAGGTTTTGCCATTCTATGTATCCAACATGATGGGCTTTTGGGCCTCTCCCATATCGGGTCCGATTATAAGTGGTTCTTGGACTTTTAACCCCATACTTTATAATTCAATCCAACCCAATACATGTTTTTTTATTTCCAAAAAAACATAATAAATTAATTTTAATTAATTAATTAATTTCCCAATTAAATATTTTTCTCAACTCGATTTTGATTCAATTAAAATCATGACAACATTACCGTAAAATAATCTATGAGAGAATATATTAACATTTCTACATTCAACGGATTCATAATGACCAATTAATTTAATTCTATTTTTGAACTTCAATTATATAATTAATTAAATAAATAATAATTCAAAAAACCATAAATTAATTATTAGGTCATTTTCATACTTAGTGAGAAAATCACATTCGTTTCTGAATGTTTCTCATTTCTTTAACTTTACCATTTCTATCAATTTATGTTTATTTGATTCAACAAGCAATTCATTTATGGTTTCAAGGAGCTAGTGGAGGAACCGATTAGACATATGTGATTAGGGCTCAAATGATTTATAATTAAGTTCTAACTTTTCGCCTATTAATTATAAACTCATTTAGTCACAAAGTCATTCCACTATAGAATCGTGACTGAGCTCTCCCTAATGACATACCATTATGAAAGCTACTCGATCAGTGCTCATCCAATGACCTTGTCATTAGTGTGTTACCCTCATAGGATATCCTTAATCTCTTTGGGATAAATCTGTTCTCTCAATATGATCCTATTTTATCTCATGATAACCATTACATCTTCTTTCATGAAAACTCAATTACTATCAAATAGTAATTAAGTTACTTATCAAAAAGACAAATAACCCGCGACCACGTTTACTTTTCATCTATCTTGTAATGCTAATGAGAGGGTATCATTTACCCTTATCTTGGGCTACGCATTAGCTTTTGATTCCTTATATATTTGAACTCAGACTTTTACTTACATCAAAGTATATGAGTCACACATACATAATCCATCATCCACTCAGGATTAAAGCATGTCACACTATAACGTTGCAAGTGAATAAATTCATAAACGAATTCAGGATCTATTTTGTTTGGGTCTAGTCTGATGTACTATCAGTCCAGTTAGTCTCATCTATGCCTCTATCTTTTAGGAGTCATCCGTTTTGATACCCAGGACAAGACATTTTCCCAATTGAACTTGATATAGGACATATTAGTCTTTCAATTAGTTTGCTCATTTCCAATTAGACTAAGGACATGTTTAGGTTTGTCTTCTAATATAAGTTGTATTTCTGTATTACGATCCAACCATGTAATACTGCTTAGTATTATTTTAAATATTAGACAACCAGTGAGCTAATATTTTTTCTATTTTACTTTGTGTGCAGAAACCACATGAGGACATTATATAAAGAATATTAATGTAATTCATGAATCATTTTATTAATCAATCTGTTCGAAAAAAATTACAAGTTTACAAATGAATATATTACACTTAGGGCACCAAATCTAACAGATCGAAGATCTACTATTGGATGTTGTGTTTTTGATCTGCCACGATCTAGGCTATTATTTACATCCCTTTCATTGACTTTAGCATGTTTAATAACCTAAATCAAGACATTTTAGTATCTATTTATATTTTTATCATTTGATTTAGTAAATTATGTTTTTCTATAGTTTTTACAATATTTTGATATCTAAATAGGTTATGTGGCTATGTAGGATGGACAGGGAGCTAAAAGTGCACATTCGGACTGAAAATGATGTTGCGACACCGAAGACAGAAGAAAAACAAAGTCTTGGGGATGAAACTACCACAAATGTTGTAGCACCAGTAATCGGATGTTGCAACACCGATTGGATGTTGCAACATAAGATTCAGATGTTGCAACATCGCTTCGTGTGGCAAAAAATTCATGTACGCGTCGGTTAAAATTTTTAAGGGCAATTAGGGGTCTTTTACAACTTAAAACCCTAATTGTCATTATAAACGAATGGGCACTTTAGTCCTTTTATTTTTATCTATATAAACAAATTATAACCAGATTAAGGGGGAGTTGAACAAATTACATAGATTAGATTTCAAACTTTATTTTGCTTTTCTTTTTTGCTTTAGTTTCTTTTATGTTTGCTTAAGTGAGACTGTAGCGAGCAGAAATTGTTCCAGAACTATGATTTTGCATCGATTAACCCATGAGCATTCTCCATCACTTCTTTTATTCTATTATTTATATCTTTTTCCTTAACTTTGTTAATTGAATATTTGTGTAAATATTAGAATAAGTTTATGCTTTATACATATCTCGCATAACATGATTAATTAACTAAAGGATAGGGTTTAATTTGGATTGGTTGGATTAAATTAGACCTATTCATGGGTCGGGCCACCCGGCTCGGCTCGGAGGCCCGCCCAAAATGTGGGAGGGTTTGGGTAAAAATATAAGCCCAAAAAATAGGCTTGCACAAAAAAAATAATGCCCGTTTAAGAAACGGGTCGGGCCTTGGGTAAGACATTTTTGGCTCGGACCAGCCCGAATTCACTAAAGGACAAAAATAATCTTTTTTTTTTGTTTTTGTTTTTTAATATTATTTTCTTATTGTTTTCTCCCTATTTTGCTACCATTTTACTATTATGTTGCTACTATTTTGTTGTTATTGTTTGAATCTTGTATGAAACTTATTTTATTGTTAATTTTGTTATTATTTTAAAGACATTTGTTAATTTTGTTATTATTTTAGAGGCATTTTCTTGTTAAGTTGCATCTATCTTAGTGTTATTTAAGTATATATATTTTTTAAAATTTATTTTCAATTTGTTGGGAAATATTTATTTTGATGTTTTTAGTATTTTTGATGTATATATATATTTTAAAATTATATAAAATTAATATAAAATTAATATGGGCGGGCCAGGTTGGGCCTGGGTTTTAACATTTTTATCTAGGTTGGGCTTGGGCAAAATTTTAGGCGGGCCCAACCTAGGCCTAAATTTTTAGTTGAGCCAAGCCCGACTCGACCCATGCACACCTCTAGATTAGATTAAGAGTACGTAAACCCTAGGATTGATGACCCTAGGAAGTAACATAGGTAAGATGAGGTCCGGAGATAAGTCTACCAAGAATCCCTTAATCTATCCTAGTATAATATGTGAGGTCAGGAGATAAGTAGATTATGCTGACTAGTTAGTTCAGTTAGAGGTCGGGAGGTAAAAACTAGGTTAATTATTAGCTAATTAGTTAAATCCCTAAACTGGAAGTTAATTAATACTCAGGTATTGTAATTGGATCTAGTCTAAAGTAGCTCGTGTAGTTGAAACTAGTATTATGATAAGCCAATAACTTAACCTAGGGATAGATTTAGTTTTAGTTTAATTTAATTAGTTTATCATTATTATCTTACTCTAGAATTTACATTAGTAATTTGTGAATCTAGTAGATTAGTAATTATTTTCGGTAATTAACTTAATAATAATTTTCTCCAAATAGCAATCCTTAGGTACGATCCTAGGAATACTTACTAAGTGTTTCATTGTAAACAAACTATATTAAAACCTAACCCATATACTTGTGGACACCGCCTAATTCATATATTTAGTTGCAATATTTACACTCTTGACATTCGCACGTCGGGAGGCGGTCAGTTTTTGTTGGTGAAAACTTACTATCATGGAAGAGTAAGAAGTAGAATGTTGTATCTCAATCTAGTGTAGAATTAGAGTATAGGGCTATGTCACAATTCCACGTGTGAAATCATGTGTATATGACATCTATTAATTGAAATTGGGTTAGAGCATTTGTCACCAAGAAAGCTCTTATGCGATAATCAAGCAGCTCTTCATATCGCCTCAAATCCGGTTTATCATGAAAGAATCAAACACATCGACATTGATTGTCACTTTATTCGAGAGAAAATTTTGGATAAGTCAATTTCCATGGGTTATGTAAAGACATGAGAACAAGTTGTTGATATGTTCACAAATGCACTTAATGGGAATAGGGTTGACTATCTATGTAACAAGCTGGGCATGACCAATATCTATGCTCCAACTTGAGGGAGAGTGTTACATATTCTTAGGATTGATTTTAGGGTTTTAATTTATTTTTCCTTATTTAGACTATATAGATTTGTCTATAAACACACTAACTTAAAAGATGAAATACAAGTGCTTTCTCCCCCTTCTATTCTCATATATTTTCTTTTCTTTGTTAACAAAATGTTTAATAGTAATGACTAATTCGAACAATTATCTTAATTAGAATGACTAAATTGAGAAAAAAAATTAAAGTGACTAAAATAGGATTTGTCCTATTTTAGAGTGATCTTGGGTGTAGCTTACCATATTTATATCTATCAATTTGTGATCTACTAAAGGAATCTTTACAAGCTCTAGCTTATAGCCTAATTAAATAAACAAGTAAATAAAAGACATAATGACTTGTTTTTCCTAGACCTAATCATGGGTCGGGCTGGATTCGGATTGAGCCAATGAAAAATTTTAGGCCTATTTTTAGGCTCGGGCTCGACCTGACCCGAAAAATAGTCTTAAAATTTTGCCAAGCCTGACTTGGCCCGACCAACATTAATTTCTTTATATAAAGATAAATTTAAAAAATATAAATTAGTATCTCAAATTAATAGTCTGATTTAAATTACTGGAAAATTCGTTTAGAAAATAATATTTTTAGAAACATCAGAAGTTTAAAATTTTTCTTCAAATTGAGCCCTTTGTGATATTTATTGTAATAATCTTTAACCAAAATTATACTTGTGATTTGTGCGAAGGCGATCTAAGTCATTTCCTCACTTTCAACCGATCGATCTTTTTTGCTATTTTCAAATCTCAAATCACTTTGAATGTGGGCTCAAACGAATCAAACCAATATACAGAATGAAAATTTACTTAATGAGAAAGTCAATTATCTCTATTAACTGAAAACTATGAGTTTTCTTGGGAAAAATGAAATTTGTTCTCTAAAATAAATTGTCACTATTTTTCCGACAGAATATCCATGCTCAGAAAGTGTATATTATGTATGTCCATAAGTTAACTCATAGTTCCTTTTTACAGAGAAATGATACAAGAGTTCTTTCGAATAAGGTTTAATTAAAAAAAATTATTTTAATAGAAAATACAATGTTCTAGTAGAACTGGAATACAAGGGATCGTGACATCTTTAGTAAAATACTAGGGTTTTTCACCCCTATCAAGTAACCAGGCCTATTTGTTTTATCCAACACTTATAAATTTATTTAACCCATTACATATTTTATACTACCCAAAATATTAATTAGTTAATTAATTTAATTAATTAACTTAAATAAATAAATTTCTCAACCCAAATCTAATTCTCTTCCAGTCTTGATTATTATACTATATTAGAATTGATGAGAAAATTAATTTAATTTCCTTATTTAACAAATCTATGATGCCTAATTAATTTAATTTTCACTTCCAATTTTAATTATTTAATTACAATTAATTAAATAATAATTTGATGAAGTTAAATTAATTTTTAAATTTTTTTTATATTTAGTGAGAAAACACATTCACTACGGATAATGATACATGCTATCTATACTTATCGATTTCATTCATTCCACAATCCATCAATTCTATATGCAATCCATTTCGAGTTATCTCGAGTTAACGTAATGACTAATTGGACATATATAATTAGAGTTCAAATAATTTTTAATTAAGTTACGACTCTTCACCTATTAATTGCAACTTATTTAATCATGGAGTCATTCCACTATAGTACTATGACTGACTTGTCTCTTATTATATACCATTATGGAAGCTATTTTTTTAAGTGCTCGTCTAATGACCTTGTCATAAGTGTGTTACACTCATAGGATATCCTTAATCTCTTTGAATAAAATTTGTTCTCCTAGTATGATCCTATTTGATCTCATGCCATTATATCTTCCGATAGGAAAAAGTCAATTACTAACACATAGTAATTAAATTATGTCTTATGACTAATGACTCGTGGTCATGTTTTTTTTTTTTCATCAATCATGTAATACCAATGAGAGGATATATTTTATCCTTTAGTAGGTTATGAATTCCATTGTTGTGGAATGATGCTGTTAATTATGACTCCTATTTCAGTCAAATTTGAGAAGTAATCTTCTAGTTAAACTCTGTTTATTTGTTTCAATCAAACACTGATTAGTTTAGATTATTTTATTATTATTTGACCTATGGATTTAGCCTATAAATAGGCTCTTTTACAACCTTAGAAAATACACTCATTAGATATTAGAACTCATAACACATTTAGAGAATTTTGTGTTTACGTTTTGAGGGTTCTTTATTTTCGGGTTTTCGGGGTTTAGTTTTTATCTCCATCTTTTGTACTCTTCGTTCTGTTACCATTATAGTAAAATTATCTTTGCCCATGGTTTTTTATCCTCTTTGGAGGGGTTTTTCCACGTTAAATTTGTGTGTTCAATTTCTCAATTTCTTCTACTATTTTACTTGTTCGTTGCTTAATCGGGACGATCCTAACAGATGCCACATCATGCAAAAGTCATATAACTAGTGCACAAGTTTTCGATTCCTTATTTATTTGAACTCAAAATTTTATTTACATTAAAGTATACGTCACGCATACAAAGTCCATCATCTACTCAAGTTTATGGTATGTCGCACTATAAACGTCATAAGTGAATAAATTAATAAACAAATATAAGATAAATTCAACTTGGGTCTTGTCCGATGTATTGTGAATTCAGACAATAAAATCTAGGTCTCTATTTTTTGAAAGTAATTCGCTTTGATATCCAAGACAAGACATTTCATCAATTGGATTTGATAGACGACATAATAATATTTCAGTTGATTTACTTAGTTTTGATTAGACTGTGGACTATTTAAATTATCTACTAATATCAGTTGTCTTTTCGCATTATAATCTAACCACATGGATCCAAATTTGTGTGTGCAATGCGGTGCGGTGCGTTTAGCTTACTTTATGTCTTACACTACTGCATCGCAACAGTATCTAAACTCACCGCCACCACTGTTTTTACACTAACTGCAGATAAACGCTCATCCAAACGTACCTAATTGGGTTATTAAATGAATACTTCGTTTTGTAATTAAATTATAAGAAAAGGAAAATAAATGTTAAATTTAAAAAAAAAGTATAATTGTTTGTAGGTCCCTCATTTTGAACTTTTTCTGAAAAATAGTGCCATGTGGCACTCCTCCATTGGTCCACATGTCAATTTGTGTTAGGAATTAACACCGCTTAAGTGAGATACTAAGTTGCGGAATAAAAGTATAAGTACCACATTGGACTAGTTGAAACTATAGGTACCACATTTGAAAATTTTGTTAAAGTACTAAGGCCTTGTTTGCTTGACCATTGAAAAAATAAATCAACTCAAAATTAATATTTTCAATAATTTAATTTTGTACACATATTTGATAATTTTCTAAATTTAATTTTAAGTGATATATCAAACAATTTTATAACTTAAATTTTTTAACACATCTTTTTTCGACACTTAATTTCTAAAAAAAATCAAAAATATTTCAGAAATTGTTTTTTCTTCTTTTCAAAATCTGAACATTTTTGTGAAAACAAATCACCTGGGTCAGTAGATAACTCTCATGAAAATTAAAATTCAATTTTGAGGTTTATTTGAGTTCACATCAAAATAATTGGATTTGTAACAACTGCCTACTAAGAAAGGATTTCAATGAAATCTACTTGGGGTGGAGTCGAGTGAATAGATTAAAATGTAATTTACTCCTTTTTTTTTTATTTATTATTAAATCAGCAAAAATAAGCACTTGCACTTACACTTACACTTACACATAAAATACCTGCCCTACGTTCAACAGACTCTCATGAGGAACATTGAATATCACACTATGTTCCCTACATATCTTCCTAAGAAATGCATAGACATAATCGATTGCTATTTTCTTGTAAAATCTTGATTCCCTTCTTGCCCTCACCACTGTGTTCCCCAGAATGTGTACCACCCCAGCATCCCTACAGCTATTCAAAAATTCTAACTCATCTGTCTCCGTCTGGCTGCTTACATGCTCCGACGATCTCACCGTCATGCTCCCATGCATCGGAGATTTCACGGGCACAATTGAATCCACTGATGAAATTGTGGTATCTGCATAGGAAGTAATTGTGTTGCCATTGCCATTGTTGTTCAACAGACCTTCTCTTGACCGCTCCGTTTGCTGCCCATACAAGCTATATTCATCCGAATCCGAACACCCCTCCATCATTGACTCGAGCCGCACAAATAAGAAGAGGCTATCAAATAGCTTCTTCTCAAACTCGTCATCTTTCTTGTGAAGGTCTTTGTAGCCATACCTAGCAACACAGCGAAACATGTGGAAATTCTTCGGTCCAATCCGTTTTACAAGGAATCTTTCTTCTTCTGGAACAGTGTAGACAGGAAGGTATTTCACACAGACGAAAACAACAACAGAATGGATCGCAGGTAGGTTAGTTATGAAGTGGGAGAAAATGTGAGGCACACCACTTGCTAATTCAGTGTATACTAATCCAATTCCAGGAACTCGAACGAGCCCTAAACTAGGGCCAAGCCCAAGAATCCATGCCATCGAAACCTTACTATGCATCTCAAACTCATACCGCTTCAGTGTACCATAATGCCAAACATACATTATGAGCAAAAAGGCTGCAGCAATAACAAGAGGAACCCACCCACCTTGATCAACCTTGAAGAGTACAGCAGAAAAGTATGTGCACTCTACAACCAAGGACAAGCCAGTGAAGAGGAGGACAAGAATCCAATGACATCGCCAAACCAAAATCATGATTAAAGTCATAAGTAACGTGGTTACCAACATGACAATCACCACAGCTGTCCCTGCAGTAGATAAATTATGATACAATTGAGGGCAACTCTTTCTCAGGTACAACATACATAAATTGAAATGATCCCACAAGTTTACCCAAGAAGCTAAAATCCATTAAGAAACTTTGATAAAAGTAAGCAGGGATGAACTTACCATAAGCATTTCCAATTTGGTTTTGGTTCTTGAATCCAGCAGTAACAGCAATGCAAAGGATCATGAGGATCCAATTAATATCTGGAACATATATCTGGCCAAGGAACTTCTTTGATGTATGTACAACCTTCACTCTAGGAAAACAACCAAGCGCAAGGGCTTGCTTGATAATTGAAAAGGTTGCTGTTATTGTAGCCTGACTTGCAACTATAGCGGCAGCAGTAGCAATAATGAAAACCGGCCAATATATGCTGTCTGCATTTTAAACAAGCAATTAGAATCTGCAAATAGACACTTACCACATTAGCGAGACAACTGAGTACCATATCAGACGGATTTGTAATGACCATAAAATAGATATAAGAACAAACCAGGGATAGAGCGATAAAATGCATCGACCACATGGTCCCTGTTACTCATAAGGTAGGCTGCTTGTCCAGAATACGCTAGGAGAAGGCAAGGAAATACAACTACAGTAAAAGCAAGTTGCACAGCTGCAACTGGAAAATGAGATAGATCTGCAAAAAGTGCCTCTGTACCTGTAATGATTCATTAGTCATCAAAATAATGTCACCAGCTTTGCTGCAAGTTTATGAGCTTAAAATTGATAAAGAAAATAGTTGGGATATAGAGATATGATAGTAAGTTTACCTGTAATGCTAAGCATAATACCCCCCAGGGAGGTCCATCCATCTTTCCCTCCCCTTCTAAAATACCGGTAGATGTATACAGGTGAAAATGCTCTCAAAACACTGCTGTCGTACTTCCAAATATTATAAATGCCGATGCCTCCAATTACAAGAAACCAAACAAGCACAATTGGGGCAAAGAGCCAGCTAACTTTATCTGTACCATAGTGCTGCAAGCTAAATAAACCTACTAATATTACAACAGCCACAACCACAACAACACCTGCATAATGGACAAAGAAAATAAATAGTGGCATTATAAAAGGGTGGCTAAATATTGTAGAATGAGTTCAAAGAACAGTAAGGATATACCATTGCTCATGCCTGGATGGTCCACTTTGATGCCCCCAGCGGCTGAAAGAACTGCCAAAGATAGCAGACAAAGTCGTGTGCTGACATTAGCATATCAACAATATTTTACACAACTTCCATAGAGTAAAATTGGTTTAAAGATATAATACTGATAAAAAAAACAATGGTAATAAATGGTAATGCAGGCGGTTAATGACATCCGGAATAAATACTTTTATCTCAGCCTTAGTAGGCATGGTAGCCTCAATAAGCAAGTCTTCCAAGTTTTGGCATCAAGTAATAAGTATCAAAGTAAATATTTCCAAATTAGATAGAGAAACGGCATTTTCCAAGAAATAGTGGAAGGGAACATTGAGGATGAGTTCAGAAGGTGTTTGCCAAAATTCATGGTTCTCTATGAGCTTGCTCATGTAAAATGTATTAGTCTCTGAAAACTTATCAGATATAAATTAGGACTCCATTAACTTTTTGAATTTAAGAAAAAACTTAATTAGAGTTGAGCTATCCTTGGATTTTAAATAAATATTTTTCTGTGAGAATAGCAGGCAAGACAGTCCATGTCATTTCACTCAACTAGATTGGTCATATGTATATCTCCAAAAGGCACACCTATTCTGTGTATCAAATTTTTTAATATCAACCATAATGGAGACTTTAACAGAGTAAAATTCTGAAATGTAATTCTTCCATCTATTCTCCAAATGGTTCCACTAAAAAGTAACAGATCAAGTGGATAAGAAAATTTTCATCTGATGGGTTTGATAAAAAATGCATAATCAGTTTTCAGAATATAGGAAGACCTTCATGCTACTAATTAAGAACAATTGACAAATAAAATAATGCAGTGACTAAAATTCCATCGACTTTCTTATAAAAACAGGGTCAATGTATGTAGAGATTTTTTCTTTTTTAATTCTTCTTGAGCATGAAACAAACAGGAAGAAGACAACAAGAAACGTCAGGTATATTGATCCTTTTATCTAGTCATTGGAGTTCAAGCATGAGAGAGTATAAACAAAATACCTGATATTGCTGGAGTGAGTATTCCATCACCAATGACCATACATGTACCAACCAGGACAAGAATAAGAAGCGCATTCTTCCTTGACACATGTCTCTCCAGCCATCTCTTTGTTTTAGCAGCAAATGATTGTTCGTGAAATGTAGAACGACTATAAGTTGTTAGCTCCTCATCAGTCCTGTGTTGATTAGGAATGGTTTTTATTTTCGCATGTCTACAGAGCAATGAATATAGAGCAAATGTCCCACCTGCATGACAACAAGGATGAGTGTGACTCCAATGGTACCTCGTGAACATCAGAAAGAGAAAGATCCATTCTCAGCAATTAAAGATAAGTATATGAATTTAGTGTTAGTAGCATTGAAGTGCACTTGGATAAAGAAAGAAAGAAATAGTTGTTAAAGCCTATGGTTCTGCATGCTGTGATGCATCAAGAAGTATATTGTTTATCAAAATCATGTCTCAGATTAAATTATAACATACATATCCCCATCCACGGATATCAGCTCACCTTGACCATTGTCATTTGCTTTACACACAACAAACACATACTTGAGGAGCGGTATAAGAGTAAGGGAGTATATAATCAATGAAAGAGCTCCAACAACATCCTCTGGGTCTTCAATTTTACCAGGAAATGTATTGTAGAAAACATAAAGGGGAGAAGTGCCCAAGTCACCATAAACCACTCCAAGACTTTGGAATGCAAGCCGCAGAAGCAATAATGCGGAGGATTTCTATAGGGAATTGAAACCATATCAGAAACTACAACTGATCCAAATAACAAAAGAAGTACATTCTCATTAAAACCCATTTATTTAAAGCAAATTGAAGTTCATACACACTAGACTGCATTTATCTCATCTCAGACAAACACTTGAAATGCATAGAAGAGTGAGAGTGAATTGGGAACTACAATTTGATGCAAAGAAAGGGCTATAAAATCAGCTTCCCTAAAATGGTAATGTCGGATTAACATGAATCAAGAGCTACTTTATTTCAATTAGCTGCAAAACAAACCTTGTATGTAGACAAGAAAGACATAAACAGAGAGGAATTCAAAATGGAAAATAACAATTGAAACATACCTTCTCCTTGTACATGTTTCTAAGCCTCCCGGCCTCCTCATCCATTGGCTGATCAAGCTTCTGATCCAAATCCCACATGCTTCCCCTGTTGTCATTATCTTCATCCATCTCAATTCTTGAAGTCATTTCCATACTGAATCAATATAAATTCTCAAGCTATGAACAAGTACTTAGAGCTTGCTCAGTATCCGCTGGATTGATGCCGATACAACTCAATTTGAAAATCCCAATTTTATTTTGCAGGAAACGAACGCAGCACTTCAAATCAAATCAAATCTTCACTTGAAATCCATGAAAAAGCCGACTGAGAATTAGAAGCCGCCACCAAAATCCTGCAAAACAATTGAAACCAGAAATATTAATCACGAGAAGCAACAGAAAAAGACAAATCCGATAAACGATATCTAACCAAAATATAATATCTTGGAACTGAGAGGATATCCAAAGGCTGAAAAGGAATTAAAAATCTCAGATTAAGTGGCACAACTTCAAAGTTTAAACCCCGCACTAAGGAAGCTAAAAAAATAGACCAGAAGTTAAGTCTTGGAGACATCATCTATATACCAAAAATGAAGAAACATTCAGTAAAAGTGAAACCCAGCAACCGAATGAAGAACAGAGCAGCACCAGGGATAGATCACATACATAGTTAAGCAAAAAAAGAAAAAGAAAAAAAAGAGAGAGAATGATTAAAAGGACATCCAATTATTACTCTTTTTCTTCCTGAACATTCATAACTGCAAAAAGAAGACTCCCAAAGGTGGGGTCAACCCGAATTTCGACCACAGGATCATCTATCACCAAGAACAAATGGAAGCCGAAGTAAAAAAAATATTTAACATACCTACCCTTTTGAGCAGAACTGAGTCTAAGATAATCAATTCAAAAACCCAAGTTGGTTTTGCCTTGAACTACTCTAACTTCAAACACAGATACAAGAGATTCTGTTTTGTTTTTGCAGGTTGTCAGTATACTTTTCTTTCGAACTATGTATAAGCCAACGGTAACAGCTAAAACTCTAGGCCAGCTTTGTTTTAGATTGAGAAAAAATACTGCACTTAAGCCTTAGAAGTAGTAGACTTTAATCGTCCAAAAAAAGAAAAAGAAAGGGTAGTAGACTAGTTGTACTTGGCTTTGGGTTTTGTTTTCTTTTCACAATCATTCTGCTGAACACGTTTCTTATGCTTACATTTGATTTTATATTATTCTAACTAATATGCATAACTCAGCATCTTATTTATTCCAATTCAAGCTTTCTTTTAGTATGTGAATAACAGTCAATAACCCATAACTCATTAATATAATTATTTTAAAAAATAATATAAACTTAATTTTAACATAAAAAAATCTATGATATAGTATAGAAAATATATGCTTTATTATGAAATTTGAAAATATTATATTAGAATTATTAAGCTTAATATAATATTTGGTATCTGAACTTAACTCTTTTTTTTCTTTTTAATTTGGTATCTATATTTTTTTTGCCCAATTTGGTACCAAAACTTAGAATTTTTTTTCTAATTTGGTACCTAAATTTATTAAATATTATAGAAATTACGCAAAATACTATTGGGGTTAAATTTTTTTTGTTATGCTATAAAATATTTTAGTATTAGAGGAAATTCATGTTTAAAAAAAATTATTGAGCTATGCTTAACGAATTAATATTAAATAAGAAAAAATTTAAAACCCAAATTAAAAGAAATTCATTATTTTCAAATAATAAAATAATTAATTAAATAAATAAAATTAAAAGTAATTGAACATAGAAAATACAAAAAGATATCATATCATCTGTCACATGTCAGTTATCAATTGATTATTTTTGCTACCTCATAAAAGAAACTTTTTTAGTATATTGGAGTAATTTGTAAAATATTTGACAAGTATCAAATTGAACAAAAAAAAAGATTAGGTACCAAATTAAATAAAAAGAGTCAAGTTCAGGTACCAAATTGAACTCCAAAAAGATTAAATATCAATTTAAGAAAAAAGTGTTAAGTTTAAGTACCAAATTAGAAAAAAATGTCAAGTTCAAGAACAAAATATTATATTAAGTCAAATTATTATAATAAATTGAGAGGTCAATTATTAAAATAAATTTAAAAAGTTTGGATTTGAAAGATATTATATTAGAATGGTTATAATGAACAGATTTGCAATGTAAATTTGTACTAACAAACAAATAAAAATATGAAAACAATTATAATTAACCGAAATAAAGAGAATTTTATTATTAAAAAAATAATATTTAAAGTAAATTATCTAATATAATTTAAAAGATAATATGTAATTTTTTTTGGTGAATTTGAAGAGAAAAAACAAAATATGAATTACAAACATTAACCCAATCCCTTAAGTGGGGATACTTCAAAAATTCGCACCTCGTGGCTTCCCCCATGTGTCAGCTTGACCAGCCTGTCAGTCTCCTGATTGCATTCTCTAGAAATATACAAAAGACTCCAATGATTAAACTGTGTCAGCAACTGAAAAATCCTCCTTATCAAGGCCGAGTTAGGTCTTCCTGTAGGTCTCTTTTGAAAAATCGTAGCTGTTTCAAGACTATTAGTCTGAATAATTACGTGATCATAACACTGTTTAATTAAAATTCTCAGACCATCCAAGATTCCTCAAACACAAAGCAACTCCTCAAAAATCTATTAAAACCAAAAATTCACTTCCCTTTTCTATTTCTCACAATTCCCCTTGTAGTAGCAGAATCACTCTCATATTTGACAGAGCCATCAGTATATAAACACGTCCAGTTCCCAACCAACTGTGTGCAAGAAGACAGAATCTGAGTCGAACAGGTTAGGTTTCTACCAGAATAGGCAAAATGCTTGGCCCAGCTATATGAAACTTTGATGGACTCAGCAATACTCCAAGTAATACCTTGGAATATGAAGAGATTACAATTCTTCCAAATAAGCCAAATAATAATTCTAAAGAAACATTGCCAATCAACCTCACCAAAACAAAAATTATGACGGTTCTACAAGTTTGAGGTGAGCCAGTCTTGCAAATTTTTGGAATAAAAAATGTCTTGTTGATCAATGGGAATTAAAAGATACCAAATGTTTCACGCAGCATTACAATCCCTGATAGCATGCAGTATGTCTTCTAAAATGTGTCCACAAACCCCACACACTGAACTATGCTCAAGACCTCGACGAAATCTCTCTACATTAGTCATCAACCTCTGCTTGAACGCAAGCCAAATGAAGAATCTAACCCTTTGGGGTCCTTGAAACTTCCCAAGAAAGTGCTACACATCTTTCTTCTGTTTCCAAGACGATTCCTGAAATTTTCCATAAGCGCTTTTAATAGAAAAAGAGCCTGTCGAGGTACCTCCCCATATAATTCTATTAGTACCTGCTGCCAAATGCGATGGGGAAACCCCTGCAATCTTACGAATTATCACCTCAAGCAACTAAAGTAAAAACAAATCCAGATTCCAAGTGCCATTACCAATAACCATATCACTCAAAGCACAATCTAAATCAATATACATGTGACTGGGAATCATATGAACAAGAGGCCTCACACTTGGTACCCACGGGTCCTACAAACATCTGACACTTTTCCCATCTCCCACTAACCAAAGCAAATTCTCACGAATAAGGGGCCATACCTTTGTAAGGGCTCTCTACAAAAAAGAACATCTACTGCACGATAATGAATCGGACAGACCTTTGGCAACCCCATATTTAGCTCAGAGAATCTGGATCCAGAGAGCTTTAGAATATGTCACAGTTTTGAACCCCAACTTCATTATAAAAGACGTGTTATGATCTTGAAGCTTTTGAAAACCAAGACCTCTACGATCTTTAGGTTAACAGACATCTTCCTAGCTAATCGAGCCATTTTCCTACCACTACTCGAAGTTCCCCAAACAAATTGACTTACCATACGCTCAATTTCCTCACACTAACCTTCGGGTATCATCATTAACTACATGAAGTAACTAGGAATTACCAAAATAACCGATTGAGCCAGAGTGGCCCTACCAGCAAGAGATAACGACCGTGCATCCCAACATTACAATTTGCTCTGAACCTTATCAACAAAAAATCGCAAAGTGTTATTTGTTACTCTATCATGGAATAAGGGCACACCCAAATATTTCCCAAGATTTTGGACTTTTCGAAAGCCAAGAAGACTACAGAATATATCTCTTATATTCTCACTTACTCCATCCAAGAAACAGATATTAGTTTTATTAGCATTGATCTTGTGTCCAAAAAAACACAGAAACTATCTAGGATTCTCTTAAGTATTGTGGTTTGATCCTTTTCTGCTTGGCCAAACAAAATCAGATCATCTGCAAAAAAATAGGTGAGATAGGGGAGGAGGTGATCGGGATAAGTGAATAGGCCTCCAATCTCCAGAATTGATACTCGAGTGGATATTATGGTCGAGTCATTTCATGCATAGAATGAATAGGTACGGTGTAGTGGACATCCTTGATATACTCCCCTAGCCGGTTGGAACTTCTGTATCCACAAAATTTGCTTGTTTATTTCCATATTTAAATACAACCTTGTAATATAATATAATATATATAATATAATATAATATAATATAATATAATATATATAATATAATATAATATAATATAATATAATATAATATAATATAATATAATATAATATAATATATACGAGAAATTATTTCATTCATTGTTAGTGGAGTTAAGAAAACTCCACAAGCAAGGGTGAAATGTCCTCATGTGTACTAAGAGAATATTAAAAATTAAAAATCAATTAAAATAGACGTGTCATGAACTAAACTCCTTGTGGAGTTAAAAAAACTCCACTGGCAGTGGACAAAATACTGATAGTGGACAAAATACTAACCTTATATATATTTATTTCGTACATTGACAGTAGCGTTTTTAAATTCCACAAGTGGGGTCAAGGGTTAACAAGTGGGGTCAAGGGTTAACAAGTGTCCTATAGAGATATAGTAAAATATTAAAAATATATATTTAAAAAAAAATAGAGATCCATGTTAATTTTTTAAGACTACTTGTGGAACAAAAAGAAATACATTGCTAATGTACCAAATACTCACGCTATATATATAATTATTTGAAACACCGTCAGTGGAGTTTTTTGGACTGCACAAACGGGTTAAGAGTTTGATAAGTGTATTATGGATGTAAGAACAAAAAGGCTTCAATCAAGTTACACCACGTGGAATAAATAAAAATTATATAACTTTCCTACTAATTTGAATTTATTTGAATTTTTTATTATTAAAATATAATAATAATAAAAAATAACTTTTAATTGATTAAACCTATCATTTTAACTTTTAATTAATTAAAATTCCTTTGAATTTTTTATTAATTAATTTTCCTTTTAATTTTTCAAAATCTATAGATTAGAAGGAGAAGAAGAAGAAGAAGAAGAAAGGTTCATAAGCTTCGACTCGCCATTATGTTTCTCTCTCCAATAAAAAGAGCAAAGAAGGTTGTCGTCGCTGTTATTATCACTGCATTGGTGTGGAAAAACAATTCACCCTCACTTTTTTTCCTCCCTCATATAAAATTTTAGATTTTGTATTTTAAAGACCATTTGTTTCAAACTGTAACTCATTTTACCCAATCAATTGACCATTTTTTCTCCACTAAAAAATAATTGAGAAAAAAATATTATTGTTAACCAGTGAGGTGAACAAGGGAGGAAGACAATGAATGAATTGAGGGAAGAGAGGTTAAAATTGGAAAAGAGCTTTGTTTATGGAAGAGTGTGATAGTTGGAGAAGGAAGAGTGAGTATGTAGTGTGTATAAGTTATTTGCATGGCCCTTTTATAGTGGGGGACAAACTTAGCTATGTGTCTTAATCACTAACAATGAAGTCTAATTTGATACTCTTGATAGTGACTATGATGCCATGTCCTAGGATAAGATGTTTTAGAACGTCTGACAATAAATTACCCTTAGCCTCCATGTGGTCCATGCAATCTTAAAGGAGATGTCTAACCTAAGGTTCACTAGCATGAAGTTTTCAAATGAACTCAAAGTTCGCCATGTTGTTAGCTTCATTAGGAGACATATATCAGGTTCTCTTATGAATACACCATCAAGTTTGTGAGGCATACTGTGAGGTCCGCGATGTCCGCTACATAAGGTATAACAATTGCCCCCTTAGGTGAGAGAAACTTATAAAGTGACCTTCGCGAGCTTGTTGAGGAAGGTCACACAATAGGTGCAAAAGGTGAAGGTTTTAGGGAGTTTCACTTTAAATTTTTGAAACTTGAAATTTGAATTTCAAATGTGTAAAAGTTTTAAGTTTGTTGAATTTATGGCAGGGTAAATTGGTTCATGTATATACATGAACATATATTTAATTATGAAGTTTTTTGAAACGCATGATATATTACGATGTACTTATTGGGTTCCAAATGAAATTGTCGTCACTATTAATATTTGGATGCACGTGTTAATTTCTGATTGGAGTAGCTTCTTGTATACAGGAAATAGTGCATACATGAGTGCGTGATAACTTACTTAATAATTTTTGAAAAAGTTTTAGAGTCTAGTTTTAACCTATAAATAGGGATAAGGGTTTGTGGTTTATTTCATTGTTTATTTTCTAAGTTGTCTGGTTTTTGCAATTTCTCTCGTTTATTCTTCTAGTGTGATTTTATTTGGTAGGTCTCCATTGTTCTTAATTTTCTTATACTGTTGTTAATTTTATTTTACCCTTAGTGAATTATAGCCTCTCAGATGTTTAGCGTTCCCACTGAGAGTGAGGAATTTAAGTGCTTTACGTCGTTAGAGGAAACGTGGAAACTGTTAGAATGCAGGGGAATTACATGTTTCAATAATTTCAAACACAAGTTTGATATTGTAAAGGGAAACCATTGATTGAGTGAGATGAACAACCACAAGACAAAAAATAGTTGGTTTATGTTACCTCTATTTGTGTTTGAAGCAGGTTTTCATTTGCCTTTACACCCCTTCTTTTATATATTGAATTCATGTGGGGTAGCTCCTGTGCAATTGATGGGCTCTTTGTGGTGGACATTAATGGCATATTTCTTAGATTGTCGAATACATGTAGAAGAAGCCTCCATGAATATGTTCAGGAGGATATATATATATATATATATATAGTAACTTCTTTCAGTGAAAGTAATCAAAAGGGTTTCATAATGTTCACTATTTGAAGAAGAGAAAAGTTGTCGTTGATAACACCAACAGTAATATTTGTTTGATGAGGGATAAATACATCAAGATCAAAAAAGTTTTGGTGGAGAGTTTTGTTTCCCTTTAGCCTAGGTGAAACCCTCCAGCGAAAAAGTACTTGGGTTTCCTATTCGTTGAGTGAAGTAAAAGAGGCCCAATTGAATAGATTACAAACAAGTTTGCCCATAAGATATGAGAAAGTCCACATCTTAAGGAACATTTGGTGATTTTTCTTGATGCAAAAAAGTCCTAATGGCTAGGATAATGTGGATGTCAATACTATTAGCGAAGCTCAACTCGATGAAGTAAAGCCATGTATAGAAAGCTTGGCCATATGAGGATAATAGCCTAATGAAAAATATTCTTCTAGGATTGTGTGAAGAACTTAAGGATTGGTTGTCTTGTTTTTCTTTTATTCTTGAGCGCAAATGGGATAATCAAAAGTAACAAAGGAGAAAGTAGTAGTGCTATTGTGAGGGTTTCAAAAGCTACAAGGGGAACTAAAGTTGCGAAGTTGACTGGGGTTGCAAAGGTTACTAAGACTATTTAATGGGTAAAATTTATTGATGTTGCCCAAGAACCTTCTAGTGAAAGTGAAGCTATTATCCCCATATGCCCAAGATGGTGGACGGACAAAATATATCCGTCTTAGGGTTATATTTGACATATCTAAACCTCTACGTAGGGTGGTTCAATTCATGAATAGGGAGGGTGTCACTTCCATTTATGCCATAAAATATGAGAGACTGCATAATTTTTGTTTTAATTATGGCCTTATAAACCATTCAACACAAAGTTATGAAAATATGGTCAACCAAAGCACCTCCAGTGCAACTAGTTATCAATATGGAGATTGGTTAAGAGCTACTACAGAAATAGCTAATCAAGAGCGGGGAAATTGGAGAAATGGGATTGAAATTATTGAAACAACGAGTAGTAGTGTAAGTGGGAATATTGGTCTAAATGTATCTGGCGTTATTAAGGAAAAAGAAAGAATTAGACTGAATATAGAGGAATCAGGTTCAAGTCCTCAAATAGAGAAACGATCTTTTAAGCATGCTCATGAAGCAAGTGGGGGACTAAGTAGTAAAAAGAAGAGGGCAAGAGAAAATAGCAGAATGTTCAACGAAGTAGTCCCAGTAGAACTGTTCGTAGAAAGCTAATGGATGGTTCATCACCTATTCAGGCGGCGACTAGTGACCAGCCTCGCCAAGACCAATGAAGTTCCTATGTTGGAACTGTCGTGGGTTGGGGAATCCTGCGACAGTTAGGGAGCTTAAGCAACTCTTAGTTGCCAATAACCCTGATGTTATTTTTCTTAGTGAAACCAAAATGAAATCTAATAATTTTCAACGTGTTCAAAATAGATGCAAGATGCAAAATGGTTTGGCTGTTAGTGTTGAAGGAAGAAGTGGGGGTCTTGCGTTGATGTGAAGGGAAGATGCTGATGTTAACATTCAGAGCTACTCTAAGTTCCATATTGATGCCCTGATTCGATATGACAATAACAAAAGTGTACGATTCACTGGTTTTTATAGATATGCGAATCCGAGTTTTTGAAATAGTGCTTGGGAAATGCTAAGAAGGATTGGGGTCGGCTGGTGAAAACTGAATTGTTGGCAGCGACTTTAATGCTATCTTGAATGATGCCGAGAAAGAGGGTGGGCACAAGAAGGCTAGATCACAAATAAACGAGTTTAAGGATCTTGTGAATGAGTTGGTTCTCGTTAATATCAAGCCGGATAAAGGTTGATTTACATGAGAATAACATGATTAAGGAGAGGCTGGACAGATTCTTTACTTCGGTGCCTGTTGTTGAGAATTTTCCCTTTATGGCTACGTATGTGGTGCGCCAAACCAATTCTGACCATGATGTTATAATCTTGGATACCTGGGGTCGCAAGCCTAATTTGCATAATAAAGATCCCAGGCTTAGTTTTAAATATGGTGAATGTTGGGCTACTGATAAGGATGCTAAGAACATTATTAAAGGTGTGTGGCAATGCAATGTCAGTAACTTTGTGGATAAGCTGGACAATATGTGTAGAACGTTAGGTCATTGGCAACGTAGTAAGTATAATAACATGAATAATGAAGTTCAAAGTCTGGAGCATAGAATTGATAGAATCATCGACTCGCCTCAAGGTATTAACAGCACGTCAGATTTGAAAGAAACTCGTAGAAGGCTCAACCATCTTCATGCTAAGGAAGAAAAATATTGGTCCCAAAGATCCCGCTCACTTTAGTTAAAGGAAGGTGACAGAAATACACGTTACTTCCATGCAAGAGCTACTAGTCGGATGAAGAAAAACAACATTGAAAGGCTGAAAGATTCCAATGGCAACTGGTTGACGGATAATAAAGATATTTGCAATATTGCTAAAGACTATTTTTGTAATCTGTTTCGATCCAAAAACTATGCTGATGGTTTCCATGCTTTGAATTATATCAGAGAATGTGTTACCAAAGAATCCAATGATTGGATTGAGGTTGACTATACAGAGAGCGAGATCCTCCAAGCAATCAAACAAATGGATTCTAGGAAGGCTCTTGGAGTAGATGGTCTTTCGGGGAATTTTTTCAAGTTCAATTGGGAAACTGTTGGAAGGGATACTATTCGGTTTTATCTTGATATTTTGAATGGGAATAAAGATGTTTTGTCATTAAATGAAACCATGATAATTCTTATCCCTAAAATTTGTGACCCTAATGATATTACTAACTACTACCTGATTAGCTTATGCAGATTCATCTACAAGATTATCTCCAAAGTACTGGCCAATCGACTCAAAGTTGTCCTCCCAAATTGTATAAGTCCTAATCAGAGCGCATTTGTCCTTGGAAGGATGATTCATGATAATATTCTAATAGCTTACGAATTACCTCACTACTTGCAAAGTTCCAAAAATGGTCCCAACAAAGGCCTCATCGTTAAGCTTGACACGAGCAAAGCTTACGACCGAGTAGAGTGAGATTTTCTAGAAGCAGTAATGTTGAAGATGGGCTTCAGTAATAATTGGGTAAACAAAGTTATGAATTGTGTTCGAACCGTTCGTTATATTGTTAAGTGTAACAATTTGTTGTCAGAGGTTATTATTCCGGAAAAAGGGCTTCGTCAAAGAGACCCGCTATCCTCTTACTTGTTCTTATTTTGTATGGAGGCACTTTCAAGTATGCTTCTTCATGCACAGAACAACAATATTTTACGGGGTATTAGGGCTAGTATCAATGGCCCTAGAATTAATCACCTTTTCTTTACTGATGATGCCCTTATTTTTGTGAAAAATAAAAGCTGTGATGTTGTTGCTTTACTTAATATTTTCAAGAATTTTACTAATGTTTCAAGACAGGAGATTAATTTTAGTAAATCCATGGTTCTCTTTAGTCAAAATACTTCAAATGCTCAAAGACAGAGAATTGGTGACTTGTTAAGAATGGAAGTGGTGGAGAAACTGGACAACTATCTTGGCATCCCCCTTCCTATTGGTAAGAAAAAGTCATTGGCATTTCAGGATATTAACAATCATTTATATTGTAGAATAAATAGTTGGACAAAGAGGATGTTATCCTTTGGAGGCAAAGAAATTTTCATTAAGGCAATTCTCCAGTCTTTACCTTCATACGCAATGTCGGTGTTCCTTGCTCCCAAAGGTGTTATTGAAGAAATACAGACAATGATCAATAGAGTTTGGTGGTCTGGCAAAGATTGGGGTAAATTTTGGACTATGCTCTCTTGGAAGAAATTGTGTTATTCGAAGGGTATAGGAGGGCTCAGTTTTAGAGACCTTCATCTGTTTAATTTGGCACTTCTCGGAAGATAAGTCTGGAGGCTTATTAACAACAAAGATACTCTTTGTTATGAAGTGCTTAGCTCCAAGTATTTTCCGGATGGAAATATCTTCAACTTTAAAAAATTCGACAGAACTTCGTTTACTTGGAGAAGTATTGCTGCTGCAGCTAGTGTTCTCAAGAGTGGCTTTGGGTGGCAAGTTGGATGTGGTGACCGCATTAATATCCATTCTGATAATTGGGGGTTGGAGGGCTTAAATGGGGAAGCTGTCAAGCCACATATGATAAATTCTAATGAAAACAGTGTTAGAGATCTTTGGGATAGGGATAGTAGACGATGGAATACGTGTAGAGTCTGGGAACTCTATGGCCAAGATATTAGGGATAAAATTTGCAATTTACCAATCGGGGATGAGAATCACAGAGATAGAATAGTGTGGTTTCACAATTCATTAGGAAATTACACTTCAAAGTCTGCTTACTCCTGGCTTCTTTTAAAGCAAATTGGATTCATCCCTCGCAGGTTCTTTTGCGGAGCAGTTTGGAAACTTGACACCCTCCCTAAGATTCGTGTTTTCACTTGGAGAATGGGTAATGAAATTCTGCCTACTAACGTCAAACTTGCTTCTATTCACCATGGCTTTAGTTATAATTATCCAAGGTGTGGAGTCGATTATGATCACGCTCTTAAAGATTGTCCGAGCTTGAGGGCCACCTTAATGCTAGAAGAATTGGATGGCAGTGTTATGTCCAAGGAGTACGATAGATGTATTGATTGGCTTGAAGATATGATGAAGGTGCTTGATAAAAAATTCATGGCAGACTTTATGACAATTTTATGGAACTGCTGGAACAGTAGAAACAACAGTGTTTTCAATGGCAAGGAAAAAGAGCCGAAAGATATCTGGAGTAAGGCCAGCATGCTCAGCAAAGAGTTTCACATCCATAATCGCTTAAAGATGCCTATGCTATTTACCCAGCTCGACAGAAGAAAATGGGTAAACCTCCAAAAGACTGCATTAAAATTAACTTTGATGCTTCTATTGAAAATAACATAACCGGGTATGGGGTAATTATAAGGGATGAGGATGGTTTTGTTTTATGCGGTGGTGGAGGCTTTAAAGATGGGCAGTTGTCGATTGAGGAGGCTGAATGGCATGCTTTTGATGAAAGCATTAAGATTGCATGTCGACTCAATATTAAAGGTGATGTGCTGTTTGAGTCAGATTGTGCAGGGTTGGTCAACAAAATAAATGGCCAGAATAGGGACTTGACAATAATTGGTGAAAGGATTAAGGATAGTCTCAAGGCCTTTGTTAATTTTCGGTCTGCTACTTGTGTCCGGACTAGTCGACATTGCAACATTGTGGCTGATTTTATTTGTAAAAAAATGTGTGCGGATGCTTGTTACTAGTTTTTTTATATGGATTATCCTGCAGAAATCAATAATGCTGTAATCTGTGATGTTATCTGAATAAATTCTGATCCGACTCTTGTAGTCGTTTTTCCTCAAAAAAAAAAAAGTGAAGGGATTACTTTGGAGGTCTACAAAAAAAGGAAGAAAGATGCACGTTCTCTTCCTTCTGTTAGCGAAGGTCCATCAAGTAGGGATATGATGGACTATGAATCTCATGCAGACTCTAATACAGACTTTAATATTAGAGTTATTATTTTGAACTTTCTAATTTTTTGTATTTACTTTTACAAGTTTTTGTATTTTCTAAGTAAGCGAACTATTATATCAAAGTGAATCACTCACATTAAAGATGAATAATAAAAGTGAAGAATGTAGGACAAAGATTCGTCCCTTGAATGTTTGGTCAGGCTGTGATTTTTTTGATGAAGTTCTCCTTGAAACTCTTAATTGGTTTTCTAGTGGTAGTTTTGGTGTGTGTTGTTTTGTATTGTTTATTTAATTGTCAAGTTTTTATAATAATTGTTCATTTACTATGCAAAGGTGAAGGTTCGCATGTATAAGGTAACAAGGGTACTTCTGTGAACTTTGACACTGTTATTATGAGTTATGCTACTACTTCCATTGCTCCAAGAACTCAAATTTCTCCATGTCATCAACTTTAGTAACTTCAGATTAAACTATTGAGGAGTCAATGAGTTAGCGTCTCAGTGCTTTAGGGAGTAAACTTATAAATCAAAGACCTCCTATCCTTACTAAGGATCAACAATAGTAGAAAAAATGTAAGACTGTTCCTCACAAAAAGATTGGTGTTTGGAGTTTAATTGTGAGTAACATGGAATCCTCTACTATTTCTGTAACGACCTGATTTCCAATGATGTTAGAAAATATGATTTCGAGACCCTATTTTCGTAAACAGAGTCCATAAATATTAAGTAAGGATATTTATAGAGTTAGTGTATAGATGAATTGAATTTTGGATAAGTAATTTAGCTGGAATTGTGATTAACTAAGCATAAGGACTAAATCGTAAAAGTTTTTCGCTATAGATTTTTAATTAGAAAAAGGCTCAGGGACCTAAATGATTATCCAAAGGATCAAAATAGTAAATAAACCAAAGGTAACATGCATTAATGGGTGATAATAATGATAATAATTAACTTGTTTTAATAAAAAATTAATTAAAAGAAAATCTAATTAAATTTGTTAAATAAAAATTAATTAAAGATTAAAAAATAATATAAATAGAAAATAAAGTGGGAAGAACGATGAAAGGTGGTCATCTTCTTCCCCAAAAATTGTAGCAACCAATGAAGAAAAAGAAAAAAAAAAAAGAAAGTTTAAGGTTTTGCAGTATTCAGCCATACAATTAGGTGGGAATTTCAAGCCATTTTCTTCTAATTTTTATAGATTTGTGATCATGGGATCTTGATTTAGCTAGCTCATGTATCAGTGTATCAATTTGTAAAACTATTAAATATTTGAAAGTTGCCATTGTTGATTTCTTGAAGATTTAGGTGTGAAATTGATAAAAATTAAGCTTAGTATATAAAAACAAGACTAAATTGTAAGACTTAGTTGTTAGTTTCATATATTAGAGACCAAATTGAATACAATGCAAGTATGTCATGAAATATTTGTAGGGATAGAAAATAGGTCTCTAATGAGTTTTGGTGAAATCAAATTTTAATTTGAGGCCCTAAATTGAAAGTTAAGCTTGTCCCAGTTTTTTGGGACTAAATTGAATGAATTGAAAAAATCTTTATAAAGTGGAATTTGCTTTTTTTTTTGTCTAGAAAATGATTGTAAAATATGTTTTGTGATTATTCGTAGCTAATGACAACATTGAACTGTCGAGAGGGAAAGGAAAAGCGAAAATCGTTGACGAGTGACGTGCGAAACCTTAGTTTGTACTTTATGATTTAGGATAGAAATATTTTATTTTATATGCATGTTTATTGATTTTTGAATCATTGAGGTGAGTCTATTATGATACTATGAAACATTTCGATTGAATTTGATATGGAACATCGAGATAGAGGACTAAAATGAATAAAATGGGAAATGATATGAAGTACTAAAAATTATGATTTGTGATATGAAAATTATACTGAAATGTATCTTATAATATGAAATATGTGTGTTTGATAATGAAATGGGATTGTGATTATGAATTCGACCGAGAAACGATATGTGTACTAAATTGCAAAATAATTGTCATGCTATGCTATAGAACAATGTACAAGGTACGAAAATGCACCTGTGACCGAACACAAGGTATGAATATGCGAGTAACATGATTATAGGTATGAAAATACTTATATATATAATTGATGCCGGTGTAAACTTAGTTGAATTTTAGGATACGATTGACATGCCAATAGGGTTTTATGTGCACTTGTACATGATATGTGATTATACGGAGATCATTATAGGTTATACTATGATCTAACATTTGTTGTGGATCATCGAGTATAATATGGTGTGGTGGAGGGATGTATTTGCATATGATGTCTTCGAGCTTTGCACTTCAGTGCTCTGGTGTGTGTAGTTTAAGCTCATACAAGTTGTCTGGTGTGGTGTAGTTACTTGTGTATCCGAGTCTGTTTTACTAGAGTTTCATCCGGCATAATATTATTGTTGAGTAGGACTCGTATTACAGTCAAATTTGAGAGATAATCTCTCAGTTAAACTCTATTTATTTGTTTCAGTCGAACTCTGATTAGTCTAGATTATTTTATTGTTATTTGACATATGAATTTATCCTATAAATGGGCTCTTTTACGACCTTAGAAAAGACACCCATTAAAAGATTAGAAATCATAACACTTTTGGAGAATTTTGTGTTTACGTTTTAAGTGTTCTTTGTTTTCAGGTTGCGGGGTTTATTTTTTATCTCCATCTTTTTGTACTCTTCATTCTTTTTCCATTATAGTAAAATTATCTTTACCCATGGTTTTTTATCCGCTTTGGAGGATTTCTCCACGTTAAATTTGTGTTTTCAATTTATCAATTTCTTTCGCTATTTTTTACTTGTTCGTTACTTAAACGGGTTGATCCCCAACAAGTGGTATCAGAGTTAGTTCAATTTTTTTAGATCAACTCGTTCAAAGATGGCAGCAAGAAGGTTTGACATTGAGAAGTTCGATGGTATCACAAATTTCAATTTGTGGCAAGTTTGGTTGATGATAATACTAGCTCAGATCCATCTGAAAAAGGTTGTTATTGGGAAAAAGCCTGAGAATCTAGATTAGATAGAATGGGAAGAGCTTGATGAAAAGGCATTGACTACAATCCAGCTACCCCTCGTGAATAGGGCATTGTAGGAGTTATTGATGGACAAAACCTTATTCGCCTTGTGGAAATGGTTAAGTCTTTGTCGAACCGTTTAGTGTTGAAACAACATCTATTTAGATTTCGCATGAATGAATGTGAGTTTCTTAGAGATCATATTATTCAATTTATCACTCTTTTGAATTATTTAAAGAATGTTGAGGTTAAGATTGACGATGAAGATCAAACTATGTTATTATTGTACTCTTTACCCTTTTCATAAAGTCTTTTAGGGGGACCCTAATTTATGATAGAGACAAACTCTCATTCGAGGATGTGAAGGGTCATTTGTTGATTAAAGACAAGCTCAACAATGAGTTTGGTTCAGATAGTAAGGCAGATAGCAAGCTTCCATTTTGGTAGCATCAAAGAAGCGAGACAAAAGGTGTTGCTATTGTAAGAAGTTAGATCACGCAAAGTAGATTGTTATAAACTACGAAATAAAAGGGTTGTTGAGAGTAACGAGGACAATGCAACTGGTGTTAATTTGGCCAACAAAAGCAGTGATGATTTCTTGTTAGTGTCAACGAGCGATAGCTCCAAGCTTACGTCCGAGTGGGTCCTAGATTTGGGATGTTCTTTCAACATTTGTCCCAACAACGAATGATTCTCCACATACAGTTTGGTTGAAGGTAGAGTTTTGCACAAAGAAAACGATTCATCTAGTAAGGTAATCAGTATTGGTACTGTTAAAATTAGGATGTACAATGGGATGATTAGGACACTCTCAGATGTTAAGTACATATCTGATTTATGAAAGAATCTCATCTCTTTGAGTATTTTAGACTCGAAATGTTGCAGAATCAACATCGAGTTGAGTGACATTAAGGTGTCTCGTGGGGCTCTCATTTCGTTAAAAGGTAAAAGGACTGACAGTCTTTATATTTTGGAAGGTTCTATAGTAACCAGTGAAATTGGACATCCCTCGTCCATTACAAAGTCGAAGTCAACTCGTTTGGAGCGAAGACAACTTGGTTATAGGAGGGAAAAAAATTATGACCGTTTCATTGAAGAGAGGTTCTCTAGTGGATGCAAGTTTTGAAAAGTTAGGACACTGTGTTTGTGAAAAATCGAGTTAGTTTTGATTTGGCAGTGCACACTCCAGCTTCTAAACACAAATTTGACTCAGTTGATTCCCTGCATAGTTTAAGATAGGCCCGTGGCAGGATTTGACAAAGACTGCGTTGTGGAAATACGAGTCAAGGTGGAGATTTGTTGAGTATGACTTATATTTCAGTCAAATTTAAGAGATAATCTCCTAGTTAAACTTTGTTTATTTGTTTCAGTCGAACTCTGATTAGTCTAGATTATTTTATTATTATTTGCTTATTTGTTTCAGTCGAACTCTGATTAGTCTAGATTATTTTATTGTTATTTGCCTATGAATTTAGCCTATAAATAGACTTTTTTACAACCTTAGAAAAGACACCCATTAAAAGATTAGAATTCATAGCACTTTTGGAGAATTTTGTGTTTACGTTTTGAGGATTCTTTGTTTTTGGGGTTTAGTTGTTATCTCCATCTTTTTCTACTCATGTTCTTTTGCCATTATAGTAAAATTATCTTTTCTAGTGTTTTTTTTATCCTCTTTAGAGGGGTTTTTCCACGTTAAATTTATGTGTTCAATTTCTTAACTTCTTCCTCTATTTTTTACTTGTTCATTGCTTAATCGGGTCAATCCCCAACAATTATAATTGCAATTAGAAAGCTTAGAAAGGTAATAAATAGGTTAATAATAGAATATAGTAGCGAAATGAGTATGAAGGAGTCGATAGACTCCATAATGAGATTCGGACGATATGTTAAATGAGATTTTGGTATGAAATGAACTTGATATTGATTGTCATAATGAATGGATTAGGAATGTTTTAAATTGTGAGTTGGTATTGATAGCTAAAGGCTTTAAGATAGATTTTTGTATATGTAATTGGATTTTATCATTCTTTTGCCAAAATAATTAAATTAGTTTTCTTTGATAATTGTATACTTTCTTAGGTCAATGATTATATGCTTATGTTACAATATATAATATGTATTAGTAGGCATTGGGATTGTAAGTATCATAGCATGTTCTAAAAGTTAATTTATGTTATATTTTCTTGAATCATAAAAGTATGTCACATCCAAAAAATGATAGATCTAAAAAGGCAAGTCAGGCATGCATGTTAATTGTTTTGGCGCACCATGGTAGCACAACTCGCCACCCTGTTGACTTGCTAACAAATTAGAGTATTGGTGCATACTAGCGTTAAAGTATCATCCCGTTAATGGTATCTAAGGATTTAACAAATTAGAGTATTGGTGCATACTAGCGTTAAAGTATCCTCCCGTTAATGGTATCTAAGGATTTAGTTACATGGCGTCGTCAAGTGAAGAACGAATACGCCCCAGAGTTTTGGCTGAGCATGAAGAGCTTACCAAGTGTGTGAGGAAGCCATAAGAGACTTAATTGTCCTTAAGAGCAAGCCATACGCGAGTCACCGCCAATGTATAGTACGTTCAGTTTTCTTGAGCACCATTCATGTGGGTTCTTGTAATGAGATTAGTTGGAAGTTAATTTGATTGATTTGACCCTCCCCATGACTGGTCAATTAGTAGTGTAGATCTTCGCCGAATATTCTTTTACCTACCCTTGGATTTAGTAGGAAAATTAGAGGGACTGAGAGTATATAAAGTGAAAGAATGAGGTCATTCTAGATGGTTTTTCTTTCTACAAGATGTTCCAGTCTTTCTTTTTAACCTAAATGTTCTCTTTTTCTTTGTTAAGGTAGAATTAAGATTTCTTTTAATCAGTGAATGATTCAACCCTCTAGTAAGTCTTATAGTTTTATATGTTATGGTTGTTGAGGAGTAAATATGTTAAAAGATGTAAGAACAGTAGGGTGTGAGTGGAAGGCCCTGCATGGGGGTTGCATGTAGTTGAAACATTAGTAAACTATCTATAAGTGAGGATTCTAATGGAAATTCCATGCTCTTTTAAGTAGGTGCTACTGTTGGATTGAGAAGGACAATTGAAACAAAAGCTCTAGACCGAGGTAAATATAGGTCTCTGGTGAGTCTTTAAAACTGTCTCCTGCACATTATCTTACGATGATTCTTTGTATGGTCGATATCCATATAAATGAGCATATCTTATTGAGGAGTTATAATATGTATGTATGCATATGTGTTTTCTATGAAGCATCTGTATGTATGTACTAAAGTGCACGATATACTGCATGAAAATTACGATGTGTGGTAAGCATGTATTGGAAATTATTTGTTGGGAAGTATGATTTCGTTAAGGGTATGAGTGAAATATGTGTAAATGTGTCCATTATGTTAATAAAGTGATGCATGACAATGTATGGTTGGTGATAAGGGGGTTTGGACAGAGTGTCGAGAAAATATACGATGTGATTATGGACCCCGTGGTTGAGGTTTGATGATGTCCACCGGGAAAGTAAATGTAACACCCCTAAGCATTATCCATTGCTGGAACAGGATTATGGAGCATTACCGAACATTTCAGAACAAATACAAACATTTCACAATTCAATAAGCATACGTTACATAAATTAATCATATAGTCCCTTTTTGGGTCATCGAGGCCCAAAAATACGTGTTAAAATCAAATCAGGACTCAATCAAAAACTCAGAATTTTTCAAGAAATTTCAAAAATTTTCCTAGGTGCAGGACTTACACGCCCGTGTGGTCAAGGGACATGCCCGTGTGACCCTATGACATGCTCTTGCTTCAGGCCGTGTTCTACCCCGTGTAACTCCTGACTTACCTCACACGGCCAAGCCACACTCCCGTGTGCTAGGCCGTGTCCTTCACAAGGCTGAGACATACGCCCGTGTCTCTACCCGTGTAGCAAAACCTAGGCATTCTATTTTGAAAATTTTAAATTGCAGGAGACACACGGCCTATCCATACGCCCATGTGTAAGCCGTGTGTCTCACACGGTCTGGTCACACGCCTGTGTGCCAGGCCGTGTGGACTCAAAATGAGCCTTTAACATCAAATTTACCAACCCTGCAAACTTAAACCACAAGCAATTCAACTACCAATTATTCAATCAATCCAAAACACAGTCAAATATTTCCAAATTATGCCAAATAGTTCACTTAATTAACTAATGTTCATTCATAAATATTTCATATGTTTTATTCAAATTAATCTAAATTTGCATATAACAAAATTCATTCATACTTTAACCAAAATATGCCATTTTGTCACCTTAACAAACACATAACTTATATTTATGTATATAAAACCAAACATTATCACAATATAACATCATTTATAATCATTCTCCAAAATAACAAACATAACATCCTAGGTACATGCCATTTACCAAAAAGAAATGTACTTCTCCACAATGAGTTTGGGGTCGGCCTTGGATGCTAATTCAACGTTCGGACTTTAACTTAACCTGCGCATGGAAAACAAATCATACGCTGAGTATAAACTCAATGATATTTCTATAATCCGAAGACTTTAAATAAATAACATTGTATAAAATATACACTTTAACCATACATAAACATTAACTAATCAATAAATCAATTCATCTATTATTGCTTTCATTTTTCATCAAAAACTTTCTCACTTTGATTCACATATCAATTAGCAATAGCAATACTCTTTTCATTAACTCTTAGTCCATGTATCACTATTGTACAATCCAAATCAATATCCAATTTCAAATTAACATTCATTGTCATTTAATATCAATATTATTGCCAATTTATTTATTTACCCCTATTAATAAGACTCGGACTTTGGCGGATACACAGATCCAACCAAAACACACCAGTATGGCACCCAGTGCCTCATCGGATAATTTGAAGTAATAGATTGACATCCAGTGTCTTATTGGCCATGCCGAAGTAAGTTGGTACCCAGTACCTCATCGAATTTATTCGAAGCAATAATATTATGACACCCACCCAGTGTCTCATCGACTCGTGGTCGAAGTATCCCTGAACACTTCCAATATTATGGCATGCCAACTATATCCGACTCAGCCCGATACAGTTAATAGGGTTTCCAAATCACTTTTCAATTTTCCAATCAACACACATTTCAATTCAAATAATCACATATACTCATAATTCAACTCAATTAAATTTTCATATTTCAATATAATCAATATCCAATGTCTACATTCACATTAATCACAAATTCACTTATATGCAATTCAATATCAACAATACTAATACTCACCTTAGTTTCACTTACCATGCATATTAAATAATAAATTCAACAAATAATTATTAGATTTGGATTATAGAAATACAAACCGTAATTTCCGAGCTAATTCTCGTTGACTTTGTCTTTTCCTTTCCTAGCTGAGGTCTACGGCTCAACGTTTGCTACGGAATTAAAATAATTGAAAACCATCAATACAACACAATTTAACATTGAACATTTCAATTTATACACAACTTTTGTCTAAATTCCAATTTAATCCTTAAATCAAACTAACTCCTTTTTCTTACAAAATTAACTCCATATCTCAATTCAATTTCCACTTTAAACTAATTTTAACTCTTTAATTTCATCACAAAGCTCTAATTTCAAAATTCTCTCAATTTAGTCCCTAGTACTCAAAACTTATAATTTAATTTACAAATCAATCCATATTTTTATTCTAACTTGAAATTCTATCAATTTAATCACTAGTTCTTTAATTTATTCAACATGATCAACTTCTAAACATTTACTAACTTTCAAAATTTTAACATAAATCAACTAATATTTTGTAATTCTGATGCTTTTTTTTCTTTCTTCCTTTTTCGTTCAACTCTCTGTTCTTCTTTCTATTCTATTTCTTTATTCCTTTGTTTGTTTACTTTTATTTATTTTATGTTTATTATATTAGTATAATATTATAGTAACGTAATAATTATTATTTCTTAAATAATAAGTAATACATATATATATTACAAATGTATAAATGTATTTATTACACATGTACATTATTTTTACCATACAATTGTCTCAATTTCATTGATTTATTTATTATATTATATACTTAAATATTAAGTATTTACATTTATAATTATTTTATACTTATGTACATTATTTGTACAAATGTATTTCATTGTTACCATACACTTGTATTAAACTTTTACTAGACAAGTGTTACTTATGGTTTATTTTCTCATTTAATCCCTCAACTTTTCTTTAATCTATTATTAAACTTTCACACTTTGTTCAATTTAATCCTTATACTTAATTAACCTTAATTCAGGCTAATTCTCCTAACTAAAACCTAATTAACCATACAAACTAACTACGTAAATATTTTTAACAAATATTTACGAATTTATTTTACGAAAACGATGACTCGAAAATACACTTTCCGATTACCCAACTGTCGGGTCATTACAATTCTCCCTCCTTAATAAATTTTGTCCTCGAAATTTACCTGAAAAGAGATGGGGGTATTGAGATCTCATAGTTTCTTCCAGTTCCCAAGTCGCTTCAATACTATGACTCCACCACAACACTTTTACTAATGGAACCCGTTTATTACGCAATTCTTTTACCTCTCGAGCTAATATTTCAATTGGTTCTTCTTCATATGATAAATCAGGTCAGATTTCAATATCTTCTGGCAAAATAACATGAGAGGGATCTGATCTATATCTTCTGAGCATTGAAACATGAAAGACATCATGAATTTTCTACAATTCTGGAGGTAAAGCTAAATGATAGGCAACTGACCCAACTCTTTCTACAATTTCATATGGCCCAATAAAACAAGGACTTAATTTTCCCTTTTGACCAAATCTCAAGATTTTCTTCCAAGGCTATACTTTAAGAAATACCTTATCACCGACATAATACTCAGTGTCTCGACGTTTCAAGTTTGCATAGGATTTCTGTCGGTCAAAAGCAGCTTTCAATCTATCTTGAATCTTCTTAACAGTATCCTTTGTTTCTTGAATTAACTCCGGCCCAATTATTTTTCTTTCATTCAATTCCATCCAACACACAGGGGATCGACATCTTCGACCATGTAAAGCTTCATACGGAGCCATTTGAATAATTGAATGGAAACTAGTATTGTATACAAATTCAACCAAAGGTAAATAACGTTCACAACCTGATTCAAAATCAGTAATGCAAGCCCGAAGCATATCTTCTAAAATCTGAATAACTCGCTTAGATTGTCCATCGACCTGTGGATGAAAAGTTGTACTAAAATTGAGTCATGTACCCAAAGATTCACGTAACTGTCTCCAAAATCTCGATGTGAACCGCGAATCTCGATCAGAGATTATTGACACAGGAATACCATGTAATCTTACAATTTTCCGAATATAAACCTCAGCAAGTTTTTGAAGTGACCAATCAATTCTGACAGCTATGAAGTGAGCCAATTTTGTAAGCTGATCAACAATCACCCAAATAGCATTTTTCTTGCTTACTGACAATGGTAACCCTGTTACAAAATCCATCATAATACAATCCTATTTCTATTCAGGAATGTTAATAGGTTGTAATAGTCCAGTAGGAACTTGATGCTGTACCTTAACTCGTTGACAAGTCAAGCATTTAGCCACATATTCAACTATATCTCTTTTCATACTGGCCACCAATAAGGTTCCGGTAGATTACGGTATATTTTTTCCTCCCAGATGCATCACAAAAGGACTGTCATATGCTTCACGAAGTATCAACTCTTTCAATTCTGCAATAGCTGGAATACAAATCCGATTATGAAATCTCAAGCAATCATGTTCATCAATGCTGAAATTCTCTGGCGTGCCATTCTGAACCATTTCTTTATTCTTTACTAACTTGTCATCTTCTAACTGTGCTGACCTGATCTGATCAAACATCACTGGTTTAACTTTTAATTCAGCTAACAAACTTCCATCATCACTGATACTGAGTTGTGCAAACATTGCTCGTAATTCCATCGCTGCCTTTCTACTCAATGCATTAGCTGCCACATTTGCCTTACCCGGGTGATAATCAATAACACAATCATAATCTTTTAAAAGCTCTATCCACCGAAATTGTCTCAAATTTAGCTCCTTTTGAGATAAAAGATACTTGAGACTTTTATAATCCGTATAAATATAGCATTTCTCACCATATAAGTAATGTCTCCAAATCTTTAGTGCAAAAATCACGGTAACTAGTTCCTAATCGTGCGTCGGATAATTACGTTCATGCGGTTTCAATTGCCGAGATGCATAAGCTATCAATTTTCCATTTTGCATTAATACACACCTGAGACCATTCAAAGAAGAATCACTGTAAATAACAAGATCCTTTCCTGACTCTGGCAATGTCAAAACTGGTGCCTTAGTCAACATTTGTTTCAGCTTCTCAAAACTTTCTTGACATTGATCATCCTAGATAAATGGAACATTCTTTTGCAACAACTTTGTCCTCGGCAAAGCTATCTTTGAAAATCCATTTACAAATCTCCGATAGTAACCAGCTAGTCCAAGAAAACTATGTACCTCTGACACATTTCTCGGTGCTTTCCACTGAACAATTGCTTCAATCTTCTTCGGATCAACTCTAATTCCATCTACCGAAACCACATGTCCCAGAAATACACCATAATTCAAATTTGTTTAACTTCCTGTACAACTATTTCTCTCGTAATATTTGCAACACAATTCTGAGATGCTGCTCATGTTCAGATTCAGACTTCAAATAAACCAGAATATTATCAATGAAAACCACCACAAACTGATCCAGATATGGTTGAAAAATACGGTTCATGAGATCCATAAAAGCAGCTGGAACATTTGTCAATCCGAAAGGCATAACTAAAAATTCATAATGGCCATACCTTGTACGAAATGCTGTCTTCGGTACATCACTTTCTTTCACCTTCAACTGGTAGTAACTCGATCTCAAATAAAATTTTGAAAAGACATAAACTCCTTTCAACTGGTCAAATAGATCATCAATATGAGGTAACGGGTATCGATTCTTGATAGTCACCTTATTCAATTGTCGATAATCGATACACAACCGCATTAAACCATCTTTCTTTTTAACAAACAACACTGGAGCTCCTCAAGGTGAAATACTAGGACGTACAAATCATCGATCCAGTAAATCCTACAACTGTATTTTCAATTCTTTTAACTCGGTGGGTGACATACGATACGGGGGTATTGATATCGGAGTTGTACCAGGATAAACTTCTATTGCAAATTCAACCTCCTGATCTGGTGGTAATCCCAGCAATTCTTCAAGAAATGCATCAGGAAATTCACAAACAATTCTGACCTTACTGCATTGACTTTCAACAGAATCTGAATTAATAACATATGCCAGAAAAGCTGCACAACCCTGATGAAGAAGTTTATTAGCCTGAATTGTTGAAATAATATCAGTTGACCTATTGGTTCGAATACCATTTACCTTGATTTTGTCACCACTTTCACTTTGAACAGTGAACTTCTTTTTACAATAGTCTAAAATTACCCCATGCTCAGTAAGCCAATCCATTCCTAGAATTATATCAAAATTACCAAATGACATTATCAACAGATCAACAGGAAAGATTATGTTTTGTATCATTAGAGGACACCTCTTACACACCTGATCCACTACCACAGTTTTCCACAATGGACTAGACACTGCTATTGATACTCTAGACATCTCAGATTTTAAATTTCCTGACTCAACCAGTTTTGTATTAACATATGAATGTGAAGATCCCGAATCTATTAAAGCATAAATAGGTTTTGAATGCAATAAAAATATACATGTTACCATATCATATGCATCACCCTCTTCACGAGTCCATACAACATATGCTCGAGCTGGTACTCTAGCCTCTGATTGTTGAGTAGCAACATCACTTCCTCTTCTAGCACCACCTCTGGAAAATGAACCACTTCTACCTGATCCTCGACCTCTAGATGTAACAGGTGCAGTATTCTCATTTTTTGAACAATCTCTAATAAAATGATCTATAGATCAACAACAGAAATAACCTCGAGTCAATTTCCAGCATTCACCTCTATGTTTTTTCCCACAATGTTCACAATATGGAATTTCAGTATCCCGAGATTGACCCCGTACACTACTAGTGGAAACTATCATCTGTCTTCCATGATTTCTATCACCTCTGTCCGATTTAAAACTCGATCTCCAGCTACCTCGAGATTCTTTTGATCTTTTAGGTTGCGGGTTTAAACTAGTAGCTCCAGTATGTTTCCTGAACGGACCCAATACCTGTTCAACCATTTTTTCCCTCTCAACTAATTCTGCAAATTCTGTAATTTTGAGAGATACCAGCTGTACTCATAGTTCATCATGTAAACCTCGTAGAAACCTCTTACAACTATCTGCTTCGATTGACAAATATTCCATAGCATATCTACTGAGTCGTGAGAATTCCCGTTCATAATTAACTACGACATATTACCTTTCAAAATTTACTAACTTTCAAAATTTTAACATAAATCAAGTAATATTTTGTTCTAGGATTCCAAAAACATCAAAATTACAAAACCCTAATTTTCATTCTTTTTTTTCTTTCCCTTTTCTTTCTACCTTTTTCGTTCAACTCTCTGTTCTTCTTTCTATTCATTTCTTTTATTCCTTTGTTTATTTACTTTTATTTATTTTATGTTTATTATATTAGTATAATATTATATTAACATAATAATTATTACTTCTTAAATAATAAGTAAATACATATATATATATATATATATATATTACAAATGTATAAATGTATTTATTACACATGTACATTATTTTTACCATACAATTGTCTCAATTTGATTTATTTATTTATTTAGTTATTATTATATTATATACTTAAATATTAAGTATTTACATTTATACTTATTTTATACTTATGTACATTATTTGTACAAATGTATTTCATTGTTACCATACACTTGTATTTACCTTTTACTATACAAGTGTTACTTATGGTTCATTTTCTCATTTAATCCCTCAACTTTTCTTTAATCTATAATTAAACTTTCACACTTTGTTCAATTTAATTCTTATACCTAATGAACCTTAATTCAGGCTAATTCTCCTAACTAAAACCTAATTAACCATACAACTAACTTCATAAATATTTTTAATAAATATTTACGAATCTATTTCACGAAAAGGATGACTTGAAAATACACTTTTCGATTACCTGACTATCGGGTCATTACAGTAAACACGAAGGCCAATATGACAAGACTGTAGTCCGTTGAGACCATAAACATGAGGTTCGCCGAGATATGTGGAAAGACCATGGCCATGGCACATTTTGGAAATGGAAGGTAAGCCGCATTTGCCTACTAGGGTTTCTCCGTGTCTCAAGGCGATGATGGGCAAACCTCAGGCAACGCTGAGTTTAAGCAAATCCATATCTCCAAACATCACAATTTTATGTGGTGCATTTGTGGCAAACTAAACTTATCCTTTGCGACAAGTTATTTGTAAAGCCCTTGTGGCAAATTATTTGAAAGGTCTATATGGCGTATTATTCAGAAAGCCTTAGTGGCGATGTTATCTAGGAAGCCTGTTATGGTGAGTCATCTGGAAAATCTGTATGGTGAATTCTGTAACACCTAAGTGTGAGATGTTAGTCCCCCTTTGTGACGAGACTTGGGTACCCCTTTGCGGCATTTTCTAAAAGGGTTCTCGATAGTGTACCAGACTGATGAATCTGCTATAGTAATTCGTCATGACAGGGAGCTTGACATATCCAAATTTATAGGTAGAAGTAAGTGTTCGCCAAACCTGGGAATTCTCAGGTTATGTCGATGTCATCTGGGGTTTTAATGGATGTTTCAAAATAATGGATTCATTGCAATAAATTCACTGTTTGAATTGACTTAATGATACGTGGTGATTGGCCTTTTGACAGTCGCCAAAGCCAGTCTAATAATTTGTATGCATATCATTTGGAGAAACGTTTCCAACTTCTATTTTCAAAGAGATTGTGAAAGAAGATCCGTAATAAGGTGTGAAGTCTATGATCCGCTAATCGACGGAATATGTATAAGGGGGTCAAGTACAGAGGTTGGCGTATAATTATCCACCAGGAATCAGAAAGGTATCCGCCAAGGTTTAAAAGGAAGCCCTAAATATTTAAGTCGAGAAATTCAATGACATTATGTATACATAGGGACATTTTTGGTATATGGTGACAATACTCTATGCCATGATTAAGTGGTTTTTAACAAAGTTTAAGTTGTAATATATTAAACTGCTTTGACAATCTATTGTACTTAGTAAACACCTCTTTTAAAATCCTTTGGCTTAGAAAGAGTATAAATAAATAAGAAATATGTTTAGTATGGTTTTGGCTATTGTAAAATTTTTGTTAAGTATTTTTTATATTATGACATGCTATATTTGGGTCTGGTAAATCAAGTTGGATATAGGGTGTTACAAAGTACCATTGAGCTCTATTACTTGTAAGATTATTTGTTCCATGTGCAGGTGCATGTATTTCTTGAAGCCCCGAGAAGTGAAGTCAACATCTAGATCACCGATTTTGACTTACCAAGTTTATTTAGTTCGTTCGTTTTGGTCTTGTAGCATGTACCTAGGGGTCACTTAGCTAAATGATCAAATGGTTAAGTTGTATATGATATAATCTTAATCAAATGATTAGGAAGTTATGTTTGGATGTGTTCATATAGTTAGTTTAAAGCCTTAAGGTTAAAGGTTATGCCTTTGAATAAGATTTTGGTTAGTTTTTGGAATATAAATAGTTGAAGTTAGATTTGATAAGTAATGTTTTGGATTCTATCATTTTCACATATATTTACTTGATACAATTTGGTAGGGTATTGATTTGGGTTGTACGAAAATACATATATGTGATTTCAAGTCATTTTAACTTGTACCAGGCTAAATTTGCAAGTAACAGGTTGTCACGTTGCGACATTGAACCCTTAGTGTCACGACGAGAAACAAAGTAGGGTCCATGTTGCAATGGCGTAGCCTGAACTCACAACGAACCCCAGCCAAAGAGTCACGTCGCGACAAGAAAACCCTTCAAGTCACGACAAGAAAACCCTTCAAGTCGCGACAACAATTCAAAGTTTTTGTAATATTTACAAGTTGATCCATTTCGACCGCGAGTTAGCAATAGAGCTTTCATAAGCTCGTGCAAGACCCAAAAATGATTATGTATCATTTGATAGGCATGATTTACTTATGTTTAAATGAATAATAACATTGGATTGAATATTATTGATTTTTGTTTCTCTGGCAACGAATGTGACATCCTGTAGCTCGAACCCTACAATCAGGTCAAGTATGGGGTGTTATATTTAGTGGTATTAGAGTTGTAGGTTTAGTTGATTCTTAGACTAAATCGAGCTCAGAATTGAATCTAGAGGTAAATGCCAAAGTTGAGTCAAAATTTGAATGTTGATTATAAATTCATTTGTTTTATAGCTAAAGATGTTTGAGGAATTGAGAAATGCTAATGATGATGAAAATCTCAACAATTATAATATTGTTGAGAATGAAAATCAAGCGGTACATGGTATTGATCAAATCAGTACTTGATATAGGAATAAAGAGGATAAACTTTTTCATGAGAGCAGAGGCATTGAAGGCGTACTTCACGCAATAGCAGATTTGCTTTAAGGAATAGTGGAAGTTACTTCGCAGAATATATCAAAGGCTGTAATTCGTCAAGTTATGAGGTAAAAAAGTATTGACCCTTTCTCATCTGAGAATTTCTGAGCATTCAAAAAGAGAATCGGGACCATTAGTTCACTACCTTTTCCTAAGAGAATTAAGGAGTCTCGAGGGTTATAGAGATAACTCCATTGAATAATGGATCAAAAAAAGACCAAATCAACAAGTTGACAATTTTGTTTGGCAATACTAAGGGTCTATCAAAAAATATGATCATTCCATCATGTGAACATTGTGGGAGGAGACATAGAAGTGAATGTTGGAAAAAGACAAGTGAATGTCTTCAATGTGGATCCTTAGAGCATTTTTTCTAAAAAATTCTAAGAAAGTTTGTACCACCCCTCACCCAACCTGATCTCGGGTTCGAGTTACGGGATATTATAGTCATTGTCGGAGCAACTACCATTAGAAACGCTATAAATAAATCATTTAACATTCAAAATTTTTATAAATATAGTCATTATACGCTTAACAAACTTTCCCAAGACTCAAGAAGCTTACGACAACTCAATTGCTAATCCAAACATGAAATAGGACCAAATTGAAAAGTTTTCAAAGTTTTTGTAACATCCTAAAATTTAGAATTTTATATATTGCATTATATCTTGCATTAGGCTAGTTAAATTATTAATTGTGTATGTTTTAAGGTCTTAAGAAGGCTCGGGGTTGAATTGGGCCTTAGAAATTTTTTTATGTTTAAGCACTTTAAGGAGAGAAGGTAAATGGCATCAATGCTTATGGAAATAAGTGAGTAATTTGCTAGCATAAATGAGCATATGGCGAGGAGGTTGTGGCGTCAAGTGAAGAGCATGGAGGGAAGAGGTTCGAATCCCACCTAGTGCAAAATTTTGATTATTTTTTTTGTGTTATCCATCCAAAGTGTCGGCCAAGGCTTTATTTAAGGCAAGTAAGACTTTTTAATTATGGAAAGATGGCTAAGGAAATAAGGTAAGGATGAGGGTAAGGAAAGAAATGAAGGAAAAGGAAAAAGAAGGGAACATGTTGGCCTATAGTGTGGAAAATGTTTTGGAAAGAGTTTTTGGTCAACACTTATCCTTTTGGCAAAAGTAACACACGGTTTTGTGGGGTAAAGGGGAGTGCCGAAATTCTTTAGGCATTTAGTAAATTTTTGGTGCATGAGAGGTTGATTTCTTCTTAGCATATTAGTGTCTTCTTTTTCAATTTTCTTTTCCCTCACTTGCCGAAACTCTAAAGCCAATATTGTGCACCATTTTTCTTTGTTTTGGGCCGAAACACTCAAGCAAATTGTTCATTTTCTTCTCTTTGTGTTGTTTTTCCGAGTCACTAAATCCATCTAGTTCATTTTCTTTTGGTGATAGCCGAAACACCCTAATACCTCTTTGTCCATCATCTCTGTTCTTTTTCACCCTTTCTTCAATCTTTCTCATTTTCTCTTATACCGACAATTCTTTGTGGCCGAAACTCTTTGGTCCCTTTCTCTCCACTAACCGAATCTTGATCATCCTCTTCTCCATCTTACAAGTTGGACTTTTCTTTCTTGACTAAACCGGGTAAGTGTTTTTATTCAAATCTTTTCATTCTTTTTCTCCTTAGCCGAATGAGTGTCCCTCATTATTTGGTTGTTTCATATTGTTTCTAAACCGAAATGATGTTTTCCATACTCCCTCATATCTTAATCATTATCTTTTTGTAGTGTAATAGTGGGAAGGCCCAATCTATTACCTTTGACTCATCCGTAGCCATAAGTACAATCGATGGGAATCGATTTTATAATCATTAAGGTAAGGGATTCGTCATGGTTCATTTTGATCTTTTTTGTTGACTGGTTAGTTTGCTAAACGGAATAGTGGTTGTGACTAATCGTTTGTTTTTAGGGGCTAAATCCCTCGATCTATCCACTTGTTGATCATACAGAAATAGCGGTAAGCCGAACCTTTTTCCTTAGACAATCGTTTTATATCATCGTAAATTCGTTTTTGATTACGACTTTTTCCAAATGGAGGCAAGTGGAACCGATTTGAAAGGAAAAGTGATTGGAGAACACAAAAGGAGTGGATTTGCGATTCCTACTCCTAAGTTCAAGCGTAGAGCGGTTAAAGCATATTATTTTTAAAGATTTGTCAAAATCGGCATTAAAATAGTTAAAATTATGAAAATGTCCCTAAGGACTGATTTACGAAAATGCCCCTAAGGGCCGATTTACGAAAATGCCCCTATGGGCCGACTTACGAAAATGCCCCTGTGGGCCGAATTGCTAGAATGCTTTAGTGAGCCAAATTAGAAAGCTCTTAAATTGGCCGATTTACCATAATAAATTGCTGGATTAATGATTGTTGTTAAAATATGTGGATATTATGCTTTATTATGTATATTGCATTTACACATTTTGCATGGGATGGGAAAAATGTTGAAAAGAAGTGTAGCCTGGTGGCTTTGCCACAAAAATGTTTATTATTATGTTTCATTATGATTTCTATGTCTTGGCCACAATAAAAATATTATAAATGGCAACTTGCCTGCGAATTGGTGTGAGCGGCGGGGTAGGTTGACTTGATCCCCACAGGTGTGATTGGCTGGTCGGGGGTGTGATGGATGGATGGGTTGGGTTGCATACATTGCACATATATATATATATATATATATATATATAGATTCTGTAACGTAAATGGGCTTCGGCCCAAGATATTGCTATGCGGGTTCAAGCCCAGTGGACAACGGTAAGGGGATTATACACTGAGTTCTAGTAACTCACCCCTTTTCCTTAACCCTTGCAGGTAATGCTCAGTGATGTGGAACTTGGGCCATGGATGACTCGGTGGAGGCCATACTTCAGTAATGGTGTTTTTGAACTTTAGATTTCAATTTTCGTTCACTTTATTACTTTTACTATTTTGGGTTTTTAAGTTGTAATAAGGCCTCTGGAATATTTTATTTTTGCATTATGTTTGACGTATTTATTATGTTGCTTGAATTATTTTTTTTAAATGGGGATTTTTTAAAAGCATAACCAACGGTTTTCCAAAATTGATTAACAAATGGATTTCATAACAGACTTTTACAAATATTTTAACTTGGATTTTTTCTCTCAAATTATCAACGATATTTTCAAAAGTCACAGTTTTATAAGATCACTAGTTCAATTATCGATTTATCAACCTTTGAGGTTAGTAGTAATTTTAACAAATATTTTAAACCAAACTTGTTTTCTTGATTATAACAAAATAATACCTATTTTAGTACGAATCAAAAAGGATTTAACACGTTTTTTTATGTGACATGTCAGATCCGGTCATAACGCATGGGTCGGGTTTGGGGTGTTTCATTTTATGGTATCAAAGCCCGGTTGCAAAACTCGGCTGTGGTTTGGGTTCAAAAGCGTTTTCCAAAGCTGTTTGAATTTTAAATTATAAATGCATGTTTTAAAGGAAGCATGACACCAAAGGTATCCGGCACCAAGTCAAGTAAGTATATGTTATCATTTTATGATTATGATTATTGTGGTATGACTGTAGAAATACTCTAGAATTTTTAGTTTTAGGAGCTAAAACTATAGAGATTGAGACTATAGGATGGTTTTGCGAAAACGACCTTATTTCCTATACTTCATAAAATATTGTTTAATAAACACTGAAATAGCATACTGATTCATAAGACTCTTAATCATATTAAATCGAATTAGCAAATATGAGCGCTAGAGGACGTGGACGCGGTAGACGTGGCCGTGGTAGAGGCCGTGGCGCTAGAGTTGTATCTGAGGCATCGGGACATATGCCGGAAATAAACGCACCTGCGTCACCTGTGACTGAAACTGGGTCACATAATCGTATGAGAGAGGACGACCTCTGTCCCAAGCAATGTTGCGAGTTCTGGGAAGGGTTGTTGGGGCAAGAACTGGTCAGCAGCTCATGGGTCAATATCAGAGCTACTCAGATCGAATGGAGCTGAGGTTTTTAGGGGTATCTCGGGTGTAGCCCCAAATGTAGCGGAGTACTGGCTGGAGGCGGTGGAGCGGATCATGGACGATTTGGATTGCACTGCCGAGCAGAAACTGAAAGGAGTGGTGTCTTTGCTGAGAGACAAGGCGTATCAGTGGTGGCTCACTGTCCGGGAAGGCACTCAGGCCGATCGTATTACCTGGGAATTCTTTAAAACCGCATTTCAAGGAAAATATGTCGGGGCTAGCTATGTGGATGCCCGAAGGAAGGAATTCTTGAATCTGGTCCAAGGAGGTAAATCTGTGGCAGCATACAAGGCGGAATTTCTGCGTCTGAGTCGGTATGCCTGGGGAATAGTGCAGACTGACTACAAACGTTGTGTGCGTTTTGAGGACGGGTTGCGTGATGAGTTACGGGTACTGATAGCCCCACAGAAGGAGAGGAATTTTGCCACACTAGTGGAGAAAGTCAAGATAGCTGAAGAGGTTAGACACTCAGAGCGGAAAAACTGAGACAAGGATAGAGGCAGGAGCAAGAGAGACTCTGGGTACTCAGGTCCTGCTAGAGGTTTTCAGAAGAGGCCCAGAAATGAGGAGCCAGCTCGAGCGAGAGTACAAGCTGCTACTAATCAGTTACAGCCATGTGTGGATTGTGAAAAACTTCACTCGGGTGAATGCTGGAAGAGAACCGGTGGTTATTTCAGATGTGGTTCCAAAGATCATCCGTTTAAGGATTGCCCTCGACAGCCTGCTCATACTCAGGGGGTTCGTAATGATTTTGCGCAGCCAGTTAGAGGCGCTCAACAGCCGTCGAGAGGCCGTGGGCCAAGTCGAGGTGGTAATGGCGTAGGACGAGGTCAGGGTGCACCGGGTAGAGGTACCGGTAATAGGGTTAACGCGGAGGTGAGACATCCAGGTTTGGTTTATGCGGTCAGACGTCGAGAGGATGGCGATGCACCTGATGTCATAACCGGTACGTTTTTTGTAGCTGATGTACCTGTTACGTTTTTGGGCATGGACTGGCTGGGTAAACACCATGCGAACTTGGACTGTGCTGCAAAGTAAATGATACTAAGAACTTCGGAGGATAAAGAAGCAATGATGATAGGTGAAAGAAGAAACTATCTATCTAATGTGGTATATGCTTCAAAGGCAGAAAAATTGGTGCGAAAGGGGTGTGGAGCGTTCTTAGCCTTTATCAATGCTTTGGATGCCAAAGAGTTGTTGGTAGAAAGCAATAGAACGATATCGTAATATCGTTTTGACTAAGATTTTATCCGATGGAGGCTAGGGGTACCGACTTGAAAGAGAAAGCGAGTGGAGAACACAAAAGGAGCGTATTTACGATTCCCACTCCAAAATTCAAACGAATGACGGTATCGGCGGTCTGAGATTTTCCACCGGGTTGTGGACCATCATCCGGGGAGAATCGACAAATCGTGGTCGTTCACGATTTCGAGAGTAAGTATTATAGATCGCTTGGTGTAGTTTTGGATTAATAAAAATCTCGCTCGTTAGATTAATCGAGTGTTATGTTGTCATAGGTGCCGACGATCAAGACAGTTTAATTCTTACCGTAATCAGGTGTGTAATCTCACATCGTAAATCCGTAGAATTATGTTTCGATAACATGTCGAATAGTAGATTGTTATCATTATACGGCTAAAATCGTAAAATTGGCATAAAACGAGGAATATGCTTAAAGTATACTATTTTGAAAGATTTGACAAAATCGGCATTAAGATTTTTTTAAATTACAAAAATGCCCTTATGGACCGAGTTACGAAAATGCCTTTATGGGTTGAATTACGAAAATGCCCTTATGGGCTGAATTACGAAAATGCCCCTACGGGCTGAATTATGGAAATGCCCTAATGGGCCGTTATGTTAGAATGCTCTGACGGGCCGATTATTGTTGCTTAAATGGGCCTAATCACTGTAATAAATTTCTTGATAAAGGGTTGTTATTTATATGCGAACATTTTATTATGTATGTTGCATTTTCATATATTGCATGGGTTGGAAAAATGTTGAAGAGAAGTGTAGCCTGGTGGCATTGCCACAATAAACTGTTTATTATAATGTTTACACATGATATCGGTGGTTTGACCACAATAAAATATTATAAATGGTAATTTGCCTGCTTTTTGGTGTGATGGCGGGGCGGGTTGACTTGATCCCCATAGGTGTGATGGTTGGTACGGGGGTGTGTTGGATGGATAGGTTGAGTTGCATACATTGCTTATATATATATATATATATTCTGTTATGTAAATGGGCTTAGGCCCAAGATGATGCTAAATGGGTTCAGGCCCAGTGAACTACGGTAAGAGGATTATACACTGAGTTCTAGTAACTCACCCTGTTTCCTTAACCCTTGCAGGTAATGCTCAGTGATGTGGACTTGGGCCATGGATGACTTGGTGGAGGCCATACTTCAGAAATGGTTTTTATTGAACTTTAGATTTCTATTTCGTTCACTTATTACTTTTACTATTTTGGGTTTTATGATGTAATAAGGCCTCTGGATTATTTTATTTTGTTTTATGTTTGACGTACTTCTATTTTGCTCAAATTACTTTAAATGGGATTTTTCTAGGAACTTAAATAAAGTTTTTCTAAAATGGATTCACAAATGGATTTCATAATAAACTTTTACAAATATTTTAACCCGAAAATTTTCTCTCGAATTATCAACAATATTTTCAAAAGTCACAGTTTGTAAAATCACTAGTTCAAATTTATCGATTTATCAATCAATCTTCGAAGTTAGAAATATTTTATCAAATATTTCAAATCAAACTTGTTTTCTTGATTTTAACAAATAAATACTTATTTCCGAACGAATAAAAAGGACTTAACATATTTTTCTCATGTGACATGTCAGATCCGCTCATAACGTATGGGCCGAGTTTGGGGTGTTACATTTTATGGTATCAGAGCCTGGTTGCAAAACTCGGCTGTGGTTTGGGTTCAAAATGTTTTCAAAGCTGTTTAAAATTTTAATTTAAACATACATGTTCTAAAGGAACTATGGCACCACGGATATCTGGCACCAAGTCAAGTAAGTATGTGTTATCATTTTATGATTATGATTATTGTGATATGACTGTAGATATACTCTAGAACTTTTAGCCTTAGGAGCTGAAACTATAGAGATTGAGACTATAGGATGCGTTTTTGCGAAAACGACCTTACTTTCTATACTTCATAAAATATTGTTTAATAAACACTAAAACAGCATACTGATTCATAAGACTCTTAATCAAATTAAATCGAATTAGCAAATATGAGCGCTAGAGGACGTGAACGTGGTAGACGTGACCGTGGTAGAGGTCGTGTCGCTAGAGTTGTATCTCAGGCATCGGGACACATGCCGGAAATGGAAGCACCTGCGTCACCTATGACTGAAGCTGGGTCATATGATCGTATGAGAGAGGATGACGCTCTGTCCCAATCAATGTTGCTAGTTCTGGAAAGGGTTGCTGGGGCAAGAACTGGGTCAGCAGCTCATGGGTCAAAATCGGAGCGACTCAGATCGAATGGTGCTGAGGTTTTTTAGGGGTATCTCGGGTGTGGCCCCAAATGTAGCGGAGTACTAGCTTGAGGCTGTGGAGCGGATCATGGATGATCTAGATTGCACCGTCGAGCAGAAACTGAAAGGAGTGGTGTCCTTGTTGAGAGACGAGGCATATCAATGGTGGCTCACTGTTTGGGAAGGCACTCAGGCCGATCGTATTACCTGGGATTTCTTTAAGACGGCATTCCAGGGAAAGTATGTTGGGGCTAGCTATGTGGATGCCCAGAAAAAGGAATTCCTGAATCTGGTCCCAGGAGGTAAGTCTGTGGCAGCTTAAGAGGCGAAATTTCTGCGTCTAAGTCTTTATGCCCGGGGAATAGTGTCGACTGACTACGAACACTGTGTGCGTTTTGAGGACGGGTTGCGTGATGAGTTGCAGGTACTAATAGCCCTACAAAAGGAGAGGAATTTTGCCACACTGGTGGAGAAAGCCAAGATAGCTGAAGAGGCTAAACACTCGGAGTGGCAAAACCGAGACAAGGATAGGGGTAGGACCAAGAGAGACTCTAGGTACTCAGGTCCTGCTAAAGGTTTTCAGAAGAGGCCTAGGAATGAGGAGCCAGCTCGAGTGAGAGTATCAGCTGCTACTAATCAGTTACAACCATGTGCGGATTGTGGAAAATTTTACTGGGTAAATGCTGAAGGAGAACCGATGGTTGTTGCAGATGTGGTTCCAAAGATCATCGGTTTAGAGATTGCCCTCGACAGCCTGCTCAAACTCAGGGTGTTCGTAATGATGTTGCGCAGCTAGCTAGAGGTGCTCAACAGCTGCCGGGAGGCCGTGGGCTAGGTCGGGGTGGTAATGGCGTAGGACGAGGTCAGGGTGCACCGGGTAGAGGTATCAGTAATAGAGGTAACGCAGAGGCGAGACAACCAAGGTTAGTTTATGCGGTCAGACATCGAGAGGATGGTGATGCACCTAATGTCATAATCGGTATGTTTTTCATAGCTGATGTACCTGTTACTGCTTCGATTGATATTGGATCCACCCATTCGTATGTTGCTTGTGCTGTGTCTGGAATCTTGAACATTAAATCTGAGATTACTGCTAGAGAAACAACTGTAATTAGCCCTTTAGGACAGTCGGTGTTAGTAAATAAGTTATTTAGGGGATGTGCCCTTAGAAATTCAGGGGGAAATATTTCTGGTAGATTTGATGGAACTGCCATTCGACGAGTTTGACCTTATTTTGGGCATGGACTGGTTGGTGAAACATCGTGCGAACTTGGATTGTGCTGCAAAGCAAATGATAATAAGAACTTTGGAGGATAAGGAAGTGATGATAATAGGTGAAAGTAGAAACTATCTATCTAATGTAGTCTGCTTTAAAGGCAGGAAAGTTGGTGCGAAAGGGGTATGGAGCGTTCTTAGCCTTTATCAGTGCTTTGGATGCCACAGAGTTGACGATAGAAAGTGTAAGAACGGTGAAAGAGTTCTCAGACGTTTTTCTTGAGGAGCTTCCAGGGTTGCCTCCGGATCGGGAGTTAGAGTTTGGCATTGAGTTGTTCCTAGGAATGGCTCCGGTGTCCATTGCTCCTTATAGAATGGCGCCGAAGGAGTTAGCGGAGCTTAAAGCTCAGATTCAGGAGTTGTTGAATCGGGGATTCATTCAACTGAGTGTGTCACCGTGGGGAGCGCCGGTCTTGTTCGTCAAGAAGAAGGATGGGTCGATGCGTATGTGCATCGATTATAGGCAGTTGAATAAGCTGACGATCAAGAACAAGTATCCGTTGCCGAGAACTGATGATCTATTCGATCAATTGCGAGGAGCTTCAGTTTTCTCGAAGATAGATTTGAGATCGGGTTATCACCAGCTTAAGGTCAAGGAGGCGGATATTCATAAGACTGCGTTTCGAACTCGTTATGGGCATTATGAGTTCTTGGTGATGCCGTTTGGGTTGACTAATACACCAGCTACATTTATGGACATGATGAACCGGGTCTTCCAACCCTATTTAGATCGGTTTGTGGTGGTGTTCATAGATAACATCTTGGTGTATTCGAAGAATGAAGAAGAACATGATTTGCATTTGCGGGTAGTATTGCAGATATTAAGGGAGAAGCAATTGTTTGCCAAATTCAGTAAGTGTGAATTTTAGCTAAAGGAAGTGACCTTTTTGGGGCATGTTGTGTCTGCCGAAGGAATTAGAGTTGATCCCCGGAAGGTCGAGGCTGTGTTGGACTGGAAACCACCGAAGACAGTGGCTGAAATTCAGAGTTTTCTTGGGTTGGCTGGATATTACAGGCATTTCGTTGAGGGGTTTCGTTAATTGCTGCACCCCTAACTAAGATATTGCGTAAGGGAGTACCGTTTGTATGGTCAGATAGGCAGCAAGAGTGCTTTGAGAAATTGAAGAAGATTCTGACAGAAGCACCAGTATTGATTCAACCTGAGGCTGGTAAGGAGTTTATTGTTTATTGTGATGCGTCACACACGGGCTTGGGATGTGTGTTGATGCAAGGGGGAAAGGTGGTGGCTTATGCATCTCGTCAATTAAGGCCGCATGAGGTGAACTATCCCACACATGACTTAGAGTTAGCTACAGTGGTGTTTGCTCTGAAAATTTGGAGACACTATTTGTACGGGGAAAAGTCGATTATCTATACGGATCATAAGAGTCTGAAGTACCTACTTACCCAGAAGGAGTTGAACTTAAGACAGCGGAGGTGGATAGAACTATTGAAGGATTATGACTTCTCAATCGAGTATCATCCAGGAAAGGCTAACGTGGTGGCTGATGCGTTAAGTCGAAAGGTGATATCGGATTTGAGAGCGATGTTCGCTCATCTCAGCCTTTATGAAGATGGTAGTCTGTTGGCCGAACTCCGAGTGAAGCCTGCATGGATAAGCCAGATTAAGGAAGAGCAGTTGATAGATGAAGTGTTGGGCTTGCGACTTCAACAAGTGAAAGGTGGTGAGATAGGGGATTTTGGATTGAATAATGATGGAGTATTGTGTTTCTGCGGAAGAATTTGTATGCCCAAAGTTTTAGAATTGAGACAAATGATTCTGCGTGAGGCACATAGTAGCCCATATGCTATGCACCCCGGGGGAAATAAGATGTACCGAGACCTCCGTGAGCAGTATTGGTGGTCAGGGTTAAAAATGGAGGTTACTGATTTCATGAGCAAGTGCTTAACATGTCAGCAAGTAAAGGCGAAACATCAATTGCCGTCGGGATTGCTCCAACCGGTGAAAATTCCATTATGGAAATGGGAAAGAATAACGATGGACTTTGTTAGTGGGTTACCCTTATCGCCTACTAAGAAAGATTCCGTTTGGGTAATAGTGGATCGGTTGACGAAAACTGCCCATTTCCTACCTGTTCGTATGGATTATTCATTGTAGAAGTTGGCCAAGTTGTATGTAGTAGAGATCGTGAGGTTACATGGGGTACCAGTGTCTATTATATCGGACAGTGACCCTAGGTTTACATCACGGTTTTGGAAGGCTTTACATGAAGCTTTGGGAACAAGGTTAAATTTCAGCATGGCATTTCATCCTCAGACAGATGGTCCGTCGGAGAGATTAATCCAGATTCTGGAAGACATGTTAAGGGGCTGTGTGATCGATTTCAAGGGTAGTTGGGAAGATTTTCTACCTTTGGCGGAGTTTGCATACAACAACAGCTATCAATCCAGTATCTAGATGGCACCTTATGAGGTGCTGTATGGTCGTAGGTGTCGCACTCCTACTTGTTGGATTGAGCTGGGGGAGCGGCAGTTATTGGTCCTGAGTTGATATCGGAGACGGAGGAGAAAGTAAAGGTAATTCGGGCACAGTTAAATGAAGCTTCAGATAGACAAAAATCGTACGCGGATCTAAAGCGTAAGGATATAGAGTTTGGGGTGGGAGATCAGGTCTTTCTAAAGGTCTCACCTTGGAAGAATATCTTTAGATTTGGACGGAAGGGCAAGTTGAGCCCTAGATTCATCGGACCATACCGTGTACTGAAGCGTGTTGGGCCAGTGGCTTATCAACTTGAGTTACCTCCGGAGTTAAGTCAGATACATAGTCTATTCCATGTTTCTATGTTAAGGCGTTATCATTCGGATCCATCTCATGTTGTACCAGTGGAAGAGGTTGAGTTAAAACCCGACTTGTCCTTTGAAGATGAGCCAGTACAGATTTTAGATCGAGACGTTAAGGTGCTGAGAAGGAAGTCGGTGCCTCACCTCTTTTAATCAGGTAAATTTCGAAGACAAAATTTTCTTTAAGGGGGTAGAATTGTAACATCTTAAAATTTAGAATTTTATGTGTTGCATTATATCTTGTGTGAGGCTAGTTAAATTATTAATCGTGTATATTTTAAGTTCCTAAGAAGGCTCGAGGTTTAATTGAGCCTTAGTAAAAATTTGGTGTTTTAGCACTTTAAGGAGAGATAGTAAGTGACATCAATGCTTATGGAAATAAATGAGTAAATTGCTTGCATAAATGAGCATATGGTAAAGAGGAAGTGGCGTCGCATGAAGGGCTTTAGGGGAAGAGGTTCGAATCCCCGGCGTAAAATTTTGACTATTTTTTTGTGTTCCTTCCCTAAGTGTTGGCCATGGTGGTATTTAAGGCAAGGAAGACTTTTTAATTTTGGTATGGTGGCTAAGGAAATATGGTAAGGAGGAGGATAAGGGATAATGAAGGAAAGAATCAAAAGAAGAGGCAAGGGAAGGGAACATGTTGGCCTTTTTCATGGGTGATGTTTTGGAAAGTGTTTATGGTCAACACTTATCCTTTTGGCAAAACAATACACGGTTTCGGAGGGGTCTTGGAGTAGCCGAATTTTCTTTAGTCTTTTTGGTAGAATTTTGGTGCTTGTTAGGCCAAATTCTTTTAGCATTCTTTTGTGTCCTTTTCTCCAAACTTCTTCTCTCGTTGCCGAAACTTTAAGCCATTAGTGAGTATTATTTTATTCTTTTCTTTCTTGTCTTACCGAAATCACCTAGCCTTGTGACCAATTATTTCACTCATTCTCCTTTGGAAAACCGAATCTAGTTAATCACTCCTTCCTCATCTTTCTTTTTTTTTTTCACAAGATTCTCCAACCCTTCTTTCTTCTTTTCTAATCCATACTCTCATAGCCGAATTCTCTTGTTCATTTTTCCTCTATAGCCGAACCATTCAACCCATAATCCCTCCTTCACAATTTCTTTCTCATTCGTGTTGACACTCACTCCTTTGATCAATCGGTAAGTGGTTCTATTCTATCACTTTATTTTCCTTTTCCTAGCTGAATGTGTGTTTATCAACATTTGGATATTCATTTGGTTCCAATCGAAATATCTTCCTTTCATAATTCTTTACAATGTGATCACCTTCTAATGTAGAGTCATAGTGGAAGGCCGAATCTTTGACTCATCCGTAGCCATTGTACAATCGTTGGGAATTGGTTTTATAATCATTAAGGTAAGGGATTCATCATGGTTCTTTTTGGATCTTGTTTTCGTTGATCGGTTATTTTGCTAAGCGGGATAGTGGTTGTGTCTAATCGTTTATTTTTAGGGACTAAATCGCTCAATCTATCTACTTGTTGATTCTACAGAAATAGTGGTAAGCCGAGCCCTTTTTCCTTAGACAATCGATATATATATATATCGTAATATCGTTTTGACTAAGATTTTATCTGATGGAGGCTAGGGGTACCGACTTGAAAGAGAAAGCGAGTGGAGAACACAAAAGGAGTGGATTTGAGATTCCCACTCCTAAATTCAAACGAATGGCGGTATCGGCGGTCCGAGATTTTCCACCGGGTTGTGGACCATCATCCGGGGAGAATCGACAAATCGTGGTCGTTCACGATTTCGAGAGTAAGTATTATAGATCGCTTGGTGTAGTTTTGGATTAATAAAAATCTCGCCCGTTAGATTAATCGAGTGTTATGTTGTCATAGGTGCCGACGATCAAGACGGTTTAATTCTTACTGTAATCAGGTGTGTAATCTCACACCGTAAATCCGTAGAATTATGTTTCGGTAACATGTCGAATAGTAGATTGTTATCATTATACGGCTAAAATCGTAAAATTGGCATAAAACGAGGAATATGCTTAAAGTGTACTATTTTGAAAGATTTGACAAAATCGGCATTAAGATTTTTTTTTAAAATTACGAAAATGCCCTTATGGGCCGAATTACAAAAATGCCCTTATGGGCCGAATTACGAAAATGCCCTTATGGGCCGAATCACAAAAATGCCCCTACGGGCTGAATTACGAAAATACCCTAATGGGCCGTTATGTTAGAATGCCCTAACGGGCCGATTATGGTTGCTTAAATGGGCCTAATCACTGTAATAAATTTCTTGATAAAGGGTTGTTATTTATATGCGAACATCTTATTATGTATGTTGCATTTTCATATATTGCATGGGTTGGGAAAATGTTGAAGAAAAGTGTAGCCTGGTGGCATTGCCACAATAAACTGTTTATTATAATGTTTACACATGATATCGGTGGTTTGACCACAATAAAATATTATAAATGGCAATTTGCCTGCGTTTTGGTGTGATGGCGGGGTAGGTTAACTTGATCCCAACAGGTGTGATGGTTGGTACGGGGGTGTGTTGGATGGATGGGTTGGGTTGCATACATTGCTTATATATATATATATATATATATATATATATATTCTGTTATGTAAATGAGCTTAGGCCCAAGATGATGCTAAATGGGTTCAGGCCCAGTGAACTACGGTAAGAGGATTATACACTGAGTTCTAGTAACTCACCCCGTTTCCTTAACCCTTGCAGGTAATGCTCAGTGATGTGGACTTGGGCCATGGATGACTTGGTGGAGGCCATACTTTAGAAATAGTTTTTATTGAAGTTTAGATTTCTATTTCGTTCACTTATTACTTTTACTATTTTGGGTTTTATGATGTAATAAGGCCTCTGGATTATTTTATTTTGTTTTATGTTTGATGTACTTATATTTTGCTCAAATTACTTTAAATGGGATTTTTCTAGGAACTTAAATAAAGTTTTTCTAAAATGGATTCACAAATGGATTTCATAATAAACTTTTACAAATATTTTAACCCGAAAATTTTCTATCAAATTATCAACAATATTTTCAAAAGTCACGGTTTGTAAAATCACTAGTTCAAATCTATCGATTTATCAATCAATCTTTGAAGTTAGTAATATTTTATCAAATATTTCAAATCAAACTTGTTTTCTTGATTTTAACAAATAAATACTTATTTCCGAACGAATAAAAAGGTCTTAACATATTTTCCTCATGTGACATGTCAGATCCGGTCATAATGCATGGGCCGGGTTTGGGGTGTTACAGTTGTGCCCTCTATTATGGTGAAAATCACACACCTAGATCAAATTATCCCTGTAGATGCTGGGTCTCAAGGGGGTGGTGGTTTTAGAATCCCTTAATGCTCTACTGGCTCACTATTTATGTTGGAGTTGCTATTAAGTAATGGTAGGATTGGAATTGATTATGATGAGCTCTTTGCTGTCGTCTCTGACCTTGCAGATAGCTTCTATTTTTGCTCACCTATCTCTGGTAACCTTGAGATTTGCTGAATACCTATTCCCCCTTCTTGAGTATGATTGCTAAGAATGATTTATGCCAACTCTATGCAGTGGGGTCTTTCCTCTTCAAGGGTTGTGAAAATCCCTAGAGGTTCACACATTAATTCTTACAATTGCATTTTAGCATTCTTAGAGTCATCACTTTCAACAAATACATGAGTCTTCTCATGTAATGCTGAAAAATTAGCTGAGGCTTGTCAATCAAGTTATATTTCAAAAATTGGTGTATTGTTCCAAACATGAAAGCTTAAACAACAATTTCCTCAAGGACATCCTTTGTTAACATGGTCGTTATGTTGAACCGTTTCACAAAATCTCTCAAAGGTTCATCCTCACGCTACTTAAGTAACATCAGGTATGCAGGAAACAATTTCAATGTTTTATTTGCCAAGAATCTGCTCATAAACAGGTCCACCATTTGCTCAAAGCTCATGATAGAATACTAGGGTAGTTGCAAATTCCACACCTTAGCTAAATTTTTTAATGTCATTGAAAATTCTTTGCACTTAACTTCATTTGAAGCTCTAAATATATTCATATGGTTTACATAATGGGCCAAATGGTCCTGAGGATCCTTTTGACCATCATACATCATTTTGGGGAATTTAAAGGTAGGGGAGACATGATGTCACAATATCATTTCATCTAAAGGCTTATTTTTATACATTTTCCCTAATCCTAGGGATTCAACTTTCTAAAAGTCTTGTAAATGCTTCTCTAACCTTTTTATTTTTTGTTCCAAGGTATTCTAACTAGAATAGCTATAATTATCATCATAGTCTTCATCATAGCTATCATCCATGTTAATATCATCTATTATATTTTCATTACCTTGGTTTGCATGTTGACGATCACGATCGGAATGGATATATTCACCTCTTCTGCACATTGGGTTTTGATCACGATCCCTCCTATTTGCCTTTAGCTTTTCGATGAGCTTTTCATTTCGTCCATCTGCTTGCCTTTATCTACCCATTTACTCTTGGATAAACCTCTATTGCTCATCATATCTATTTTGTTGGGAAAACATTTGTTCCTCCATAACTCTTAATCTCTTTTTCATGTTAAGATGTCGTTAACCACTAAGATGATGATGCCGAAACCCTTGATCGGTTGACGATGCTTCAGCGTGATGTTGATTCTGGGACTGTAATACCATGAGGGTATTTGTAGAATTGTTGGTATGGGCTTTTCTGGTACGAATTTTGTTGATTTTGGTTTTGAGGATTGGTTTGATTTTGTAGGGTATGTATTCTAGTGTTACAACTAGTGGGGTCTATAACTAGTAGGTGTTGGGTTGTTCTGATTTGATCGATATTTTCTTTCTTGCTACAACTAGTGGGGTCTATAACTTGGTCATGGGTGGGAACAAACTTGGTGCTGAGAGGATAATTGACACTTGGGTTCGACATATCTATCCACGTTCATCGCACCAATTGTTAACTAGTGAGGTGAACAAGGGAGGAAGGCAGTGAATGAATTGAGGGAAGAGAGGTGAAAGTTGGAAAAAAGCTTTGTTTATGGTAGAGTTTGATAGTTGGAGAAGGAAGAATTAGTATGTAGTATGCATGAGCTATTTGCATGGCCCTTTTATAGTGGGGGACAATCTTAGTTATGTGTCCTAAGGCCATTGAAGATGAAGTTTGATTTGATACTCTTGGCAGTGATGGTGATGCTATGTCATAGGATAAGACGTTTTAGAATGACTGGCAATCAATTACCCTGAACTTCCATTTGGTTCATGTAATTTTAGTGGAGATGTCTAACCAGAGATTTGCCAGCATGAGGTTCACAAGTGAACCCGAAGTTCGTCGTGTTGTTAGCTTCATTGAAAGACACGTGCCAGGTTCTATTATCGATACATTGTCAAGTTTGTGAGGTATATTGTGAGGTTAGCAAAGTCAACTACATAACGTATAACAACTATCAATCTTACTTTGATTGTCTTTTTTCACTTTTGGATTAACTACCACTGTAATTCTTAAAAAGTGTTTCAATAGTAAGAGCAATACTGGTAATGGATTGGCAAATCGCACTCGAGTGAGAAGGAATTAAGGTTTACCAATGGAAGTTTTTAGAAGATTCTATTTTTGTATTAGATTTTTAATTTGGTTTCAATTTCCCAAATTAAAGAGCGAAATTATGAGTCTGTTTGTTTCACTGAAAATGGCTTCCGGAAAATAATTTATGGAAAATGACTTACTTTCCTAGAAAAGTTAATATTTTCTTGTGTTTGGATAAATTTGTGTAAAATATTTTCTATTGTTTGATAGATTTCTTAAAAGTATTTCATAAAAGCTATTTTCAATGAAACAAACATACATTTGAGATTTTTTTTTTATCTTTTCATTGTTTAATTGAGTTTATTTTATATCTATAAATTTATATTTTACATTGTTTTTGCATATATTAAAAATATTTTGTTAAATTTAGGTTCATTATATTTTACATTGTTTTTGCATATATTAAAAATATTTTGTTAAATTCAGGTTCATTACAACGTAATTTTTTAGTTACATAATTACCAAGTGAGTATTTTTTTTATTTAAAATTGTGACATCAACAAAATTGACAAAAAAATTTAACAATATCAACAATTGGACTTGATTTTCAAATCTGAAAAGTAGAGAAACTAAATTTTTGAAAATAAAATTACAGAGACTAAATTGCGAATTTCTGAAGAGTAATAGACTGATGACATATTTTAACATTTATACTACAAAACATTTATTATTAATATATTTATAATTGTAATAATATATATTATTAAAATATTAATATTAAATATTTTCAATAATATGTGAAGAATATTATTTAAAATTATTATTTTTAAAATTTATTATTAAAATAAAATTGAAATACTAAATAATTTATTAAAATAATAAATTTATTAATTATATTAATATTTATTATATGACTAAATATAAATAATTAAATATGTATGTTTAATAATATTGAAAAATATAATATTTTATATTAATTTTTTTTTTTTTTTAATTTTTTTTAAAAAAAAAATTTTTTACCAATATAATATTAAATTCGATTTAAGTTAATTTTTATATAAAAATAAAATTACCTATGGAGGAGCTTTTTTATCAAAAAAATGAATTAGACTATTCAAAAGTAAAAATGCTTATTTTATGTTGACATATAATGCATTTTCTCTTGACTGAACTATTTTTTTGTGAAACAAATACAGGAAAATACAAAAAAAATTATAAAACCTATTACATGTAAAAAAGACCCTAAGTTTTAAATGATAGATTGGTAATAGATTGGTAAAAGTGATAATATTATTTATTTTTAATATATTTAATTAATTAAAAAAGCTGATTAAAAGTTAAAATGAGGTATCATTTATTTTTAATATATTTTAATTGATAAATTCAAACTAGGAGGAAAATTGTGTTTATTTAATTAACAATTTAACTGTAAATTGACAAAGTCATAGACTAAAATATACATAAACTTAATACGTACACGTATTTTTTTATAAATTTAATATAAAACATATAACGTATTTAATGTAAATAATATTTGATGAAGGAAAGAAGTTGGTATCATAATTTAAGTTAATAATAAAATAATTAAGTAAAAATTGAAAAACCAGACGTCTGCTATGAGAAGAGTAGAAAGCAATGTGAATTGTCAAATTAGTGGCGCAAAGCCGAAAGTGTCAAACCTGTTGTTACTATTAGTGATTAAATTAGTGATAAAAGCACAGCATCCCATTCCATTCAAATATGTGGGGAATTCTTCTTCTTCTTAAAATTGGACATTGCGGAGAGAGGCGAATGGATGCTCCACTAATTATTATATTTTCATGGAATATGCTTCCCCAAATATTCTATCCTCAAATCATAAATGGGCCCATCCCCCACACCAGAAGGATTTTCATCTCACAATAAATTTATCTATAAAGTAAGCTTCTTTGTAATGTTTTATTGAAATAACTAAATAAAAATAAAAACTATATTTAAAGTTCTTAAATTAACCTCTTTTTTTAGTGAAAGTGGGGTAGTGAATAGATATAAATATATTATCCTCTCACTCATTCCTCCCTCATCATTCTGGAAATTGCTTTATATTAATCTCACCAACATATTTGGTCGAATCAATGACAGAGTTTTGGAAAGTTGGTTGATTTTCTTCAGATTCGGAGAAGCATCTCAATCAAATTCCATTGAGTAACTAAGACTATGCTTGGTTTTAGCAAATAAGTTTTTTTAATTTTTTAAAAATAAATATATTAAACTATTGTGTTTCAAAAATTAAAAAAAATTATAAATAACTTTTTTTTTGTTTTTTTATTAAAATATTTTATAAAGTTAAAAATGTTGAAAACCCATTCAAATTAGAATGATGTTATCATGGTGGTAACAATTATGTTAACACCAAAAGAATAACATATTGGAAAAAAAAATGATGAGAAAATAAATTATTTTAAAATATTAAAATTTTGTGATAATTATGTGTTATAAATAGGTATTGGTCAAGCTCCAATATTTTATAAAATTTTATTAAGTTTTTCATAGAAAAAGAGAACAACATTAAAATTAAAACGTTATTTAATAAGGTAAAAATTTATGTATACAATTACTAGACTATAATTTTATAAATGCTGAATTTACATTAAACTACTTTTTTTTATGTTAGTAAATATTATATACTAAAAACATTATGTTGAATCTTGATTTTTGAAAGTTATTTTATAATTTTAATCTTATTAATATATTATTTTAGATAATTTTAGATAACTTTCAACAGAATTAATTTAAATACATTGGATGTTTTCATTTTTTTAACAAAAATTAAAGTGATAATTTATTTTAAATATAGTTTTTAAAAAATCAAATCAACTTACTCTTTTCAAGATTAAATGATACGAAGCTGTCAACCTAATTATTCTATACAACACTTTTTTTAAAAAAAATTTGAACTAAGTCAAAAAATTAATTATGGTTGTCAAACACATTTTAAAAAATTAAATGTTGAAAATTTTATTTTTCAATGGTTTATCAAAGGCATCTTAATTTGACATTTAAAATGATGATGTAAAAGCTAATTTTGTTTACAATAATTGTAACCTCCCCAATTCGGTCTAGACGTTAGATCCGAATTCAGAAAATTATATTAGCCACCAAGAATACCCAGTAAGCTATTTGATTTTATAAATTGTCATTTTGTTTGTTTTAAAAGAAACTTAGTTAATTACTGGTTTATTTATTACCTTAGATTTAGTTATAACCTATCAGCAATGATATTCAATTTAGTTTTAATTAAACTATATATATATATATATATATATATATATGTGTGTGTGTGTGTGTAACATCTTAGAAATCTCATAATTTTATGCACATGCTTTATGAATGCAATACAATTTCGATTTAACAGAAACGGTCCTACCCCACGCTACACATCACAATGCGAGTTCTCCTGAACTTCAACCACTTATACACTGAGTTGTGGTTTTAACCACCAATGTTTTGTAGATAACTGCCAATGGCTATGGACACACAATAAAAACACCGCAGATGGAATCTGCCTATGGCTGTGGATACACAGCACAAACACTGCACATGGAATCCGCCTATGGCTATGGAAAATAAAGCAAATAAAATCTGCCACTGGCTATAGATGCACAAAAAAATTTGTAGATAAACTGCAAATACTTCCTCCGTACATATCGTCCCACCTCATGCAATGCAATAAGGTTTGTTCAAAATAGATCAATACTGTAGCATTTAATATGTTTTTAACAGAACAATACGGTAACAATCAATATGATTATAATAGTTTGATACAGTAGCAAATAATATGCTTATAACGAATCAATTCAGTAGCAAAAGACATGTTTATCATGTGTTCAGTTTAACAGTAACATAAGGCATGCTGAACATACAATTGGTAATATAGTTGCAATAGGCATATATTATTCACATATCATGCATATACAATAATAATTCAGTCATTCAGATAATTTATTCCAGTACTCACATTATCAAGGGTTCAATTGAAAGTAATATAACTCTAGAATAGTTCGGGGACTATTTAGGGACCAAACTTATCAAATCATAAAATTCTGGGCAAAACTGTAAAACAGGGGGCACACGACCGTGTAACAGACTGTGGCCATGTGGAAATTGCAAAATTAAGCTGCAGGGAAGACATAGTCGTGCAATAGGTCGTGTGAGATTTGAACTAGACTAGGGTTTCAGAGGCATATGGTTGTGTGAGAGGCTATGTGCTCCATGCGCCCGTGTGGCAAATCTTGTGGCCCTAATCCTAGGTACGATTTGACCTGATTCGCTTGTAAAAGAACACACATCTTTCATTGAATGCCCAAACGACATCCATTGAACTCAAATTTGATCCAACGCACCTAAAATAAGTCATTTAAACGAAATATTTGCATCGATTAACAATGGATTTCAAGATTATCAAAAGATTCAATAAAAACCAAAAAAGATTGTTTAATCGATCACAAGATTATCATTATATAGAAATTCTATAAGGATTCAAGATCAAACATTGAGATTGAGTCTTACTTACCGATTCTTGAAAAAGATTAAGGGTGTTACGAACAACAATTACGAATTCGATAGAAAATAAAAATTCGATGAAAAGAAAAAGGGAATAAAAGAAAAAGAAGAAGATAAAGAGAGATGTGGGAAAATTCTAATTGAATTGGAAAAGAAAACAAAATCCTAGGGTGATCAGAAAAAAATGACTAAATACCTAAGGTTTTCAAACCCTAGGGGTGGCATGGTAATTTTCCAATTAATTGCCGAAAATAAAAATGCATTTTGGGGAAGGGAGTGGCTTAAACTCGGGAATCCAAGGGAGAAGAGTGGCATGTTAACCATTAGGCCTGAGCCTATTTCTTATTTAATTTCTACTCCATATAATATTTGGTTTGGTTTGGTTTTCATCCTAGGTTGCTAAAAATTAAAAAATAAAAAAGAAATGGGGGAGGAGTGGAGTGGTGTAACATCTTGAAATTGGGCCTAGTAGGATTGAGCCCAATGGGCCTTAGGCGTAGTAGCGTTTAAAATTTTTGAGAACGGCATTAATGCAAGTTAGACTTATTAGGTAAGTGATTTTGGAAGGTTAGAGGGCTTCTATGAAGTCTCGGGATCAAACTTTGGATTTAGGGAAATTTTGGTTTTAGGTGAAAAAAAACCCTAGAAGTTGGCAGGTAGGCCTTAAGAATAAAATATGGAGAAAAATGACACAAAAGGAGTGTGTGGTGTAGTGGCAAAGTGACGCCACTTAGGGGACAAGGGAGTGACGCCACAAGGAAGGAAGGAGGTCCAAGGTTCAAGTCTTGGCTTTTGCATTTTGGTTTCTTTTTACTTGGATCCTAGAATTTGGGCCATAGTTTATATTTAGTTGCGCATGGTTTAAGACAACAAGAGGAGCTTGTGGCCAAGTGGTTAGCGGCGTGGATTATGTTGCAAGGGAGCCTGGGTTCGAATCTCGTGAGAAGCAAAGGAGTATTTATTTTGCGGATTGGACGGCAAGAGTTTCAGTTGAATTTAAACTCTACTAGCGAAAGGATCCCACATCGGAAAGATACAAAGAATGAAGGTGAAGAGCTAGCTATATAAAGAGCATTCCAGGAGGAGAGTTAACATACCTTAGAGGGCGTTTGGGCACAGGAGTGGTCGGAGCGCGGATTAGCACCAGACTCCTATCAGGTGTGTGTGTGTAACTCTCTCTACTCTAGTTGTAGAGCAGCAAATGCCGAAGTGCTGGTCACGGCAATAGTAGCCACACGAGCGTGTGAGGGCACGTGTGGGGCTTCGACGCGATAGTTGAGGCCATCAGTAGTATTCTTGTGGGTTGGGGCTGCTTGGGCCTCGATAGGCCGAAGTGGGCCCAAATGAGTAAATTGTATGATTGTTTAGTATATGTTGAACTAGACTAGGTGGAACTTATATACGTGGCTAGACTTGTGCTAGGTGGGCCACACGAGCGTGTGGGCCCGAATGGGCCGAAATTGGGTTTTTAGGCCCAATTGTCCGGTACGACCGGAGATGGTAGCTGAGTCGCTCGGGGCGACATTAGGCCTCCGGAAAGACCATTGCAGGTGTGAAATTACGAAAATACCCTTGGTGGGTAAATTACGAAAATACCCTTGGTAGGTAAAATTACGATTATACCCTTAGAGGTTGATTAGCTTGATTTTATTATTTTATGTCTATCTGATTATGATGCTAACTCATGTTATTCTTATATTTGATATATGTTTTGCATACATGACACATTGCATAATATCTGAATAATATGTATGTTGCATGGGCATATGGGTGATATTGATAAAGGGGAAGTGTTCTGGTGGTTTTTACCACATTATTTGGTGACTCATGTCACATATTAAGAATCTGGTGACTAATGTCACATATTGTTATCTGGTGACTCTGTCACATTATCCGGTGACTCATGTCACATATTAAGAATCTGGTGACTAATGTCACATATTATTATCTGGTGACTCTGTCACATTATCTAATGGCTATGCCACGATTATAAGGGCGATGTGCAGTTGACTGCAGCGACTGCCTTCGATGGTGTGTAGCGGATGGAGGGTCGATTTTGTAATCCCCACGGTGTGATTGGCAGGTACGGGTGGTGTGTAGAGGATGGATACCTAGGTGGGTTCGGGATTGCATTTTCATTCTTATATGTACATGTGATTTAATATGCTATGGTTCGATATGCTATGTTATGGGCTTATGGCCGAATATGACTAGAGAATGGGTTTTGCATCATTTGGCATGTGCTATCTGCTATACTGTGATGTTAGGGCTACGGCCCGATTCGATTTATGTGGGCTTCGGCCAAGTATGTTATTGTGAGGGCTAAGGCCCAATCTGCTTCTGTGGGCTTAGGCCCAGTTATCACTCGTAAGGGGAAACACACACTGAGTTTTCGTAAACTCACCCCCTCTTTTTAAATGTTTCAGGTAATCATTAGACCGCGGATTTGGGGAGCCGAGGCAGACTTGGGGTGGCCCTACAATGTTTTCTCGTAAACTCGTTTCTTATATTTAAACTTACTTTTAATTTTGGGATTTTGATATGTAATAAGGCCTTTGGTATTTTATATGGTTTTAGCCTTCAATTTGGTTACTGTTTACTATTTAATGTTCAATATGGGATTTTCCTGAAATGATAATAAACCGTTTTTATTCAAAATTACTTAAACTCGATTTTCACAACAAATACAATTTTATTCAAATTAATAACAACTTTGTAAAATGGGCATTGAAATGAATCGGCTTTTATAAACAAACCACAAAACGCGGAGTTTCAAAAAGAATACGAACTTTTTAACGAACGCACAGTTTTTTTAGACATTCCATTCATGTGACATGCCAGATCCGGTTGTAACGTCTAGGCCGGGTTTGGGGTGTTACAATTATGGTATCAGACCCTAGGTTCAAAAACTCGGTTGTGGGTTTGGGTTCAAAAATGTTTTCAAATGATGGTTTGGAAAATGATTTAGAAAAATATATATCTGTTTTCTGGATGTATGGCACCCGAGTCTCCGGCACCAAATCCGTAAGTTTCCTTTTTACTATATTCTATTATATGCTGAATGATTGTATTTATTCTACGATGTGTGGATGTGATGCTTGAATATAGGAGTTGTATGTATGTGGGAAAAATATCTGTTTGCTCCGGTGTTAGATAGTTGGTTATGTGAAGGGGTTCCAAGATTTAGTTAGAAAGGGTATTAGTGTTATTAGAATCAGAGTGCGCAGCGTGGGTGTAGTGTTGTAAGCTAGGATGTACGACTGTTAGTTAGTTGGAAATTTCGAGGACGAAATTTCTTTAAGGAGGGTAGATTTGTAACATCCTGAAATTGGGCCTAGTAGGATTGAGCCCAATGGGCCTTAGGCGTAGTAGCGTTTAAAATTTTTGAGAACGTCATTAATGCAAGTTAGACTTATTAGGTAAGTGATTTTGGAAGGTTAGAGGGCTTCTATGAAGTCCCGGGATCAAACTTTGGATTTAGGGAAATTTTGGTTTTAGGTGAAAAAAAACCCTGGAAGTTGGCAGGTAGGCCTTAAGAATAAAATATGGAGAAAAATGACACAAAAGGAGTGTGTGGTGTAGTGACAAAGTGACGCCACTTAGGGGACAAGGGAGTGACACCACAAGGAAGGAAGGAGGTCCAAGGTTCAAGTCTTGGCTTTTGCATTTTGGTTTCTTTTTACTTGGATCCTAGAATTTGGGCCATAGTTTATATTTAGTTGCGCATGGTTTAAGACAACAAGAAGAGCTTGTGGCCAAGTGGTTAGCGGCGTGGATTATGTTGCAAGGGAGCCTGGGTTCGAATCTCGTGAGAAGCAAAGGAGTATTTATTTTGCGGATTGGACGGCAAGAGTTTCAGTTGAATTTAAACTCTACTGGCAAAGGGATCCCACATCGGAAAGATACAAAGAATGAAGGTGAAGAGCTAGCTATATAAAGAGCATTCCAGGAGGAGAGTTAACATACCTTGGAGGGCGTTTGGGCACTGGAGTGGTTGGAGCGCGGATTAGCACCAGACTCCTATCAGGTGTGTGTGTGTAACTCTCTCTACTCTAGTTGTAGAGCGGCAAATGCCGAAGTGCCGGTCACGGCAATAGTAGCCACACGAGCGTGCGAGCGCACGTGTACGGCTTCGACGCGATAGTTGAGGCCATCAGTAGTATTCTTGTGGGTTGGGGCTGCTTGGGCCTCGATGGGTCGAAGTGGGCCCAAATGAGTAAATTGTATGATTGTTTAGTATATATTGAACTAGACTAGGTGGAACTTATATACGTGGCTAGATTTGTGCTAGGTGGGCCACACGAGCGTGTGGGCCCGAATGGGCCGAAATTGGGTTTTTAGGCCCAATTGTCCGGTACGACCGGAGATGGTAGCTGAGTCGCTCGGGGCGACATTAGGCCTTCGGAAAGGCCATTACAGGTGTGAAATTACGAAATTACCCTTGGTGGGTAAATTACGAAAATACCCTTGGTAGGTAAAATTATGATTATACCCTTAGAGGTTGATTAGCTTGATTTTATTGTTTTATGTCTATCCGATTATGATGCTAACTCATGTTATTCTTATATTTGATATATGTTTTGAATACATGACACATTGCATAATATCTGAATAATATGTATGTTGCATGGGCATATGGGTGATATTGATAAAGGGGAAGTGTTCTGGTGGTTTTTACCACATTATCTGGTGACTCATGTCACATATTAAGAATCTGGTGACTAATGTCACATATTGTTATCTGGTGACTCATGTCACATATTAAGAATCTGGTGACTAATGTCACATATTGTTATCTGGTGACTCTGTCACATTATCTAGTGGCTATGCCACGATTATAAGGGCGATGTGCAGTTGACTGTAGCGACTGCCTTCGATGGTGTGTAGCGGATGGAGGGTCGATTTAGTAATCCCCACGGTGTGATTGGCAGGTACGGGTGGTGTGTAGAGGATGGATACCTAGGTGGGTTCGGGATTGCATTTTCATTCTTATATGTACATGTGATTTAATATGCTATGGTTCGATATGCTATGTTATGGGCTTATGGCCGAATATGACTAGAGAATGGGTTTTGCATCATTTGGCATGTGCTATCTGCTATACTGTGATGTTAGGGCTACGGCCTGATTCGATTTATGTGGGCTTCGGCCAAGTATGTTATTGTGAGGGCTAAGGCCCAATCTGCTTCTGTGGGCTTAGGCCCAGTTATCACTCGTAAGGGGAAACACACACTTTTTAAATGTTTCAGGTAATCATTAGACCGCGGATTTGGGGAGCCGAGGCAGACTTGGGGTGGCCCTGCAATGTTTTCTCGTAAAATCATTTCTTATATTTAAACTTACTTTTAATTTTGGGATTTTGATATGTAATAAGGCCTTTGGTATTTTATCTGGTTTTAGCTTTCAATTTGGTTACTGTTTACTATTTAATGTTCAATATGGGATTTTCCTGAAATGATAATAAATCGTTTTTATTCAAAATTACTTAAACTCGATTTCCACAACAAATACAATTTTATTCAAATTAATAACAACTTTGTAAAATGGGCATTGAAATGAATCGGCTTTTATAAACAAACCAGAAAACGCGAAGTTTCAAAAAGAATACGAACTTTTTATCGAACGCACAGTTTTTTTAGACATTCCATTCATGTGACATGCCAGATCCAGTCGTAACGTCTAGGCCGGGTTTGGGGTGTTACAAGTGGAGTGGTTTGAACTTAGGACCTTTAGGAAGTGCACTAGCTACTTTATCATCAAGCCTAATTCAATATTTGGTTAATTATTTCAATTAACCCCCTATATTTTGAGGTGTGACAACTCTCCCTTCCTTAAAGAAATTTCGTCCTCGAAATTTACCTGGTTCAAATAGATGTGGATACTATTGACGAAACACATCTTTCGGTTCTCATGTAACCTCCTTAGTGCCAAGGTTTTGCCAAAGTACTTTTACTCGAGGGTTTCGTTTCCTTCTCAAAACCTTTACATCACGATCTAGAATTTATACGGGTTCTTCCTCAAAGGATAAATCTGCTCTCACCTCGATCTCTTCAATTGGTACAATATGGGAAGGATTGGAACGGTATCATCTCAACATAGAGACATCATGTATACAGTCTAGTTCTGGAGGTAATTCTAGCTGATATGCAACTAGACCAACTCTTTTAAGGATTATATAAGGTCCTATGAACCTAGGACTTAATTTGCCCTTTCATCCTAACCTCAACACTTTTCACCATGGAGACACTTTTAGGAATACTTGGTCTTTGACATTGTATTCAATGTCTTTTCTCTTTAATTCCGCATACAAATTTTACCTATTCGAAGCCGCTTTCAATATATCTTCAATCAATTTGATTTTCCCCTCTGACTTCTGTACTATTTCTAGACCCAAAAATTTTCTTTCTCCCACTTTGGTCCAACACAGTGGTGTTCGACACCTACGACCATACAAAGCTTCATAGGGTGCCATTTGTATAATCGATGTGAAGCTATTGTTATAGGCAAATTCTACTAGAGGTAAATGTTTTTCCCAACTACCTCAAAATTTAATTATATAGCCTCTCAGCATATCTTCCAATATCTGAATGACTCGTTTGGATTGTCGTCAGTTTGCAAATGGAAGGTACTTGAGACTCTTATGGTCGGTATAGATCTAGCACTTCTCACCATACAAGTAATGCCTTCAAATTTTTAATGCAAACTGTAACAGCCCCGTTTTTAGTTAAATCGAAATAGTAGTTTCGGGACCACAAATATGAAGTTGAAATAATTATTTTATTATTATTTTAATTTCTACAGTGTGATAATATGATTGTGTGAAATTTTCGTTAAGAAATTTTATTGTTTGAAAGCTTAATTTGATAAAAAGGACTAAATCGCATAAAGTGCAAAAGTGATGTTCTATTAGCTAAAGTATCTAATAGCTATGGAACCTTAAAGTAAAGGTTCTTATGTAGTAAATATACCATTATTAATGTTAGTGGACATATATGGACATATATTAAGTGATTTTAAAGGTTAAATAGTAAGGTTAAATTAGTAATTTAATAATTAAGTAAAGTAAAATATTAAAAAAAAAGCTATCATCTTCCTTTGTTGTATTTTCCACTGAAATTAAGAAGGAAGGAACTCCATTTTTGTATTTGAAGGTTCAGCTAGGTCTTTTTCTGAATGTAAGTCATTTTTTACCCAGTTTTTAACGATTTCTATGTTTTTGATATCACTGCAGCTTAGTCAAGCTAGCCTAGGGACTATTTTGCAAAATTGTTAAAGATTTAGGATGTTTCCATTGATGAATAAGCATGTATTTTAATTATTAATGATAGATTATGAATGTTTAATGATAGTTATACAAGTTTTGTTAAGTGATTTTTAGTGAAAATGCAAATTAGGGATTTAATTGAGAAATATGAAAACTTTGTGGTTAAAATGTGGAATAAATGAAAAATATGGGCAGATATGTGCACTAAAAAATTCGGCTAGCATGGGTTGGTATTAAATTGCATGAATTTGTGATTTTATGAAATAAGGACTAAATTGTAAAAATGTGAAACATTAGGGGAAAAGTGTAAATGTGCTTTAACGAGTGTTTTGGATTAAATTGAATAGTGAGGTAATTAAATCAGCCAAATTTGATTACACATAGATCAAGAAAAGTGAAATTCAGATCTAGATCGGGGGAAAAACAAAGTACTCGACTAATCGACCTATTTCATCAGTTTTGCGTCCGAGATAAGTTCGTATATAATAAGTTTCATTATAAATGTATTTTAAATGCTTTGATATTGCATAAACTGTGAATTCGAGACTACAGACATGTTCGACAATTATTCGACGACGATTCGGCATTGGAAATCCTGGTTGAACCTTAGGAATTGATTAGGATACGAATGACATGCCATTAGGGGTTATTGTGATTATGTGATCCGGGTGCTGGTCCTGTACATCCTACCGGTGGCTGAATATATCGGCATGTGTTGTGGTTACTTGACAACTTGTGTGAGCAGCACCGTGTAGCTATGTCTTGACTGACAGCTTGTGTGAGCAGGCCCGTTGATAGCTCGAGAGTGAGCATATATGTGATATGAGATTGAGATAGCATTGGCTATGTATGTGACACTTTGGTGCGAGTTTCCCGAGTATTCGATAGTATTCCGAATGGTTCAACGGGTAAATGAAAGACGTGGTTGAGTATAAGATTGATACGAGATGGTACATGTATGTACATGAATCGTATAAGCTTTAAACTAAAGAAATTGTGAAGTTTGCATATAATCTTATGATTTAAGGATGTGAAAGGTTTGTTAGTTAATATGAACTACATATTGATATATTCAATTTGTTGAATTGTGTATTTATGATTACATTGAGTTTATTTCATACGAGCTTACTAAGCTATAAAGCTTACTTTGTTTATTTTACCGTGTTTTATAGTGATTTCAAAGCTAGCTCGGATTTGGAGATTGTCGGAGACTTCATCACACTATCAAGTTATCGTTTTAGTACTTTTGAATCTATGTTTTTGGAATATATGGCATGTATAGGAACTTGGGTCATTTTGGTATATAAGTTGATGAAGAATTTAGCCATTTGAATTGGCTTGTATATGTCTATGGTTTGGTTTGTATATATAGCCATGAAAGTTGCCTTAATTTGTTCGATTTGGTTGTGTATATATATGTGTGCATATAGCTTATATTATGTAATTGAGGTTGGTTTTGTGATTCTTATTGATAATAGGTATAGTGGTTGTCAAATGGTTAAAATTAGAGAAGATATATGTTTGTGAATTTGAGCATAATGATACATGTTTGGAAATGTTTACTTAGTTGAAATGTATATGTAAAATTGGTATCAATGGATTGGCCTATTTTGTAATTTGTGTATATTGTGGATAATGGAATTGCGTTGGCATGATTTAGGTTTGATTTAGTTGGTTTGTATGCTTATTTTTATGCCATGAATTGTGCAATTTGATTTGGTGTAGGTTTGTGCAATTTGGGTGGCAAAATGGCTTGGTAAATAGCCTAGTTTTGTCTGCACGGGAAGAGACATGGGTATGTGTCTCAGCCGTGTGTAATACACGGTTATGTTACACGGTCATGTGTCCCCTGGTGTTGATTAGAAACCAAGTCAGTATGTTTCAAACGACCTCACACATGGGCGTGTGACTTGGCCGTGTGGCATAAGTCAGTATACCCTAGAGGTTTGGCACAGCCTAACACACGGCCTGGCACACGGGCATGTATGGCCATTTTTAGGGCACACGGGCTAGTCACACGGTCGTGTCTGTTGGCCGTGTGACCCAAGTTAAAGAATTACATAGGGTCAGACACGGGCTGGGACACGGCCATGTGATTCCATTTTGAATGTCCACACGGCCTGTGACACATAGTGTCTTTGGTCGTGTGAGACACACAGCCGGGCCACACGGGCGTGTGTCCCCTATTTTTGCAAAAAAAAATTCTGTGTTCTTAAGATCTCAAAGTTATCGGTTTAGTCCCAAACCACCCCGAATGAATGTTTTGGGCCTCGTAGGCTTGTATTATGGATGATATGAATGTGTTGATTGATAATTGCATGAAATTTGAAAATGTATGAGTAAATGTATATGTTATTGATTTATAAGTCCGGTAATGTTCTGTAACCTTATTTCAGCGTTGAATACAAGTGAAGGGTGTTACATTTATTGGTATCAGAGCTACGGTTTAGTCGATTTTAGGACTTATATAGTATATGTGAGAGTCTAGCTATACATGCCATGTATAACCTGTGATAGTGTGATGACTTCTGACTGTTTAAAATATGTTTTCGTATAGTAAATGGATCTCAATCGAGCTGTAGATGACGATGTTGAAAGTAATGTGCCTGCCTCCGTTCACAGGGTAGCGCAATCTGAGTCTAGACACGTATCGGGTAGCCAAGGAAGAAAGGCTAAAGAACCTCTACCCCCACCTAATCCTCAACCGGTTCCCGTAGTTCCTCAAGGTGTGGAATTTCTACAATTGAATAAACCGCTAGTTGATAAGATTTGAAAAAATAGAGTCGAAGAATTTAGAGCTAATGTTGACAATGATCTTGAGAGAGCTGAGCTTTGGCTTGAAAATATAATTCGGGTGTTTGATGAACTTTCGTGCACGTCGGCAGAATGTTTAAAATGTGCTGTATCACTTATGAGGGACACTGCATATCAATGGTGGAATACTTTGGTGTTTGTGGTGTCGAGAGAAAGAGTTTCCTGAGACTTCTTTCAAGCTGAGTTTAGAAAGAAATACATTAGTCAGCGGTTTATCGATAAGAAATGCAAAGAGTTTCTAGAGTTGAAACAAGGCCCGTGTACAAGCGAGAGCTCGTGAGACTCAGTAAATATCCTCGGGAATATGTTTCAACCGAAGCAATTATGTGTAAAAGATTTGAAGATGGTTTGAATGAGGATATCAAATTGTTGGTCGGGATTCTAAAGTTGAAAGAATTCGTTGCGTTGGTTGACAGAGCCTGTAAAGCCGAAGAACTTGGCAAAGAAAAGAGAAAGGCGGATTTCTGAGCTAGAGTTTCGAGGAAAAGATCAATGAGTAAACCGTATCAAACTTCATCAAAAAAATCACGAGATTTTTATAGTCACACAAATGCTTCAGTAGGATATTCAAATAGAGATCGTGGAAAACAATACTCAACTCCTGAGCTCAAGCTACATCAGTATAGAGTGTTGTCAAGTGTGAGAAACTATAGACCTGAATGTCAACTATGCTAAACATGACATCTTGGTGAGAGTAGAATGAATGGCCGAGCTTGTTTCAGATGTGGCTCATAAGATCATTTCATTCGAGATTGTCCCGAATTAGATGAGAAAGGCAAATTCCAGAATGCAAGACTGAGTAATACAATCACTAGAGGAAGGCCACCGAGAAATGCGGGAAATGTGACCAGTTGTAGAGGCGCGACAAAATATTCGGTTATGAGATCTGAAGCGAGAGCACCTGCTAGAGCTTACGCTATTTGCGCTGGTGAAGACGTGTCATCATCCGATGTTATCACCGGTACATTTTCTCTTTATGACACTAATGTGATTACTTTGATTGATCCTGGATTGACTCAGTATATTTGTATGAATTTGGTGTCTAGTAAGAGTTTGCCTATTAATTCTACTGAGTTTGTGATTAAAGTATCGAACCCCTTAGGCAAGTATGTTCTAGTTGATAAAGTTTGCAAGAATTGTCCTTTAATGATTCGGGGTTACCTTTTTCTGGTTAATTTGATGCTACTACTTTTTAATGAATTTGATGTAATTCTGGGTATGGATTGGTTGACGTTGCATGATACTGTTGTGAATTATACACGAAAGACTATTGAATTGAAATGTCAGAACAATGAAATTCTTTGAATTGAATCAGATGAGTCGATTGGGTTGCCTGTTGTGATTTTGTCTATGTCAGCTCAGAGATGTACGAGGAAAGGTTGTGAAGCTTATCTTGCTTATGTTTTGGATACAAAAGTGTCTAAATCTAGGATTGAATCAGTACCAGTTGTCTGTGAGTTTCTGGATGTGTTTCCAGAAGAGTTATCGGGGTTACCACCAATCAGAGAGGTTGAGTTTGCTATTGAATTAGTGCCGAGAACATCACCGATATCTATAGCTCTGTATAGAATGGCCCCGACAGAGTTGAAAGAATTAAAAGCTCAGTTGCAAGAGTTAACAGATAGAGGTTTTGCACGACCTAGTTTTTCACCCTGGGGTGCGCCTGTATTGTTTGTAAAGAAGAAAGACGGATCAATGAGAATGTGCATTGACTATTTTCAACTCAACAAAGTTATGATAAAGAACAAGTATCCTTTGTCGAGAATAGATGATTTGTTTGATCAGTTGAAAGGGGCAACAATATTTTCGAAGATTGATTTGGGATCAGGCTATTATCAGTTGTGAGTTAAAGATTCGGATGTGCCGAAAACTCCGTTTAGAATGAGGTACAGACATTATGAATTTCTTGCTATGCCTTTCGGATTGACTAATGCTCCTGCAGTTTTTATGGATTTGATGAATCAGATTTTCAGACCATATTTTGTAGTTTTCATTGACGACATTCTGATTTATTCACGAGATGAGTCTGAGCATGCCGAGCATTTGAGATTGTGCTTCAAACTTTGAGAGATAAGCAATTGTTTGCTAAATTCAGTAAATGCGAGTTTTGGCTCCAAGAGGTTGGATTTCTAGGACATATGGTTTCAGCTGAAGGTATACGAGTTGATTCGAGCAAGATTTCAGTAGTTGTTGATTGGAAACCATCGAGAAATGCATCCGAAGTCAAAAGCTTTCTTGGACTAGCTGGCTACTATCGATTTTTTTTAAAGGATTCTCGATGATTGCTACACTGATGACCAGATTGCTACAGAAAGATATAAAATTTGAGTGGTCAGAAAAATGTCAGCAAAGTTTTGATCAGTTGAAAGCATTGTTAACTGAGGCACCAATGTTGGTTCAACCTAATTCGGGTAAAAAATTTGTGATTTTCAACGATGCATCATTGAACGGTTTGGGTTGCGTTTTGATGCAATAAGGAAAAGTGATAGCTTATGCATCTCGACAGTTAAAGTCGCATGAAAAGAATTATCCGACGCATGATTTAGAGTTGGTCGCTATTGTTTTCGCATTGAAAATTTGACGACACCATTTGTACAGTGAAAAGTGTCACATCTTTACCGATCACAAGAGCTTGAAATATATAATAACCCGAAAAGATCTGAATTTGTGACAACGAAGATGGCTCGAGTTGCTAATAGACTATGAGTTAGTGATTGATTATCATCCGGGGAAAGCGAATGTAGTCGCGGATGCTCTGAGGAGAAAATCATTATTTGCTTTGAGAGCGATGAATACTCAAATAAACTTATCTGATGATGGTTTGATTCTAGCAGAGTTGAAAGCTAAACCGATATTTCTTCAGTAAATTTGCGAAGCTCAGAAGTATGATAATGAATTGCAAGCCAAAAGAATGCAATATGAGTCGACTAGTGATTCCGACTATCAAATCGGATCTGATGATTGTTTAATGTTCCAAGGTAGAATTTGCGTACCAAAGAATTTGCGTAAAATAAAATTTAAACACATAAATACATCAAATTAAGAATACTAAATGAATACAATTGTTTTCATGGTGTTGTTATCTATCGTGAGTTGGTGTCGAGTTAATTTGTGACGCCAGCTCAATAAACAACATTATTGATATATATATATATATATATATATATATATATAATTGGTGGAGATAATAAAATGTGGATAATAAAATTAAATTGTATAAAAAATGTTGGCACAATGATTTGTTTAGCCCTCTAATTTTACAAAAAGACATTTTAACCCTCCATTTAAATTTTCACATTTTTTTTAACACTTACACTTGATTTTTTGTCAAATCACTCCAAAATAGATGGAAAATTTAACGTTTTCTAACTTTACTAAGTGGCATATGCGTGGTTTGCCACATGGATGACACGTCAGCATTTAATTATTTTTTTAAATTTTAAAAATTCAAAAAAAATCTTTAAAATTATTTAAAATGTATAAAATTTTAAAAAGTAATTAAATACTAACATGTCATCCACATGGAAATCCATGTTTATGCCACATCAGCAAAGTTAACAAAAAAATACAAGTTTAAGGACCAAAAAAGTCATTATGCCAAAAATTAAATTTTTTTTTTAAGTTGGAGGGCAAAAAAAAAGTCATTATGCCAAAAATGTTTAAATAAAGCTTTGGTTGAGCGATAAATTTGTGAATTTTCTATTGCAATTGGCATGGATTCAAATATCGTTATATGCACATTTTTTATTATTTTTTCTTTAAAAGAAAAAGACTAAAGTACTTTCGAATAATATAACTTATGTTAAATATGAAAAGATATTTTAGTAATTTCGTTCATCAAGTTGGTATCCCGTTGACTCGTGACACCAACTAAGTCAAGGGGTTAAATAATAGTAAAGATTAGGGGTGTAATCAAGCAGAGTCGAGCCCAAATACTGCCAACCTTGAGCTCAAGCTCAACTTGAATATTTTGCTCAAGCTCAATTGTACATCAGTTTTTAAGCTTGAGCTCGGCTTGAGATATAATCGAGCTACTCGAGCTCGATTAAGCTCATTTATCAATTTTTAAACTCAAACTCGACTTAATAATTAAGCTTAGGGTTAATAACATATATTAAGAACAATAACGTAATTTTATAATATAAAGTATGAAAAGCTTAGGGTTACTAAACTCGAATTTGACTCAATCAATAGCTCAAGCTGCTCAAGTTCAGCTCGATGATTACCAAATCGAATTTAAATTTTTTTAGTCGAACTCGATTAATTTGCGAACACTAATATATCATTTACACCCTTAATATAAATTATATATTATTGATGTATACTAAAAAATTATGTATTTAAATATATTGTAAGTAATTACCAAATAAACTGAAGGTAAGACCATCATTGGCATAAAACTATTTTAATATTCTCATGTCTTTATACACTAAACTAATTTAAATATAATATTTTGTAACATACAATTACCATCTTAATATGGATTGTAATTCACCCCTGCATTACACAAGAATGCATATTAATATATTAATATTATTATATTATTATTTAAAGCTTTTAAATGAGTTAGTGTCGCCATAAATTAGATAACAATTTATTTGTGAAATTTTTAAAAGCCCAATATTTTTAAAAAGCAATCAATATGATGTATAAGATATTTTTATCTTTTTACATACAATTTAGAAAAATACAAATGAGGAAATTTGAATTCAATATATCAAAATCTTCTTTCACTCAATTTTACCATTTCAATCAAAGTTATATTTAATTTTCATATAATTTCTATAATTTTGTTAAATAAAAAAGTTCACCCTCTGTATTTAACCCTTTTATAATTAAAACCCTGCTTAGAGTGTAATAGGGAATTTGGATTCCTTTGTAACTCTTCTTTTTCTTGTTTATATTCTAAGCATATGATCCTTGCGTACTAACAGAGATGTTGGTTTTGGGTGTACTCGAATATGAAAGTGTTAACCGATCAGATTAATAGAAGAAAAAAAAAGGTGGTGGTTGAAGTAGTGATTCACCTGTGATTAGACGAATACTTAATGAGAATGGGAAGATTTTTGAGAGTAGAGTAATAAAGAAGAGACACAGCCTGTTAGAAGCATATAGTAAACAATAACAGGATCTTTTTATAGCGGGAGATACGATTATTGATATTGAGATCTAATTTTAATTTCTTGATAGTAACGAAGGCGTAACGTTTTTGGATAATTGGATAATCAATAATTTTGAACTCCTCACATGCGTCTCACATATATTCAACGTAGGTTTGTGTTGTGCAAGGTTTGCTAGATTCAAATACGCCATTAGTGAGGTATACTAACTTAGCCAGGTTTACTAGGTAGACATGATTCATTAAGGGATCAACTCTACTAAAACATACATGTTGGGGTCCGTGATGTAAATATAATAGAAAGTATAGAGGAAACAAAAAGTAGTATGCCTAAGATATCATAAATTATGAACTTTTGGTCAAGTTTTTAAGTTATATTATAGGGAGGATCTATTTACACCGCTATAAAATTAAATTAATTTTATATCTTTTTTAAGTTTTTGATATAATTAATATTTTAACAATCTAATCGTAATATTTTATATTCTATTCATGATCTTGCATGTTAAATTTAATTTAAAATAATTTTTTTAATTATTTTTAGGTAAAAAATTTCAATTGTGAATATAATTTTACTGCTTAAAGTTTAATGTTTGAAACTTTATGGTTTAAGTTGTAAGATATTTAGAATTTTAAAATTTTATAAAAAATTAAATTAAATTTGCTAAATTTTATCTTAAAAAATAAGAAATATCAAAGAAAAAATTGATGAACGGAGTTGATTGTAGCTGTTATGGTAGACGAGCCCGCAGCAAATTGAAAGTAATTAAAAAAAATAATTGGATTGCAAAGGGGTTGGAGATCCTGCAGATACTTTAAGATCGGATCTGAATCTGTAATTTAGGGCAGCCTTTTGATGATTAAAACAACATATAGTATATGGTAAGCTCTCACTAGAGTGTTTAGAGTATTCTAAAGGTCACTTATGTCCTATTTAAAATATAATAAAAGAATAATTATAGAATATTATAGATGAGAATATTTAAATCTTATTTGGGTATTAAAATATTTTATTGAGTCTTAATTCAATTGATATCGATATTATTATCAGTGTAAGAGGATGTGGATTTGAGTGCACGGAAGCGCATTATACCCTTATTTAAGAGTTGAAAAATGGCTATAAGTAATTTTAAATATTGATATGACTACAAAAAATGACTTCTTTGGTGTTTCTCTTTTCCAAGTAGTCTCATCCTAACCCACTACAACTTTAGGGGTATAGGAATTGTCGCTTCAATCTGCTCAACTGCAACTTCAGGTGCATTTTAAGCACCAAATATCGTAGCATGAGCTTCTCTACACAAACTTCTCAAGGACCATTTTGAACTTGATATGTGCTTAGGAGATCTAGAGTACTTTGTTAATGCCCCAAGCTGCAACGTCTCTTCTTCTGAGACGAAACGACTGCCACATGTTCAATCTTCGATCTAAATCTGAGCTGCCATTTCCTGAGTTTTCAACTCAAAACCCCTTTGGTCTCAAGGCGCCCTTTGCGAGTCTTCGCCTTGGCCTCTCCTTTTTTTTAGGTGAAGTATTTCTTGATCGAATCTAAATTCACAAGGTTAGGCAGGTTCTTGCCATCCATCTCGGTCAAAATCAGCATTCCTCTAGAAAAGGTTTTATTTACCACATAAGGTCATTCCCAGTTTAACTCCACTTTCCTCTGAAGTCCTTTTGTATGGGAATGATCATTTTCAATACGAGGTCTCTCTCATGGAATTTCCTAGGGCGAACATTTTTGTCATAAGCTCGCATAATTCGTTTTTGGTACATTTGACCATGACGGATAGCCTTTAGCCTCTTCTCTTCGATCAAGTTCAACTGAGCATATCGAGATTGGATACATTCTGTAACATCCTAAAAAGGGCCTATGTATTTTCGGTTTAATTGTACGAAATGACATGTCTTAAGTATTATGAATAAATTTTGAATATTTCTGGAAACCCGGAAATGAATGGAAATGATTTGGAAATGAACATTTTTGGAAACCTGAAAATGTATAGAAATGTTGAGTTTAAAAATGGAAAGTGAACACTTTTGGAAACTAGGAAATGTAAGGAAATGATTTGGAAATGGTTCAAAAGAGGAACATTTCTGGAAACTTGGAAATGTAAGGAAATGTCAAGTTTACAGAGCCGAACGAAAATTTTTGGAAACTTAGAAATGACTTAGAAATGTCGAGTTTTAAAGTTTAAAAGAGGAAATTAAGGCAAGGTGGCCTTAAAAGAAAAAGTTTGTGAAATTTGACACACAAATAGGCTTGGAAAAGTGGCCTGAAGATGCCACTTAGGGCCTCTGGAAATGGCGCCACATGCAAGGTGTTGGGCCTAGGTTCGAGTCACTTGGGAAGCAAATAAAATGAGTTTTATTTTTGCTTCCAGAAGCAGAGGAGTGGACGGCAAGGCTTCTAGAAAAAGGGAGTTTTATTCCCTTTAAATTTCGGCAATTAATGGGATAAATAAGGGATTTAAATTGGATTATTTTTTGAAGAGATAATAGATGGATAAATATGGATTTATCCCTTTTATTTTGATAGATAAGGAAGAGATAAAAGAGGATTATTATTAGTATTATTTTTATTAAGAGATAAGAGATAATTATTGGATTAAGTTTTATTAAAGTGATAAATCAAGGGATAAAGTTATCAAAATAAAAGAGTGGTGGCCAAGTAAGGGACTCTAGCCTAGTAAATTCGGCTATAAAAGGAAAAGAGAGGCCATTCATTCATTCACTTTTCCTTTGCCGAATTTCTTAAGCAAATTCTCCTCTCTCTGCCGAATTTCCTACAGTTTTTATTCTTCTTCTCTTTGATTAGCCAAAGCCGAAATACCTTGTGTTCTAGCCAAATCCTCCATCTTTATTCTTCCTTCTCTTTTCTTTCTAATCCCTCCAAAAGCCAGAAGTAAGCCTTTTAAGGCCATAGCTGAATATTGTTAAAGGCTCAAGCAAGGATTGTCGATTCCTAAAGTAAGGAGATCTTTCGGGATTTACTAAGTGTCGACTACAAGGAAGGAGAAGTTCTTTTCCCGAAGGTACACCATAAGCCGCGTGTTCCCTAGTTATTCGGTGAATTTCGGGATTTAAGAATCTAAGGTAAGTCATATTTAACACACGGCTAAGGGTTATTTGTTGTGAATAAATGTTAGAAATTGATCTAACATGAAGTTATAGGGATTTCAACAGAGGGATACAAGGATTTCGGGATTTGAGAATTTCAAGGTAAGTTTTAAGAATACTAATCCTACTAGGATTTGGATTTATGGCCGAATGGCTTTTTATTAAAGTAGTAAGTGATTAATCAAATGTAGGAATTTGAGATCTAAGGCAGTAGATCAGATTTCGGGATTTCAAGGAATTCGTTAAGCAAATCAGGTGTGTACCCTACCCTAAGTTTTGATAGGTTCATGGCTATGTTTAAATTAAATGTATTATTAAGAATGTGTGTACCCCACACTACTTTATAATATGAATTATGGTTATATGCATTAAAATATGTGTTAATGAAAATATGAATGTGGCTAAAGTACCATGTTAAGGTACTAAGTACTCAGGTACGTTTCCTACTCCTACTAGGAATATGAAAAATGTTATTCGTAACATGGGAATATGATAAGGTTGTGAACTTTGGTATATTATGTATGTTAATATATGGGGCATATGGTTGTATATTGAAAGGGGAAGTGAAAAGTGGTGACTTAAAACCACAATAATCTGAAAAGTGGTGACCTAAGACCACATAATCTGAAAAGTGGTGACTTACGACCACAGTAATCTGAAAAGTGGTGATCTAAGACCACAGTAATCTGAAAAGTGGTTTCCTAAAACCACAGATGCGGAGCCTTAAGCCCGCAAATTGGTGTGTAGCGGAAGGAGGGTCGACTTAGCAGTCCCCACGGTGTGACTGGCAGGTACGGGGGTGTGTAGCGGATGGACAATTAAGTTTGGGTTTGGGAATGCATCATTAATTGTATTCTATGATTTGAATGTGTATCATTTGTATGCCTGATTCTATTATGACTTAGTGTTGTGTACACATTGAGTCTGTTGACTCACCCCGTTGGGGAATATTTTTCAGGTGATGAGCAGTAATAGACAGGGTCGGCAGGAGCTTAAAGGTGGCCATGCATAGCAAGAAATTTATGATTTGGACTTTCAATTTATTTTAAGTATTTTAAGTTTTACTTTGGGATCATTGATATAATAAGGCCATTGTGGTTTACTTTATTTTTATTTTTTTTTTAAAAAAAATCACACAAGTTCTTTCTAAGTAACAAAAGAATTTTGAACCGGTTTACTTGAGGAACATACCAAATCTGGTCAAAGCTCGTGGGCCGGGTTTGGAGTGTTTCAGTTTGGTATCAGAGCCCAGTTTCAAACCCTCGGCCTGGGGTTTAAGGCCCAAAACATTTTCAAATCGAGCCCAAAAGAGTTTTTGAAAATAAGCAGGTTTTTCTGGCATGGCACCTAAGTCTCCGACCCGAAGTCCACCAGGTAAGTACCCCTATCTCCTGTGTGAAATATATTGTGATCTATAGAAGGGTAGAAATGGAATGGAACGTAGAATAGCATGATCAGTACTTGAACCCTAGGACTAGTTTACCCCAATGTTTACATAAGACTTAAATGCCTAATCAAACAAACCTGTGTCTAAGTCGCCGAGTTAGGGTGTGGCAACCATTGTGCGCATGTCTAGGATTGGTATTCGGTGGGAGCTTGGTATTTAAGCAGTCCGTGTGACTCATCTCCTTTCCACTCGAATCCTACCTGGTGCGTAGCTTCGGTTCACCCTAACCAAGAGGACTCGGTCATAGGCTAAACACAATAACTAAAACCCGAAAAGGAACTAGCCGTATTTTCATAAAAACCCTAGTTTTAAAACTCTTAAAATTTCTTTTTAATTTGTGAGCACTATTGTTTTACAACATTTTTCCGAAAAATTTCCGATTTGTAGAATTACTAAAATACCCCTAGTGGTAAAATTACAAAAATGCCCTTGGTTTATAAAAATGTCCAAAATACCCACAGTTCTAATCAAAATTTTCTTACAAGTCCCAAAAACCCCTATTTGCAAAATTACTAAAGTGACCTTGAGTTTTAAAATTTACCATATTACCCCGACTTCAATAAAATTTTCTTATTTTGTAAAAGTATTAAAAAAAAAACCCTATTTTGTGAAAGTCCAAAATACCCTGATTTGGAAAAATTTACGAAATTGCCCCTGGTTTATCAAAATTACCAAAATGACCCTGATTTCTAAAATTTCCGCAACATCACCGATTTGGAAAATGAATTCTCATTAATAACCCTCAAGTTTTGTAAAATCTGAGATACCCCTGATTTACTAAACTTTACAAATTTACCCCGAGTTTCCAAAATTACCGAAATACCCTCGAAATTCAAAATTTCCGAAATACCCCCGGGATTTCAAAAATTACCAAAATACCCTTATTGAAAAAAAATCACCAAGGAACCTTATTTTGAAAAATTACGAAAATACCCCTGTAGGATAAAATTACGAAAATACCCCTGGGTAGTGGAAAAATAACAACAATGAAAACTACAACATTTCTCTGAATGAACGAAAGTTCATAATTGATTGATGAATGTACGGATGTGAAGACTGTGTGCATGTATGAATACGAAAGAACCACTCCTAAAATTCTTCTCATAAAACTTCTTCGCGAATAATCAGTGAAACAAGAACTAATGCATAAAACTTTGTAATCAGATTAAATCGCAACGTTAGAAATGAGTTCTAGGGGACGTGAACCTAGAGATTGTGCCTAGGAAGTATGATGGTTCTATTAAGATCAGAGTGTGCAGCGTAAGCATAGTGCGGTGAGAAGGATTGTACGACTGTTAGTAAGTAATTTCGAGGACAAAATTATTTTTTAGGAGGGTAGAACTGTAACATCCTAAAAAGAGCCTATGCATTTTCGGTTTAATTGTACGAAATGACATGTCTTAAGTATTATGAATAAATTTTGAATATTTCTGGGAACCCGGAAATGAATGGAAATGATTTGGAAATGAACATTTTTGGAAACTTGAAAATGTATAGAAATGTTGAGTTTAAAAATGGAAAGTGAACATTTTTGGAAACTAGGAAATGTAAGGAAATGATTTGGAAATGGTTCAAAAGAGGAAAGTGAACATTTCTGGAAACTTGGAAATGTAAGGAAATGTCAAGTTTACAGAGCCGAACGAAAATTTTTGGAAACTTAGAAATGACTTAGAAATGTCGAGTTTTAAAGTTTAAAAGAGGAAATTAAGGCAAGGTGGCCTTAAAAGAAAGTTTGTGAAATTTGACACACAAACAGGCTTGGAAAAGTGGCCTGAAGATGCCACTTAGGGCCTCTGGAAATGGCGCCACATGCAAGGTGTTGGGCCTAGGTTCGAGTCACTTGGGAAGCAAATAAAATGAGTTTTATTTTTGCTTCCAGAAGCAGAGGAGTGGACGACAAGGCTTCTAGAAAAAGGGAGTTTTATTCCCTTTAAATTTCGGTAATTAATGGGATAAATAAGGGATTTAAATTGGATTATTTTTTGAAGAGATAATAGATGGATAAATATGGATTTATCCCTTTTATTTTGATAGATAAGGAAGAGATAAAAGAGGATTATTATTAGTATTATTTTTATTAAGAGATAAGAGATAATTATTGGATTAAGTTTTATTAAAGTGATAAATCAAGGGATAAAGTTATCAAAATAAAAGAGTGGTGGCCAAGTAAGGGACTCTAGCCTAGTAAATTCAGCTATAAAAGGAAAAGAGAGGCCATTCATTCATTCACTTTTCCTTTGCCGAATTTCTTAAGCAAATTCTCCTCTCTCTGCCGAATTTCCTACAGTTTTTATTCTTCTTCTCTTTGATTAGCCAAAGCTGAAATACCTTGTGTTCTAGCCAAATCCTCCATCTTTATTCTTCCTTCTCTTTTCTTTCTAATCCCTCCAAAAGCTAGAAGTAAGCCTTTTAAGGCCATAGCTGAATATTGTTAAAGGCTCAAGCAAGGATTGTCAATTCCTAAAGTAAGGAGATCTTTCGAGATTTACTAAGTGTCGACTACAAGGAAGGAGAAGTTCTTTTCCCGAAGGTACACCATAAGCCGCGTGTTCCCTAGTTATTCGATGAATTTCGAGATTTAAGAATCTAAGGTAAGTCATATTTAACACACGGCTGAGGGTTATTTGTTGTGAATAAATGTTATAAATTGATCTAACATGAAGTTATAGGGATTTCGACAGAGGGATACAAGGATTTCGGGATTTGAGAATTTCAAGGTAAGTTTTAAGAATACTAATCCTACTAGGATTTGGATTTATGGCCGAATGGCTTTTTATTAAAGTAGTAAGTGATTAATCAAATGTAGGAATTTGAGATCTAAGGCAGTAGATCAGATTTCGGGATTTCAAGGAATTCGTTAAGCAAATCAGGTGTGTACCCTACCCTAAGTTTTGATAGGTTCATGGCTATGTTTAAATTAAATGTATTATTAAGAATGTGTGTACCCTACCCTAAGTTTTGATAGGTTCATGGCTATGTTTAAATTAAATGTATTATTAAGAATGTGTGTACCCCACACTACTTTATAATATGAATTATGGTTATATGCATTAAAATATGCGTTAATGAAAATATGAATGTGGCTAAAGTACCATGTTAAGGTACTAAGTACTCAGGTACATTTCCTACTCCTACTAGGAATATGAAAAATGTTATTCGTAACATGGGAATATGATAAGGTTGTGAACTTTGGTATATTATGTATGTTAATATATGGGGCATATGGTTGTATATTGAAAGGGGAAGTGAAAAGTGGTGACTTAAAACCACAGTAATCTGAAAAGTGGTGACCTAAGACCACAGTAATCTGAAAAGTGGTGACTTACGACCACAGTAATCTGAAAAGTGGTGATCTAAGACCACAGTAATCTGAAAAGTGGTTTCCTAAAACCACAGATGCGGAGCCTTAAGCCCGCAAATTGGTGTGTAGCGGAAGGAGGGTCGACTTAGCAGTCCCCACGGTGTGACTGGCAGGTACGGGGGTGTGTAGCGGATGGACAATTAAGTTTGGGTTTGGGAATGCATCATTAATTGTATTCTATGATTTGAATGTGTATCATTTGTATGCCTGATTCTATTATGACTTAGTGTTGTGTACACATTGAGTCTGTTGACTCACCCCGTTGGGGAATATTTTTCAGGTGATGAGCAGTAATGGACCGGGTCGGCAGGAGCTTAAAGGTGGCCATGCATAGCAAGAAATTTATGATTTGGACTTTTAATTTATTTTAAGTATTTTAAGTTTTACTTTGGGATCATTGATATAATAAGGCCATTGTGGTTTACTTTATTTTTTTCTTTTATTTATTATGTTTATGGATTTTTATCAATTAAAGTTTAAGTAAATTCCTTTTAAAATTAACTCTAAATGTTTTGTCACCTTAAATAAATGGGTTTTAACATAAGATAAATTTGTTTTCAACTCAAGCCCAACCCAAACAATATTTTTTTTTAAAAAATCACACAAGTTTTTTCTAAGTAACAAAAGAATTTTGAACCGGTTTACTTGAGGAACATACCAAATCTGGTCAAAGCTCGTGGGCCGGGTTTGGGGTGTTTCACATTCTGCTTCATCTAACTTCAACTCTAACAAAACTCAGAGGGAAGGAATCTCGACTTCAATGCGCAAAACAGCCTCATTCCATAAACCAAAGAGAAAGGCGTTTCCCCGGTAGAGGTTCTGACAGACGTTCAATAAACATAGAGGGCAAATGGTAACTTTTCATGCCAATCTTTATAAGTCTCTGTCATTTTCCCCACGATCTTCTCAATGTTTTTATTGGCTGCCTCAACTAAACCATTCATTTTTGGGTGATATGGTGACGAGTTGTGGTACATGATCTTGAACTAACTACAGACTTCTGATATCATGCTGTTGTTCAAATTCAATGCATTGTTAGATATGATCCTTTCTAGCATTCCATACCGACATATAATCTCTTTCTTTAAGAATTTACTGACTGCCGACTTCGTGGCATTGGTATAAGAAGCGGCCCCTACCCACTTGGTGAAGTAGTTGATGACCACAAAGATGAATCGATGCCCATTGGAAGCTTTTGGCGAGATTGGCCCAATGACATCTATGCCCCACATAGAGAAAGGCCATGGAGAAATCATAACATGAAGAGGTGAAGGAGGTACGTGAATTTTATCCCCATAAATTTGGCACTTATGACATCTCTTGGCATAACTAATGCAGACCCCTTCAATGGTGGACCAATAATATCCAAATCTCATGATTTTCCTGGCCACTATAAAACCATTAGCATGTGTTTCGCAAACACCCTCATGGACCTCTTCTAAGATTTTCTTGGCCTTAACAGCATCCACACATCATAGTAGCACTTGGTCATTTCTTCTTTTATATAGGATCTCTCTAACTAAGACATAGTCATTGGTCAGTCTCCTTAGTGTCCTTTTATTATCCTCGGTCACCTGATCAGGGTATTCACGATTCTTTACATATCGCAGTATATCGTGGTACCAAGGGTGATCATTATTTTCCTCTTCCTCGATGTTGTAATAATGAGTCGGAGCTCATAAATACTCATCTGGATAGGTTTTACATCCTCCTGCATGTTCACTTTGACCATGGAAGCTAAAGTAGCCAACGAGTCAGATCTTTATTTGGGAAATCGAAAATCAAAAGCTCGTAATCTTCTAGAGCTCTACTGGCTAGAAAATCTACTATTGCACTCCCTTTTATTGCCTTCTGGTTCACATAGACTATATCAAATTCGGAAAGTAGAATTTGCCATCAGGAAATCTTTCCATTCAGTGCAGTCGACTCCATCATGTACATTAGAGGGTTTATTTTTTAGATAAGCCAAGTTGTGTGGTACAACATGTATTATCCCAGTCTCCGGGTTGTCCAGATCAAGGTGCAACACAACTTTTTAATTGGCGAATATCTTGTCTCACATTCAGTAAACTTCTTACAGAAGTAATATATCGCTCTTTCTCTTCTCCCTGACATCATGTTGGCCAAGCATGCATCTCATGGAATTTCCAAATACTGCCAAGTACAGTATCAGCGGCTTATCTGGTCTAGGTGGCATCAGCATTGGAGTATTGGACAAGTAATATTTAACCTTGTCGAAAGTCTTCTAGCATTCTTCATCCCATACGCCTGGATTGTGTTTCTTAATGAGACAGAATATGGGGTCACATTTCTCAGTTAATTGTGAAATGAACTGGGTGATATAATTTAGTCTCCCCAAGAAACCCTGGACCGCTTTTTGAGTACACAGCGAAGGTAACTCTTGTATGGCCGTGACTTTGTCCGAGTCAATCTCGATCCCCTTTTCACTAACTACAAATCCTAGCAATTTCCCCGACTAGCCCCGCAGGTAAATTTTGCTGGATTGAGCTTTAGCTGGAATTTCCTCAACCTCAAGAACAATTTCCTCAGGACTTGTACATGCTCTTTTTCTATTCGGGATTTTGCAATCATATCATCAACATAAACCTCGATTTTTTGTGCATCATATCATGAAAAAAAGTTACCATGGCTCTTTGATACATTGCTCCCGCATTTTTCAGTCTGAATGGCACACTTTATAGCAAAATGTTCCCTACATGGTTACGAATGTGGTCTTTTCCATATCTTCAGGATGCATCTTTACCTAGTTATATGGGGAAAGGTTATTGGTTCCCATTTGACCTCTCTCCCACTCAGTCGTGCTCTTCTTCTTTCTTGCTTCTTTTCCAGCTCTTTCTTCTTTTGCCTCGCATCTGGCTCATATCCTAAGCCAAAGCGATCCTTTTTTTTCATCAGTATTGGTGCCTCAACCCTTCCTTGTTGGTATTTTCTAAGTCCTCTTCCTGGTAAGGCTCTTTTTCCAACCATAAACTGCAGTCCTATCTTTGTGGTTTTGGATATTCTTTGTACTGGGATCTTGTTTCCTTTGACAATGAAAGTTGTATTAACAAATTCCAGTGATCGAAAGAAACATTTTGTTGCCTCATCATCCGCTCCTATGTATAGTGCGTCACTAGTTACGGATGCAATGATATCCTCTTCAACGTTTATCGTCACCAGTCGACCCTTTGTTACCAACTTTAGTTTTTGGTATAGTGACGACGGCACTGCCCCAGCCGAGTGCATCCAAGGTCTACCCAATAAGGAATTATAAAAGGGCTTGATATCCATCACCAAAAAATCTACCTCATATGTGTTCAGACCAATTAGGAGAGGTACTTCAATCCTTCCCATCACCCTCCTTTCTGTACCATCAAATGCTCTCACTATATTTTGGAATGTCTTCATGTGAGAGCTATCCACTGGTAATCTATTCAGTGTGGATAGAGGCAAGACGTTCAGCACAGATTCATTGTCGATTAATAACCCTGGCAATGTATATCCTTTGCAGCAAGTAGTGATGTATAGAGCCTTCGTGGATCCCACGCCCCTGGAGGTATTTTATCGTCATTGAAAAAGATGAATCTGTCGACACTCAATTTGTTAACCAGATGGTCTAGCTTATTCACATAGATATCATCTGTGACATAAGTTTCATTCAACACTTTCATCAACGCACTACGATGTGTCTCTAAGCTCAAGAGCAAGGCTAGTACTGATATGCGAGCTGGTTATTTGTGTAGCTGTTCTACAACACTATACTCGCTATGTTTCAATAATTCAGGAATTCTTTAACCTCATTCTCAGTTACTGGCTCATTAACTGGTGATTCAAGCCTAGCTGTCTTTTATTTCCTATGCTCAACTACCAGTGTTTTTCCTTTAACGGGCTCGGTTCTTGCACTTGCAGGGTCATAGCGCCTCCCACTGGACATGTAGAAACCAAAATCCTAGCCCTCTTCTGAGGTGCCAACCGAGTTCTCTTCTCCTGGGATCATCATGTTACAGTCATAATTTCATGGAACCCTTTTTCTATCCTTATAGGGAAAAGCCACGGGTTTCTAAATTATGACTTTCGACGCAACTTGTGTTCATGCCTCATTATTTCTCGACCGTGAAATAATCACCACCAGGTGGTTGACCTTGTAGACCTTCTCTGTTGATCCTTCCTCTGAGGCGCAGATGTCTTCTTCTTCCGAGCCTTTGACATCTTCAAAGAATTCCAACTCCTTGTTATCCATCAGACTTTGCATCAAAACTCTGAATTCAGTGCACTCTTGGATCTCATGACCTTCTTCAGCGTGGAACTCACAGTAGCTCCTCACCTCTTTAGGTACCTTATCTGAATCGTAAACAATTAATCCCACATCTATCATTTTTTTGCCAGACCCATTTTAGCGGGGATTTCACTTTCGTAATATCAGTTTTGGTCCTCTTTCCTCCACTCTCAATTATCGTATTTACCCTTGGTCTGAATGACTGGGTAACAGATTTCCTACCACACTAGGTCCTGATGGATCATCGAACCTTACAATCCACATCTTGATGAACTTTTCAATCAACTTTTTGAATGTCGTGTGGTTTTCAATTAAGTGTCTCGTTATTACTGCGTGGTATTCGCATTGAGCATTCGCAACATACCATTTTAGGAATAAAGGTTACATGGGTTTTTTAAGTAAAACGGGGATACCACATGCGCATCGAACAAATTTTGATATAACTCCCTATATTTCATCGGGATGGGTGTGAATTGAAGTTTTTCCGCCTTTGGCCTTGAGTTAGATTCTTGCCTCGAATGGCCTTGATGGCTGGTTGTCACGGTTATTGGTTGGCCCACAGTGACCAGTTTTGAATAGCTTTTATTATACACACTCATACTGTTCACTTCATTTTCCTTCTTTCTCGGGGGTTGATCTTTTAGCGTTTTCCCCGCGTCTATTTTCCCACTCCTTACTGCATTTTCAATTATCTCTCTAGACATTACTATATCTGAAAAGCTCTTGGTAGCACTTCCCAACATATGGTTGATGAACGAAGCTTTCAGAGTATTTTTGAAAAGCATTGTTGTTTCCATCTCCAGAAGAGGTGGCTGAACTTGCGTTGCCACCTCCCTTCATCTCTGAGCATATTGCCTAAAGCTTTCACTTTACTTCTTTTCCATACTTTGCAGCGTAATTCTATCGGGTGTCATGTCGGTCACATATCTGTATTGTTTCATGAAAGCCTATGCCAAGTCTTTCCATGAGCTGAGTTTGGCACGGCTTAGCTGGTTGTACAACTTGGCAGCCGACCCGACCAAACTATCCTGGAAGCAGTGGGTTAACAATTGGTCATTATTGACGTATCCTGTCATTCGTCGGCAGAACATTGTGATCTAGGCTTCAAGACATCTAGTCCCATTATACTTTCCGAATTCTGGAGTTTTAAATTTTGGTGGGAGCACCATGTCACGAATCACTTTCACTTTCTGCTCAGTCTCTTTTATCAAATCAACCCCATAATCTTATTCTCACTCAGCTCAGTCCAACACAATGGAGTTCGACATTTTCGACCGTAAAGAGCCTCATACGGTGACATTTTAATGCTAGTTTGAAAACTGTTGTTGTATGCAAACTCAACCAACAGTAAATGTTTTTCCCACGTATTCTCAAATTCAAGAATACAACATCTCAACATAGCTTCGAGAACCTGAATGATCCGCTCAGACTGACCATCCGTTTGCGGATGAAATGCAGTACTAAAATGTAACTTTGTGCCTAAAGCCTCTTGCAATTTCTTCCAAAACCGCCAGGTAAATCTCGGGTCTCTGTCAGATACAATAGATAGTGGCACCCCATGCAATCTCATAATCTCTCCAATATACAATTCAACTAATTTATCAAGTGAATAATATGTTCTCACCAGAACGAAATGAGTTGATTTCATCAATCTATCAACTATCACCTAGATTGCATCTTTCTTTCCTGGAGATAAAGGTAATCCCGACACAAAGTCCATCGTGATTCTCTCCCATTTCCACTCAGGAATCATAATCGGTTGTAACAAACCGGACGAAACTTGATGTTCAGCTTTAACTTGCTGACAAAACAAGCATTTCAAAACAAACTCTGACATGTCCCGTTTCATACCATGCCACCAATAAAACTATTTTAGATTGTTATACATTTTTGTACTCCCCGGATGAACAGTCAAACGACTATTGTGAGCTTCGTTCAAAATCAACTGAATCAACTCTGAATTCCTCGGAACACAAATCCAATCTCCGAATCTCAAACAATCATCACTATCAACTCGAAATTCCGAATCGACATTCCATCCACACTTATCTCGTTTAGCCATCATTTCAACATCACTTTTCTGGGCATCACAATCTGACGTATGAACATCGGCCTCACTTTCAACTCAGCCAAAACTGAATCATCATCACATAGATCTATCTAAGTACTCATAGCTCGCAAAGCACATAAAGACTTTCGACTCAAGGCATTAGCAACAACATTAGCTTTGCTCGGATGATAATCAATCACAAGTTCGTAATCCTTCAACAATTTGAACCATCTTCTCTGTCGCAAATTCAATTCTTTTTGAGTCATCAAATATTTCAAACTCTTGTGATCAGTAAAAACATGACATTTCTCACCAAACAAGTAGTGACGCCAAATCTTCAATGCAAATACAATCGAAGCTAATTCAAGATCATGCGTTGGATAGTTCTTTTCATGCGGCTTTAACTGCCTCGAAGCATAAGCGATGACTTTGCCTTCTTGCATCAGCACACAGCCCAAACCATTCAACGATGCATCACTGTAAACTATGACTTCTTTACCCGATTCAGGTTGAACTAACACGGGTGCCTCTGTCAATAATGCTTCCAACTATTCAAAACTCTGTTGGCACTTTTCTGACCACTCGAATTTAACATCTTTCTGTAGCAACTTCGTCAATGGAGTCGCAATCATCAAGAAACCTTTCACAAACCGTCTATAATATCCCTCTAGTCCCAGAAAACTACGGACTTCAGATACATTTCTCGGAGGCTTCCATTTTAAAATAGCTGACATCTTACTTGGATCAACTCGTATTCCCGCAGCTAATACAATATGCCCCAGAAAACCAACCTCACGCAACCAAAACTCACATTTGCTAAACTTTGCATACAATTGCTTCTCACGTAGAGTCTGTAACACAATTCTCAAATGCTTGGCATGTTGCGTCTCATCACATGAGTAAATCAGAATAACATCAATGAACACCACAACAAAACGATCCAAATACTGTCTGAATATCCGATTCATCAAATCCATAAATATTGCAGGAGCATTCGTTAGTCCAAAAGGCATAACTAAGAATTCATATTGCCCGTACCTCGTTCTAAAAGCAGTCTTCAGTACATCTGATTCTTTAACATATTTGATTCTTTAACTCTCAACTGATAATAGCTCGATCTCAAATCTATCTTAGAAAACACTGTAGCTCCTTTCAGCTGATCAAACAAATCATCAATACGTGGCAGGGGATACTTATTATTTATCATCAGTTTGTTCAACTGTCGGTAATCAATGCACATCCTCATATCTTTCTTTTTCACAAACAATACAGGAGCACCCCAGGGCAAGAAACTCGGTCGTACAAATCCTCTATCTGTCAACTCTTGCAACTGAGACTTCAACTCTTTCAATTCTGTCGGTGCCATTCTATACGGAGCTATTGAGATAGGAGTAGTCCCGGCACTAATTCAATACCAAACTCAACTTCACGGATCGGAGGTAATCTCAGTAGTTCTTCAGGAAATACATCTGGGAACTCACATACTACAGACACAGACTCAACTTTCTTTTCAGTCACTTTGTATCAATCACATATGTAAGATAAGCTTCGCAACCCTTTTTCACATAGTTCAGAGCTTTCATTAAAGATATAACAGCCGGCAACCCATTCAAATCACTGGATTCAATTCGAACTATCTCACCATTCCGACTTCTCAAATCAATACTCTTCCGTTTACAATTTACAATAGCATTATGCAAAGTGAGCCCATCCATACCCAGAATAATATCAAATTCATCAAAAGGTAGCAACATCAAATTAGCTGAAAAGCATATATCCCGAAACATCAACGGGCAGTTCTTGCACACTTTATCAACTAAGACACACCTGCCTAAAGGGTTCGATACTCTAATAACAAATTCAATAGACTTAATAGGTAGAGTCTTACTTGATACCAGATTCACACACACATAGGAATGAGTAGAACCTGGATCTATTAATGCAATCACATCAATATCAAATAGAGTGAAAGTACCAGTAATGACATCTGAAGATGACGCTTCTTCACGAGCACGAATAGCATAATCTTGAGTAGGTGCTCTCGCCTAGGATCTCACAGCTGTATCAGTAGTCCCTCTTTGACTTCCACTCACATTTCCGGTGATTCTGGGTGGTCTACCCCTAACTACCGTATTACTCAGTCTCACACTCTGAATATTGTCTTTCTCGGTTAACTCTGGGCAGTCTTGAATGAAGTGATCTCGTGATGCACATTTGTAGCAAGTTCTATTATTGTCTTTGCCCCAGCATTCTCCAACGTGTCGTCTTCCACACTTTCTACACCCAGCTTTTTTTAACACTACCAACACTTGATTTAATCGGAGTTTGAGTTCTTGGTCCAACACTTTGTTTCACACGATCTCTACCCAAATGTCCAAACGAAACATTTGAATGATTGCTTACATCTCTAAATCTCTTTGTCAAAGGTTAAGACGACTTACTCATCAATCTTTTTCTTTCATCTCTAGCCTCAGAATCTGCGTTCCTCTTTTCTTTGCTAAGCTCCTCGGCTTTGCAGGCTCTTTCAACTAACACAACAAATTCATTTATGTCAAGTATTCCAACCAACAATTTAATGTCTTCATTCAGCCCTTCAATGAAACGTTTCCACATAGTAGCTTCACTCGAAACACATTCTCGTGCATACTGACTTAATGTCACAAACTCCCGTTCATACTCAGTAACGGACATACGGCCTTGTTTCAACTCTAGAAACTCTTTACGTTTCTGATCTATGAATCGTTGACTAATATACTTCTTCCGGAATTCAGCTTGAAAGAAATCCCAAGTAATCCTCTCTCTCGGAACCACTGATATTAACGTTTTCTACCTGTTATATACCGTATCTCTCAACAAGGAAACTGCACATTTAATACATTCATCAGGAATCAACGACATCTCATCAAACACTCTAATAGTATTCTCGAGCCAAAACTTAGCTCGCTCGGCACCATCGTCAGCTGTGGTCCTAAACTCTTTGGCCCCATACTTTAGGATTTTGTCTACAGGCGATTTATTCAATCTGATCGGATCTACAACTTGTGGCACAACGGGTACTTGTGGGGGTGGAGGTTGTGGAATAGCGAGATCCGTTCAAACAAACTCCGAGAACCACTCACTCATCATTCAGAAAAAGGCTTGCTTAGCCTCTCTCTATTGACTACTATCATTCGGCCTAGATGTGGCATGCACCGTCCCTTGAGTGGGTGCAGGTGCATTACTCTCAAGCAATTGCTCGATCGGAATCCATTTGCTATATAAAAACACATTTTTAACTGTCAGGATTCATCACACTATCACAATTATATATATGGCATGTATAGCTAGACTCACACGCGCTACGTTAGTCCTAAAATCGACTAAATCGTAGCTCTGATACAAATAAAATGTAACACCCCTAACCCGTAACCGTTGCCAGATTAGGATTAAGAGGCATTACTAATCATTTTCGAACATTTCATATCATTTCACAACCAAAAATGTCAATTCACATTCATATAGTCCCTTATATAGGTCAACGAGACCTTCAACATGCTTTAAAATAGGGTCGGGACTAAACCGAACACACACGAAAATTTTTGAAATTCAAACATTTTTCTAAGTTACAGAGGTCACACGCCTATGTGGGTAGGCCGTGTGAGGCACGGCCTCAGACACGCTCATTTGTCCAAGCTGTGGCAAAACAGGGCATACCTACTGACTTGTCCACACGGCCTGAGACACGCCCGTGTGCCTCACCCGTGGTCAACACTGACTTGCACCACACGGCCAGTCACACGCCCGTGTGTCCAGCCCGTGGTCAAATCTGAATCAAATTACAAACTCGAAAGAAATGGTCGAGCCACATGCCCGTGTGCTCAACTGTGTGGGAAATGATAGGCCATTTTCAAGGCCAAATTACCATCCACACTTTGAAATCACCTATAAGTATCAAACCAATACCAATTCATGCCTCAAATACAATCAAGATATACCAACACATGCACCAAATAATCATCAACTACATGATTTATTTCTATACTCAACTCCTACTCAATAAATCCATCCAAAACACCAATTTTCACAACTCAAATCATATAAGATAAGCATCATTCATGCCACAAATTCACACTTAAAACACCATTCTCATCAACTAATTCAAGCATGAAATATACCAATTCCAATCTCACTATATCATACCACAATCATCATTTTCATAACTTCAAGTATAACCCAAAAAAATTCAACTTCCAAGCCATATCACATGGCAAGGTTTATACAACTCAAAACATGCTACATTAACTAGCCTATACATGCCATATTCAAATATACACATCTTTCAAAAGTACCAAAATAGTTAGCCGATAGTGTGATTGAGTCGCTGACGATCCCCAGACCCGAGCTAGCTTTACTAACACTGTAAAACAGATAAACACTTCACACAGTAAGCTTTAGAGCTTAGTAAGTTCGTAATATAATACATTTTAGTTCATTAACACAACTACAATATACAAAGATAATTCATTACATAGATCAACTCACAAATACTTATACCATATCATCCATAGCTAATTTACTCACTCAACCATTCATAACTCCATACACCATTTCATCAACCACAAAGGTTCAATACATACCTTAGCCAACACATAGTTATTCACCATCCATGCTACTCAATGCTTGATATTACATTTCGATCAACCTTTGTTATTCGTCTGATTTAATCACACACTTAGTGCCTATACTTTAAACCGAACTTATCTCGGTATCGCACACACAGTGCCAAATTAATAAGCTGAAGCTTCTATTATTTCGCACACACAGTGCTAATCATATATGTCTCATTTCTAATATCGCACTTAGTGCGTCATTGATCAATTTCATATATAACATTGCTATTTCATTAACTATACAATCAGTCATTTCTTATCACATAGATATAAATTTAACAACTTGTATTATATCCAAACTTACCTCGAACGTCGAAATATCGTAACTAGCTGATTAATCGAGTACTTTGTCTTTGCCTCGCTCTCGATCCGAATCTCTCCTTTCTTGGTCTATACATATTCAAATTTAACTCATTCAATCACCAATTCATCCAATTTAGTCCAAAAACACATATTTAGGGCATTTTACAAAATAGCCCTCACATTTCACATTTCGACACTTTAGTCCCTAGTTCACAAAATCACAAAATATACAAAATTTTACTACACCATGCTGAGGCCGAATTCTCCTTAGTCTCATACAAGCCCATATATTTCATTTATTTCACATTTTAGTCCCTCAAAATATTATTTTCACAATTTAGTCCAAATTACTCAATTTCACCAAAAAATCAAAGATAAAACATGTTAATCTTTCACATATCTTTCATATTTCATTATCAACTATCACAAAGCTCAAATATTCATCAATGGAATATCTCAAAATCACCATCAATTTCTAAAATTAAAGCATGGGTTAGCTAGAACACTAAGAAATGCTCACAAAAACGTAGAAATTATCAAAAACCAAGTCAAAAACATACCTCAATCAAGCTAAGCCCCAGCCGAATATCACAAAGCTTCAAATGGTTTTCTTTTGTTCAATAATTGGTGAAGAAAATGAGAAAATGGCTATTAATTTTTTTTGTTTTATTTATTAAACATTAATTAAACAATTTCCCAAAATAACCTTAATGATATAACACTAAAATCATCCATTTAATAGCCATTATTGTCCATCCATTCTTTTAATGGTTTAATAACAACATAAGGGCTTCTCATTTAGAAAGCCATGACAAATAAACACTTTAACAATCAGCGCTCAACTTTTACATTTTATGCGATTAAGTCCTTTTTCTTAATTCGGCACAATTAATAAAATTTTTACACAGAACTTTCACACATGCTCAACCACATATTATGAATACAAAAAATAATATTAAAATATTTTTTCGACCTCAGATTTGTGGTCCCAAAACCACTGTTCCGACTAAGGTCTAAACCAGGCTGTTACACACTAAATATGGGGCTAAGCTTAACTCTTTAGCATCAACCCCGCAAAGGTAATCAGTATTCTCCATATCTCTAAATTTCTCCTCCAACCGCTTGCACCGATCTTCTAACTGTTTTGGCAATTCTACTCTTGCTCTATCCATTTCCGCCATGCCGTCCAAATCGGGAACAACTGGGTTAGTCGGGTTATCCCCAGGATTGGAACCTAAACTTATTTGGTAGTTCACCGGTGCTGAGGTGCCGACTTGATATTGTTGAGATCTTATGGTAACGGGTACCCTTCGTGGATATGTATCTAGTTAGGCTTGGACATTTACTGAGATAAAGCCTGGGGGATATGTAGGGTTTTCATTATCATCCCTAGAGTTAACCACATTACTTTTCCCTTTTTCAATCCCTCCGGCCAACAATTGGGTCAACTGGCTTATCATACTTTATTGGGATTCTTGAATTTGATCCCTCATGTCTTGTTGTCCTTTAGCTAATTGTTCCTGTAGCTGCACTTGCAACTGATCTTCCATGTCTTTCTAAATTTGTTCTAATCTCTCTAATCTTCGATCCATTGCTTCAGTTTTGCCGCGAGTATTGTAACGATATTCAGTTGGTAGATTCTTGTTGGTTTCCAGGGTAACTATCATAATTTCAATTAATTAGGGCCTTTTTATGAAATTTAATGCATATAATAAAATGTAATGCTAATGAATGAAATGAATGCAAAAAGAGGCATTGATTCTGTTTCAATTCTATTGGAACAACTCCACTAGAAAATAAATCTCTTTACATAAAACAGATATTTTACATAAACGACCTTGCCTTAATACTCAAAACCTTGACTTTTCTAAGAATCCAAGCCAATTCCCGACCTCGATTTGATCCTGATTCGTATTTTAAGCTCAACATGTCGGCTTGAATTGTTAGGGTTTGCAAATGGTCGGCTACTTCCCATACTTAAGTCACAGTTTTACCCATGATGTGATCTCTATCCCTAATCTGTCCTTGAAAGCGTTAGAGTTGCTCTTTCCAATGTTCATTGTTCGTTTCAAGAAGTTGAACTCGAAGTTCACAATTTTGTAGTGCGGTCTCAAGCTCTTCTATCTTTCCCTTCAACTCTTCAATCTTATTTAGGCTTGCTTTCAACTTAATTGCGGAGTTGTGACCACGATATTAGTGCAATGACCTTTCTAATTCTTCTACCCGGGCTCTCAATCCAACCTTTCCATTTCAGCTTTCTGACAAATCCCTTTCTAGAGCATCTTCTCGAACTCGAGCATCTTGGAATTTGTTTTCCCACTGATCAGCTCTAATCTTTTCTTCTTTAATTTCTTGCCGCCATTGTTCTAATGTTTTACCCAACCCGGCAGTTCTTATCGACAAACACAGCTTCTTATAATCTATTTTTAGACTGTCCAAGTCTTCCTCAGCCTTGTTCTTTCCTTTTCTCATTTTCTCGGCTTCTAACTTCTGGACGTCGACATCTAATCCTAGCTACATCTTTTCCTCTTCCAACTATTCTATCTTTTACCCAGCTCTGAACTCCTCTTTTCAAAGTCTTGCTTTGGGGTAGCCATTAATTCTTTCAACGAAGAATAATTCTCGGATAATACTCGATAAGAGACCCTTTCTACCTTCCAAAAGTAGTTGTGAAACCAGGCAAGCAAGAGTTGTGCACACCCGATAAATCTTCATTCACCCGCTCTTCGGCATGCACTAAAGATCTTAAAGTTTCAGCCAAGATTGCCAGGACGGGCATGACCCATTTGTAAAGTCGGTCAAATAAATTTGAAACTGCCTCATCTATGTGCCCTAGTGCTTTGGGGAAGATGACCAACCCGTAAATACTCAAGGCAAAGACATTGACTCTTTTTTTTGTATCCGGATATGCCAAGATCAAATCCCGTAAACTTTTCCAAGGGACTCATTTGCTATCTCCCTTTTGTTTAATTAGGGTTGCGACTCATTGCTCGCTCATCCTGATTATACTCATTAGTTTTTTAAAGAAAGTAAGGACGTTGTCGACTCTAGAATAAGCTTTGTCGGTTTGGATCTTTGAGCAATGGAGTAGAGTTGTGTACTCTTCTACGGTGGGCACCAAATCTACCTTCCCAAAAGTAAAGCAGTTATAGGCGGGATTCCAATACTGGGCAAGAGCTCGGACTAAGTGCTTATCCACATTGACATCGAGTAAATAAGGAAAATTACCATAGTTACAGTAGAATAACTACTTGGTTTCGTCATCCCATTGGTCCCATATTTCTTTCAACTCTTGAAGGTTATTCTGAGTCACACTGATACGAGTGAAATCCCACAATTCTGACATATATCCCTCCGTCAAGTTGTCGCCCTTCTCTTGTTTTGTCATTTTAGACCATATTCGAACGACCGCATTGTCTTCCGCTTTATCAAGAAACCCCTTTTCCATGACAAGCTCTCCATTTAGCAACTAAATGTAAATCAAAACCCTTTTCTATGATGAAAATGCAATGCAATCACAACTAAAACAAAACGAAATAAGTCAGTACATTTCATCCGAAACAAGAAATAATAAATAGAACACCTATTTGGGTGACCACTAGAGGTTTGGTATGGTTCTACCTAGGGTAAGTTCTTAAGGCTCATTATATGTGGTTCGGTTCTAAAGTAAGGGTACCTGAACCAGCAGATTCCTCAGTCCTCACCCATTATAGGCTCATACAGATCGAGTTCAGTTTAGGGGAATACATTTCCCTATAGCTATACGGAGATGAAGACCTCACGAAGACATGGGTACGAATGTATCTCGAAAGCGATCACTATCCTATACGAAGGTGAAGACCTCATGAAAGAATAGCTTCTCACTCCCACTAAAGAAAGGCAAAATCAAACAATTATAAAATGCAATATGCAGAAATATGCCAAGAGACTCAAACCAATAAAGCAAACATATCATTATGTAACAAAATGATGAAGACCACAAAATATGAAGGATGAAATGCAACGAATGGATCATAAATTTAAACCAAATTATCAATTTTCGACAAAAAGACCAAAAGTAATCAACTCGCGACTTGACTCTCTTATTTTGTCCCCAGTTGAGTCACCAAGCTATCGAAACCTTTTTTTTTTTTTGAAATCGACTTTTATTTAAAAATGAACGAAAATGGGAGTCGCCACCAATCTTTTTTATTAGGTGTGATCGGATCACATTGTAATATGACTATTTTAATAAAAGTGATTTACTAAAACAATAATTTTGGTCTACAAAATCCCGAAAATGAGTTCGGGAGTCGGTTACGCACGAGGAAGGATTAGCACCCTCGTAACGCCCAAAATTGGTACCTAGTTGATTGATTGATGTCTTAGTGTCAAGAATTTGAAAAGTTGAAGAGAATTTAAACACGATCCTACCTTGCATGATGATATTTTTTTAATCACTTAAATAAATTAAAACATATGCAAAAGGCCTTCTTATCTTGAGATAATCAAAATGGAAATGTCACGTCCCGTAAGTTAGGTCACGACATCTCGAGTCCTAAAAGGTAAGCTTGCATATTGTTAAAATTACTATTTAAATCTCATATGTTTTAGTTTTAAAAAAGGATATTAAATTATCTAGGTTACAAGATAAAATCGAACCCCGTCAGTTAGGGTACAACTTCTCGAATCTCCCAAATACAGAACATTGCCTTGATTTTGAAAATTTTCCTTTTTTTTATGTATCGAGTAAAACGAATGTAACATAGAAAGCAATGTATGTTTAACTTGTTTGGGCATAGCAGGAAAATGTGTAAGTATGTTTAAACACAATTCATGACATGATTATTGCAAAATAAAATGATAGTGCGTAAAAATGAAACAATGATATACGAAAAAATAAAAATATCATACTAGTAAGTGAAGATGATATAACTATAGTAATAATAAAACACCAAATAATAAAAATGGCATAATCGTATTATAATTACTAATTCTAATACTAATTAAATAATAATAGGAAAAATAAATAATAATATGATGATGATAATAAAAATAATACGAGCAACAAGCGCATAAATAAAGGAAATATAAAGATCATAATTTTTAAATATATAAAAAGGGTAAGAGATAATAAATAGATAAATAATTAAATAAAATAATATATAAAAAATCTATAAAGGGTCGAAATTTAATAAATAAGGATTAAGTCGCAATTTAAATAAAATTAAGGGATAAATTGTAAATAAAAAACCAGAATGAAGGACCAAAATAAAACGCGCGCAAAGGAACAAGGACTAGATGGGAAATTATTCCCAGTCCCACAAACGTGTCGTTTCATGAAGGACCGAAACGAAATAAAATCAAAATTACAGGGTAGAAATTAAAAAGAAAAAAAAGGACTAAATTGAAACCAACTGCAAAAGCGGAAGGACCAACAGAATAAATAGACCCCATATCAAAAACACGTGGATCCTGTACGATTTGAGTCGGGTTGTCGGGTCTTAATTCAAAACGAAGTCGTTTTGGGGTTTATAGACTCAGGCCAAAACGACGTCATTCTGACCCCCTATTTAAGTTAAAAATCTGAAGAAAAAAAATCATTTTAGCTTAGTTTTAAAAAAATAATGAAACCCTCTCTTTTTTTTCTCTGAAAGCCATTCCCCATCCAACCAAGAACCGTTGGACCTCCGTCGTGGCCGTCGGTCGCCGAAAACGGTGACCACCATCTACGGTGGCCGAAAAACCTCCAAAATCCCTTTTAAACCCCATTTTAGCCTAAAACCCCAATTCGGAGTCAAACTTTCTAGATTCAAGCCAAAACTCTCAAAAAAGGGAAGATCTTTCGACTTCTGATGTCCTCTGCCACGGCCTTGCCGAATCTCAAGGGATTCGACAGCCTTTCGGACCGGAGGGGACACCGATAGTGGCACGAAGGCGAAAAGGTAGGTAAGGTTTTATTTTTTATATTATATTTCATTTGCTTTAAAAGTAAAAATTAGAAAATAAAAAAATACTACCTTTTTGAAACTTAATGCTTTTTTTTGTATTTCTCTGTGTAAAAAAATACAATCTGTGGTTATGGCTTTTACAACTATATGTTACTGTAACACCCCTACCCATATCCGTCGCTGAAATAGGGTTACGGATCATTACCGAAATAAATAGATCAAATATAGACATTTCATATTATTTAACATTCATGTCAGATATTATTCATAAAGTCTCTTATATAAGCCCTCGAGGCCCAAAACATACATTAGAAACAAGTCGGGACTAAACTGGGTACTCAAAGAATTTTTCGCAAAATCTCAAAAAAAAATTTTCCAATGTGCAGGGGACACACACCCGTGTGGTCAGGCTGTGTGGCTCACAAGGCCAAGAGACACGACTATGTCCCAGCCCGTGTTAGTACCGCGTATAACTCTCTGACTTGGGTCACACGGCCAAGCCATACGCCCATGTGCTAGGCTGTATGATAAATTCAGAGCATTCTATTTTGAAATTAAAATATCCAAGGGGCACACAGCCAAACCACACACCCATGTGCTAGGCCATATGTCACACACGGCTGAGACACACACCCATTTCTCTACCCGTGTGGAAGAAATTAGGCCATTTCTAAGGCCACATTTCTCACCAAATTTGTCTTCCACCTACATTAACACTTAAACACATTCACCAACCAATTCAAGACATTCAAGTCAAGCCAAAATCATGCCTTAAACATAACATATTACCACACATAACCAATGTGCTCTTAGGCACCTCAAATGAAAATTTATTATCATGTCTACTTAGTGTTCATATTTACCTAAATAACCAAACGCATATATACAAAATCAAACTCAACACTTCTAACATGATAAATCCACTTATATATACATAAAAACATATCAAACATAAGCCGTTCAAATGGCTATTATCAATCAAACAATTAAATGCCAACATTTTAGCTAATTAATCTATACATGCCATTATAACCAAATGAGTTTACTATTTATACCGAAATGAACTAATGGATAGTGTGATATCTCCTAACCATTTTAAACATATTTTTCATATAGTAATGTCATCCTACCGAGCTGAATCCGAAGAAGCTGAGAGCAATGCTCAAGCTTCAGTTCAAAGAACAGCCTCAAGTAGTAGAAGGCCCGTATCTGAGGGTCGAGAAGGAGAGGCTAAAGAAGCCTTCTTCCAAATGATGAACGAATGATTTACCAAATATATAAGAACAAACCCAGCTGTACAACAACCTCTAGCCCCACCTACTTCTCAATCGGTTCCTGATATTCCACAAGGTACAGAACTTGTTAGAACTGGTAAGCCTCCTGTAGATAAAATCCGTAAATATGGGGTAGAAGAATTCAGAGCTACCGCTGAAGATGATCCTAAAAGGGCTAAATTCTGGTTGAAAAATACTATTAGGGTTTTGGATGAACTGTCTTGTTCATCAAATGAATATCTGAAATGTGTTGTATCTCTGTTAAAAGATTTAGCTTACCAATGGTGGAATACACTAATTTCTATTGTACCAAAAGAAAGTGTCACTTGGGAATTTTTCCAAATTAAGTTCAAAAAGAAATATATCAGTCAAAGATTTTTTGATCAGAAAAGAAAAGAATTCTAGAACTTAAACAGGGTCGTATGACGGTATCTGAGTATGAACAAGAATTTGTTCGGTTAAGCAAATATGCCAGAGAATGTGTTCCAACTGAAACCGCAATGTGTAAGCTATTTGAAGAGGGTCTGAATGAAGATATAAAGTTGTTAGTTGGGATTCTTAAATTAAAAGAATTTTTTGTATTGGTCAATTGGGCATATAAAGTCGAAGAACTTAGTAAAGAGAAAAGGCAAGCTAAAATTGAAGCCCGAACTTCTAGTAAAAGATTTACAAGAAAGTCATACCAGTCAGCCTCGAAGAAATAAAAAAAGTATCATAATCGTTCTATTACCTCTATGGGATATTCAAGTAGAGACAGAGGTACCCGACACTCTAGTCCAAGATCCTTGGCTACATCTGTAGCAAGTGCGGGTAGTATTAGAAACACGAAACCCAGATGCAAGCACTATAATAAACTGTATTTTGGAGAGTGTCGCATGAAAAGTGGAGCTTGTTTTAGATGAGGTTCCTATGACCACTATCTCAAAGACTACTTGGGGAAAGTTGAAAAAGATACTGTTCAAACTTCAAAACCGAGCAATATAGCTACAAGAGGTAAACCACCTCGTAACGTCGACAATGTCAGTGGTAGTCGAGGTACAATAAAAGATTCAATCGTGAAAACTGAGGCACGAGCACCAGCAAGAACATATGTTATTCGTGCACGTGAGGATGCCTCTGCACCTGATGTTATCACTAGTACTTTTTCTCTTCTTGATACTGATATAATCGTTTTAATTGATCCTAGTTCGACACATTCATATATTTGCACGAATTTAGTGAATAATAAAAATTTACCTGTTGAGTCCACTGAATTTGTGGTTAAAGTATCGAACCCCCGGGCCAGTATGTAATAATGGATAGAATTTGTAAGAATTGTTCGTTAATGGTACGGGGTTTCTATTTTCCGGCTGATTTGATGTTATTGTTATTTGATGAATTTGATGTGATTCTGGGTATGGACTGGTTAACTCAGCATGATGCAGTGGTAAATTGTAAACAGAAGCATATTGTGTTGAAATGCCAGAACGGTGAATTACTCTGTATTGAATGTGATAAATTGAATGGTTTGTCTAATGTGAAATCAGTCATGTCAGCACAGAAATATGTCAGAAAAGGTTATGATGTCGATCTTGCTTATATGTTGGATACTAAAGTGTCTGAATCAATAATTAAATTAGTGTCAATTGTTTGTAAATATCCTGATGTTTTTCTGGAAGAGTTACCCGGATTACCACTGATCAGAAAGGTTGAATTTTCTATAGATCTTATTCCGGGGACAACACCGATATTTATAGCACCCTACAGAATGGCTCCTACTGAATTAAAAGAGTTAAAAGCACAGTTGCAAGAACTGACTGACAGAGGCTTTGCTTGTCCAAGTTTTTCACCATGGGGTGCAACGGTTCTGTTTGTTAAGAAAAAGGATGGATCTCTAAGATTGTGTAATGATTACTGACAGATCAATGTCACAATTAAGAACAAGTATCCACTGCCTCGCGTTGATGATTTGTTTGATCAGTTGAAATGAGCTACAGTGTTCTCGAAGATTGATCTCCGTTCTGGTTATTATCAGTTACGGGTGAAAGAGTCAGATGTGCCAAAAACAGCCTTAAGAACCAGGTACGGGCATTATGAATTTCTCGTGATGCCATTTGGCTTAACTAATGTACTTGCAGTATTTATGGATTATTACTGAATAATATCTAACATGAATCTTAAATAATATGAAATGTCCGTATTTAATCTGTTTATTTCGGTAATGCTCTGTAACCCTGTTTCGGCGTTTGATATGGGTTAGGGGTGTTACATTTATTGGATCAGAGCTACGATTTAGTCAATTTTTAGACTAACGTAGCAAGTATGAGTATAGTTATACATTCCATTATATAACCTGTGATAGTGTGAGCCACACGGCCTGACCACACCGACGTGTGTCCCCTGCACCTTGGAAATTTTTTTTGAGATTTTGCGAAAAATTCTCTAAGTACCCGGTTTAGTCCCAACATGTTTCTAATGTATGTTTTGAGCCTCGAGTGCTCATAGAATGGGACTTTATGAATAATATCTGACATGAATGTTAAATAATATGAAATGTTTGTATTTGATCTGTTTATTCCGGTAATGCTCTGTAAGCCTGTTCCGGCGACGGATATAGATAAGGGGTGTTACATTTATACTGTTTATTATACATATTTTTTTTATTTTGTCGATGTTGTTGTTTTTGTTTCTACTGTTTTTTGCTTCCGTTTCTTTTGTCCTTGTTTCTATCCTTTTCCATTCTTTTTTTTTTTGCATGTATTAGCATGGTCAACGGAAGGCGATGGGACGTGCACCTTTGCCATTTTGGTGCAACAACGGTAGGGGCGTCAGACCTCAGGCGACGAAGGGGGCCTCAGGTGGTGCGCCTTCGAGGGGAGAGCGGCTAGGGTTTCTGGCTTTTTGTAAAATAGTTTGGGCCATTAGGCCTTTAGGTTTTTATATTTGGGCCATTGGGGCTCTCTTTCTTTTTGTAATTAGACTTTGGACTATTATTTTTCATTTTTATTTGGGTTGGTTTGGGCTCAGGCTAAATTGGCCTATTACATATATATTTATTAATGCTAAGTTTGATTCCTAGACATTTGGTTTAGTTTTATTTAAAGATTTTATATAAAAATACAATCTAATATATATAGACTATAGTAATTTAAAGTTACAATTATGAAATGTAATCCAATATGGCATGATTAAATTTTAGCTATTTATCATTATAAATTATCGACACGTGGCAAGTTATCATGTTAAAGAAATCACAATTTTACCCTTAAATTATACCCTTACAATTTTACTCTACAATTTCTAATAAAGAAAATTTTTTCAACTTAACTAATAATGAAATTTACTACAATCAACTAACTAAATTTATGAAACAAATCTTTAAAATTATATAATGATAATTAATGTATCATTACTACTCAAGAAATTAATTTCAAAAAATTAATAACATATTATATGAATTATTGGTATATATTAAAAATATTAATAATAAAAATACATTTTTAATGAATAATAATCTAGGAATGTTTCTGATATTTTTATTCCTAACAAATATTACTACTTTGATTTAGGAATCTTAACAATTTTTATTATGACAAAAAAAATTATATGAATTCTAATAATTTTTTTAATTCCTAAATTTGAGCTCTCCTTTTGCTATTGCCTAAATTAGTGCTAATATTTTGATTGCTAACAGTTTTTTTCAAATTGCTTTACAAATACTTTTTAGATATTAGTGTTGATTTTTAGGCATGTATCTTTTTAATGTATATTTAATTTTGCTTGTAATGCTCCAAAAATTTGCTATATGTGATTTGTTAGATCTTGTCATAATTAAATATTTGTATTAGTGGTTAAGTGCTTTAATTTTGTGTCTGAGGTCTTGGGTTCAAGTTATAGTCTTTTGGAAAATTTAATTAATTTTTGTTTCTAGGCCTATTTTTATTCGTTGAGCTTAAATATTATTTTTGGTCAATTTGTATAACACTAAGTTTGTTGGTTTAGTGGTAATGTTTTAACTTATATTTCTTTTTTGCTATTTCTGTTTGAGTTGGTCATATATATGGTAGTTGTGGTTTAATTGAACTCTATGTGTAGAAAAAAAATTGATTAGTTATCAGAATTTTGAATTTGTTTAAAATTGGTCTTGTTTTAAAAAAATATAAAAATATAAAAAATATTGTTTTATCCTTTTATTTTTGAAACAATTTGTTTCGATTTTATTTCCTTTTTTTCCCTTAACCCAAGTTTTTGGCTTTTGTTTCCCCCACTTCACGCGGTTTTGCACATTCCCTACTTGTGCAATTTGTTTGCTTCTTTTTCAATTCAATTTTGTTTCTCCTTCTAGCCTCTCGCGTCGGTTCTTGTTCCTTTCGTGGCGTTTGGTGCTTTCAATCCTTGCATTCCATATTTTAATTTTTGTAAGTATTTTTCAATCTGTTTTTGTTTGATTTTTCAATTCACGAAGGTAAAGTTTATCGCTCTTACTCGATTTAGTCATTGCAAGTGTTTGTTAAGCATATGCGTTGGTTGAATTTCGGGATTGTGGTGCAAATGGCGTATTTTGGATTTAACTAATTAATTCGGTTCGTTTTAGGGGACGTTCGTGAGACGATTGGTGATCCTCCAGCGACCTAAATTTTGTGTAATTGTTGCCCTTAAGTGGTAAGGGTTTCAATTATGTTTTGGAAGGTTTTTATTAGTCATTTGTGAACAATGTTTGTTTAAATTTCCAAACCGCTACTGAGTTAGGTTGTGTTAATTATTGGTTTAGGTGTGGAATTATTCAGTTGTGGAATTATATCAGAAAATATCCCGGTGTGTATTGAGAAACATGAAAAACAGTAATCGGCGAGAGTTGAAAAAGCAATCTGTTAATGCCACACGGCCGTGTGTCCGACCGTGTGTGACGCACGATCTAGGCTATTTTGGGTTGTGTGGACTACACAGGCGTGTGTGAGGCCTGTGGGCCCAAAAATTTGAAATTCCCCCTAGGGACATACACGTCTTTCCGATCGACCGTGGACTTTTCGTAGGGTCTATATGTGATTAAATGTACTGTAAAATATGAAATTTGGCCAACTGTTTGTATGAATTTTGATATATTTTCGTATAACTGAAATGTCTCATAATGGGTAAATTGCGTAATAAGTTAAAAGGAAACAGAAAAAGGACTATGTATGTTCTGTATATGTTATTATATGTGTTTATACTGTAAGTACGTATGATATTTGCTATATTCTGTATCTGCATATGGGATGAGCTATATATAACATGAGAATGAAGAGTTTTTGTAAAAATGCGACAATTCGTCTATTGTCTAGCAGCTTAGCTGCAACTATTCTGTAAAGTGTTCTATCGACACTAAGTGGTGTGTAGGGCTGGATGAGTGTTTTATACCCATATGGTGCGTCGGGATGGTCGGAGTTGGTGTGTAACGGTTGGGGGTAGGATCATATGACTATATCTGTTCTACACCATTATGAATCTGTTTCTAATAAATCTGTCTAATATGCATTAATTGTTTTAAGTTATATGTTATACACTAAGTTCGAAAACCCACCTTTTGTCTGACTAATATTTTCAGGTAATTCACAGGCTTAGGCGGGTCGGTGTAATCGGGAGCTCGGTTAATGTTATAATATATTTAAGTTCGATTTATCTAAATTTTGGTATTTGAGTTTTGTAAATTTTGGACTCTCTGGACTTTTTGGACTGTTTTAGATTTTAAACTTTATTTTTGTATTTTGCTTAATATTGTTCAAATGTTTTAGTCGATAAAATTTGCTTTTCTGCAAAACAAAAGATTTTCAACAACGAACTGCGGTTTCCAAATATCACTTTTTAAGAAGTCTCCACTGTAAAAATTATAAGTTTTTTTTTTAAAAAATACAAACAAACAACGTTTTAATAAAATAGTACAATAAGATATAACTTTGAATAAATTCAGGATTTTGAAATTTTATGATGATTTTTTAGTTACACAAAAACCACATTTTCAATAATATGGTTAAGGAAGATTCGTTTTCGAATCATCCGAAACTTTAAGAGTTTCTGTCAATTTTTAAAATATACCAAAAATTAAATTGTCAATCGTTTTATGTAGTAACTTTAAATTTGACCATAACGTTTAAATCAAATTTAGGGTGTTACATAACTATTTTCATGAAATAATTATAAATTAGTAATCAACGTTAAGCTAATTACTTAAATTTAATAAACTTAAACATCCTTAATAAATACAATTATTATCATCAACTAATATAAAAAATAATTGTATAGTACTTTATAATAATGCATATATATAATATATTTATTAAATATTTTCAATTAAAAGATGAAAATGATTATAATATTTTTTTAAAATAAATTATTCTTATACTTAATTAATTAATGAATAGTGTATACCATAAATGCTTCTACAAATAATCCTTTACCAAATATGTAGAATAATTAAAGAATTAATAGAAGTACATATAAATATATGCGAAAATGGTTTATATTTGAAAAATTATTTTTCTTTCATAAATAGATTATTTGAGTTTATTTAAAAAATAAACTTTTTTTTATTTTAAAAACTTTCAAAATATTAATATAAATTGATAAAAATTTTAGTCTTTCGCCTCGATGGATTTTAATACTCTCACGCTAGAGAAGACGGTTTCATTCTAGAAAATTAAAAGATAACATGGTGATAAAAAACCTATAGATTTTAGGTATTTGAAAAGAAGAATATTGAAGCTCATTTTCGGATTATACGGAGGTGAAAAATATGGCTCTTTTTTCAAATACAAACTATATAATAAAAAATAACTTTACTTTTTTTAAAAAAAAAAAATATTCCGTTTAACTTTATGATTTTCTGGCAACTTAAAATTGGAGATTTAAGTTTATTGAATGTGGTGTAATTAGTGGTTTTATAAAAAGTTCTTACAGTTTACAAAAAGAAGCAAATACTACTGATGGAAAAAAAGGAAAAAGAGATTTTATTTTTTTTCAAATGCATGGCAAAAATGAAAAGTATGAGAAGAAATTTGGAGGGATTTACAAACTAAACCCCTCTGCATTTTTTTATTTTTTGACAAGTACTTCTGCAATTTAAATTTACTCAATTAGTCCTTAAATTTTTCTCATTCTTTCAATTATTTGAAATTACAACGTTAAAATTACTACCTTAGTCATTTCACATAATAACTTTACATTGATGTTTCTAATTTGACCATTTTTTTTTATTTTATGTGAAAATTATTTTTAATAACCAATATTTAATATCACATAATATAATACTAATTATTGTATTTGTTAAGTATGACTCTTATTTCAGTCAAATTTGAGAAATAATCTTCTAGTTAAACTCTGTCTATTTGTTTCAATCAAACACTGATTAATTTAGATTATTTTATTATTATTTGACCTATGAATTTAGCTTATAAATAGGCTCTTTTACAACCTTAGAAAATACACTCATTAGATATTAGAACTCATAACACATTTAGAGAATTTTGTGTTTACGTTTTGAGGGTTCTTTGTTTTCAGGTTTTCAAGGTTTAGTTTTTATCTTCATCTTTTGTACTCTTCGTTCTTTTGCCATTATAGTAAAATTATTTTTGCCTGTGGTTTTTTATCCTCTTTGGAGTGGTTTTTCCACGTTAAATTTGTGTGTTCAATTTCTCAATTTATTCCGCTATTTTTTTTACTTGTTACTTAATCGGGTCAATCCTAACAAGTGGTGTCAGAGCTAGTTCAATTTTCATAGATCAGCGCATTCAGATATGGCAGCAACAAGGTTTGAAATTGAGAAGTTCGATGGTGAGACAAATTTCAATTTGTGGCAAGTTGGGATGATGGCAATTCTAGTTCAAACCGGCTTGAAAAAAGTTGTTACCTGGAAAAAGCTTGAGAATCTAAATCAAACAGAATGGGAAGAGGTTGATGAAAAGGCCTTGTCTTCAATCCAGTTATGCCTCGCGAATACGGTATTGCAGGAGATATTGATGGAGAAAACCTCACCTGCCTTGTGGAAAAGGTTTAGAAACTCTTTATGCAACTAAGTCTCTGGCTAACCGTTTAGTGTTGAAACAACGTCTATTTATGTTTCGCATGAACGAATGTGAGCTTATTAGAGATCACATCAATCAATTCATTACTATTTTAAATGATTTAAAGAATGTTGAGGTTCATATTGACGATGAAGATCAGGCTATGCTATTATTGTGCTCTTTACCCCCTTCATACAAGTCTTTCAGGGAGACCCTGATTTATGGCAGAGACAAACTCTCGTTCGAAGATGTGAAGGGTCATTTGTTGAGTAGAGACAAACTCGACAATGAGTTTGGTTTGGATAGCAAGGCAGATAAGCAAGCTTCCGTTTTGATAGCATCAAAGAAACGAGACAAAAGGTGTCATTATTGTAAAAAGTTAGGTCACGTCAAAGCAAATTGTTATAAATTACGAAATAAAAGAGCTGCTGAGAGTAACGAGGAAGATGTAGCTGGTGCTAATTTGGCCAATGAAAGCGGTGATGATTTCTTGTTAGTGTCAACGACCGATAACTCCAAGCTCACGTCCGAGTGGATCCTAGATTCAGGATGTTCTTTCCACATGTGTCCCAATAGAGAATGGTTCTCTACATACAGTTCGGTTGAAGGTGGAGTTGTGCGCATGAGAAATGATTCATCTCGTAAGGTAATTGGTATTGGTACTGTTAAAATTAGGATACACGATGGGATGATTAGGACACTCTCAGATGTCAGGTATGTACATGATTTATGAAAGAATCTCATCTCATTGAGTATTTTAGACTTGAAATGATGCAGAATCAACATCGAGTCGAGCGGTATTAAAGTATCTCGTGGAGCTCTTGTTTTGTTAAAAGGTAAAAGAACTGGCAATCTTTATATTCTGGAAGGTTCTACAGTGACTGGTGAAATTGGACGTCATTCGTCCATTACAGAGTCGAAGTCAACTCGTTTGGAGCAGAGGCAACTTGGTTATAGGAGGGAAAAAGGTATGACCGTTTCGTTGAAGAGAGGTTCTCTTTTGGATGCAGGTTTTGAAAAGTTAGGGCACTGTGTTCGTGAAAATCAAACCTGGGTTAGTTTTGATTTGGCAGTGTACAAGTCAAAGGCTAGAAGTCTTCTAGTTTCTAAGCACAGATTCGACTCAGTTAATTCCCTGCATGGTTCAAGATAGGCTCGTAGCAGGCTTTGGCAAAGATGGCGTTGTGGAAATATGAGTCAAGGTGGAGATTTGTTAAGTATGACTCCTATTTCAGTCAAATTTGAGGAATAATCTTCTAGTTAAACTCTGTCTATTTGTTTCAATCAAACATTGATTAGTTTAGATTATTTTATTATTATTTAACCTATGAATTTAGCCTATAAATAGGCTCTTTTACAACCATAGAAAATACACCCATTAGATATTAGAACTCATAACACATTTAGAGAATTTTGTGTTTACGTTTTAAGGGTTCTTTGTTTTCGGGTTTTCGAGGTTTAGTTTTTATCTCCATCTTTTGTACTCTTCGTTCTTTTTCCATTATAGTAAAATTATCTTTGCCCGTGGTTTTTTATCCTCTTTGGAGTGGTTTTTCCACGTTAAATTCGTGTGTTCAATTTCTCAATTTATTCGGCTATTTTTTTACTTGTTGCTTAATCAAGTCGATCCTAACAGTATTAGTATTTTAATTATATTTTCACAAAAAATAATATTATATATTAATATGACATTTAACTTATAAAATATTCATAAATCTAACGAATTTAAACATTTGGCTACATTGGTTTTCGCTTTAATCTTAATATATTATATTTACACAAATTACATTGAGTTTTAAATGTAAAATATTATATATATATATATATATATAATCGACCCATGCATCGCACGAGAATACAAACTAATTATAATCTATACTATTATTTAAGTCCCTGATTGAGTTGGTGTCACGAGTCAACCAAAGTCTAACTCAGTTAATGAAATTATGTAAATACCCTTCGCATTTAAAATAAGTTATATTATTCGAGGGTGTTTTAATATTTTTACTAAAAACAATAAAAAAAAAATGCAAATGACGGTATTTGAACTCACACCAATTACATTTGTAAAACTTTAAATTTACTACTCAACCAAAGCTTTATTTTAATTTTTTTATTAATTTTAATTTTATAATTCATATTTTATTACCTCCATCAATTGTGCACTATTATTTAAACTCTTGATTTAGTTGGTGCCGCAAGTCAACAGGACACCAACTCGGTTAAGGAAGTTACTAAAATGTCCTTTTGTATTTAAAATAAGTTATATTATTTGAGTTACTTTGATGTTTGTAATTTAAAAACAAGACAAAATAAAATATGAATATGGCATGATTTGAACCTATACTAATTATATTAATAAAACCTTAAATTTACTACTGAACCAATTTTTTTAATTATTAAATACATTTTTTTATTATGCACACTTTTATTATCTCTATTAATTGTATATATTTTCAAATAAACCTTAAAATTGGAAGTAGTAAAAATAATAATAATTATTGATTGGGTATAAAATTATAAATTTAAAGTTGATTGAATCTTAGCTCGATTGGTATGTACATTGTTGCCAAAGCAGGAAGACGTGGATTCAAATGCGTTAAAGCACATTACCATCCTATTAATGGATTAGGGAGGGATTATAGGTAATTTTAGGTATTATGTAAAAAAAGAAAGTAAATATGATCAGAACCTATGAGATTATTCAAAAAAGAAATTATAAACTTAAGGGAATCTTCACCTATACTGGTGCAAAATTAACATGGTTTTACACTCTTTCATAACTTTTTTTATGATTAATATTTTAATAATTCAACCATTGAATTTCATGTTCCATGCATGTAAATTATGTATGCTACGTTTGAAGTAAAGAAAATTTTTTTAACTTTTTTTTTACAAAAAAAAACTTTTAACCGTTAAATATATATTAACTAGTTTTGGCATGAGTATATGTATTAATTAAATTATATTTCATTATTTCTTAAGATTTTTCATAAATTTTGCAATGTTTTGTAATAATATGTTTATAAAATTAAAATTAAACTAAAACTTCATCATCTTAAGAGGCGGAAAGTGTATTTTTATCATTAAACTAATTTATAATTTCAAACATTTAAAGGGACTAGAATGATATTTTGCCATTGGGGGGCTGCTTTCATGTATGACAATGAACAGTTAAATTCATAAAAAAATGTAAAATTGATCCCTTCCTTAAATACATAAATAATTATTTGTCTTTGATTTTGATAGCTGCTTTGTGTTGAATATAAAATCATACGTAGTTTGTTGTTAATTCTCGTGATGAAATGCCACTAAAGAAGGTGTCCCCCGTTGGCTGTCATTGGTTAATGTTAAAATGAATCCCACTTTATCCAAACTTGGAAAATATTGCTTATTTCAAATTTGCAACCTCTAGTACTACTACTATTTGGGATCAATTTTGGGGACCAAAAGGGTCAATTTTTCGTAGCTGGCCCATCATCAACCATGGGTCTATTCAAAGCCAGCTGGTTTAGTGGCTGTGGAGCTAGTGGTCCTCCCCATGCATCGGTTATCACCATTTCTGTTTCCCTTTAATTTCAATGCTATTACTCAATTAAATTCATAATGTTGAAAATTTTACCAACTAATTAATAGCTTCATTATTAAAACTATATAATAGTGAACATAGCTTTAGAAAGTGTCAAATTTGAGAAGAAAAAAATACACACTATCTTTGTAACGCCTCAAATTTCGTATTCCTATTTCTGTATATTTTTTACACAATTGTGTATATGTCTTAGTGGTTAAGGGTTCTAGGTGTGTTTGAGAGGTCCCAAGTTTAATCATTACCTTGAGCAAAAGTTGTTATTTTTCTGGGGTTAAGCCTTACCTTGGTGGGTGGGTTTATTTTTAATTGTTGCTATTGGATATCAGAATGGGTCTGCTGGTCTGGTGGTTAGGTGGAGTGTGTGTTTGCTGGTGGTCTTGTGTTTGAATCTTTGTGCAAGCGTGATTGTTAATATTTTTGCTCTGTTGGCTTGTAGAGTTTCGGTTGAACGAAAAGCCTGAGTAGTGGGATTAGTGGAGAGATTTGAGGGATATGGAGAGTTATGGGAATTATCCTCAATTTTTTTCTCTTTTCTTTTCTTTTTTCGAAAATCCCCCTCTCTTCCTGATATTTTGTTTTCCTCAGCACTCTGCCGAAATTCCCTTGGAACTTCCCCTCTTCCTTTTCCTTTTGTTTCCTTAAGTCATCTTTTCTTTTAGCAACGTGAATTACACTTGTGCGGGTTCGGTAAGTTTTCTATTTCTGTTCGTCATAGTAGTGTAATGAGCGATTAAAAATCTGATTTCTACTGCAATTGTTGATGTAGGCGAAGGTTTCGAGCAGTGAAATTCGTCTCTTTGGTTTAACAGGTGTTAACGAAGGTTCTTCATCGGTGGTAAGTCGGGTTCCTGTTAGTTCATTTTTGTCAGCATCCGTAATCAATTGTTAATCGATGATGGATATTCTGGTTTTAGGTTTCGAGAGACTTGAAAGTGTTTTCGCTGCAAAACAGTACCAGGTGTGTACCCGAAAAGCAGAAAAATGGGATTCAGCGAAAGCCGAAATTGCAATCTATCGACGACACACGGCCGTGTGGTAGGCCGTGTGCGACACGGTCAGAGTGTGAGCCAGACGGGCTAAATCAGACTGGGCGTGTGGGCCACATGGGCTTGTGAACTTTGGGCCAAGCTGTGTGATCCACACGGGCAAGGCCAATCTAGGCGTGTGGGCCTACATGGGAATGTGGGCCCATTATACTGAGCTTTTTTGTAGGGTCGCGCGGGTCGTCCTATTAGACTGTGGGCCTACCATAGGGTCGGTAAACGCTATCTAACCCTAAAATCAAGTGATCTATTAGACTAAAATATGGTAATGAGCATGCCCATGTTTGTATATCTGTTTTCTACTATAAAAGCATGTTAAGTATGATATATCTGTTAATTCTATTTGTATGTTGTGTTATCTGATATTGGGGATGGGTTGATGTATAATGGAGGAAGTGTTCTGAAAGGCAGTTTTGCCTATTATCTGGCAGCTTGGCTGCGTTATATCTATTATGTGCCGCTTTGGTACATCATGATGTGTAGGACTGGGTGGGTGTTTTAAACCCCACATCGTGTGTAGGGATGGTCGGAAATGGTGTGTAGAGGACGGGGGCAGGATATCTGATTTCTGATTCTAATATGCATATATGTATTTGTATTCTGGGATGGGCTTAGGCCCGAATCTGTGTCTGACTGATTCTGATTTTCTGGATGTGTGTATGCTTAATTCTGTAGGGTTACACATTGAGTTTACGTAAACTCACCCTCTTTTATTATTCTATACAGGTAATCCACAGAGTTAGGCGAATCGGTGCAGCGGAGGACTCGACGATGACCACTCGCCATAAACTACTTTACTTTGTTTCTAGTTTTATTTAAGTTTGGCATTAAGATTTGAGAGGTTGTGTTTTCTGGGACTGTATGGACTTTTAACTAAAGGTTTTGGTTTTGTTGCTCGTCTTATGCATGCTTTGTCAAAAAGTTTTCTTTTAAAACGATGGTTTACTTAAACAAGGTTTCCTAAATTACGAACGGTATTGCTAAAACATCACGAATTTTCAAAAGCTTCCTCTCTAAATGATTTTTAGGCAAGTGGATTAATGTTTTAATAATGAATACAGAAACTTAAGGGTTAAATAAACATTTTCGAATTGTTGAACAAATATGAGCTAATAAATTGACATGGTTTTATTGTGACGACTTAGTTTACAAAACACATTCCATGTGACATCACCAGATTCGACCATAACGTCTAGGCTGGATTTGGGGTGTTACAATCTTGGTGGAGCCTAAATAGTTTTTTCTTTCTTAAATTGTGAATCAAATAATTTTTTTTTTAAAGAAAATCGGTTATAATTTCATATTTATAATATTATTTAAGTGTGTAATTAAGTTGATGTAACGAGTCAACTTGACACTAATTCAGTCAAGAAAATTACTAAAACAACCTTAAATATCTGAAATAATTGTCTGTTTCTTTACATGTAAAAAGTTTTATGAAAAATATTTTCTACATTTTCTTTTGTTTGTTTTATAGAAAATAACTTGGTCAACAGAATATGGCTTACAGGTCAATATAGAATAATCCCTTTTTCCTGTAAAATGACATACCTTCTTGTAAAGCGTAAATCATTTTCCGAAAAAGAGCTCATCTATAAGTAATTTTATTTTTATATAAAAATTAACTTAAATCAAGTTTAAAATTATTACATTGATAATAAATTTATTTTAAAAATATTTAAAATAAAAATTATAAAATATTATATTTTTCAATATTATTAAACATGTATATTTAATTATTTATATTTAGTCATATAATAAATTATTAATATAATTTATTATTTTAATAAATTATTTAATATTTCAATTTATATTTTTTAAAAATATTCTCCACATATTATTGAAAATATTCAATATTAATATTTTGATAATAAATATTTATTACAATTATAAATATATTGATAATAAATGTTTTGTAGTATAAAGGTTAAAATATGTCATAAGTATATGTACTCTTCACAAATTTGTAATTTAGTCTCTGTACTTTTATTTTTAAAAATTTAGTCCCTCTACTTTTCAGATTTAAAAATTAAGTCCTATTGTTGACATTATTAATTTTTTTTTCAATTTTGTTGATGTCACATTTTTAAATAAGAAATATTCACTTGGTAGTTATGTAACTAAAAAATGACGTTGTAATGAACTTAAATTTAACAAAATATTTTTAATATATGTAAAAATAGCTTTTATGAAATATTTTTTTAAGAAATCTATCAAACAGCAGAAAATATTTTACATGGATTCATCCAAAGACCAGAAAATATTAACTTTTTCAAGATAGTAAGTTATTTTCCAGAAATTATTTTCCGGAAATCATTTCCAATGAAATAAACAGACCCTAAGTTATATTATGACAATGACACTTTTGTCTTTTTCTTATTTAAAAAGAATAAAAAAATTTTGTAAATTTTGAGATTTGAGTCCATGCTACCATCATCTATAAATAATTGAAGTGTATTTAATATTCTTAATTTAATGTATTTACTTATTTAAATTTCTTTTTACTCATAAATTTTAAATTATTTTTTATTTTAATTTTGTATATATTGCCTATATGTTATTATTATCACTTTCAAACCTTACATTTTATTATTTATTATATATTATTTTTAAACATATACATATATTTTAAATACGTGATTTTACACCTGTGATAAAAGTTTTAATCTATTTAATTATTTTTACAACTTGAAAATCTGTCCCACATAGAATATAGGATTTCTAAATTATTGTTTTAGATGAGCAACTACAGATCTTAAATATATAGACCACAAAATCAACATGAAAGGTTAAAAAAAAAACAAAATTTTAATGGCTGATGAAGAAAATTGGTTCCTAATCCTTTTGATTTGTATGGCTTTTCTGGTGTGGAGATGTGCCTTGGAATCATTGTTTGCACCTCCAGTACATATGGGATATTGATTCTTATTGTATTGAATGGTTGACTTTAAAGTGGTTGACAGGGCGATGCTGAGAGTGACGATTGGTGCTCTGTATGTGTCAACATGGCGAAAAGCAGGGTGAGTTTGGGCAGAAGAGGTGTTTGAGTTTGGTCTTTTAGGTGGTATGGCCACAACATATGGGTTATTGAATCATATTGGTGCTTTAGTTTAAGTTCCAGACTTGGAATTAATGGGAGGCATTCATTGCTTTATTTTGATGGAGTGTTGTAGGCGAAAGCTGGAGGTGAATGGGATTCAGTGTTTGAATTTGGTGGTTTCTGATTAATGATCGTTAATTGTTACATCATGGGATGGTGTTTCTGTTGTTTTGCGGCTTTGCTGGTTTTTGGCGTCTTTCGTATTTCTATCCAGTCTGAAGGAAAAAATGATAATGATGAAATACCAAGACTAGAAACTCAACAAGGTGTCACTACACATCTATTCATTTTTATTTCTTAAATAGCCGCTACCCTTATCCTTAAATATATATACAACACATAAATGTTATGTTTCAAAAAAGGAAAAAAATAAATAACTTGTAAAATCATTAAATTATTAATAATTTTTTATTTTGGTCACTCAATTTTAAAAAAATTATAAAATGGTCATCGAATTATTCAGAAGTTTTCATTTAAGTCATTGAATTATTTAAGTTTTTTTATTTTAAGTTACTAGGCTGTTAAGTTCTTTTTTAAAGTTCAACTAGCAAGCTTCAAGTGACCATTCTACAATCGTGGTAGATCAATACCCATCGACAAGTAGACGGTTAGTGATGGAGATTGGATAAGAAAGTCGTTTGAATTTTTGTTCACAGATTTGTGATGTTTGAAACTAATTCATGAAAAAAACTGAATTGTAGAAGAGAAGAGGAAAAATGACTTTCAATTGATGAAGGCAATGACTAAAATGAAAACTTTAGATTTGTTCAGTGACCATTTCATAATTTATTAAAGTTAAATGACTAAAATGTAAAATTATTAATAGTTTAGTAACCCTTGAGTGTAGTTTACCCAAACATAAAGTGGAACCTCATATATTATTTGCACAGTGGTTGGTTAGTTGTTGCCGGCTTCAACCAATGTTCCATAATCTTAAATTCTCAAGGATTGCCAATAAGTCATTTTGTTTCTCTTGTATGATTGAAGGTACCCACGTGGAAAGATACATATAATAATAAATCTTTATTTAAATTAAGATTTTCAAACATATAAAAATAATTATATGTGATATATACAAACAACGTCTATTTATCGTAAATAATATGAAAACCCAAATTACTTAATTACAACATACACAAGTATGAGGAAATTAAGTGAGGATTTGATGGGAAAATGAAAGTCAAACTTTGGTTGGCCTCATAAACGTCTTTTTTTCTTCTCCTATATAATAATGTAATTAAAAAAGGCTACTTACAGTAGCATTACAATCTCGTCTATTAGTATTCTTTTTTGTAGCTTTTCAATCAATTCTAGATTAACAATGACTTCATTAATTATTGATACCAAATAAAACCTTAAGAAAATAAAAATATAATTAGGGGTGGGTCAAGTGAATTCAACTAACACACGCAATATACGCGTATATATGATTGAGTTTATTTGAGAATTGATTAAAATATTTTTATGAAGTAAATTGTTTTATTATGGAAGTGTTTTTAATTTTTATATAAAAATTCACACCTTCTGATATTTGATCCTAAGACATTATAGTTTTTAAATATTCAGTTTTTTCATTTCAATTAAAGTTTCATTTTATTTTTATATAAATTTTTAATAAATATAATTTTCTATATATTTTTTAGGGTTTTTCCAGAATAATACAAAAAAATAGATTATTTACCGGAATAATATAGGTTTTTTTACCAAAATAATATGAGAGATGCATGGAACCCCCAAATCGGCATGGTTACTAACAATTTTGGTTGAAACCGATGCATCTCATGTGTCAAAAATGGATAAGACACCTCGAAACCTCAAATCGACAACCAACACACTAATTTGAGTTTCCAATGGTTTGTCATATTGGTGCAGGTGCTGCAACAGGAATTTCCTGTTACCTAGGAAGCCTAAATCAACATGGCGGCTACCAATTTGGGCTTCCTTGGCAACAAAAACCTCTTCTCCTTGATGTTCGACATGACTACATATAGAGGTGTCCTTAAAAACCTCTTCTCCTTGATGTTCGACATGACTACATATAGAGGTGTTTAAAAATCCCAATTTTTTTTAGAAGAAATTGCTTTGAAGTGAAATAAAAACCATAATAGTTGTGGGGGTTTTTTATTGAAATAGGATAGAAAAAAAAAATTCGAAAATAGGATGGGTTTCTGGTTATTTACCGAAATGGGTGAAGCAGGGTGGTCACGCCACTCCCATAGGCGACACCACCCTGCTGTCAGCTTCCTCCTGCAGCAGCATGCAGGCAAATAGTGAGGCATGCAAGGCAAACAGTGAGGCATGCAGGGAAAAACGACAAAACCTGAAAAATGTTATGGCAGAGGCGGCACCAGACCTGGAAAATGGTCTGCCAGAGGCGGCACCTGCATGGGATTTTGGCGCCTTCTGCAACATGGGGACCTTAAAATGGTCCCCTCCTCCCCCCACCCCCCACACCAGAAGGAAGAAGCAGCAGAAGCAGCAGAGGACGAAGAAGCTGGTGGCGCCGGAAGAAGAAAGAAAGAGGAGGAAGAAGAAAGAAAGAAGGAAGAGGAAAGAAAGAAGAAAGGAAGAAGGAAGAAAATCGGGGAAAAAAATAGGAGAAAATTAGGTATAAATTTTTTTAAATAATGTTTGTGTATTTGATTTTTATTTTTTATTATATATTAATTTTTATTTTTACTTAGTACGTATTGTTACTTAGTTAGGTAGGTTAAGTAGTAATTTAGTTATATTATTATTAGTAGGTAATTAGAATATAAACCCTAAAAAATATTTATGTTAGTTAGTTAGTATGTTAGTATGTATTAATATGTTAGTTTTTAACTCTTATTTTAGTTATATTGTTATTAGTTAAACCTTAATGATTAAGTTAGTTAGTAAAATATAAAACAATAATATTGTTATTATTATTGTTAGTTTAATATTGTTTTTTGTTAGTAAAAAATGGTAAATGTTATTTTATTTAGTATTATATTATTATTGTTGTAATATAATATATTATAATTATTGTTAGTATAAAAAATATTAAAATAATATATAAAACATTATGTATTAAAATAAATATAAAATAATGAAATACGAAAATAGTATATTTTTTAAAGTAATAGAATTTGAGAGAAAGAAAATACGAATAATGGTTAAAATAAGTGGTTTTTACTAAATTGATATATAGGAAATAGTAAAATACATTTGAAATATTACGTACTAAAAGAAATAATATAAAGTAATAAAATACGAAAATAGTAAAATAATAAATTTGAATTATTCTGTACTAAAATGAACAGTTAAATAATATATTTGAATAATTATGTACGAAATAATATAAAATAAAACGGACAAAGGCTCGTAATATATATATATATATACATATATAAAAGAAATTATGTACTAATTATTATTTGTTAATTACTGGTTTATTAGAAAACGGTATACGTATACGTAATATTGTTATTAAGGAATGCTAAAAATTATTATTATTATTTTAGCTATGTTAATATTATTATTATTATTAAGAAATCGTAAATATTATTATTAGTTATTGTTTGTAAAAAACTCTAAATATTATTTTACTTAATATTATGATGTTTGTATAAATAATAAAATATTATATTTATTATGCGTCGTTTACATGATGTTCTTGTTATATTATTAGTATTGGTATGTTAATTGTTACTAATTTAATATAGATTTATTGTTTTTTATGTAGGTAAAAAATTCATTTGAGACGGAAATGGCTTCATTGATTAGTAAAGTTCCTCACATATCCGACGCTGCTAATAATATGGTAATGTATTGTTATTTATTAATCACGGGTTATATTAACAAAATAGCTACATAATAAATTATGTTATTAATCATAAGTATTAATTTTTTTTTATTTAACACTGTCAGGACTCGTACCGTGTATTAAGGGGCCGGGTGAATGGCTTAAGAAATCCCCCGGATGAACGACTGATGACGTATATAGAGCAAGCTGGATTCGGGTCTGCAGCACTGATCCGGAGATTTGACTTGCGATATGATTTGATATCCGCATTAGTCGAGCGTTGGCGCCCGGAGACCCACACTTTTCATTTCCCGTGTGGAGAGTGCACAGTCACTCTAGAGGATGTTGCACTGCAGCTTGGGCTCCCAATTGACTGGAGTCCCGTTACGGGCGTCAGTGCGATAGCTGACCCATTTACACTTTGCCAGAGCCTACTAGGGGACTCGTACGGCAAAAATGGAGAAAATTTTACAGATTTGAAATTTACATGGCTGAGAGCGAGGTACGAACATTTATCAGCTGATGCCACTGAAGGCGAGTTGATGTGCGCTAGTCGATCGTACATTATGCACATCATAGGGGGTACTGATGCCCAGTGCAAACAATAATAGGGTTCACATTCAGTACCTACCCTTATTGGTTGATTTGAGCAATGCTCGCTCGTATAGTTGGGGCTCCGCAGTTCTTGCGTGGTTGTACCGTGAGCTTTGTCGGACGACAAATCCATCAACCGTAGACATAGGCGGATGCCTTACACTATTGCAGTCCTGGGCTTTGTATCGGATGCCATTCTTGGCATCAGTTACCCACCAACCATACGTATATCCATTAGTAAACAGGTGATAAAATATAACTTGTTATTAATTGAAAATTTATTTATATTGATACTATTTGACTTAAATATTATTTTTTTGTAGGTGGAGTATTTATCCGGGTATCGGGAGGTCGTACACTGTCCCGATATACCGGCTTATGATTGAGCAACATGCCGGGGAAGGGGTAAGCGATTCCAATATTAGTTACGTGGTAGTTTGTATATCTTACGCATACCGTGTTTAATTTTAACAATGTTATTAATCGTGCAGTTTATATGGATGCCATACCGTAGACCGGAAATTACAGCCGTTATACCTCCGTCCGCCTATATCCACTCATATATGTGGTGCACAAATGCACCAATTGTATGTTTCAATGTAGTTGAGTGGTATCACGGGGACCGAGTGCTGCGACAATTTGGTTGCGTCCAGTATATCCCGGATCCGCCATGCTAGGTGGGAGAGATTCATTGCAAAAATAAGAGAGGGAAACAAGACTTAGATTGGGGGGTTAGGCATGGCCAATTTATTGTGGTGTGGAATGATCGTATGTCCCGAATGCCCCGGATGGATATGGCTTCCGGTCTTCAGCCTCCATTAGAGTACATACAATGGTACTCTATTATGGGGAAGCCATATATACTAGGAGGGCAGTCGACTGTAGTCCCCCCACACATGCAGTGACATGGGGCATACGAGCCAGTGGCAGATATGGAGGCCGAGGCAGATGCAGATCCTGATCCTGAGCCCGAGGCCGAGCCGGAGCCGGAGCCGAAGCCCGAGCAATCACATTCACATTCGGATGCACATTCGTACCATCCATATGTGCCGAGCAATGACTACTTTCTGGGCTCATCAGGAGGTGGATACCAGTACGGGTTTGATATGTTCAGCTCGTATACACCGCAGTACAGCACTCCCGGCTCGTATCCGCCTGGGTCGTATCCACTGCACCAGGGCACTCCTTCTAGCTCGAGTTCATCTATGCCATTCGAGTCACATGATTTTTCAGCTATGTTTAGCACACCCCCACCTGGACCCCCACCCGGACCCCCACCGGAGACCCAAGAGGATGTTGGTCAGCGCGGACACCCACGATGTGAACGTCGACAACCGCAGAAGTACACACCGAGGACTACACCATCGAACCATCATTTGGCGAAAGGCTCTAACTCGTACGCTGTACATGTTTTAAAAAATATAAGTTACGGTATCTGGATAACATAAAAACATTAAACTTATATTGAAAATATAAGGTTATCCTTTACCCATTTTCACCACTTCTCTCTTCCAGTTTGCATTCTTATACTCTCGAAGAAAGTTAGCCGCAATGTGACGGATACAGTAAACCGATCTCCATGGCACACCGGAACGCCTAATTGCGGCAATTAATCCTTTCCCTCTATCGGAGATGATGCAAATATTATCGTTGCTAATAACATACCTCCGCAGGTTGGTAAGGAAGAATTCCCAGGATTCCATATTCTCCTTATCTACTATTGCAAACGCTATTGGGAGTACATTCCTATTGCCTTCTTGAGCAACCGCAATAAGTAAGATCTGTGTATATTTTCCGTATAGCCATGTCCCATTCACCTGCACAAACGGCTTGCAGTGTGGAAATGCCCGTACACATATGTAACATCCTGAAAAGGGCCTATGCATTTTCAGTTTAATTGTACGAAATGTCAAGTCTCAAGTACTATGAATAAATTTTTGATACTTTTGGAAACCTAGAAATGGAAATGGAAATGGAAATGAACATTTTGGAAACTTGAACATTTTGGAAACTTGAACATTTTGGAAACCTGAACATTTTTGGAAACCTGAACATTTTTGGAAATGATTCAAAAATGGAAAGTAAACATTTCTGGAAACTTGGAAATGTAAGAAAATGGCAAGTTTACAGAGCCGATCGAAAATTTTAGGAAACTTAGAAATGATGCCGAAATGTCAAATTTTAAAGTTCAAAATAGGAAATAAGGGCTAGAGGGCCTTAAAAGAAAAAGTTGGAGAAGTTTGACACACAAACAGGCTTGGAAAAGTGGCCTGAAGATGCCACTTAGGGCCTAAGGAAATGGCGTCACATGCAGGGGAAATGGGCCTGAGTTCGAGTCACTTGAGAAGCAAATAAATAAGTTTTATTTTTGCTTCCAGAAGGCTGAGGTGGACGGCATGGGTTTCTAGAAAAGGAAGAGTTTTATTTGCATAAATATGTGAATAATAAATGATAAATAAAGGATTTTCTTTTAAGATAATTGAGGAGATAATTGATGGATTAAAGGCTTTTATCTTTTAAATAAAAGAGATAATATTATCAAAAAGAGGAGTGGTGGCCAAGTAAGGGACTCCTAGGCTGATAACTTCGGCTATAAAAGGAGGGCAGGAGGGCTACTCATTCACTTTTGCTTCCTCTTTGCCGAAATTTTCCTAGCTCTCTCCCCCTCTCTGCCGAATTTTTCTTTAAGCAAGATCCATCTTCTTTTCTTCTATTTTCTTCTTTGTTTCTACTGTCAAAGCCGAATCTTTGTTGATTCTAAGTAAAGGAGCAATCATCTACAACATCAAAAGGGTAAGATCTGTGGTCAATCAATTTCTATTCTTTTCTTCTTACCAAAATCAGGGTACTAATCCCATTAGCAATTTTGGCCGAATCTGCAAGGGGTTTATCAGGTTTCTACAACTGTCGAATATAAGGATCAAGGATCTAAGGTAAGATAAATTTATTTGATTAAAGGTTATGATGTATATGTTAGATTAAATCTAACATGAAGATTTCGACAGACATATAGGGCAAGGAATCCTCTTCAGATTTGGAATTTGTATGGTAAGTGATATTCGGCCAAGGCTTATTTTTGATATTTAGAATTATTTTCCATTATTTCAAAAGCCGGAAACTGACATGGTTACATGTCTAGTGATGGCCGATTTCAAGGAAAAAGAATACTAGCAAATTTTTGGGACTTGATCATCCAATTCGGCAACAAGGTAAGTAATACAAATCCTACTAGGATTTGGTTTTTAAGCCAAATAGGTTTGTTAATATGTTTTATTGAATGGCCGAATATAGGAGTCAAAGATCTAGATCGGTAGATCGTTCTTCGAGATTTCAAGGAATCTAATAAGCGAATCAGGTGTGTACTCACATTAATTTTCGATATATCATATGGCAATTATTTTTAATATATGAATATGCATAAGAATGTGAATGTGGCTAAGTACCACAAATGCGGTAAGAGTACCCAGGTACGTTTCCTACTTTCGATAGGATTACGAATATGTTATATTGTTAACATGTGAATAATGAGAAATTAAGTATGTTATGCATGATATATGGGGCATTCGGGATATATGTGAAAGGGGAAGAAGGTGTTGACTTCGGTCTCACCAACGGAATATGGTGACTACGGTCACAAAATTTGAATATGGTAACTTCGGTTACATTATCTGAATTTGGTAACTTTGGTTACATTATTTGAATATGGTGTCTAATGACACAAATTATATGGGCGATGAGCACGTCGACTGCAGCGACTGCCTTCGATGGTGTGTAGCGGATTGAGGGTTGACTTAGTAGTCCCCACGGTGTGACTGGCAGGTACGGGTGGTGTGTAGCGGATGGACCATTAGGCTTGGGTTTGGGTTGCATCATTTATTTTATATGAACATGAACTTGATATGAACTTGTATGCCTGATTTGTTGAATGTTAATGTTGTGTACACATTGAGTCTGTTGACTCACCCCGTTGTGGGAACTATTTTCAGGTGATGAACATTGACGGACCGGGACGGTAGACCTTGAGGTGGCCATGCATCCATTTGAAGATTTTATTTAATTTGGACTCTATTTCTTTTAGTACTTTTTTTTTATTATTGGGTTTTACTTGATGTAATAAGGCCATAAGGCCCAGTGGATTTTATTTATTTCTGTTTTATTGTTAATCATTTTGTTACAAACGAATGGTGGATTAAATTTTAAGTGAAATATATTTTTATAAACCTTAAAAATTATTTTGTCACCTTAATACAAATTGGATTTTTTTTTAAAATAAGATTAAATGGGCTCCCAATCTGAGCCCAATCCACAACAACATTTTTCCAGAAATTATACAAATTTTCTCTAAGTCATAAAGAATTTGAAAACCGGTTTACTTAAGGAACATACCAGATCCGGTCCAGGCTCGTGGGTCGGGTGTGAGGTGTTTCAGCTTGGTATCAGAGCCCAGTTTTAAAACTCTTGGCCTGTGGGCTAAGGCCCAAAACGTTTTAAATTCGAGCCCAAAGGATTTTCTTTGAAAATAAGCAGGATTTATGGCATGGCACCTAAGTCTCCGACCCGCAGTCCACCAGGTAAGTACCCCTAACTTTATGTGTGATTCTGTGATTTATGAACTGTATAAGGGTAGAAAAGGCATGGAACGTAGAATAGAATGATAGGAACTTGGACCCTAGGACTAGTCTACTCAAACACAAACACATAAGACTTAATGCACTAAACAACCCTATGGCTAAGTCACTGAGCTAAGGGTGTGGTAACCCCTGTACGCATGTCTAGGATTGGATCTGGAAGAGCCTGGTTTTTAAGCAGTCCTAGTGACTCACCTCCTCTTCGCAGGAATCCTACCTGGTGCGTAGCTTTGGTTCACCCTAACTCAGAGGGCTCAGTGGTGTGGCAACCTCTGTGTGCATGTCTAGGAATGGTTTCGATGGGAGCTTGGTATTTAAGCAGTCCGCGTGACTCATCTCCTCTCCATACGAATCCTGCCTGGTGCGTAGCTTTGGTTCACCCTGACCAAAGAGGGCTCGGACATAGGCTAAACATAATGACTAAAACCCGAAAGGGAACTAACCATGTTTTTTTTTTAAAAAAAATTTACAACATTTTCTGAAAAACTCCTGATTTGCGAAAATTACAAAAATGCCCTCAGTGGTGAAATTACCAAAATGCCCTTGGTTTATAAAATGTTCAACTACTCAACAGCTTTACCAAAATTTCATTATTTTATAATGTTCAAAAACCCTAATTTGTAAAATATCAAAATACCTTGATTTTGGAAAATTACAAAATTGCCCCTAACTTACAAAATTACCAAAATGACCCTGATTTCCAAAATTTTTGCAACATCCCCATTTTTGAAGGAACACTTTTCAAAAAGAACCCTCAAAGTTTTACAACTTTTGAAATATCCCTGATTTATTAAATTTACAAATTTACCCTGATTTGTGAAAAATTACCAAAATACCCCTGAGGTCAAAAATTACCGAAATACCCCCGGATTTCAAAATTTTTCCAAAATTACCCGAGACTTCGAAATTTTCAAAATACTTTTTGACAAAAACACCAAGGAACGTTTTCTTTGAAAAATTACGAAAATGCCCCTGTAGGACAAAATTACGAAAATACCCCTAGGTAGTGGAAAACAGCAACAACGAAAACTACAACGTTTCTCTGAATGAACGAAAGTTCATACTTGTTTGATAGATGAATGAATGAATGGAAAGGACTGTGTGTTTGTATAAATACGAAAGAACCACTCTTAAATCCCTTTTCATAAAACTCCTTCGCGGGTAAATAAGTGGAACAATGACTAATTCATAAAATTCTTTAATCAGATCCCGACGCTAGAAAATGAGCTCTAGAGGACGTGGTCGTCGTGGACGAGGTAGAGGAAGGATGACCGTGTCGGAACCCGTTAGATCGGGTCAAGGGTCCGACAATGAAATACCACCGCCACCACCACCCCCAGCTGTTAACATTGAGCAGCAGGCTCAGACGGGGGAAGATGCTGTGTCGCAGGCTGTGCTGCGAGTTTTGGAATTGGTGGCTGGTGCGGGAGGAAATTCAGGAAATCGTAAGTCTGTGCCTGAACGGCTCCGAGCTAATGGAGCGGAAATGTTTCGTGGAGTGTCTGGAGTAGCACCCAGTACGGCTGAGTACTGGTTGGAAGCAACGGAGCGTATCATGGATGAGCTCGATCTGACTCCTGAGGAAAAGTTGAAAGGGATGGTGGCGTTGTTACGCGATGAAGCGTATCAATAGTGGCTAACTATTCGAGATGGTACCACGGCGGAGGATCTGACCTGGGAATATGTTAAGGAGGCATTCCAGAAGAAATATGTGGGAACCAGGTATACAGATGAGCAAAGGAAAGCTTTTCTGGGGCTGGTTCAAGGGAACAAGTCCGTAGCAGAATACGAGGCAGAATTTCTGAGGTTGAGTCGTTATGCTCGAGGTGTAGTGGCAACTGAGCATGAACGCTGTGTCCGTTTTGAGGACGGACTGAGGGACGATCTGAGACTTTTGATAGCACCGCATCAGAAGCGGGAATTCTCTGCTTTGGTGGAAAAGGCCAAGGTGGCTGAGGGGATTAAAGATTTTACCAAGCAGGCTGTGGATAAGAATAAGCCTAAAAGAGGTTTTGGACCACCTGGAAAGGGTCACAAGAGGCCTAGGGTTGACGGGCCACGAAATCAACAAGCTGGTACGGGCTGGCAGTATCGCCCTTGTGAGCATTGTGGAAAGAGGCACTTGGGAGAGTGTTGGAGAAAGACGGGAGGATGTTTCAAGTGTGGGTCCAAGGACCATATGCTTAAGGATTGTCCCAAGCAATCAGATGAGAGCCGACCGGCAGTTCAGAATGCTAGCCAAACTGGTAGAGGCGGACAGCAGCCTCAACGGGGTCGTGGTTCGGCTAACCGAGGTAGTGGTGCTGGCAGAGGCCGTAGAACACAGGGCCGAGGTACTAATGCTAATGCAGAAGCAAGGTAACCGGGTTTGGTTTATGCGGTTCACCGGAGGGAAGATGGTGACGCACCGGATGTAATAACCGGTACGTTCTTTATTTTTGACAAACCCTATTTTACTCTGATTGATGTGGGCTCGACCCATTCCTATGTTGCATGTAGTGTAGTGGAAACACTAGGCCTAGACTCTGAACTTTCTGATAGACAGATGACTGTAGTAAGCCCATTAGGTCAAACCATTATGGTAGACAAGATCTTTCGAAATGTGCCCTTAGAGATTCAGGGAGTGAACTTTCGGGCAGACTTAATGAAGTTACCTTTCAGAGAGTTTGAACTTATACTTGGAATGGATTGGTTAGTAGAACACAGAGCCGTGTTGGATTGTGCGGCTAAGCGTATGGAACTAAGAACCCCGGAGGATGAAGTGGTAGCAATGATCGGAGAAAGGAGGAACTACTTGTCTAACGTAGTTTCGGCGCTGAAAGCTGAAAAAATGGTTAAGAAAGGGTGCGAGGCATTCTTGGCTTTCGTAAGTGCGATAGGTGGAAAGGAAGAAGGTATTGATGGAGTTAGGGCGGTAAGGGATTTCGTGGATGTATTTTCAGAGGAATTACCAGGAATACCCCTAGATAGGGAGGTGGAATTTGGGATAGATTTGCTACCAGGAACAGCTCCTGTGTCAATCGCTCCATACCGAATGGCGCCAAAGGAGTTAGTTGAGCTCAAGGCTCAAATCCAAGAACTGTTGGATCGTGGGTTCATCAGACCCAGTGTGTCTCAATGGGGAGCACCGGTCCTATTTGTAAAGAAGAAGGACGGAACTATGCATATGTGCATAGACTACCGTCAGTTGAATAAGCTGACCATCAAGAACAAGTATCCTTTGCCAAGGATCGATGATTTGTTCGATCAGCTGAAGGGGGCTGCAGTATTTTCAAAGATCGACTTAAGGTCGGGATATCATCAGTTGAAGGTGAAGGAGGTTGACATCCATAAGACCGCTTTTAGGATAAGGTACGGTCATTTTGAGTTTGTGGTGATGCCGTTTGGGTTGACGAACGCTCCAGCCGCGTTCATGGACATGATGAATCGGGTTTTCCAACCCTATTTGGATAGGTTCATCGTTGTGTTCATCGACGATATTTTGGTGTACTCGAAGTCGGAAGAGGAGCATGATGAGCATCTCCGAGTTGTGTTGGAAGTGTTAAGGGAAAAGAAGCTCTATGCCAAATTCAGCAAGTGTGAATTTTGGCTTAAGGAGGTGGCATTCTTAGGACATGTGGTATCCGCAGAAGGAATAAGGGTGGATCCTAGGAAGATTGAAGCAGTGTTGGATTGGAAACCACCTAGGTCCGTGGCTGAAATCCGAAGTTTCTTAGGCTTGGCAGGCTATTACAGAAGGTTTGTGGAAGGATTCTCGTCAATAGTCGCGCCTTTAACAAAGTTGCTAAGGAAGGAAGTACCCTTCGAATGGACTAATAAGCAGCAGGAGAGCTTTGAAAAGCTTAAAAGGGTGTTGACGGAAGCTCCAGTGTTAATTCAGCCAGAGGCAGGAAAAGATTTTGTGATATACTGTGACGCTTCGCATACGGGGTTAGGCTGTGTGCTAATGCAAGAGGGAAAAGTGGTCGCCTATGCGTCACGACAGTTAAGGCCTCATGAGGTTAACTACCCAACCCATGATTTGGAGCTAGCAGCAGTGGTTTTCGCCCTTAAGGTTTGGAGGCACTACCTTTATGGAGAAAGTTCAGTTATCTACACGGGCCACAAGAGCCTTAAGTATTTGTTGACCCAGAAGGAGTTGAACTTGAGGCAACGAAGGTGGGTGGAATTACTGAAGGACTACGATTGTTCGATAGAATATCATCCGGGCAAGGCGAATGTGGTAGCTGATGCCCTGAGTAGGAAGGTTGTGTCGGATTTAAGGGCTTTGTTCGCTCATTTAAGTCTATATGACGATGGAAGCCTGTTGGCAGAATTGCAAGTCAAGCCCACCTGGCTGAAGGAGGTGAAAGAGGGACAGTTGGCTGATAAGGACTTAAGTATTAAGTTACAACAAGTACAGCAAGGAGGATTAAAGGACTATAGCGTCAATGATGAAGGAGTATTGTGCTACAAGGGAAAGGTCTGTATGCCGAAAGATAAGGAGTTGAGACAAAGGATTCTTCGGGAAGCACATGGTAGCCCTTATGCTATGCATCCCGGAGGCATCAAGCTGTATAGAGATCTAAGGGAACAATTTTGGTGGTCTGATCTGAAACGAGAGGTGACGGAATTTGCGGGGAAATGCTTGACGTGTCAGCAAGTTAAGGCTGAACACCAAGTCCCATCAGGATTGCTTCAACCAATCGAAGTTCCCCAATGGAAGTGGGAAAAAATTACCATGGACTTCGTTAGTGGGCTTCCCCTTACGCCTACTAAGAAGGACTCGGTATGGGTGATAGTGGACCGTTTGACTAAGTCCGCGCACTTTATCCCAGTAAGAGTAGATTATTCTCTTCAGAAGTTGGCCAAGTTATATGTGGCGGAGATTGTGAGGTTACATGGAGTACCGATGTCAATCATCTCTGACAGAGACCCAAGGTTTACGTCTCGATTTTGGAAGGCACTTCATCAAGCCTTAGGTACTACGTTGGACTTCACTACGGCTTTTCATCCACAATCAGACGGGCAGTCTGAACGGGTTATACAAGTGTTGGAGGATATGTTGAGAGGCTGTGTAATGGATTTCCGAGGAAGTTGGGAAGATTACTTGCCTTTAGCTGAGTTTGCCTACAACAACAGCTATCAAGCTAGCATCCGGATGGCACCGTACGAAGCGTTGTATGGAAGGAAGTGTAGAACACCTACTTGTTGGACCGAGTTAGGAGAACGCCGAGTTTTGGGTCCAGAGTTGGTGGCAGAAACTGAAGAGAAGGTTGAGTTAATTCGGCCACAGTTGAAGGAAGCCTCTGATAGGCAGAAGTCGTACGCAGACCTTAAGCGGAAGGAAATAGAGTTTGAAGTGGGAGACCAAGTATTCTTGAAAGTCTGGCCTTGGAAGAAGGTAATGAGGTTCGGTCGAAAAGGGAAGTTAAGCCCAAGGTTTATAGGGCCTTATCGAGTATTGAAGCGAATTGGGCCAGTGGCATACCAATTGGAGTTGCCACCAGAATTGAAGTAGATGCACGACGTATTTCATGTATCCATGCTACGTCGCTACCGATCGGATCCATCTCATATAGTACCAGTTGAAGAGGTGGAGCTAAGGCCAGACTTATCCTACGAGGAAGAACCAATTCGGATCTTGGAACGTGATGTGAAAGTACTACGAAAGAAGTCGGTTCCTCTAGTCAAGGTGTTATGGCGCAATCATGGAGTAGAAGAAGCTTCGTGGGAGCCGGAGGAGACAATACGACAACAATACCCTCAACTATTTAGTTAGGAAATTTCGGGGACGAAATTTTGTTTAAGGGGGTAGAACTGTAACATCCTGAAAAGGGCCTATGCATTTTCAGTTTAATTGTACGAAATGTCAAGTCTCAAGTACTATGAATAAATATTTGATACTTTTGGAAACCTAGAAATGGAAATGGAAATGGAAATGGAAATGAACATTTTGGAAACTTGAACATTATGGAAACTTGAACATTTTGGAAACCTGAACATTTTTGGAAATGATTCAAAAATGGAAAGTAAACATTTCTGGAAACTTGGAAATGTAAGAAAATGGCAAGTTTACAGAGCCGATCGAAAATTTTAGGAAACATAGAAATGATGCCGAAATGTCAAATTTTAAAGTTCAAAATAGGAAATAAGGGCTAGAGGGCCTTAAAAGAAAAAGTTGGAGAAGTTTGACACACAAACAGGCTTGGAAAAGTGGCCTGAATATGCCACTTAGGGCCTAAGGAAATGGCGTCACATGCAGGGGAAATGGGCCTGAGTTCGAGTCACTTGAGAAGCAAATAAATAAGTTTTATTTTTGCTTCCAGAAGGCTGAGGTGGACGGCATGGGTTTCTAGAAAAGGAAGAGTTTTATTTGCATAAATATGTGAATAATAAGTGATAAATAAAGGATTTTCTTTTAAGATAATTGAGGAGATAATTGATGGATTAAAGGCTTTTATCTTTTAAATAAAAGAGATAATATTATCAAAAAGAGGAGTGGTGGCCAAGTAAGGGACTCCTAGGCTGATAACTTCGGCTATAAAAGGAGGGCAGGAGGGCTACTCATTCACTTTTGCTTCCTCTTTGCCGAAATTTTCCTAGCTCTCTCCCCCTCTCTGCCGAATTTTTCTTTAAGCAAGATCCATCTTCTTTTCTTCTATTTTCTTCTCTGTTTCTACTGTCAAAGCCGAATCTTTGTTGATTCTAAGTAAAGGAGCAATCATCTACAACATCAAAAGGGTAAGATCTGTGGTCAATCAATTCTATTCTTTTCTTCTACCAAAATCAGGGTACTAATCCCATTAGCAATTTTGGCCGAATCTGCAAGGGGTTTATCAGGTTTCTACAACTGTCGAATAAGGATCAAGGATCTAAGGTAAGATAAATTTATTTGATTAAAGGTTATGATGTATATTAGATTAAATCTAACATGAAGATTTCGACAGACATATAGGGCAAGGAATCCTCTTCAGATTTGGAATTTGTATGGTAAGTGATATTCGGCCAAGGCTTATTTTTGATATTTAGAATTATTTTCCATTATTTCAAAAGCCGGAAACTGACATGGTTACATGTCTAGTGATAGCCGATTTCAAGGAAAAAGAATACTAGCAAATTTTTGGGACTTGATCATCCAATTCGGCAACAAGGTAAGTAATACAAATCCTACTAGGATTTGGTTTTTAAGCCAAATAGGTTTGTTAATATGTTTTATTGAATGGCCGAATATAGGAGTCAAAGATCTAGATCGGTAGATCGTTCTTCGGGATTTCAAGGAATCTAATAAGCGAATCAGGTGTGTACTCACATTAATTTTCGATATATCATATGGCAATTATTTTTAATATATGAATATGCATAAGAATGTGAATGTGGCTAAGTACCACAAATGCGGTAAGAGTACCCAGGTACGATTCCTACTTTCGATAGGATTACGAATATGTTATATTGTTAACATGTGAATAATGAGAAATTAAGTATGTTATGCATGATATATGGGGCATTCGGGATATATGCGAAAGGGGAAGAAGGTGTTGACTTCGGTCTCACCAACGGAATATGGTGACTACGGTCACAAAATTTGAATATGGTAACTTCGGTTACATTATCTGAATTTGGTAACTTCGGTTACATTATTTGAATATGGTGTCTAATGACACAAATTATATGGGCGATGAGCACGTCGACTGCAACGACTGCCTTCGATGGTGTGTAGCGGATGGAGGGTTGACTTAGTAGTCCCCACGGTGTGACTGGCAGGTACGGGTGGTGTGTAGCGGATGGACCATTAGGCTTGGGTTTGGGTTGCATCATTTATTTTATATGAACATGAACTTGATATGAACTTGTATGCCTGATTTGTTGAATGTTAATGTTGTGTACACATTGAGTCTGTTGACTCACCCCGTTGTGGGAACTACTTTCAGGTGATGAACAGTGACGGACCGGGACGGTAGACCTTGAGGTGGCCATGCATCCATTTGAAGATTTTATTTAATTTGGACTCTATTTCTTTTAGTACTTTTTTTTATTATTGGGTTTTACTTTATGTAATAAGGCCATAAGGCCCAGTGGATTTTATTTATTTCTGTTTTATTGTTAATCATTTTGTTACAAACGAATGGTGGATTAAATTTTAAGTGAAATATATTTTTATAAACCTTAAAAATTATTTTGTCACCTTAATACAAATTGGATTTTTTTTTAAAATAAGATTAAATGGGCTCCCAATCTGAGCCCAATCCACAACAACATTTTTCCAAAAATTATACAAATTTTCTCTAAGTCACAAAGAATTTGAAAACCAGTTTACTTAAGGAACATACCAGATCCGGTCCAGGCTCGTGGGCCGGGTGTGGGGTGTTTCAACATAGATCAAACGTCCAGAACATCCGATTAAAAATTCTTTTCCCCGGCTGTAATTGGTCATTTGGGCCGTAAAAAGGTCGTGTCTGTAACTCAATCACAGTTCCCGGTATGTACTCCCGCATAGCAGCTATCCATCCCTGTAGCTCATTATACAATAAATCGTAATCCCCATACAATTGTTCCATTGCCATCTGTTTAGCTATCCACGCCTTTCGATATGATACTCGATACTGGAATCGTGCTTGTATTTCAGCAATCAGTACCGAAACTCGGCATGTCCTTCACCATTGGCATGATACACGTACATATAGTTTTGGAATCAAGTTTTCGATGATCTTCTGTCATACGTGTCGATCTGCATGTGTGAGGCCCAACCAATTTTCTTATCTCCCACATTTGCGATTTTTGAATGAATGCAGCTCGTATCCGCCAATTGCATCCGTCCGCTGCCTTCCAACACTCTGCAATATATATTGTCGATTTAGACTCTGGGACTTTGTAATCCACTGATATATCCATGCTATACCGTTTAATAGCAGATACGCACTCTTCTTTACTTCCAAATCTCTGGCCTACGAATAACTCCTCATGATCGGAATTTACGGTGAACCGGTGAGCAGGATATATTTCAGGGTACTCTGGAAACTTGGTTACACGCGCTGCGTCGGGGTCTATGAGTGACATGTGTGGCCCAGGATTATTGTGTATCGTAATACATCGCATATGGTTCCCGATAGAAGACGCACTAATGTTCCCATCGTCATTCACGTCTTCATCGTCAATATTATCAGGTATATCATCCATATCGAGATCACTGTCAATATCGACCTCTTCCTCACAATGATCACTACTGTCGTGTCCATCATCACCAACCACATCAATATCGGGTGTAATATTAAGATCGATATCGATCCGACGTATATTCGATTCGTCATCAACATACGATATTGGAGGCACCATGCACGGTTCTTGAGCTCCATGTTCTTCACCATATGCATTGGTGTCTTCATTTGCCTCAATACCGGCTAACTTAGCAAATAAGTGAATCGGTGCATTTTTGTTACTCTCATTCCCACAGTAAAGCGCGATCATTGTCTCCACGTCTTCGTCATCTACAAGTTCCATTTCTGTGAATTTGATCGGATCTGCCGAAATTGGAAACTTGTAGAAAATTCTCGATATCGTTTTCCCACACCGTCTAACAATTTTTGCGTTTATCCTTCGCTTCATATCATCCAACGATACATTTCTATTAAATCTCATTGCTATTTGTTGCCGACATTCAAATATGCATCCAACGGTTTGTTGTCAAGATGATTCCATCGAAATAAACGCATACGAAAAATTGATCATCCATCTTCAATGGTCAATCTGTTCAAAAATAAACAAATTTCTCAAACAAAATTTAAAACATAACATTCACAATAAAAAATTAATTAATATAAACACATAAATTACTAACAAATCAAATAAACAAACAAATAGCTTTAAAACAAAACTAAAAAATTTGGCACTATTTTGGCACTATGTTCGTTCGTATTTCCTAAGTGTTCAAATCCTATAATTTTCAATAAAATACTATTAGATTTAGTAAAATCACTTATTTTGACCATTTACTTGTATTTTTCTTTTTCTCAAATTACATTACTTTCAAAAATATATTATTTTCGTATTTTATTATTTTATATTATTATTTTAAATCATAATGTTTCATGTATTATTTTAATGTTCTTTATACTAACAATACTTATAATATTTCTTTACTAACAATAATAATATAATACTAAATAAAATAACATTTATCATTTTTTACTAACAACATTATTACACTAACAATAATAATAATAACAGTTTTATATACTAACTATAAAGTAATCATTAAGGTTTAACTAATAACAATATACTAACTAAAATAATGTTAGATTTAAAAACTAACATATTAATATATACTTTACTAACTAATCAAAATAATTTTTTAGGGTTTCCAACTACCTAACAATAATAATATAACTAACTTACTAACTAACTAAATTACTACACTTAACCTACTAATCCTAACTCACAATACTTATAATATAAACTAAACTAAAGTAACTAACAACAAATAATTAATAAAATAAAAATTAATATATAATAAAATAATATAATAACAATTCAAAAACAACACAAATATTATTTAAAAAAAATCTACCTATTTTTAAAAAAAAATTTCCCCGTAACCTCCCTTTCTTCTTTCTTCCTTCTTTCTTTCTTCTTCCTTTCTTCTTTCTCTTTCTTTTGCCGGCGCCACCACCTCCTTCTTCTTCTTCTTCTTCTTCTTCTTCTTCTTCTTCTTTTTCTTCTGTTGCTGCTGCTGCTGCTTCTTCTGCTACTGCTTGTTCCTTCAAGTTTCGGGGGGGGGAGGGGACCATTTTAAGGTCCCTATAGTCCCGCCTGTCGCAGGTTATTGTTTGCTTTTGGTGCCGCCTCTGCATGTGCATTGTTCAATCCGGTGCCGCCTATGCATGAACATTGTTCAGACTGTCACTGTTTCCTAACTGTTTTATGTTTTTTTTTACTTTTGCTGCTGACAGCAGGGTGGTGCCGCCTATGGGAGTGGCGTGACCACCCTGGTTCACCCATTTTGGTAAATAATCGGAAACCCATCCTATTTTCGAATTTTTTTTTCTATCCTATTTCAGTAAAAAACCCATAGTTGTGGGTAGTAAAAAAATAAACTGAGAGTAAAGAGAATGAAAAAAAAAGTTAATAGAGTTGAAAAAAAATTCTATTTGTTAATAGAGTTATTAAATTTGTTAGAAGATAATTTAGCTTAGAGAAAAAGGTTTATATTCCAAATGTAAAATACCAGCCATTAATTATTTGGTAAAAATTAGTTTATTATTATGCATAAATTTAAATTCTAAATGTTTTAAATTTTTTAGTAAAAAAATAATTTACATAGAAAATATAGGAAATTGTAAACGATATATCGCTCGTAAATGTTTACTTTCTTTTTTCAACAAAAATGGAATTATTAAAGTAAAAAATATGGAAAATTATAAATGTTAATTTGGACTTTTTTCTCCAATAGTATAGAAAAAAAATAAATATACCTAAATAATATAAAAAATTGCAAATGTTATACATAATTAGTGGGTTATCATTGTATTAATTGGTGGAAGTAATTTTTTTCTTAGGATCGATGTTAGAAGAGGCAAGCTCCGAGAAAAAAAAAGGTAAGAAAACTTTATAGTGAAATTATATTACGGTTTTATGGTTTATGAATATAATAAAATTACATTATGTGAATTTTTTTGTGACATGAGATAGTAGGGTTTAGAATTTATGAAATATGATTAGTTTGAAATGGTTAGATGGTTTAGGGTTAGGATATATATTGTAATAAAGACAATGCTTTATTGTGTAGAGGAAAATGACTAGGGTTATTTGAACTGCGAAAAAGATAAGAATTGAACAACAACAAGAAGTTGTTGACATTTTGGTAGAAAAATTAAGAATTATAGGATGAACTCGAACAATGACTAAGTTGTTTCCCACATAATTGTTGTGAACCTTATAATGTAGGAGTTAATTTAGTCATGTTATACTGGTCTTAGGTGGGAAATTCAGAAATATCGTTTTCTTAGAGAAATATTTATATACATAGAACATAAAGTTAGGTTGGATAGACTGTGATTGATGTTATCTTCCAACAAGAAAAATAGAAAAAAAAATGGTATGAGATCTTAACCAAAGAATTTGTGAAGGGCATCGTAAAAGATGGTGCAAAGAGAACTTCCTAGCTGATTACAAGTAATCATATTTGCGTGAGAAATCCAAATTTTCCTTATTTTCTATAGATGAGGAATTTAGATATAGGTGGGTTTTCGAATGATTGTATCGACTCCATTCCAATGATTGTAAGGAGATTAAACCAAAGAAGGATGGAGGTGTATAGGATTATAGGTTTATGTAATTAGGGTTTAGGGAATTAGGATTTATCTTTGAAATGTATTATCTTGTATCGAAAAATTTGGCTCTATTATTGTATGAAGTTGATGTTTTTCTAATATGATAAGGATATTGTGTCGAAGCTTTAATATCGTGTTTCATTTTTAAATTATATTGTATTATAAAAAACATCGTTTGTCAATTCAATCAAACTTGATGTAACGCCCCGAATTTTGGGGCTAGAAGTTTTGGGTTTTTTGGTTAGGGTCAGTGAGTTGGTGGTGCTATTGTGTTTGGTGGTGCATTTAAGTGTTAGAATGGACTTGCTGGTTTGGTGGTTAAGTGAGTGTTAGTAAACCTTAAGGTTTTGGGTTCAAGTCTTTGTGTGGACGTTTGGACGATACTTTCGTTTTTATTATTCTATTTTGTTTTTGTTTTTAATTTAAAGGTATATTATTATTTATTTTTTCTTTTTTTCTTTCTTTCTCCTAGAAACGTCTTATTGTTCTTTTCTCTGGCTCTTTTCTTTTCTTTTTTTTTTTTTGAAAACGTGGGCGTGGGGCTTCTAAAGGGCTATTGATTTCCTGGTTGTCGGGGCAAGTTTTGGACGCGTTGTGGGTCGCAAATCAGGTGTGGGTTTTGTATCTTCTTCCATTTTATTTGTGAAATTTATTTCGACCTTGTGAAAAGTCGACAACGTGTATGTGAGTGTTCATAACTTCTTCCATTTTATTTGTGAAACTTATTTCTAAAGGGCTATTTATTTCGTTGTTATATCATTATGTAATGCGTAGAATTAGCGTGATTTGGCGTGTTTTCGAACTATCGAAGGTTAGAGAGTACTTCGTGGCTGAAAGCATATTTTCGGGGTTGTTTTTATGGTGATTTCGTGGCCACTGGAGTTTCCACACGAGCGTGTGCCAGTTCACACGGCCATGTGCTTTTGGGCTGATTTGGGTGCCACAAGGTCGTATGGCCGATTTAGGGATTTTATTGCTTCTCACATGGCCATGCCTCTCAAGCACACGGGCGTGTAAGTTTGGGGATTAGGATTTGAGTGATTTGATGCCATACGGCCTGGCCACACGACCGTGTGGCTAATTTGGGGATTAGGGATCCCACACGAGCGTGTGTGTTTTTGACACACGGTCGTATCTGGTGGGCACACGGGCGTGTGAGACCCTCACATGACCGTGTTAGCCCTGTACTCGAATTTAGTGCAAATGGACATAGAGTTACATGGCCTTTTCCCACGTCTATGTCCCTAATTCACACGGGCGTGTGATTCAGTCACACAGTCATGTGCCTCTCTTCACACGGCTGTGTGCCTCTCTTCACACGGGCATGTGCCTCTATCACACGGTCGTGTGCCCCTCCTCACACAGGCTTTTGATCTCGCACATGACCTAGGCATTACCACACGGCTAGGCACACGGGCGTGTGGTTTTAAGACACTTATATTGGTTCTGTATGCATTTCTGATCTGAATATGTGTTTGTGTATGCTTCAACCCTTAGCTAAGTTTAGTGAGGGTGTTCAAGACTCGATATCTGTAATGATTGTGTGTGACGTATGATTTTGAATCTGGTCTGTGGAGTGTGCTACATAATTGTTCTGACTGACTGTCTGTTAATGTGTCTCTGTTCTGTAAGCTTGAATGCATTCATGCATTTGCATAAAGCATTTTGGGTTCAGTTGTGAAGAGAAGGAAGATTGTATATGTTCTGATCTAGTAGTTTAACTGCAAATTTATGTGTACAGCGATTTATCGCACTGTACTGCTCATGTGTCAGCTTTGCTACACACTGTTATCTGATCTGGTAGTTTTCACTGCATGTCTGTATAGCGAATTACTGATTACACTAAACTGTACGTACTTCAGCTCTGCTGCGTACCATTATCTAATCTGGCAGTTTAGCTGCAACTTGTTTGTACAGCGGACTACCGCATTGTACAGTACAGCATATACACTAGCCCTATTGTGTATTATTATCTGAGTGGCTTAGTCCACAATTGTGGTGTGTAGGGTTGGATGGGCCTTTCGAGGTCCCAATTGGTGTGTTTGGTTGAATGAGCTTGATAGCTATTTTGGGGTGTGATAGGGGGACGGAAAGGTGTGTTGGCTGGATGGGTTGGTTTTTATCTGACTGCATTTCATCTGCATCTGTCTGTGGGTTCTGATTGTAAGATTTGTTAACCATATTTTGTTGTCTGAATGACACTTGTGCTGAGTTTTTATGTGAATTTAGTGTGCTCTAGTTGGTACGTTTGGTTGGGACGTTAGTCCCAAGTTTACTGTTTGTCTCTTGTTTTGTTTCAAACTCACACTGAGCTCGATTAGCTCACCCCCTTTTAGTGTTTCCTTTTCAGGTATCTTTTTTTGAATTCTGACGCTAGACTCGGTGTGCAGAGGTCTCGGACAGTCTTGGAGAAAATTTAGTAAACGTTATATTTTCAGTTTCTATTTTGTCATTCAGATTTTGAACTGTAAGGTTTTATAAAGCTGATGTACAAATTTTGAGTCAAGTTTTAATCATTTTTATTCCACTTACATATACATATACTATCTTAACTAAAATTTTAATAACTGGTTTTAAACGATTAAGTATTACGATTCGACATGAAAATTGTTTTGTAAAAATTTACCTACGATCACTTCGGTGATAAATGTGACATCCGAGATTTGGTCTAAACTTCTAAGCCGGGTTTCGGGTGTTACATTTGAAATATAAAGGGTACTATAAAAAAATTCAATTCCTAGTTCAATGACACAATGATCAAGGATGAAAAAATCAAGGAGTTCAGTGTAAGAGTTAATGGTGCCACTGGTTATATGCAAAGGCGATGCCCATGTAACACCCCTAACTCTTATCCATCGCAGGAACAGGGTTACGGAGTGTTACTGAGATTTACAGAATTAAATACAGACAATTTCATAGCATTACACACTCACATTATAAACTAATAATAATCAATCATATCGTCCCTTATAACAGCCCTCGAGGCCCAAAATATGTATTAGAATCAAGTTGGGACTAAATCGAAAACTTAGAAAAATTTTTGCAAAACTTCAAAATTTTCCTAGGTGCAGGATACACACGCCCGTGTGGCCAGGCCATGTGGTTCACACTGCCAAAAGACATGCTCGTGTCTCAAGTTACGTAGGCATTCGAAATAGGGCATACTACCGTGTCCTAGCCCGTGTCCATGCCTGTGTAACTCACTGACTTGGGTCACATGGCCAAGCCACACGCCCGTGTGTTAGGTCATGTGGAAATTTTGAGCATTCTGTTTCTCAATTTTTAAGATGCAGGGAGCACACGGTCAGATCACACCCCCATGTGCTAGGTCGTGTGTCACACATGGCCGAGACACGGGTGTGGACGAAAATAGGTCATTTTCAAGGCCACTTTTCTCACACAATTTGTCTTCCACCTTCATCAACACTTTAACACATTCCCAAGGCAATACCAATCATTCAAACCAAGCCAAAATCAAGTTTAATACATATTATAACACTCCATATGTCTAAGTATTCAATTTTACCTAATTGACCAAATTCACATTCATGCATATCTTAACAATTATACTAACTCAAACCAATTAATAATGAGCCTATATGATTTCCGTCATTTAACCAATTCAAAGACTCGTCAAACACAAATAGACCATATATAAACACATCAAAATATGTCTTTCACAAGCTATTTCAATGGCTAGTTACAACCAAACATTTACATTGCCATCATTGGTCATATTTAGCCTATACATGCCATTATAACCAATATTAGTTTGCTATATATACCGAAAAGTCCGAGGGATAGTGTGATACGGATCCGACCAACTTTCAACCTTTACGAGCTTTCGAGCACTATAAAACAGAGGAAATAAAACAGAGTAAGCATTTAATGCTTAGTAAGTTCGTATAACGGAAAATTAACTTACCATTCATTTTTTTAAAATAAACATTCAAAATGCATCCAAGCAATTTGGCTAATAACCTAAACACACAACTTCATCAAACAAGTTAGTCATTTATTTCACCTGAATATCAAGAATCATGTATAAGCTCATCAATATCAAGTTTCCATGTATTTCGTGTATATACAGATAACGTTTCACTTTTAATTCATTTATTATCTCATATCAGGATTTTGCCCATTGAATCATTTAAAATATCGATGAATACCCGGGTAGTACACAAGAAATGTACAAATTTGTAATCTGTCAATTCATATTCGGGAATGCTCATACGAGCACATAAACAGGAAGCTCTTTCGAGCCATATAACTGGAAGCTCATGTGAGGCATGTAACGGGAAGCTTATAAGAGCTAATATCGTGAAGGTTCAAGCGAGCCATATCGGAAAGTTCCAGAGAGCCATTAACGGGAAGCTCACAAAAAGCCTTTAATAGGGAAGCTCACAAAGAGCCTTTAATTGGGAAGCTCACGAAAATGAAGTAAATTAAAAAATTTATAACTATTTATTTTATGTAAAAAAATTGTTTAATAAAAATTAATACATACAATATTATCATATTATGTAATAGTGTATCATCTATTACAGTTAGCGACTAAAACCGATTTAACTAACCCAATCAAGTCAATTCAGTCAAATCGATTGGTAAATTAAGTTTTGATTTTGGACCAATTAATAGTTATATATGTATGTATTATTGGTTTTAAAATATGTTATTACCCTATATAATACTATCACATACTATAATAGTAATATATAATATATTAATTATCATTATATATTATTGTTTATTATAATGGTTGAAAAACACTCTAATACTCTTTTGTATATTTGAAAGTTAGTTCTCATACTATATTATATAATGTTATATCATATCATATATATATTAATAGTTTATATATACATTGATGATTAAATATTATAACATTATAATATATTAATTATTAATTATCATTGTTTATTATTATACTAGTTAAAATATGTTTTAAATTCATTTACTCTAAATTTATATGATTTTTGTTTATTTGAAAGTTGACCCTATTATGGTATAGCACCCAGTATACTATGTGTGTGATGATGGATGTTAGGGAACTTAGGCTGCGTTTGACATTGATTTTTCGATGAGATTTTAGGGAGAAATGTGCTTTTATATAAAAAGCAATAAAGAACATAGGTAAAAGGTAGAAGCTTTTTCAACTTAAGAAAAGTTCTTTTCTTAAGATGAAAAAGCAGAAATTTGGTGCTTTTTTCAGCCAAAAGTGCTTTTGAGGCTGATATTACTTTTTTAACTTTATTTGTTCTCTTTTTTTTTTCCATTTTTCAAACGTTAGAACCCATATTTTCTGACGTTAGAACCTGAATATATGTAATATTTTAATTTGTTAGGTTTATATTTTCTATGTTATGTCAATATCTAATATGAGTTATATTCAAATACATTTTAAAATAAAATAATACAAATGTGTTAAAAGCATTAATTAAAAATAAAAAATAATTTTTAAAATAATACAATTGTGTCAATATCTAATTACAAATATTTAATTATTATATTTAAATATTTAAATATAGTTAATATATTCTAATTAAATTTAATAAATAATTAATATTAATTACTTAGAAATATTTAAAATTAATATTATACATTAAAATATTAACAATAAGTTATAATAAATTATTTTTTATATTTTTGCTAAAATATCATAATATTAATTAATTTGAACATTATTTAAATACATATTTGTTACTTTATAATATAATGTCTAAAATGGACATTTTATTTCTCAAAAGCACTTTTTGACAGCAATACCAAACACTCAAATTTTTCAAAAGCACTTCTCAGAAGCATTTCTCAAAAGCACTTTTTCACAGTACTATTCAAAAGTATTGCCAAACTAGCCCTTACTGTTTTCAACCTTTGTTTGGCAAGGGGTCATTACATTTTAAACCAAAACCACAAGGGTTCCCACCCACAAAATGGCGAGGGTGAAAACAAAAAATTTTGGTTCCGTAATAGCTTTCAATTATGATTGACAAGTTTTTTCAGTTGGCAAGGGTGCCAATTAAAAATTAGCGATAATGCAATATTTATTGATGTAATGTTTGATTGGTAATAGTATTGATCGATTCATTCTGTTTAAAGTAAGTGGAGAGTCAAAAATATATGTTGGGTAAATTATCAAAAAATACCTTTTTTTACAAAATTTACGGAAAAGGATCTGTTTTCCAATTATTTACTGAAAAGGATCATTTCCCTCGAAAATGCGTCAATGTCAACGTGATTTTCAGGGGATGCAGTAGGAAAACGCGTCCCTGAGGGAGCGTTTTTTCCACATCAGCAAAAAACGCTCCCTTGAGGGTGCGCTTTACTGATGTGGCAAAAACGCTTGTAACATCCAGAAAATGGGCTTATGCATAATTGCTTAATTGAATGTGAAAGCATGTCTTTGTGTGTATGAATGTGTTTATATGAATGGTTGTGAACCTAAGAATAATAGGAAATGCCTTAGAAAATATTAAGTTTTAAGTTTTAAAAGGAAGCTAAGTTGATAGGGCCTTAAAAGCATGAATTAAATAAACAAAAGTCAATTGGAGATGACAATATGCATGGACGGCAATGAGATGATGAGCAAACTTTGTCTTTTGTGAATCATGTTGGATGGCATAGAACTTGGAGAAAGAATAAAATATGGGGGCATAGGGAAGCATGCTTGAACTTGTGTGAGTGGCTTAGAATAAATAAATGTGTATGGCACCAAGGCATGGGTGAGTGCATGGACGGCATAGCACATTGGGATAGGAATAATTTAATCAAACATATGGCACTTACAAGGGCATGTGGCAAAAGACTATAGTGGGATGAATCATAAAACACTTAAGGCATGTGAAATATTAAAAGAAAAATGGAGCATGAATGGCTAGTGGGTGTGGACGGCAACAGAGAGGAATTTAATTTAAAAACATATGGGATATGGGGGTTTGACCATCCTTGAATTAATTAATGACATGATGAAGACAAATATGAAGGCATTTGTAAAGTGGAATAAATTAGTCAAACAACAAACCTTGGTGGAGCTTAGCATGGACGGCCATGAAGGATGAGTGGGAGTACTGCTAAGTGGATTTGTTGGCATGAATATAATAATAGAACTAATTATTATTAGAAGGATATGGGACGGCAACAAATTGGAGATGGAAATTTTAATTGTTGAAACTTTTGGCTACCTATCTTTGGCCTATAAATACGTGATGTTTTCCATTTGTAAGGAACTTTTGGAATTTGAATGAAAGAAGAATTTATTTTGGTATTTTCGACATCTTCAAGACAAGAGATAAGTTTTCGGGATTTGAGAATCGTAAGCCGATTACAAGGAAGAGGGAGTACAACGTTTCGGGATTGGATTAGTAAGCAAATCGGCACCAAGGTAAGAATTTGATTACATTAATCCTTCGGGATTTGGTGTTATAGCCGAATGGGATGTTGCTAACATATTAGAGATGGCCGAATATAAGAGTTAAAGATCTAAAGCGATAGATTGGGTTTCGGGATATCAGTGAACTTGCTAAGTAAATCAGGTGTGTACCCCATACTAGATCTTGATAGATTTACGGCTTTAATTTACTATATATGTTATTATGAAAGTGTAAAAAAAAATATGTGTGGCTAAAGGTACCATGCGATGGTACAAAGTACTCAGGTACGTTTTCCTACTCCTACTAAGATTATAATTTGATCTGTTATGCCACATATATGAAACTAAAAGAACGTGAAATAAAGCTTTATATTACATGATATGTATGACATGGGGCATATAGGTGAATTTGGAAAGGGGAAGTGATCTGGAGGTTTATACCTCAATATCTGAATGTGGTGGCTTCGGTCACATTTTCTGAATGTGGTGTCACATGACACAAAATATTTTATCTGGTGGCTATGCCACAAAAATTATAAGGGCGATGAGCACGTCGACTGCAGCGACTGCCTTCGATGGTGTGTAGCGGATGGAGGGTTGACTTAATAGTCCCCACGGTGTGCAGGTTGGTACGGGTGATGTGTAGCGGATGGTAACTAGGCTTGGGTTTGGGAATGCATCATTAATTGTAAATTGTGATATGTTTGTATATGACTTAATATGCCTGAATCATTAAGACCTAGTATTGGATGTACACATTGAGTCTGTTTGACTCACCCCGTTGTGGGAATATTTTTCAGGTGATGATCAGTGATGGACCGGGTCGGCAGGAGCTTAGTGGTGGCCATGCTCAGCACGAATTTTTATTATTTGGACAATTATTTTATTTAAGTACTTTAAATTTTATTTTGGGTTGTTTTTGATGTAATAAGGCCATGGTACGAACTATTTTCTGCATGCATGTCATTTATTTCAGTACGATACAATTTTTATCAATTCAAAAGTTAAGTAACATTTTCAAAAATAAATAAATAAATCTTTAAATGTTTTGACACTTAAACTCAAATGATTTCCAATGTGAAGATAAACTCTAAAACAAAAAAAAAATGAATCGGCATGTCTTTATAATAATAAAAGCAAAGTTTTAATAAACCCCTGATTTCAAAACTAACAAAGTTTTCAATTGAACCCAATATGAACAAATTTTTCTTCAAAACCATTCGAATTTTTCCTAAGTAACAAACAGATTTTCAAATGTTTTCTCGAGGAACATACCAAATCGGGTCGAGGCTCGTGGGCAGGGTTTGGGGTGTTTCAACGCTCCTCCAGGGACGCGTTTTAGCCCGTGTTTTTTTCCAAAAAAAAAATTATTCTCAAATTAAATTTTCAAAAAAAGTCATTTTTTAGATATTATTAAAATAGACCAATTTTTTTAAAAATTTACAAGAATAAACCTTTATAAAGGCTCAAAGTGACAACACCATTTTTTTTAAGGTGTCACCAATTTATATGGAAGTATAACTTACAAAGCAAATCTTTATATAGACCCAAAGTCTCATTTGCCTTGTTTTCTTGAGCAATGTGGGATATAAGATATGTGTATATATAGACTCATGAATAGTTTTGCAGCTTGTTCCTAAACAATGTGGGATTCCTTCCTCTTTTAACTAACAACATGAGATTAAATGCTACACTATATTTGATATTTTTTTACTTAAAGTTTAAATTTTTTACAAAAAGTTAACATTTGTTACATTATAAATAAAACTTTTAAACTCTAAGTAAAAAATATAAAATATAAAATGAGTATGGTAAAATATTAAAAATAAATATTTAAAAAATTACTAATAGTTAAGTGATCATTTTGTAAGTTTTTATAATTCGATAGCTAAAAAATATAGTTAAGTGACTATTAATGTAATTTAATCTAGATATAAAATTTGAAAAATAATTATTCTATAAAAAAACTTATTTAACATAATTATATACTATGTTTAAATAGATTATCTATCTAGTTAAAATATATCTGAAATAAATTTATCGGCATTCATTAGGTGATGAAAATTAAATTAAAATTAGAATTAAAAAAATTAATTAGTATAGTAAAATATTAAAAATAAATAAATATTTAAAAAGATATATCAATTTTTTAAAATTACAAAAAAATACTATTTGAATATTAAATGCTCACCATTTATTTATTAATCAAACATTTATAATATGAAATAAAATGAATAATAAAAAAATTTAAAAGTATAACTTTTAAATTTAAATAATGAAAAATTATTTTAAAAATTAGAATTGCATTGATATTAACTTCAAACATTTAAAATTGAATAAAAGTTTATTGCATGTACAAGTTTCATATGTGCAATTTGTTCTCTTTTTTTTTACTAGTTCTTTTGTATATGTTAACAATTCTAAAATGCAACAAGATTAAAGATCTCAAAAGGTAATTTTATAATATGAGAAAATGTTAACAAAATATAAAAAAAAAATAGAAATTGTTTTGTAAAAAAAATATCAAATATAGTGTATCATTTAATCTTATGTTGTTAGTTAAAAGAGGAAGGAATCTCACATTGTTTAGGAACAAGCTGCAAAACTATTCATGAGTCTATATATACACATATCCCATATCCCACATTGCTCAAGAAAACAAGACAAATAAGACTCTGGGTTTATATAAAGATTTACTTTGTAAGTTATATTTCCATATTAATTGGTGACACCTTAAAAAAATGGTGTTATCATTTTGAGCCTTTATAAATGTTTATTCTCGTAAATTTTAAAAAAAATTGGTCTATTTTTATAATATCTAAAAAATGACCTTTTTTGAAAATTTAATTCTAGAATAGTTTTTCTTTTTGAAAAACACGGGTTAAAATGCGTCTCTGGGGGAGCGTTTTTGCCACATCAGCAAAGCGCGCCCTCAAGGAAGCGTTTTCTGTTGATGTGGCAAAAACGCTCCCTCAGGGACGCATTTTTCTGTTGCATCCCCTGAAATCGTGCTGGCGTAGACGCGTTTTCGGGAAAAATAGTCATTTTCGATAAATAATTGAAAAACAGATTCTTTTCTGTAAATTTTATAAAAAAAAAAGGGTATTTCCTGATAATTTTCCCATATATGTTGGTAGAGTTTAGTGGAGAAGTTTAGGAACTGGAACTTATTATTTAGTTGATGGGTTTTTGTGGGAAAATAGAAATAAGAAAGATGGAGAGAGGAGGAGAGGAATGATACCTAAAAATGAAATGTTTAATGATGTACTCGTATAATGACACTTATTATGGTATAAGGTAATTATAGGATAGTATTGATGTGATAGGAGGGAGATTGATGTTATATATAACAATACTAATAGAATACCGACAAGCATGAAGTAGCCACTGTGAATTAGTTTCAGTTTCAATTAATGTCATATATAATATATAGTTTAGTGTTGGGGTTTGAAATGTTTCCACCAAGACATGATTGCAGTTGAAGAAAAATTGAAGTGCTTCGTACATGCATAGTCAGTGGTTAAAATCATATTCGATTAATAGGAAATATAATAATAGAATATTTTATTTGAAATCGTGGCTCGATCGTCTAAAAGAAAACAAAAGACTGCTGTGATATCAGTAGATACGTGGCCGACAATCCCTTCCATCTCTAACCAACCCCAGTCGCCTTGTCTGTTCAAATATTAATATATCAGGCACCGGCCTTCCACAGATGATTGTCACTGTGATATATATAAAGATTACGCACATGATTTTGGGGCCCATTGGACAGTGGGCTTTAAAAGCTTCCATCCCCGCCTTGGGTCAACCAAATCTGCAGTTGCTATCTACGCCTACAATTATTTATACTATTTGTTATTGGATCACCCACAATTGATAAAAGAAAAGAATTATACAATAATTATATTTATTAAAATTTGATAAAAATAACAAATGAGATTTTGATTGAATAATACAGTATAGTGGAAAAGAATTATAAACATGGATTCAAATCCAATTATATAGGAATATTTTTATATTTTTATATATAAAAGATTTAAAAGTGATAAAAATATCATCAAAATAATATAAGTTACTTTGTGAAAGTAAGAATATTTTGTCATTACATAATTGAATTGGTGGTCGATTGAGTCATGACATCAATTTAATAAAATGTTTATTATATAATATAAATAAATTTAAAAATTATCAACACTCTTTTTTTACAAAGTAAATATTATTATGAAAGTGTTTTATTATTTATATAATTTAGAAAAAAAATACGTGTAATATAGAATTTAAACCTAAAACACTATGCTATTCAATGTCTCAAATTTATCCTTTCAACTAAAACTTTATTTATTTTTAATAAAAAAAAATCAAAAAAATTTCACATGGTGAATTTACCAATATCCGATTAATATTTAATACATTTCTACAGTTAAATCACAATGCGAATAAATGAGAATTTTAATAGGGTAAATAAAAATATTGAAAGGTCTTAAAAAATAATTTTATTTAAGATTAAATGAAAAGCTTAAGAATTTAAGAAGTGATCAAAATATGCAGTTAATGTTTCTATTTTGTATATTGGGATAACAAATATTATCCCAAAGAGATTAAATGTATCTTAAGAAGGTAACAACTTTTGACAAGATCATTGGACGAGCACTAATCAAGTTGCTTTCGTAATGATATATCGTTAAGGTGTAACACCCTAAACCCGTCCTAGACGTTACGGTCGTGAAAACGCTAGTGCTTAAGTTTTGGTGAATACCTCTTCCAACTTTAAGAAAATCCAATTTCATATATCTTATAGAAAACGTATCAATTTTCGAAAACCTATGAGTATTTTGAGGTAAAACCCCTATTTAATAGCTTTTACTAAAACAGATCCAACTAACTTAATTCGTTTACGAAACAAAACATTCTAGCGAATTTCAACAAAATTTGGCAGCGAAACCCTATTAGCAACTTGGTCTTATTTATCCCTAGTTTATTTTTTGTCGTCTTGTTTTAAATATCGATTAAAAATCATAATTTTTGCAGAACCAAACACCAAAATAAAATTTGAAATCCCAAACAAAATTAAAACGTCCCAAAAGTCTGTAAAAGTCCATAAAAAATATCAGTCCGTAACGTACTAAACCAAAAGCGTGGAAACCAAGCTCCTATATCGCCGTCCAACGTTAAGTCTGAGGATCACTTGAAAAGGAACAAACAAACGCGTAAACTTTACGCCCAATGTGTGATATGTCCCACACAAACAAAACAATATAAATATAAATATATATGCCAGAACATATCATAGCATATCAGATTCCATTTCAAAACATATCTTATACATATCATATCAGATCAGATTTCATATCACATCATATCAGATTTCATGTTGGAACATATCTTATAATATATCATCTCATACCACATCCTACCTCCATCCTTTACACACCATCCCTGTCCAACCAACCGCGCCAATTAAGACTACAAGAGTCCATCCGTCCAATCACATTAGTACATGGTAGTATGCCACTCATAAATATGCAGCTGAGCTACCAAAAAGAAATTTGCAGTCTAGGAGCCATAATTGCAGTAGATATTGCCATGTAGCATTTCCTCCATCATATCAATCCCACCCCAAAACATAGACATAATATCGTACATACATATAACTTAGATCGTATGGCATGCATACACGTTCATTTTTATATGGAACATAACATAGCATAAGGTACTCACAAATCATGTAACTTGCACGGTTAACGTACATACATATAAAGCATATCATACCATATCATATTAATATACTTACCGAAACCTACTTAATATGCTTCATACACATAACTATGTTTGCATATTGAAACTTACGCTTTTTCGGAACTACATAATGCCTAAGGACCCAATTTCCGAGTCCCTTAACCGACCCCTATTCGAGCCTCAAAATTGGGGCAAAAGACCCACACGGCCGTGTGGCCCACATGACCCAAAAACGTAGCCCATGTGGTTCACATAGCCGTGTGCACTACACAGCTTACCACACAGGTGTGTGGTGCACACGGTCTATCACACTGGCTATTTAATTACACATGGTCATGTGCTCCACATGGCTTGACACACGGTTTACCACACGGGTATGTGGTGCACACAATCTAGCACACGGCCGTGTGACATTAGGCAGTTTCGAAACCGCCATTACTTCACAATTTTCTCGAGTTTCGAGTGAGATTTCGGGTTAGTCACACACACCTAGTATTAATTCTGATTCACCACTCAATCAATCACTCTAAATCCTACAAATGACACCAAAACACAACTATTACAATTTCGATTTAATCACACTAAATCCATTTAAATCCACTTTTTTCTTAAGGGAAAACAGTCCCAAATTCCATATACGCATACTTACCATATGAATAACAGCAGCCCAAACTGACTAGAAGACTTAATTCGCTGGAGGTTCGTCTAACGCCACACGTTCGTCTCCTAGAACGAAAGCTTTCACCATTAATAGAAACCCATCACAAAGAAAAATCCCATATCAAAACCCCAAAGTCTTTTATAACAACACAATAAAGAACACTTACCCAAAATAGTTCGATAGACTAACGACACGACAAAGCGCAGAACAACAGCGATGATAGAACGCAAAAGTAAAATTGCAAGAACAAGAGACAAGAAAAGAAAATGAAAACGGCACAAGAAGGAGAAAGAAGAAGAAAATAAGGTGAAAGAAGTTTGAGAAAACAATGGCAGCAGATAGCAGAATTTTAGGAAAATTTTTAGATAAAAATTTAAAAAAAAAATCTAAAATCAAATAAAACCTACCCACTGAATCAGATATCATCCATAAGAAACTCCCCTAGAATTTCAATCCCATCCAACTTCCTCCACCTAGGCCATACCACCAAGAATTAGCAAAAATATTTCCAATTTGTTTGCATAAGGACCTAAACATAGGAACAAAGAGGAAATTAATAAACACTTTACAAACTCATTCTTATTAATAAATTAACAAAATTAAAAAATAAGCCCAATCACTCATATTGGACAAATTTAAAAATTAAATCAAAAAATCTCAAAACATGAGAATCGAATTAAAGACCTCAAGCAAACTTTCAAGACACTTAACCATCACACCAAATTTAATTATTTAATGAACTTAACGCAAATAAAATCCAAGAAATTTGGGGCGGCTCGCCTTGTCTGTTCAAATATTAATATATAACTAAAGACTGGTGATTAATTTTAAGGGAACAGGGCAACCCAATGTGTGTAAGCACATGATTTTGGGGCCCATTGGAATGTGGGCTTTAAAAGCTTCCTTCTCCGCCTTGGGTCAACCAAATCTGCAGTTGCTATCTACGCTTACAATTATTTATACTATTTGTTGTTGGATCACCCACAATGGATTAAAAAATAAAATTATATAATAATTATATTTATTAAAATTTGATATAAATAACAAATAAGATTTTTATTGAATAATAAATTATAAATGTAAAAAATTATAAACATGGATTCAAATCCAATTATATAGGATTATTTTTATTTTTATATATAAAAAATTTAAAGCGACAAAAATACCATTAAAATAATATAAGTTACTTTGTAAAGTAAAAGTATTTTTGTCATTACACAATTGAATTAGTGGTCGATTGAGTCATGACACTAACTTAATCAAATATTTATTATATAGTATAAATAAATTTAAAACATTATCAACATTTTTATTTTTACGAAGTAAAAAAATATTACTATGAAAGTGTTTTATTTTCTATAGATATAATTTTTTTAAAAATACGTGCAAAATAAAATTTAAACTTAAAATACCATACTCTTCAATGTCTCAAATTTATTCTTTCAACTAACATTTTATTTATTTTTTATATAAACTTTTTTCAAAAAAATTTGACATGGTCAATTTGCCAATATCTAGTTAATATTTAATACATTTCTACATGCGGATAAATGAAGATTTTAATAGGGTAAATAAAAATATCTAAAGGTCTTAAAAAATAATTTTATTTATGATTAAATGAAAAACTTAAGATTTTAAGAAGTAATCAAAATATGCGGTTAATGTTTCTATTTTGTATATAATTTGAGATTTAATTTTTCAGTTAATACATTAAAATTAAAATTAAATCTTCTTATTTTTTTTAGTTTAAAATTATAGCCTAATCATTAATATTAATAATATTAAAAAAAATTGTCAATTTTACATGCTTAAGCAACCTCATACAGGAGCAGCTTAATCAATATAGCAAGCTAATAAATTTTGAGGACAAAATAAAAATATCAATAATTGAATTATGGTTTTTAGATAAAAATAATAAATTTTAGTTTTTAACTTTTAAATATAGAAATAGAGAACTAATAGCATATTTTAACTATAAAAAACTTTTTTAACTTTTTTTTTAAATATCAATTAAATCTTCGAAAACAAGAGCACATTCAATACCGTCCATAATGAAAAAAATAAATCAATTAAGGCCAGATAATTATTGTGATAATGTGGCTAGCTTAATCATTATAATTTGTTGTTGCCACGATCCAATGGGTACGCATTCGTCTTCCGCACCCAACGTTAAAATTGCTTTCTAATTATTTTTAAAAATTATAAAATTATGAATTAATATAATAGTAAAATGACTCTTTAAAATTTTATAATTTAACTGATATTTGTAATTATTTTTTCTTTAATCTTCGATATTGACGGTCAGATCGACTTAGGTTTAAGATATGTTTTCTCGATGAATACTGATTCACTGTATCAATTATCGAATCATTATTTGAAATTTATTGAAGAAAATTTTAAAAATTTAAAAAAAATTTAAATAATTTAATGAAGTAAATAAAAAATTTTAATTATAACATTTTTAATTTAGTGTGATGGAAACAAAACCGTATAATTTACCAAAAATATAAATATTGCAAAGTGCTAATGACATTTTTCATGCTTACGTATAGTTGTTACTATTATTTCTAATTTAATTTTAGGAATTAATATTTTCAAAAAGAAAATTACAAAATTTTTTATGCACCACCGTGATCACCCTAGGCTGCCGTCTACCTATTGACACCACTTGGCACCACCGACTTGCCGAGGATCCAAAATAAAAACCAAGTCCTGCTCTCCTCTTGGGGTGTCTTGAGAAAGAGAATAAAGAGGCTTGTCGAAAGCATAGGCCACTTATACAACTACGGCATTACATTCCATTTTTATTTTTATTTTTTGCCATGTCCATTCAAAAGGCAGGTGGCAACTGAAGCAAACAAAAATTTGCCACGTCAAAACAAATGGATTTATTGATTAAAGACTCGTACGATTAGGAATGTTTAAATTTTAGTTAAAATCAAATTGATTGATCGAATTGATCTAATCCAGTTAATCGGTCAGTTAACCGATTTAATTTGATCGAAGGTCGGTTAATAATTTTCTGGAAGTTCGGTTATTGATTAATTTAATTTGAAATTAAGTAATTAATTAAATTAATTAAACATAATAATTAATAATACAAATTATATGTAGTTTTAATTCGATTAATTCAATCAAATAAATTTTATCAATTTTTTTGATATGTTTTATACTTGTTTCAACAAACAAAAGAAAAAACATATAAATTGTAATTAACCGACAAAATTAGTAGAAATATTTCAATTTGATTAATTTATTTTAAATAAATTTTAATTCGATTAACCATTAACAAATAAAAAGTTCTGATCAATTCAATTAATGTTAATCCTCATTTGGACCTTAGAAGTATAGTTTCCCATCCACGGCTTTCCCCCCTCCTTCATCGCCTACGGCGGCAACTCTTCCTCCGCAGCTGGCACCACCAACGCGAACGCCACAATCGTTGGATTCCACCGCCATCATCATTGTTCACACCACCGACTGGAATCAACGGCGAGCAAAACCTTTATTCAGTACTCGGAGTCACTTAGGATGTTTCCTCTGCTGATATATCAAACGAGCTTATTGACTTCTCGCTCGAAAGTTAATCATTTTCTCTTGTTTTTCTATTTTCAATTATTTTAACTCAGTTTATGCTTGATTTTGTTTACTGGCAATTGTTTTTAAGGTTTGAAAAAAAATCTGGTGAAATAACTTTTGAAAAAATTTCATGTTAATCAGTACTGCTTTTGAGTTGGCGATCTAGAAATGATTATTTGTAAGATAGATAGAGAGAGAGAGAGAGAGAGAGAGAGTTAGTTAGTGGGAGGTTGAATTTGTTACAAAGAAGGATGATGTAGAGGAGATCCGAGAACAATGCTTTGAAACATATGGACAGTTTATCAAAGGCAAATGGAAAGGTTGTGATGTAGCAATCAAAAGAATAAGCCTCCGTTTGTTTAACTGCAAATGAATTTTGGAAAATGATTTACTTTTCTGGAAAAACTAATATTTTCTGGTGTTTGGATGGATCTGTGTAAAATATTTTTTGTTATTTGGTAGATTTCTTAAAAATATTTCATAAAAGTTGTTTTCAATTAAACAAACATACATTTGAGATTTTCTTATTTTTTCATTGTTTATTTTTATCTATAATTTTATATTTTACATTGTTTTTGCATATATTAAAAATATTATGTTAAATTCAGATTCATCACAGCATCATTTTTTAATTACATGACTACTTAGTGAGTATTTTTTATTTAAAAATGTGACATCAACAAAGTTGACAAAAAAAAATTAACGTTGTCAACAATTGGACTTGATTTTCAAATTTGAAAAGTAAAGAGACTAAATTCTTGAAAATAAAAGTACAAAGACTAAATTACAAATCTGTGAAGTATACATAGACTTATGACATATTTTAACTTTTATACTACAAAATATTTATTATTAATATATTTAAAATTGTAATAAATATTTATTATTAAAATATTAATATTGAATATTTTTAATAATATGTGAATAATATTATTTAAAATTATTATTTTTAAAAGTTATTATTAAAATAAAATTGAAATATTAAATAATTTATTAAAATAATAAATTATATTTATTATATTAATAATTTATTATATGATTAAATATAAATAATTAAATATGTATGTTTAATAATATTGAAAAATATAATATTTTAAATATTTTTAAAATAAAAATAAAATTCATTATCAATATAATAATATTAAGCTTGATTTAAGTTATTTTTTATATAAAAATAAAATTATCTATAGATGAGCTCTTTTCCGGAAAATGACTTACACTTTTCAAAAGGGTAAGTCATTTTATAGGAAAAAAGTCTTATTTTACTTTGACCTGTAAGTCATTTTCCGTTGACCAAACTATTTTCTGTGAAACAAACACAAGAAAATGCATAAAACAATTTTCGTAAAAAAAATTACATGTAAACAAACGGACCCTAAAAGTCAGCTTCTTTGCAAGGAAGCCTTTGAAAGAGAAGCTTAGCACTTTCCTTTTATCAGTTTTGTGGCTTTGGTTGTTAGAGTCGTGGGTCTTATACAAAAACTTAATAAATTTGTCACATAAGAATAAATTAAGAACAAAATAGGTGGGGAAGCGTACTTGAACCCTTTGATATATTGAGATATTAAAATTTGGTGGCTTTGATCTTTCAAATTAACACAAGTATTTTAGAAAAAATGATTCTTTTTTTTCTGAAGATGAGATATTAGAAAAGTTACATAACTTTAATATATATATAATTTTTGCACATTAACTTTAATTTCTAATCAGCCCATCATTAATTAGAAATTAGTTATTAGAGTATCTACACATATTTGACCAATACTTTATTTAATAATTAAACTCCAATAAGCTTTAACTAAATTAGACCACTTTTAAATTATGCTAACCTCTTATGATATGAAATCATAACAAGTAATTATTCTTATTATATATGTGATATTCATATTTTTTCAATAATTTCTCACTTGGGCCACATATATATACTAATTATTCTATAATTACATGTCATTATATAACATTATGAGCTTAAAATTTTATTATCAAATGCAAAATGTTTTCCAAACAATCTTGTCCATTAATTATGTCAACATAGTGTTGGATTTGGTGTTTTAAGTGTAGTATTTTCGTCTAAGTACACTTGTAATTTTTTCGAACAAATTGATTAATAAGATAATTCATTGATTACATTAATATATTTTGTATAATTGTCCTCATTGTTTTTGCATGCAAAGCAAAATGGAAGCAAATGTTGCTCACTAGTTGTCTAATGTTTACGTGGTCGAATCGTAATACAAAAAGACAACTTATATTAGTAGACAATTGAAAGAATAATATGCCGTCTATCAAGTACAATTGGGGAGATGTTTTGCCTTGGGCATCATAGCGGATGACTCCCAGAAGATAGAGACATAGTCGTGACTGATTGGACTGACAATACATTGAAATGGACCCAAGAAGAATAGATCCTAAATTTGTTTATGAATTTATTCACTTGTGACTCGCACACTTTGATGGAAGTAAAAACCTAGTTTTGAATAGATGAGAAACTAAAAGCTAGTATGTTGGGTGTACAACTTTTGCAATATGTAGTGTCATTTACAACAGTTGAATTCATAGTTCGAGGCATGAGTAAATGATATCCTCTCATTGGCATTATATGATTGATGAAAAGTAAATGTGGCCATGGGTTGTTCGTCTTTGTGATGGATAACTTGATCACTATTTGATAGTGGTTGGCTTTTCATGAAAGAAGACATAATGGTTACCATGAGATAAAATAAGATCGGGAGAACGAATATTATCCCAAAGAGATTAAAGATATCCTATGAGGGTAACAACTTACGATAAGGTCATTGATCGTGTGTCAAAGTCTTCAAATTTATAAAAAGAATGATTGAGCCTAGAAACTAACTGTGACAACGACTTGAGGCAAGCGCACCTATCGAACAGTAGTATAGCTAGTGGCAAGACAAGATTTTCGAACCCAAAGGAACCTGAAGTACTAATACTAACTTTCTTTCTATTATTTAGCCTAAGAATTAAAGGAATTTTTATCTAATCTAAAATTAACTAACAACTAAGCTAAAGACACAAAAACAAAGAGAACGAAATTGAGGAAATACTTGTGGGAAAAACCAATTTATTAAGACAATACCCGAGGAAGAATCCACCTAAACTTCACTTGTTATCTAACTCTGAACCAGACGATGTATTCACTTGACTTGATCCGTAGGATTCCCTAAGTTATATTAATACCTCTGTCGAGGCTACTAACGTCTAACCCTAAGTTGATTAATTGAAATCTCTTTCTAATTAAAACCCCTAGAATTGCATTAACTCGATCTATGGACTCCCATATTAGGTTTCACCCTAATCTAGCAAAATCTCGTCACCCTATGTCTAGGCGTGCGATCAACTCCGCTTAATTATGCTAGATCTACTCTTAGGCAGGGACTTTTGCTCCTTCACCTAAGCACATTACACTTGAATTAATATTCCGGAAATATCAAAACAAGAATTAAGAACTCATAATTAAGAACAAATCAAGTATTTATCATATAGTTCAGCAAACGATAACAAGATTCATCTTAGGTTTCATCCCCTCAGGTATCTGAGGGTTTAGTTCATAATCATAAAAGAATACATCTCAAAAGAAAAGATAAAACAAAATATAAGAAAAACTCTAAAACCCCCTGAAGGAATTGAAGAGAGATCCTCCGTCTTGAGTATGACTCCAGCTTCTTGAGATGAATTAACTGGCTATTCTTCGAGTAAATTCCACAATCCTGACCCCTCTGGCTCGACTCCTTGGCCTAGCTGGACGCCCCCTGAAGGTTGGCCTCTAGGGTGTATATATATGCTCTTGGAATGTGTTTCTTTGCCTCTAAGTACCCTAATCCAAATGAAACTCTTCTTTCTCACGTCAGGGACACGCCCATGGCACACGCCCATGTGAATCGTGGCCAGGCCGTGTTCGAGTCTGTTTGATGAGGCACGGTCGTGTGGCTTGGGCCCAGGCCGTGTTAATATCGTGATATGGCCCATTTACTCCGTTTTGGGCCCGTTTCTCGTTCTTTTCATCTTCCGGTGCTTTTTTGAGTGTAAAACATGAAAATAAAGGATTAAGAGCACCAAATTACATAATTCAAGGGATAAATCCTCCAAAAGCATGCTAAATGTGGGCTTAAAATATGTTACTATTACGGTTTATCAGTCATTGGACGAGCACTAATCGAGTTGCTTTCGTAATGATATGTTGTTAGGGAGAGCTCAGTCACGATACTATAGTGAAATGGCTTCGTGACTAAATGAGTTTATAATTAATAGACGAAAAACTGAAACTTAATTATAAATTATTTGAGCCTCAATTGCATATATACAATCGGTCCCTTCGCTAGCTTATTGAAACCAGAAATGAATTGCATGTTGAATCAAATAAGCATAAATAGTAAAATGGAGAAATAGGATACATTTGGAAATGATTAAGGTTTTCTCCAAAATGAAAATGAAAAATGAAAATCACCTAAAAAATTAATTTATGTTTTTCGAATTAAATGAAGTTCGAAAATGGAAATAAATCATTTGGTCATAGTGAAGAGTTGAGTGTGAAAATATTAAATATATTTTCTCATAAATTTTTTTACGGTAAGGTTGTCATGGTTTTAATGGAATTAGAATTGGATTGAGAAAATTATTTAATTGGAAATACATTGAAGTTTATTTTTTGAAAATAGAAAAATAAATATTGGGTTGAATTAAATTATAAAGTATTGGGTTAAAAGCTTAGAAAGAACTTGTAATTTGACTCAGTATGGAAGAGGCCCAAAAGCCCCTTATGTAACAAGGGGAGATGACAAACCTTAGTATCATTAACTAGGTTTGTAGCCCCCTACATTCTAGTTGAACTAGGATTTCGTTTTTCTAGTTGAAATAAACTTCTACAATTCAACAAGGGTTTTACCTTTTCTCCTTATAAATAGATAGCACCGGTAAATCTATTAATTTCAGATATTGTTATTTTGTCCAAAAATAAAGATATTTTTATTGTCTAAGAATTAAATATATTTTTTAGAATAAAGATTTTGCCAGTTTCTATTTGAGAAGAAAATTTTTGTTTTCACCACAAAAGAAAAGAAAACTATTTCTAGTTTCTATATTTGATTCGCTTTGTTCGAGCCTACACTCGAAGCAATCCGTGGTACGAAAATAGCAGAGAATATCGTTTGGTTGAAACCTGGGAACGACAAGGATCCGTCTATCCGAAAACATAGGTACGATTTTAGTTTAGGGTTTATTGCTACCAGGTTGATTTTCAAAATTTTTATTTTTCATTGTGTAAGAAAATTGTTTTTGAATAAGATTTTTTCCAACAATTGGTATCAAAGCTCAAGAATTGTATGCTATAGTGAGCATAAGATTTTTGAGCTTGTAGAAAAAAAATTAGAAAAAGACAAAATGCCAAATCAAGAAAATCTCGAAGAAAAAGAAAAATAAAAGCAAAGTGACTTGGAAAAAAAAGTACGCTCACATTTGTGAAAAATACGAGCTTAGATGATTGTACTCATGAATACTATACTATGCCTTAGTAAATGGAGAAATAAGGAAGGTGAAATAAGTGAATATAAGGTGGTGAGCTATATGTACATTTGGAAAGTATAGGGGACAATATAAAGTGCCAAACTACTTTCATGTTTACTCATTTTGTTGAGCCTACTTTTGAATTCTAAACCAACCTAAGCCGCAAAATATTATGTGACCTAAGTAATGCTTTATTTGGATGAAAATTGTACCAAGGATTGATATCTCTACTACTTGTATTCTTTTGAACATAATTGTATATTTGTATAATTGTTTTGATGGATACCTATACTTATTATTCTTTTATTTGTACATATTCACAATTTTCAATATGCATGAGCATGTCTATGCATTATTTTTAGAGAAGTTCCTACTCAACTCCGCTACACACCACATTAAAAGTTCCCTAGAACTCATCCACCCAAAAATACACCAAATTTTGGACAAGCCAACGATAATTGTAGTTAAGCTGTCAGAAATATATGTGGACGAGCTACCAGATATGCAGATATATTGTCAAAAATATGTGGACAAGCCACCAGTAATTGTAGTCAAGCTGCCAAATATGAAACATTTAATGTAATGTCATGAATTCAATCAATCGATAACAATAGCACTTACACATCCGATTACTTAATTTTAGGGTTATATATCATTCGACCAATGCTTATTGGATCGTTTAGATCATTCAGTTACCACAACTTACCACAAACCAAAATAACATATTAACATGCTTTCAATTATTCATCAACACAAAAGTTAGGACCCACACTTGATTTACGCAAATCCAAAGCACTATTTTAATTCCGCAACTTCTAAGACCTAGATTTGATTAGATCTATATCAGATCTGTACGTAAGATGAACAATATATGGTTAGAATTCAGCCCCTAAAGTCATAAAGGGTTCGACCAAAATAGGAAATGACTAGACTTTTCAAATCAAGATTCAGAGATTGCTACTCACATTTCCACTCTTTCAAAACGGAGATCCAAAAACCTTTTGGCTCTAATGAAGATCTAAGTGACCCGGATTGAAACCTTCAACAAAATAATGTAAACAAGACTAACACAAAAAGTTCGGCCCTAACAAAGAAAAAGAAAGAAACGAGATTAGATTAGGCTAATCACCACTTACGCTTTACTGGACTAGATCAGAATGTTATGGGCTCAACGAAAAAATCTTGAGTAACTAAAGAGATTCAGCTAAGGGAAAGAAATGATGGAGAAATAAAGTGAGAATCCAATCACACAAAACAAAACTGAGGGAGGGAAGAAAAATAAAAGTAAAAGAAAAGCATTTACGGTGGCGGTCCAATGGCGATGGGCGGTGCAAGAAGGGGCGACTATGAAAGAGAAATAAAGGTAGCAATGAAGACAAATGGTGGTGAAGTAAGAAGAAAAGAAGAAGAGAATGAAAGAAAAGTGGAGAAGAAAAAGGGTGGCGACAATGGTGGCGGCGTAACGGCATTACGGCAGTGGAGGTACTATGGTGTGACAGAGGAGTAAGGTGGAGGATGTGATGGTGTGACGGTGATGCAAAAGGAGGTACAATGAGGAGATGTGACGACAAAGTGCAAAAGAAGAAGAAAAAGGAGGAGCTAGGGGAAAGGGGTGACACTAGGTGGTGGTTTTGAAGAGAAAAGATGACAAAAAGAAATAAAAGTGATATGTTTCTTTGGTGATAAGGGCGGCACAAGATAGTCAAAGGGAAAGAAAAAGAAAGTAAGGAAATAAAGGAGAAGAAAAGGAGGGAATCAAGGGATGGACAACTCATTTGGGCGGCAATGGGAGGGTTGGCGAAGGGTGAACCGAAATTCAACAAAAATGCTAAAGAGGGGACTTCAACTTAGGTGTTTTGGATAACTACACTTGCTCTTGATCACTAGGCTAAAACTTAATCTTATTTAAAATTCTTACAACAATAAATTATAAAATGGGGCGTGACATGTAATGATGATAAAAAAGAAGATACAATAGAAATTCTCCTTTATTCTCATCTATTATTCTTGCATTATTATTATTTCATAATATAAAATGTAATTTAAATTTGTATAGATATTAGAAACGTAAATTATATTTAATGTTAAGTACTCAACATAAAAATCTTTTTTTTAAAAAAACTAAAATAAGTACCGAACATTATTGAATTAAAATTATATTAATGATAAATAATAACTTTATACATATTGAATTATATTTAATGATAAACTTTAAAAAAAACGTAAATTATAACGTCATAATTTAAAAAAAATTGATGATGTATCTTAAAAATAGTTTATCCACATTTTGATAAATACATTTTTAGTGATATTCTTTTAAATAACGGGTTCATTTTAAAAATATATATACAATTAATAATCGGTTGACATTTTTTTCTATATATTTATAATTAATGTGCTATAAGACATAAGAAATATATAATTATTTATACTATAATTTATAAACGGGGAGAGATATATATACACGTGCATTTCAAACATGATTATTAATTTTATTCTATTTAAAATTAAAATAAATTTCAAACTTATAATAATATTATAATATAATAATCAAGCAGCATTAGTAGTATATTCTGTCAAATGATGCACAAGTTAGGTTGTACGCATATTAATTTTTTTATTTTTTAATTATCCATTAAATTTATTTTTTTTTGTGATAATAATATGATTTTATAATCTAGCCCGATGTTAATATTAATTTATAATTTTAATTAGATAAATAATAAGTTTCAAAAGTTAGATAATAGATAAATTAAAAAAAATAATTAGATAATTATCCATTTAATTTAACTTAAATTTTTATTTATATATTTTATAATAT